>JADRCH010000075.1:3457298-3555292 GCA_019843965.1 Rhynchomys soricoides
TGGCAAATGGCTGGTTTTGATAGGAGCATTAAATCATCCATGTCCTTACAAGCTCTGTTTAGATCCCTTATTAATTGATCACTAGTGTCCCGAGAAGCTTAGAGTCTCTCAGAAGCTGAGCAATGCTCTCCTGGATAGTGACAGTGTCCCAGTTGGTTTTGTTTGTTTGTTTGTTTTTTGTTTTTGTTTTGGTTTGGTTTTTCAATTTAACCTTGGAATTCATAAGCTGAGCCCAGATGTTCTTTCTGTCTGGGAAATTGTAGCTTAGGTCTGACATCTCAGAACAGGGACTCTGTTCTGAAGCATCAGTGTTAGCTAGGAGTTTGTTGGAAGTACAGAGCCTTAACCCCTGCCCTGGCCTCCGTAGCAGAAGCTACACTCAGACAGCAGCACATGGATTCGAGCATGTGGTGCTGTGAGAGGGTTTGTAAGACTGTAAACCCAGGCAAGGCAGGGCCTTGGAGAATTACTAAGAAGTAGAACCTGCCAGCTTACTTGAATAGACCTGGCCCATGAAGGATTCTCTCTTCTGGCTTCTGAAGGTTCAAGACAAACTAGTTGGTACTGTGGCTGGGCAGGAGCCAAATGTGATCTCCAGCCTTTAGGGCTATCTTCCCCAACAGCTGCTTCTCATTTTTGAAGATTTTTTTTTTTTCTGTTGAAAAACTACCGGGGGGGGGGGGTTTAAAAAAAGAAAAAAGACTTTATTCTCAATGACCATCTTGTGCTGATGCCTTCGAGATTGGCTGCCTTCGGCTACAATTGTTTGTCTTGATCTGTGTTCTAAATTACTACTATATGCCTTGGAAGCTTTTACAAATGGGATGGTGTTTCCATGCCCCCCCTCCCATGGATCTATATGTGTTAAATGGGCATGTGCTCTGCTTTAATCAAATGAACATTATGGGGGCTGGAGAGAGGTCTCAGTAGTTAAGAGTCCTGGTTGCTGTTCCTGAGGACCCAGGTTCAAATCCCAGCACCCACATGGCAGCTCGCAGCCATCTATAATTTAGTCCCAGGGGATCTGACACCCTCTTCTGCATGTGCTCTCTTTCAAGTCATTTCCTCTGTGCATGTCATGTCACTGCACACATGGTGCACAGACATACAGGCGAGCAAAACACCCGCACACATAAAACAGAAGTAAAAGTTTAAAAAAATAAGAAAAACAGAAGAGGAATGGGGGTGTGGGGGCACCTCCCACTTCCTCCCCTGAAAGGAAACCATTTTATATATTTTTACTATACATCTGATCTTTTCAGTGCAGACAATCTTTAAACTAGAGCACAACAGAAATGTTAAAATTATCTGTAATCCCCTTGCTTAGTGTTTGCATCTTCAAGATGTAGAGATCTTTACAAGAATGTGAAACTTTGAAATCTGTTTTCACTGAACATGCCTTTCTAACTCAACACATACAGGTTTTCAAAGTCTTTAAAGTTTTCACATTTAAGTGTGTATGTATTTGTGTGTTTATGTACACATGCACATGTGCCATGGCACATGTGTGGAGATCAGAGTTTGGTTCACTGTATGGGTTCCAGGTCTTGAACTCGTTGTTATTCTTGGCAGCAAGCACACTTACTTTCTGGACCATCTTGCCCACCACTTCATACTCATTTTTAAAGTCTTACAAGGTGTTTTGTTGCACAAGATGTCCTATATTGCTGTGGACTTAATATGTCCTCCAAAATTCATATGCTAAAATATTATCATGCCAGATGACTCCACTGTGGTTCATATCTGTAATCCAATATATATGAAGCTGAGGATTAAGTAATTACTGTGAATTTGGAGCAAGCCTGGCCTACGTAGTAGTTAGGTAGTTTCAGCACAGCCCAGAATAAAGAGCGAGAACCTGACTCAAAAACAGCAAAATGAAAAACCTAAGTACCAGCCAGACATCGTAGAGCATACTTATAATCCCAGCACTTGGGAGGCTGAAGCAAGAGCATCATAAGTTCAAGGCCAACCTAGGCTACATAGAAAAGTCCTGTTGCTACCCCCTCTCCCCACAAAAAAACAAACCACTAATATTCTACTTGTGCTATTAGAAATTACTAATCTTAGGGACCCAATCATCAGGGTGTTAGCCTCAGAGATTTTGGGAGGTGACTGGGTCACAAGGTGGAGTCCTGATGTTAAGAGGCTCCAGAGAGCCAGTGGCATCACCTCTTTGACCATGCAAGGTCACAGCTACAAAGTGAGTGGGTCAAAAGAGTGGGCCCACC
Organism: Rhynchomys soricoides; assembly: GCA_019843965.1. Classification (NCBI taxonomy): domain Eukaryota; kingdom Metazoa; phylum Chordata; class Mammalia; order Rodentia; family Muridae; genus Rhynchomys; species Rhynchomys soricoides. The sequence continues at coordinate 3,459,530 of JADRCH010000075.1, forward strand.
CTGCATACCAAGTCTGCCTTGGTCTTGTACTTCCAGCCTTCAGAACAGTGACAAAGAAATGTCTATCAGCATATAAGCCATCCAGTTTATGGTGTTTTGTGATAGCAGCCCCAATATACAAAGATAAATTTATGTGGCATCACTTCTTCTCAGGCACTGTGGTTTACAGTCTTTTTCTCTTGTCATTATTGCTATGGACTACAGCTGTATCCAAATAGTTGCACAGGATCTAATGCATTTACTCAGGATGCCTTTTCTACCACATAGTCTAAAAGTGTACCATTTGACTAGAGGGAAAGAAACAGTGTTCCAAGAGCTAAGAAGAGAGTTCGTTCCATCCCAGAGTGCAGTTCTGTGTCCTCCCTATCAGCTCATTCACATGAATAATCTGTCAGCAACCTGGACTCATTGGTGCAGCTTCATTGTAGCAAATGGCTCTTGGGAATCATTAGTTCTTCTGAAGAAAACAAATGATATGGGCTTTGGAACTCACTGACCTATACGCCCACCAGGAGGCCACAAGAGGCTGTGCAGAGGGAGTATTGATGATGGTTTCAGGTCCAGAGACTTTACAGTGGGTGGAAAGCATGGTGTTGAGAGTCCTGATAGGAGACAGAGGTCTGAGGCCTGTGCAGGCATACTAGCCAGAGAAGACAGAGTTTCTTGACACTGAACAGGTCGGAGCCATCATGAGAGAGTAGAGCAGCCTCATCTCTGCTCAGCAGATGCTGACTGGAGAGCCAGCCTGGGGGAAAGCAGAATGAACTGAGTAAGAAGGTTTTAGAGGGTGTTCCAAGTGCTTGTGGAAAGCATCTGAACCTCTACTAGAAGCGGGTGTGTTCAAGAGGAAAAAAAGGGCCTCAGGTAGCACTCAGAGGTGAGAAGACAGGTGATGGCTGCAGGCTTCAGGAAAGGCCATGCTGAGTGGGCACAGGGAGAGCTGTGTGATATTCTCTCTAGTATGTCTGTTGGAGCTGACCCAGCAGGCAGGGAGCAGAGTGGATAGAAGCATAGCTAGGGCACTTAGCTCCCCAGTTGCCCCTTTTTCCTCCTCAGGAATGTGAAGCGTTTGATGTGAAGCCCACAGATCTGAAATCCCTTCCCAACCCACTCTGTTCTTCCTGCCTATGATTTCTTGTGTCCTCTGTTCAAGAGAACCTCTTGCATGGGATTCTCCTCAGTTACACAAAGCGTACGCAACACTGACTGGCTTTAGCTTGCACCTTCTAGTATTTAGGTCTGAATGTTCCAAGCCCTGCATCTTAATATCTTACTTCTTCTCGAGAACAGAACCCTTCCTGACCCCTTGACCTCTTCCTCACTACACATGGAGCAAGGTAAAGATTCACAGATAATTGCTGGATGGAGAAATGAAGAAGGCAGGCAATGGTGACAGATTTGGCTGGCTCTGCCTCAGTCTCCAGCCCCCACTTCCTTCTCTGTGAAGGGAAATGAAGTCTTGACTTCTCACAGAGTTACAGGGAGAATTCAAGGTTGTGTTGCAAAGTGTGGCAGTCGCTGACACCCAGGAAACAGCAGTGCTGACTCTGGTGAAGAAAGCAGAATCGGCTCTCGATTACGCTCATTCAGCCACACTAAGGGAGGACTCCATGCACCCGTTCAGGTTTCATTTCACAGGAGGACAATGGTTTCTGGTTTCTGTTTAGCTTTCGTTGGTGACAGTTAGGACATGAAGAGGAAATCAGACCTCCTGTGCATACACCCTCTGCTCAGAGCTGTGTCCCTGTGAGCTTTTCACAAACCATTAGACATTAGACCACCTGGGGGTTAATCATGGTCTGCCGCCACTGTGCCTCTATAGAGGCGCACATCTTTGGGCGTCTTCCCAGACTGCTTGATGGTCACCTGACTTGGACAGCTCTCTGTGTTTCAACTGGGCAATTCATCTCCAGCTTGGAAATGCCAGCACACAGCAGTGCATGTACATTCACCTACCTACCTTTCACTCCTGCAGAGCTGTGATACTGACAAGCTCAGACCCTATTGAGCCTGCAGGAAATCATTGTACCCTTAGGCCAGCTTTCATGCATCAAAGTGGAGCCTTATCAATGGGCTGGGGATGGTGATTATTTACTAAGAACTTAAATATCAATTAATCCCCAAAGTGTTCTCAGAATGCACCTCAAGCTAAATGTGTTTAGAAAATATATGATACTGTCTTCGTCTTTTTGTCATTTTGTAGCACATTTGCGTATTCAAGGGCCTGAGAAGTCTGGCAGTAGAGAAATAAAAAGCATTGTTTAACCTGGTAGTGTTCAAGGCATATACTATGGACATTATTTTCGCATAACGTTTATTAGCAACTCTAGGAGTTGCTAGGAAAACACACTAAAGAGATTCTGTGCTACTTGGTTGTCTCCAATGTTTATAACAAGCATTATATGAATATTAACAAAAGATAATGTTTTTGTTTGTTTTTGCTTTGTTTATGGTTCAGGAAAATGAAATTCAGATAACCCTCTCTTTTTCACTTTTTTCAGCTACTCGCTTTTCGGTTTGATCACAAAGGGCTCGGGGTACCCTTATAAACCCACTGCCCTCCTGAACCCTCGGGGTCATGACACTCTGTAAAGCTGGATCAACTGGTAAAGACATAAACGTGACTAATAAAAGTAAAATTTAAACCTTCAAAGATGTTCTTTGGACCATAGACTCACCAGGGTTATACCCAAGTAGATTAATTTTAACCTTTAAATGTATTCTTCTCAGCAGTGGGCATCTGCTGAGCTGGCTCCTCACCCAGTCATCCCAGCTTTTACATTGTATTTGGCAAACAGCATAAAGCCCCAGGGTGATGGATTTACCCTAGAAACGCTCTTTCATATTCTTTATGTCTTTGGGAGTGGCACTCATCCGAGAAGCTGACTTGAAAGTGGAATTGCTTTGACGAGACTCATTTAAGAATGTAGGCGTCTTTGCCTGGCCATGCTGTGGAAATCAGAATGCATTAGCAGACCCCAGCCAGCCACATTGCTCACCTCCTCACACCATCTGGGAAGGGTAGAGATATGAGCCTGCAGGTCAATGCTGTTTCGAACCTGAGAGTCCATTAGGTTACCTCTGAGCCTCCATGCAGTTGAACAAGGGTGGATGGGTCAGCTGCAAGCTCTTGTTTATTATTATAGTCTCCTTGCACATCCTCCCTACCCTTTCTCTTCTGGGACTGGTCAGGCTGATTTGATTTGACATCCTAGCATTGGAGATTTGTCAAGTACCGTAACCCTAAGCAGTACTAATATTGAAAGCTATACTTGAGATTTATGCGATCCAGATGTGTGTGCCAGTAAAGCCAAACTGAAATGGCGGGCTTGGGGCATGGGAGGGGCCGAGCTGGGGGAGTGTGTGAAAGGATCCACGTGGTGTGTATAGCCAAGTAGAATTTTGTATATTAATATTTTCCCTTAAGAATAGTAACTGGATTATGAAGTGTTGCTTCAAGTAAGGACCAGCACTGGTTTTATTTGCAGCCAAAAATAACTGATTAAATCCAGGAGAGAAGAAAGACAATCTATTTTAAATGTTTTTGAAAACTTTAAATTGGTTAGGACCCTTCAACTGTGTGGTCTTGGGAATCATTAGTCACCCTCGGTCAGGGGTTTGACATGGCCCTGCAATGCAGAATTTCTCCTGTCTGAAAGTGGCATTTCTAGTTGGTATCATACAGGAGCCTCCCATAAGAAATAATATCCCGCTTCCAGGTCACCAGGGCAAAGCCATCTCATACTGGTGACACCTGGGTGTTGTTTCTAGTTCTTAGAAGCTGGGGAGCAGGTGAGTTAAAGGTACAAAGGTCTCTTCAGATAATAGATGTTAGCATGTCATGGAGGGTTGGGCACTGGCTCTGCTGTTGTCCCTTCCAGCAAGATCATGACCTTCTTGAGCCAGGGCCTCTCCTACCTCAGAGGTCAAGGCCATGCCCAGCTGGCCTGATGAAAGGAATGCAAGTACACTGTCTAACAGGGAGTTTTGAGCCACATTTAGAGATGTGCTTGACGTGAAAGACAGGCAGTGTGTGATTATCCCTTAGCATGCAGTGCACAATTAAATATGCTTTACTATTCCAGGGAAACTAGTCACACCACTACAAAAGCAGATGAAAGGTGATCCCAAAAGGGAGGTATGGAGCTAGGGTCCACCTAAGTGGAGGTGACTTGGGGTAGACAGAGTGTTGATGGGAACTGTGATTGCAGTTCATAGCTTTTCATCTGTGACTAGTTCTAGGCAGGAAATCGAAGATCGGGTTGCTATGTCAGCCCCTCTTAGGGCAGGGTAAAAGGAAGTGACACTGTGTTCCAAGGAAGCCTGTGGTAGTTTTGTCCCCACAGTTGTCTCTGGAGAAAATCTAGTGCGCTGTGTATCATCTCCACACAGAGAATGCAGTGTTGTGTGTTGGGGTGGGAGGGATTTTAGTAGCTTTTTTCACCTTTATTTACAGTCCCAAGTCAATGAGGTGAGGGCGGTGCTGGAAACTCAGATTCTCCTCCGTCCAGTTTTAGCCTGTGGCTTACAGCCCCGTTCTGAGTCAGGTCTTGAGTAAGAATGCTGTCTCGGACCCAAGCCAACTGTCTTCCAAATGATGGAATCTGATTTTTCCTGTTGGGTTTTGAGTCAAAGGAATTGGGGTGGTGTGCGATTGGGCCCCCATGGTCTAGTACACAGAAAGACAAGGTGCACTCAGGGAACAAGGATTTGGCAGGGTTGGCTTGGAGCCCAGGTGAGTCATTACCACCTGGGAAGCATCCTGACCCTCTGTGAGGCTGGGAGGGGCCCAGGTAGGAGTCAGCAGTCAGGGCAGCCAGTCCAGTTCTTCATTGCCGTCATCACCTTCTGTAAGCCAGAATGACTGGCAGCCTATGCCTAAGGAGGTGAGCTGGCTGGAAGCAGAAAAGCAGAAAACATTTCCAGGTTGAGAGCTCATTGTAGATTTCCAAGGCACGTTAGTGTTAGCATAATGTTGTGCTGAGCCCAGTCTGTGTGTCTCACTATTACATCACATAGGGAGGTCCCAGGACTGCAAGGATTTCTTCAGATCTGCTCTCTGACTTTGAACTTACTAAGATACAGTGAGAGCTGCCTGGCCAAAACAGTGCTATTCATTCATACATAGTACCCCCTCCTTGTATCGTGCTGTGAGTCAAGCTCAGAGTTTTGGTGCAGGATAGACAAGCCTCTACCACTGAGACACATACCCAGATATTTTACTCTTAATGTTATCCAGCTGAGGTGCTTTTCAAAAATGAAGATTATGTGTATAGCCAGGCAATGTGGGTACACGCCTTTAATCTCAGCACTTGGGAGACAGAGGTAGGCAGATCTCTGTGAGTTCCAGGACAACCAGGACTACACACAGAAACCTTGTTTTGGGATATATATCCCATTGCATCCACCATTTCATACATAAGGACTTACTGGAAAAGCAATAAACAGAATAAGCCAGCTACGTCAACTACAGCATTATTAATAAATAGCAAAGCAAGAGTCTGGGTGAGAGGCATGTGGGTACTGGGGAAGGAGGCTAGGCTGCTGGTCGAGAGTCTGATGTGGGTGTCTAACAGTCTGAGTTTGAATCCTAGCTCTGTGGCTTACTAGCTGTGACCTTGGCTCTGACTTTCTCTTTTCTTACTGTAAGATGAGGTGATAGTACCACGTCATAAATTAGTCCAAACTGAGTGCATTTTCCACAAAGTACTTAGCAAGTGGAGGCTGTTAGCATACTTATTATCCCTTCTCCCATAGCAACTGATTTGAGTGATGTCCTCCATAGCACTCAGAGTGTCAGATTGCCTTCCTCTTTCCTACATTGTTGCTCCAATGGTACTGCAGAAGAACATGTAAGTTCTTAGGAAGTTTGACCTTGAAGCCAGACTTGCAGCCAGTCCTCCTCTGGAGGACCCATTGTCAGGTCCTGTTTCTTCCATCTGCTCTGACAGTGTTGCTCAGATGTGAAAACCAGCAAGGGGCCCATCATTTGCATAGATGAAGGAGTGTGTGTGTGTGTGTGTGTGTGTGAGAGAGAGAGAGAGACAGACAGACAGACAGACAGGGAATCTATGTGTATGAGAGAGAGACAGACAGACAGAGAAACAGGGAGTGTGTGTGTGTGTGTGTGTGTGTGTGTGTGAGAAAGAGAGAGAGAGACAGACAGACAGACAGAGAGACCAGGAGCCTGTGTGTGTGTGTGAGAGAGAGAGAGACAGAGAGACAAAGAGAAAGAAACACACAGAAAGGCAGACAGTTATGTAGGATCAGATACAAGTTTTGATGGAAAGGCCAGCAGAGCTATCGTGTGGTCCCCTTTCCGTGTCCCTTGCTGGCTTATTCTCCAAAGCAGTGAGCTAGAAGCAGCTGATTCTCTAGCAGAGACCCCAGACCTTCTAATGACAGACTCAGCCCTGGGTAGCCTCACTTTTCTTTCCAAGTTGAAATAAGGGCATATTCTGAATAAAACAATAAAAGCAGACCCCTGGTGTTTCCTTGGCCAGTTTTCATAGAACATCACAGTCACTAATGAAAGGCAAGTAAGGGTCCAAGCCCGATGACAGAAGTCAGGCCAAGATTTTTCTCACCCTTCCATTCCTAGGACCCAGGAATAGTAACAATAGTAAACATGATAAAAGTTAAAATCATGGAATGTTTACATGTTACAGTACTACCTAAACACTATACGTGTGAGTTACTTAACCCCCCCCAAACAATCTTTTGAAGGATGCTCTATTATTCTTTTTACAGGTATGGAAATTAGAACAGAGGAGTCAAGCAACCTGCTAAAGGTCACACAGCTAAGTCTGGGTGGCCAGGTCAGTTTTAGAACCCCGACAGTCTGGAATTTAAGGCTGTATTATAAACCACAACCTTGCACTGTCTCTCAAGGTAGTTATAAATGATAAAAATTGATATAAAAAATAAGCCATACACATCTGTGATAAAATGGCACAGAACTATACCAGTGCCTTTGTTTTGCTATTATAATTAAGTAAACTAAGATGTAAATATCTGTGGAAAAGTGGGCAAAGGCACACAGAACATTTTACACCTTTTAAAGACCAATTTTCTATGACTCCATATTCACTTTAAAATAAGCCCAAACAGAAACACACTCCAGCAACTGTTTTTCTGTCTTACTCTGTTCTTTACGTTCATGGTTATATTAAGGTCTCCTGGCAACCCAGTGGACCATGGATACTGCCGATTCCTCCAGTTATAGATGTGAATTGTAGGCTCTGCACAGTGAAGGTAGTTAACATCAACCAGAAGCAGTGAAGCCATTGGGTAGTACCCATCTCCTCGCTTCCTTGTACCAACTGGGAGAAGACCCAATGCACGATGCTCCAGCGGTGCTGACTTCCATGTGAGTTTGTCCAGCAACAGTTATGCTGCATGGGGCTGACATCATTTTGAACATGCTAGTCGGATACTCAGCTGAAGTTTGGCTCCTGGGATGTTGGTGGCATGAAGACAAGTGCACTGCGGTGCCCTGTCAAGGAGCATGGAGTGGAAGGAGGTGTCTTCCATGGTAGCAAGACATATTGTGTGCACATTCACACATAATTAGCAGGTGTAGGATCTGAGCAGTATGCCCTTTAGATTTTTTGTCTATGACATATGAACACCAGCGCATACTTGCCTAAACTAAGATGCTGTGGTGTCACCAGGAGATGGTATCTTATGCACCATTATTGTATATGTGGTTCATGGTTGACCACAGGCTTGTTCATGGCTCATGCCTGCTGTTTAGAATCTTAACACAGAGGAAGTAAATGCCTATCCCTGAGCTCCTTCTCCTGTAACCAGTCTGGATGCTTGGCCCCAAGCCAAAGCACCTTACCGATATTCAAGGACACAGTCGAGGTTTGGGAGAAGGAACATTATCAATCACCATGTTGGATGGCATTGGCAATTATCATCTTCATTTCCATCAAAGGTGTCTTGTGACAAAGTATTGTCAAGTTCAATTTAGTCAGAATCAGGACACAGCAAGGACTTATTTTCTATTTCTGCCCTGGGCTGAACCTGTCTTGAATAATTCAGTGTTCATCTACTTCCCAGCTCCACGCTTTATCCCCCAACTCTGTGGCTCTATTCAGGATCACATGGTTGCTTGTTTCTCTCTGTTACCACTCCATCAAAAGTCCTCCAATCTCCTTTAATGAGAGCTTTTAGGAAAGAGCAGCTACTTCATGTATTGACTACCAGGCACTGTCAGCTACATACATTTAGAGACAAGCCTAAGGGCAGAGGCAACACATAGGGCAGTGTGGACAACTTTTGACACAATATTCATTTAACCCCCTATTATTTAAAGCTTGCGATAATTCCAGATCTGGCAGCAGTTGGAGGAAACTGAGTTCCCAGTTTACTGTAGATGACTCTGTTTTTAAACGTCCCTTACTTTGCATATCTGGCCTCTATAGCATGTAGTTCTTCCCCCTGATGGAGATGGAGAAAAGCTACATGCAAGGATGGAACACAGTAGATGGCTCATGAGCTTGCTAGGCCTGGTCGACCCAGAACCCCTGCTGTTTGCTTAGAGTGGAATCTACAAAGCACCAGGGAGCTTCTCTTTAGCCAGAACTATAGCTGGATTTCTTGGTTGGGAGTCAGGTATTCTTTAGGGAGACAATTCTCAGTTCTGTACCTACACCTCAATTGCATCAGAATTCCTGGGGAAGTCACTGGGGTAGGGAATGACGAAAGGCGTTGTGAAGGGGTGGGTGTTTGGCTTTGTCTGTGGGAGAAGTTAGTTTGCCCCCCCCCCACACACAGTGACACACACTTCCTCCAACAAGGCCACAACTCCCAACAGTGCCACTCCCTATGGGCCAAGCATATTCAAACTGCCACACTAGATAGGGAGCAAGAAGATATATATTCCCCTGGCTAGACTATTTGTTAAATGAGAAATTGGATTTTGAGTCTTAGTTTTCTCATCTGCAAAATGGAGGCAGTTAATTCTGCTGTGATTAAAAATAGGGTACAGGAGGGCTGACTGGCACGTATGAAAACGTGTTTCCAGCTGTGGAGTTGAGAGGGAGGGAGAGTTGTTGCCATGACAGCAGTGCTATGCTCCGGAAGACCATCTCTTGATGTTCAGTAGTGTGCTAGTCAGGGGTCTAGAACCTGAAAGCCCATGGCTACATCCTGATCACTAAGAGTGACCTTAACATTATGACATAGTTGAAAAACAATCAAATGACAGCTCTTGACTCATGGTACATAGACTTTATGTGATATTCACTTTCAGCACCCAAAAGTAGAGGTCCACAGAGCCATGCCCACTTGTTTCCCTGTGTCTGTGGCTGCTTGTGAGCTACAGCAGAGGCAGTTCCTTGTGACAACAACCTTAAGGTACACAAAGTATAAAGCACTACCTGACCCTTTGGAGAGAAACTCTTCTAGACCAGGGTAGACTGTAGAGGGGAACCAGTGCCCAATATTCTCATCAGATAAATACACACACACACACACACACACACACACACACACACACACACACACACAGAGTGAGCCTGAGGAATATTTCCAGATCCAATATAGGCAAATGTGTCCTTCTCGGCAAAGCCAGCAATTCTCCATTTAGCTCTCGTTGAACAGAGCTCTCATGCTTCAGGCTCTGGCTGGGGGCACTTCCTGAGGAAAACCACAGTACTTTTTGTAAAACCAATGTCCCTTTTAGCAGTAACCACAAAAAGAGAAGAGCCTATTCCTGTCATAGTGGGCATTTCTCCAGTGGATGAACTACCCAACAGACTTGGATGCTCCCAGTTGGAAATGCAAAGCTGCTACTGTGATCAGCCTGCGTGAGGGGGACAGGAGAATTCAGATGTTTCTGAATCCTGCATACTTGAGAATGTGCTTCTATCTGGAGACAGGGTCTTCGGAGATAGGATTAGTTAGATGAGATTAGGTTACTGGTATACTGTGAGCCTCTCATCTGACATGACTAGTATTAAAATAAAACCACCAAGGACCAGTGAGATAAAGGCTCTTACCATCAGGCTTGGCAAGCTGAGTCCAGTCCCAAGAAATGATGTAAAGATTGAAGTGGAGAACTGACTACACACAGTTGTCTTCTGACCTACATGCACTCTCAAACACACACACACACAGAGACACACACACAAACATACATACACACACAAAATAAAGTTTAAGGAAAACATGAGTAGAAAACATGAGTAGAAACTGAGAGGAGGGAACTGTCATTTTCTTAGCTACCTGCCACACATCTGAGGATTGCATCTGAGATCCCTGTAGAGACATTCCAAATGAAACCCATCATGGAAGGTGATTTGTAAGGGCAGTCTCCAGGGGCTTTTTGGACAGCCTGAGTCAGTGATGATTTCCTTCCCAGGTACTTTATATAAGCTTTCATGCAACAAACATTAAATTGGCACAGAGAACACAGAGGCGCCATGCTCCTCCCTGCTAGACTGTTAATCGGACTCACTGATTATCCACTGGTTAGAGGTAGAATCTTACTACTGAGAAGTCTGAGACTTCTTTTCAGATTGTCTTTTTCTATATCACAAATATTTTCAAACATTCAGACAAGTGTAAAAACTGCCTGGGAACACTCCCACACAGTCACCACACCAACTCCCCAGCTGTCAGGAGCTTGTCTCACCTGCCACTTTCCTGTTGTAGCTGAACTATTCGTGTTTCCCATTTCATGTCATTGTCTTCATACTACACTACGCATCTTTATAACGATGTCAGTCCCAGATGGAGGTGCGGCTCAAAGTTGCCTAGCAAGAACCTAACCACCAGGACAGAGCATCATTATCACACCTAGGAGCACTGTAATTCTTTGCTGTCTGTCAGTCCATCCAAGCATGTTCAAGACTCAAGGCTATTTCAGCTGGGGTAGAAGTGTGAAATAGGGTCAGGTAGTAATTGAGGTGGGATGTAAAGTAGAACAGGAGAGTGGCTGGGGACAGGAGCGGAGGTCCAAAAAGAGAAGCTAGGGGACATTGTCTCTTGTTGTGAGGGGTTTTCAGAAAGTCAACAAGACTGAGCCCTAGTAGCGTGTTCCTGGATCATTGCATTGCCTACCTCTGACATGGAGATCCAGATTTCTCTGGTGAATTAGGTAAGAATTGGGGACTTCTGTTTCACAGAAACGCATGAACTAGAAACCCAACTTTAGCCGTGGAAGATGCATTTATGACATGGTTGGCAGTGTCTGATAGTCTAGCAGTTGTCAATAAAATAGTTTCTGTTAGCATCCCTCTAAAGAACCCTGCCTCCTCTTGATACCTCCCATATTCTCCCCTTCCCCCACTTCCACTCCCCAAAATAGAGAAAATGGCTTTGGGGGAGTTTGTTTTTAGTGGACTTGCTCAAAGGGGGCTTTATGTTTCTTTTCCGAGTGGCCCTCTGAATGTTGTGTCCATCTATCATGCCTGGCCACCAGCCCTCCCCCTTCTGTCCACCCTGAAAACCTAAACTTGATCAAACTGTTCCTAACGACTACCACATGTCCTTGCAGGGGGCAGGGACGGGCGGGGGGCTGGGAAATGAAGGCATCCTCCCAGGAGCACAGTAGCATATTCAAATTCAATGGCTTAGTCATCAGAGTGTTCAGCCCCAGCACCAAAGAAAAATAAATGAATGTTCTGTAACAGACTTGTGGGTCCCAGAGGAAGGAGGAGTAGTGGGAAGGAGGGGAGAAGAGAGGTTGTGGATTTTAGATAGAGGAGTTCAGGGCTGTTGAGAACAATTAGGGCCTTTGCTTAGAAATAACAAGACACACCACTGTTTTCCTGCAAGCAAAAGAAGTACACAGCACCAGGGCTAGAAGAGCTCAGTCTCAAACGCCAACTCAGCTCACAGAAGAGGAAATGAAGGCCAGGACGGCTAAGGCTACTCTGAAATCCCATGATGAATGAGTGGTAGAAATGAGACCAGACTGCTCCATGCTCTTTCTTACCTGCCCCCACAGAGACTTTCTGTTTGCTAGAAAGTTCACTGAGGGCATCCAGGGGAAGGGACTCTGTGAGACATCTCTAAGAAAATCCATTTATGGACTGAGAACTTTTCTTGGTTTCTCTCAGAGGTTGAAAGAGTCACTGTGTTGAAGGTATCTGCTTTAGCATCCCCTTCCAGTTGTCTTTCTCTCCCCTGGTGACTAGAATGCTGGTAGGGCCTACTGCATTCATTGCCTCTCTCAGGAAGGTAAAGAGTCCAACCAGGATGCCTGGGAACCATTGCCCATGACTCCAATTAAAAGCCTGCTTCTAAGAGTGTTCCAGGTATTGTTGTTGTTTTTCTCTTCTCCCTGCATCTTCCTTGGCAGGAATAGGCCAGGTACCCTTTCTTCTGCTTGCTTTTAGGTAAAGCCACTGAGTCATAAGAAAGTAAGGTAAATTGGTAAACCCTGAATTGGTTGTGGAAGAACCAGCTTTGCATATACATCTTCTCATTCCTCACCCTCTAGGCTGAATTAAAAATTCTTTTTTGGTGGCCAAGGACTTTGAATAGGGGCATGAAAAATCTTTAGGCCCCTAAATCTTAGTCTTTGATGAAGAGGAAGCCAGGCCCCCCACCCAGGATAAGGAGGCAGAGCCACAGTGGGGAGGGGTGTGACTGGGGCTGCAGGCAGTACTGCCCAGCTGCAGGAATGTCATATCCACCCTGGACCTACTTCGAACAGTTCAGTGCTCTAGAAGTGGCTGGTCCAGAACAAAGAGGGCTTTGTAGTTGACCAGTGTATTGTTTTTGAGCTTCTCTGTGGGTTTCTTTGGTCAGATTAAGGAGGAAAAGCTAAAGATATAGAGAGAGTAAACACCAAACCAGCTAGATGCTGACAGTCAGATTTTTCTAAGCTTGAAAGGTCTCCAAAGGGCATCTGGGCAAATTCCTATGGATGTGGGCCTTAAGTATAACATCCAAAGGCATGGGCTCACTCCTACATGCTCTTCTTTGGAACAGAAATGCTGACTGTACTGATCTGATAGCCTCTCTTCTTATCCAGAGCACAGGGAAGATACCATGATCCCACTTCAACATAGACTTGAAAGGCTATTTAATCATGGAGGTCAAGCAAATTACAGATCTCTTCTGAAAGGAAAGATCTAAGGCTTTGAGAGCCAGACCCATGGTAGACTCACAGCCTGAGCCCTGTGCTCTGTACTTACTCCTCCAGGTTCCCCTCCAAGCTGCCTCTAGAAGATCGGGTGTGGGCGATCCCTGATGGCACCAGGAATCCTTCCACACTCTTCTTCTCTTGCTGGGGAGTCCTGGTGAGGCCAGTGTCACCTCCCTTAGAGAAGGTATGGGAGCCCTTCTGTGGCTGACTGATAGACAAAGCCAGTCAGGTGCCAACCCCTGCACCTCATGGAGAACTGTCCCCAGCCTCCCAACAGAGATGATGGCAAGGGAACTAAGGGATGGCCTGATTGTTCAATAGAAACGTAAAGGCCAGCTGCCTCTTGCTCTGTGGTCTACAAGAAAAAAGGCAAGTCTAGCTCACCCACCTTTGTCTCCTTCTGCATCTAGACTTGAGCTGTGTTCTCAGAAGGTATTCCTGAGATTGTAAGTTGATAAGCAGAGACATGACAGTCCTGTGGGAGCCAGGGACCCTTAACTCATTCTTACATCTGTCCAGCTTCCCAGCCCCTCTGCCAGCCCCCTCCTTCTACTTAGAGAAACTTTGGCTAAGGGTAGCAGGTGATGGAAAAAGCAAAGCCTGACTAGGTGAGTTGTTTATCAGTGTGAGGGGAGAGGGAGACTCGGCCATTGAGATGTACTAACTCAGACCTGAGGACCAGCAGAAGAATGTAGAATAGTCACATTCATCCATAGAGGACACTTTCTAAGACCCCACAAGGTACCTCAGAATGCCATGGATAGTGCTATATGTTCTACACAACACACACACACACACACACACACACAGCCTTTTCCATTTTAAGTAAGCACTTACGCACTGTTGCTTTAACTTTTACAGTTTGGGTGTGAGAGCAAAACCACACAAATTTCTTTTTCCTTCTTCACAACTTCACAGAGTATGTTTTTACAAAAGACCTCCGGCTCAGCGTGATTGTGTTCTTTCCTTATTGAGAACTTCCACTTTCCCCTTAAGGCCCCTTTACTGTTTGCCTCTGTGTATTCTAATTGCCAGCATCACTAATCTTGCACTTCAGGCCAGTGTTAAGTAAAACAGGGTTATTTGAGCACAACCCGGCAATGCTGAGACAGTCAACCTGACTATTGACATTCTTTAGTGACTAGAAGCCTGGTGGCATATATAGTGTGAACAAACTACACAAAAGGGTGGTTCCTTGTACTAGCTAGTTTTGTGTGTCAACTTGACACAAGCTGAAGTTATCACAGAGAAAGGAGTTTCAGTTAAGAAAATGCCTCCATGAGATCCAGGTGTAAGGCATTTTCTCAATTAGTGATCAAGGGGGGAGGGCCCCTTGTGAGTGGTACCATCTGTGGGCTGGTAGTCTTGGGTTCTATATGAAAGCAAGCTGAGCAAGCCAGGAGAAGTAAGCAAGCCAGTAAGTAGCATCCCTCCATGGCCTCTGCATCAGCTCCTGCTCCTTGACCTGCTTGAGTTCCAGTCCCGACTTCCTTTGGTGATGAACAGCAGCATGGAAGTGTAAGCTCAATAAACCCTTTCCTCCCCAACTTGCATCTTGGTCATGATGATTGTGCAGGAATAGAAACCTGACTAAGACACCCAGTCCATCTTGTGATCCTCCTGCCTTAGTCTCCCAGGCACTAGGATTATATAATATACTACCATGCCAAGCTATGCTGTCTTCTTCTATTGCAATAAGGGGAAAAAAACAATGTTAGGGGTTGGGGATGGAGCTTAGCTGGCACAGTGCTCACACTGCATGCACAAAGCCCTGGGTTTAATCTCTAGCATCACAGAAAACTAGGCATTGTGGTGCACACCTTTAATCCCATCACTCGGGGTAGAGGCAGGTAGAGCAGAAGTTCAAGTTCATACTCAACTACATAGGGAAGCCAACCTGGGCTTTATGAGAAGCTGCCTTCCTCAAATTAGTTAAATCAACTTTTTTTTTGTTTTTTTCGAGACAGGGTTTCTCTGTGTAGCCCTGGCTGTCCTGGAACTCACTCTGTAGACCAGGCTGGCCTCGAACTCAGAAATCCGCCTGCCTCTGCCTCCCAAGTATCAACTTTATTTTATTCGCTGATCCTTTCTTAATGAATTTATAGTCAGAATCCAGTTCATGAATATGAAGAATGAGTCTGGCTCTCCTATGAACAATGATACAAATGTGGGCCCCCTCCCACATGTGAGCCTAAAAATCATGTGATGGCTCCCTGTGTCCTTTCTGCCCACCGTAAACAGCTCAAGACATGACTTCTATCCTGCAAGGCACTCACAGCCTCAAAGATACTGCAACATTCTGATGCTACAGCAGTCTCCCAAGGCATTTAGCATTCAGGCCTCAGACTCTAAATATATCTGGAGCCCATTGCCCTGGGCCTGGGGTGCCGCCTGTGTGGCCTGGTTAGTCCTTTCTTTGCTCTCCTGCACGGTCTATTGGTTCTCCTTAGTCCAATTTTCAGGGCTATAGAGGATGTAATAAACTGTCAATAACTTGATATAGAGGACAGGGTTCCATCCTCTGGACAGCTGGCTTTAGCAGATGAAAACTACCAGCAAGAGGTGGCCGCAAGTAGCCAGCGCTGACCTGGCAAGCCCCGGTGGAGGCCCTTGAGAAAACAGTATCGCATTTTTGTCACCATTAATAATAGCCCTTTATTTGAGCCCTGCTGGGACAATGCTCCAAACAAAGCTGAGAGGAAGAAACAGTGCCTGCTGTGGGGCCATGTAATTTATCAAGGCTAATGGAGGAAGAAAAGTCCACCCAGAAAAGATGGGGGGGGGGCTGGGAGTGGGTTTAATTGTTGCTGGAAGTATAATTGGAAGATACCCACAGTTTCACTATGCATCCCTGTAGCTTTGTTGTAGGAGGACTCTCATTTGTCTTGTCTAGTCACTGACTCTGACTCTGAGCTCCTAAAGGGTTCTGGTTTGCCAGTCAAATGGAGAAGTAAATCTTGGATCTGGCAGTGCAGTGTGACCTTGGGCACATTCCTTCCCTTGTAAAATTTTTCATCTTCAGAGGAGGTGCCCAGATTATAGACGTTGAGAGTAAAACATAGACAAGAGTGTTGATAATAGAGAACTTTCTGGAATTGTCTTTGTATCCCTTAGAGAACAGAATGCTGTTCCTAACCAATGGATGGTCTTAACCAATGCCACCAGTGTGTCAAGAGTTTACTGTGCAAGCTGTGAGCCTGCTGCATTTCTGGATAGCACTTTTTCATTATTTTTTTCAACATAATGAGTGCAGTAATCCCTGATTTCACCCTTCCATACATGAGGATGTGAGTTGGTGGCGACCAGGGATGTGCTAGTGTTTGAGGGGCTGGAAGAACTCTGTAAAAACCAGCAGCCTTCCCTGCCAAGTAGGAAGTTGTTCTGTCCTCCCAAATGTTGGCAGCCAGGAACTGCAGCTGTGTCACAACAAGTCTCACTTAATTTGAGGGGTGGGCCAGACAGCACTGTATGGTGCTTGTTAAAAGCCAGAAGAATGTAGCTTATTCACCAAATCATGGAAATGGCTGTTCCTTAGCTAGGGGGAAGCCAAAGGAGAGTGTGTAGTAGCATTTCCAAAGAGAGAAAATGCAGGCAATTATAAATGTATCCTAATACTCATTATACACAGAGTCTAAGTGGATTAACTCATTACAGCTGAGCAAGCATCAGGTTTTCTTGCAGTCTCTTCCCTCTTGTGTTTGTAATTCACATCCTCTATATTAATCTATAGAACAGAAATCCAATTACTGTCCTTGTTAATAGTTTTCATTATCACAACCCTAGACCTACAGAAATAAAAATAAAGTGAGAGTCAGGTGTGGTGGTACAAGCCAGTAATCCTAGCAGTAGGAGGTAGCAAGAGAATCAGATGTTCAAGGTTATCCTCAGGTACATAATGAAGTCAAGGCCATCCCAGGCTACATAAGACTTTGCATCAAATAAGGTACATGTATATAACACAATTAGTATAAATCCAAAACCTTAGAAGATGCAGGGTTTTATGAGCTAAATCTTCCAAGTGAGAGGAAGGCAGGCTTTTTACAGGAACTCCAAGTAAAGAACACTGTAAAGTGGAGGCACTTGTAGAGATGTATCTTCCATTCAAACCTTGGTCTTGGTCCTGACTGTTGTTAGGTTACACGTAAAGTTGAAACATGGACTGTTGAGCAGTTTTTCTATTTTTACAGTAACTTACACACTTTGCAGAAAACCTTGTAGGTTACTCAACCTGAGTGATAAAAACAGAATATGAAAGTATTTTGCAAAGTCTTACTTAGATTAAAGGATATGCCAACCCACACAGGGTAGGAAAGGTACTGGAGTAAGGGGAAGGTGGGAGGGGCTTGAAGTAGATACTGAATGGCAGACACCCCTTCCATACTGCCCTCACCCTTTCACAGCCCTAGCAGGATACATGGTGTCTTTGGGTTTCCGGTTTTATATTTCCAAAATGTGGTCTAAACAGATTGCTTGAAGTAAATCCACAAAATAAGTAACTGTTAGTAAATTCTTTCAAAGAAGCTGTTCTGAACCAAGTGTCCATTTAAGCACAACCCCAAATACCAGTTATCAGTATAGACTGATCCCTGGAAGGAGGACGGTGTGCATTTCTAGAGAGTGTTCTGGAAGTAACTCTACCTGGGAAGTGTGCTGGGCGTGTGCTAATGTGTTCTCTTCGGGGCCCCTCATTGAGTTACACCGCAGTCGGCCGTTGGGAGCTGGAGTATTTATTATTTAAGAGCTACCACTTGTTTCCGCAGAGTGCACGGATGGGATCTGCCAGGATCGCGAGTTATTGATTCAGAAAGCCTGCCTTTTATATTTAGCATGCTTTTCTCTATTGTTCTCCACCGCACTCATCAACTCTTCAGGCCTTTGGTTATTGGTGGCAGGAAGTATCTTACGCACAGGATGGTGGGTCTCCTTCTGACCTCCTGGGAAGGAATACCAAGGAAAGTAGATGTTCCAAAGTTAACCTGACATGTAGTGGAGACTCTTTTGCTTGTTTTCTTGTTTCATTTCCATTTGCTTGAGAGAAGATCCCTAGAGGTTTATTAGCCCTCTAGAGGTGCCAGCCTCTAAAGATGATCCTGTAACCAAGCCAATTCTGAAAGGCACTGATAGGCTATGCATTCAAGTGTCAGTAAGGCTGCAGGCCAGACACGGATGGAAGGATGGAAGAGAAGATACCACATAGAGCCAATATTGCCCAAGGTTTCCTAGGTGCTAGGCACAGGTCTAGGTCTGTATACATTTTAACTCACAACCGTGCTCAGAGTCACGTGTTTACTCCCGTCATTCCATTTCATAGATCATCTTTAGGCTTCTAACATCTCTGTAAATCTTTGACAAATGTGCTTCCTATGTGAAACACAGAGGCAACACATAATAAAAGAGTACCACCTTCCTCCTCTCTGTCATTAAAAGGAGTGGATGAAAATAACTAGGTGGGTCAAGAGTCTGCAAATTACCCTAACACACTCTTGTGAGTTGGGCTCCACAGCGTTGGTTAATAACTGCTGGAATGAGTAAGATGAAGTTGAGCGCCAAAGTGGAGATTCAGTGAGTTTGACATGGGCCACAATCTACACTATCTTATATCGAAAGCAGATTGGGGCTCCTGAGAGGGCTCCCACAGTACTTTCTAGAGCCATTTGGAGAACTCTAGAGGTTCCAGAAGAACCAGCTGGCTGAGGAAACCGAGGCAGTACAGTCCAAGATCATTTGGAGCATGCTTTGGTAGTGGTGCTCAGATGGTTGTGTGTGGTTATTGGCAATCCTTAGGAAACTTGGGGACTATAATATAGCTGTTGACATTTTGGGGCTGAGAGCTTGTCACAGGGTGCTCAGGTGTGATCTTGGCTGAACAAGGCCAAAGGCCTGGGATCCTAGTGACTCTCAAATACAGGAAAAGGCAGGTCATGGTAGCTCATACCAGTAATTTGAACACTCTGGAAGCTGAGACAGGGAATGTTGCTCAGATATTTAAAGGACCCAATAACCATCGGTGATTATCATGTTGAAGAGAGTAAGTTCCAAAGGCTGCAGAGATGGCCACAAAGCCTGAGTAAGAGAGTTCTCTCCAGAACCGTGGAAAAGTAGAAGGGGAAAGCATATGCCATAAAGTTGTCCTCTGAACTCCACACAAGCATCCACATACCACTCATAATAATAATAATAATAATAATAATAATAATAATAATAACAATAATAACAATAATAACAATAGCAATAGCAATAATTAATAATAACCACACTAAATATCACCAAGTTCTTCTGAGTGTATCACAACAAACTTGACCTTTCCTAGGCTGGGTTCTGAGACCTCGTCTAGGCTAAATATTCCTTTTTACCTCTTTGTGTTCCAGAAGACTTCTGGAGACTTAGTTGCTTTGATAAATGTTTTGTTCATGATTTTTCTTCTCTGCTGTTATATCCACAAAGAGCTTTCCATGTGTGCTGAGAATGGACTTATTCATGTCAGAATAGACAAGTTCAGGATTCAGAGGTCAATCTTGAGACACATCTTTGTAACAAGCCAACATAGTAGGACTATGATAATTTCTCTTCATCCTGATTCATGGGATCATTTTATATGTGAGGAATAATAAAGTTGTACTGTGTATTTAAATCCTTTAAACTTACTAAACAAGTGTGCCATTGGTGGCTAAACTGCTAAGAGGGCATTTGACTGCTGTGAGGGGCTCTGTCTGGGTAAGCCATGAGGTGGGAGTGACTTGGAGCCTCCCAGGCATCTTGGGCTAGAAACAGGGCGGTCTCTGTTTTGCTCTTGCAGCCATACAGCTATTCGAGTCCATGAAACAGACCCCCACTAGTGAGCTGTCTCAGAATATAATTTCCCTTTAGGGTAGCCTGTGACTCACCCTACTATTCTCCCTGAAGAAAAAGAGAGAAAGAGGGCAGGGCTAAAATAAATTAGATTTCAAGAACCATTTCAAGAAAAAAGATTTCAAGAACCATTTAACTTGAAATAGAAAAATGTTATTGGCAGTTTTGCCGTGAGTATTTAGAACCTGACACCAGCTCAGATACCCCATGATCCCTGAATGTCACACTGCACAGGTTGCTGACACCTGGTCTTATTACTGGTTTGAGTCTCCCATAGCATGGCTTCTTTCCCCCAACAAACCCCCTTTAGCTTGAAGGTCAGAACCCCGGACAGCTTTCTATGCCACAGCCATCTGGTGTTTGCTTTAGCGTAGATCCACAAATGATGTGTTATTATAGCAGAAGCACAGAAAATCATAACAAAACTGGGTTTGTTTCTCATTGGGAACCTGAATCTGAAATACAGCAGTATTCAGCTTGATGAAGGGGAGCCTCTCCCAGAATTGGAGACCCTCACCAGGGACCAAAGTTGGGAACAAAAAAAGCCAATAGCATTGCACTGGTCACTAGTGGCTGGCAGTGATTTATTTCCTGTCTGTGCTTTATTGAATTCACATTTTCTGGGTGTCTGTTCCTGGTGTGATTTATTTCTGTCTTGAGATATCCCTCCCTCCAGTAGATTATAAGCTGACCCTAGTGTGGGTGTCACAGCTGAAATCTGGGTTAGAGCAGAGTGAGTAAAGCCTTCACACCTATCCTAATGCTTCTACTCCATTTTAGGGAGTAGTGGCATCCTGATGTTTGGCTGGAGAAAAAAATGACCAGAAATTAGGTTTCATTTAAGCAGGTTTCAGAATGTCCTCAGAGCCACTGTGGGATCATGGCTGCTCCCTCTCATTATGGACCCTGGAATAGATGATAGAATTAATGAACTTAACTTCTGCCCCATTTTCCTTATGTGTAGAAAAGCAACTTGAGCTTTGTCTAAGGAGGAAGAAAGGATATTAGGCAGGCAGGCAGGAAGGAAGAGAAAGTCAGGCATGGTGGCATATACTGGAGCCAGGACAGGACTTACTCACTACTTGCTCTAAGACTAGGTGCCATGTTAGGGTAAAGCTCTTCTAATGGGAATAGTTGGGGACTTTAGAGAGCAAAGGGTTTACTCCATTTTGACTTGAGCAAATCTCTGACTTCAATGTCCTACCTGCTAATGTTTTACTTGTCTCAGTTGCCCTATTGTGAAAAGGGATAGGGAATGGTTAGAATATTTCATACTAACTATGGCTATATACCCATTTTGTCTGGTATGATGGTCTATATAGCTATATAAATTTAAAGAAATCACAGTGTCAAGATAGGCATGAAGGCATGTTCCTATAATCTTGCATTGAGAAGCTGAAGCAGGAAAACTAAGAATTTGAGGTCAGGGAGCTGGGGATACGTCTCAGTAGGTAAAGTGCTTGCCTTAAAAGCATGGAGACCTGAGTTTGGTCTGTAGAGTCCATTTAACAAAAACTTTGCATGCTTGTAATCCTAGTGTGCAGTAGACCCTGGGCACTTTCTGGCCAGCCAGCCTAGCCTCCTTGGTGAATTCCAAGCCAATGAAAGAATATTATTGTCTTCTGGCCTCACACGCATATATGCACATGTGCACAAAGATAAATATGCATACACATGTTATATTTGGTGACCTTCGTTTTGGCTCACTTCCATGACCCCTAGAGCTTGAGCTCAGAGCCTCCATCTTGGACTTACCACTGTCATTGAGTGTTTCATGCAAGTCCCCTCTTCCCAGTTGGACTATGAGCCTTTTGTGGCAGAGAGATGCTTGGGACTTCCTGGATTCCTGAGTACCTTCCACACTGTGAGCATTCAGGATGGGAACAAGAGAGAACAATATTCCATCTCCAGGCTTCCACATCCCCACCAGCACAAACAGAATTACACTAATCTACAGTATGTTCATCTTCCAAATGCTTATTTTTCTTCAGTCTCCAATGCCTCACATCTTATTTTACTATAGAGATCTTTCTATTGTTATGTAGTAGCTTCCTGAGAGACAAATGTGTTTCTGACTCCATTTCAACTTCCTTTGGCATAATGCCTTTTATCTGGTGGTGCTCCAATCTAAAAAAACACAATGACCTATTTCCATCACACCTACTCCCAGAAAAAAAACATTAGGAAGTAACACCACTGTTTACATTTATGAGACAATATAAATGCTTTTACCTCAGTAAAAAGACTGTGCTTTTTTTCTCACAGCATAGAGAGGGTATGATAGTGTGTAGCTTTTCCCAGTAAAATGATGCCTGTTGGTATGAACCGGTCCCTGGTTAATACTGACAAAGAGGAAAGTAGAGAACAGTGTCCCCTCTACAAAGCCATCTACTGACATTCTCTTGCTGCATGGAGGAGGAGGGGTGGAGTTCTGGCCATGGTTCTCCATGCAATCTCCCTCCCAACATAAGCCCTTTTTCTCCCACTAAGAGTGTCATAAAGGCACATCAGAAGCTAGCCATGCTGTCTGAGCAGGCCCCTCACCTGCATGGAGGCATGAGTCAGTGATGCCCTCTGAAGTTAGATTGTCACACCTAGGGCAGCCTCATCTTCTCTATTTTGGTTTTGGTTGTCATATTAATAGAAGAGAGAAGGTGTTTGCTTTCCTCTATGAGAACCTCCTACCTTCCCTCAACAACAACTAGGCTCTCTGAAACCAGGGTATAGAATGCGCATGTCTTAAACTGCCTATCAACTCCATGGGTGTAGCCTCTGAGTTTAGAAGCATACAATACAGACAAGTACATGTTTGAATTAGACTGAGCTGGATCTAAGTTCTGCTCTGCCTTTTAGCCCTATGATCTCGCACAAGTTCCTTCACCTCAGTGTTCTTATCTGAAAACTGGGATGAGAACTTCTACCTCAGTGTTATCCTGAAGATAAAATGGACAAAACATCCCCCCTCATAAATAGGAAAATCTTTACAATGGCAGCTGCAGATTATTACTAGGGGAAGCCCAGGATGTGTTGCACAAAGTAGCATCATGTTGGAGCTGTCCCTCTCAGTTTCACTCAAGGCTTCTGTGCCTGGCAGTCTCTGCTTCCCAACTGCTCCTCCCTGGAATCTCTCCTTCACTCTCTCTGCCTTAGATTTCCAGTTCTTCTTCTTCTTGGAACTCCTTAAGTTGTCACTAAATTCCCAGGGAGGACTTCATGGTCACTGAACTCCATAGTCATGAACTCTGCCAAAACCATGAGAGGTCTCATGCTCATGGCTGCTCTGAAAAGCTTGTGAAATCAAGTCCATGGGTGAGCTCATAAACAAGGATTGAAGTTATGAATACCCTGATTCTCAAATGGTCTTTTTGTTACTGTGTTAGGGTGTGTGTGTGTGTGTTAGAGAGAGAGAGAGCATACGCGTGTTCATGCATGTGTGTAAGGCCAGAAGTTGACATCAAGTATCTTCCTCTTCTATTGCTCTCCCCCTTATTTTTGGGAACAGACTCACTGAACTTAGAGCTCAGTATGTCAGCTAGACTGGCTAGTCTCCAGAGCCAACTATCTCTGTCTTCCCTTCCCACCCATGCTTGAGTTACAGACACATGCCATCATGTCTGGCTTTTCCATGGGTACTGAGGACCCACGCTCAAATCTTCATACTCCTGGAGCAAGCGCTCTGCCCACCAAGTCACCCCCCCTGCCTTGAAAGTATTTTTATGTTATGCAGTGTATACCTAGACTCAATGTATCTCTCTTTCAAAAGTTGTATATTTACATTCACTTATGAAAACCACACTTGTGAATTAATTTGCATTTGTGTATGTGTGTTTATAGAATTGGGGGAGGGATTGAACCTAGGGCCTCTCACATGGTAGAAAAATTGTCTACACTAAGCTACACCCCCACCCCTTTTGTGGTTTTAAGACACATCTCAGACAGCTGAGTTCTGTAAATTACAGGAGTGTACCACCATGTTATCTCTTGTTTTTTATTCACGAAGGAAGTTGGGGGTGGGGTGGGAGAGAGTTTCAATCACATCAAAGGCTAGAACAAAGCCTTGATGTCCCCTCAGTAAATACAGCCATTTCTGAAATGGACCAGGCTACTGTTCTGCTCCCTGCCCACCCCTCTTTTTGATATAGTTTCATATAGCCCAAGGTGGCCTCAACACACTGTGTAGCCTGATCTTCCTATCTTAGTCTCTTAAGAGTGAGTCCTAGGATTATAATCATAATACTTTCTGCTTTTTAATAATTTGCTGTTTGGCTTATAGTTGTTTTGAATGGAACAAGTGTAGAATGGAATAATCAACAGTAATGAGGATGTTTCCATTTTATAGGAAACCTGCATTTAAATCTATAAGAAGTGACCCATTGTTCCTCCGGGGAAATGTGGGCTTCCGTAGTGGGTTCATGGTTGAGCAAGAGCTGCTGCCTATGCTCAGCTGGTCTTCCTTCTGTGCTTGTGTCATGGACTCAGCAATGCAGTATGTCCTCCACATCTGTCGGCTCTGCATCTGTGGATTCAGCCAGTGACAGACAAATGCACCTGTGCTGAACATGTTCTTTCATTTTTCTTGTCATTCATTTTTTAAACAATATAGTGTAATAACTGTTTACAAAGCATTTACTGTGTATCAGGTATTATAAGTCATCTACAGATAACTAATATGACACAGGAGGATTCGAATAGATGACATACATCTGTTATAAAAGGGACTTGAGTATCCAGACACTAAAGGTGACTGTGTGTGCCTTCTGCCTAGCAGAAGATCCTGGACACTCCACACATTTGTCTTGTGCTTCCCTGAACTTCTGACCTTTCCTCACACACAGAACGATGACAATAACAGCTTCACTCAGCTTTTCACTCAGTGTCAAGTGGTGTGTTAAAATCCTTAGCGTTCTGGTATGTAGTTAAGTGCACAGTCATCACAAGAAATTGTATTGGTTGCCAGTGAGAGTTCCTAGTTGGCTAGGGTTCCAGGGCCTGTTTTGTTCACCTTCAGCCAAATCTTGGGGGACAGAAGTGGGGGTGGTGTGAAAAGCAAGCCAGCACCCTGGGACAGCAGGGACCAGAAACCCAAACTGAGTTACATTATTAAGAAACTGAACTGGCAAAAGGTAATTTGCTTCCAATGTTGGGGTACACAGCTGAGAATGAGACTGAAGGATTGTAGCTTCAAGATCAGTCTAGGAGATATAATGAGACCTTATCTGGGAAAGGATGGGGACTGGAGAGATGGCTTGGGGGTTAAGAGCACTTTTTGCTATTACAGAGGGCCTAGATTCAGTTCTTAGCCCCATGTGGTGGCTGACAATCATCAGTAACTCCAGTTCTAGGAGATCTAATGCCTCTTCTGACCTCCACACATGCATACATGCAAGCAAAACAGTCATATACAGAAAATAAAATAAATAAATCTAAAACTAATTTTTTAAAAGTGATTTGTTGAGCATCACAGGCTCATTTCAAAGAAACACATTTATAGGCTAGAGGTACACAGGGTCAGGTATATAAGTGAGGCTTTCTTTTGTAATAGGGCTCGAAACAAGTGGGAGTGTCTTTTAGAGAAGTCCAAACCACAAAGGGCTGGGGGTGTATTCAATAGGTACAGTGCTTTACTAGCAAGCATGAAGCCCAAGGATTGGTTGGGAGATCCCCATCACCACAAAAACCAGGTGTGGTGACATGCTTGTAATCTTAACACTCAGAGAGATATAGACCAGAGTATTGCCACAAATTGGAAACCAACAGAGTTACATTTGAAAAAAAAAAAAAAAAAGCATGCATACGAAAGGAAAGGCATGAATGACCTTTTTTGCAATTTAGATTTAAACCTCCACCGAATAGAAGAGTTATAGGGATTAAGGAGTTGAAAGGACCTGCTGTTGAGGCCCTTAAACTCAGCACCCCCCACAGATACCCCTCAAATCCTCACAAAGGTGTGTGTAGTCACTGAGCCCACCCTTAAGATGGGCCTTGCACTGGCCCTGGCTTGCAGTCAGCCTGGTTGGGAGTCTGACCCTCAGAAGCCTAACTGTGTGCCAAGTCCAAGCACAGTGCCGAGACCTGGGTCTGGCCAAGGCAGCCATGTCTTCAAGAATATGTGGAGCCTGGTAGGCATAGCAGCATTCTGGGAAGAATGTAGTATTCAATTCAGCATGTTAGGTTAGAGATGGCCTGGGTGCTTGCCAGCCCTACCATTTGTAGGGGTAAGTTGCTGGTATATTCCAAGAGCTAGCGGCAAAGGCTGGCCGTAAGATCTCTCACCCTGGCTATAGAGAGCTTCCTTCTTCTGGGATCCATGTTTCTGTGACTGCAGCACCAGGCTGGGCTATTCCCCAACTTACTATTCAGTCTATAATAGCACAGCAGCTGTAGCTCTGGGGTACAGTTCTGAAGGGAGTGGTAGGACCTGGGCCTTAGTCTAACAGTGCTAAGTAGGAGAAGCAGCCCACATAAAAGCTTCTATTACCTTTCATAGTGAGACATTGCACTGCAGGAAGGAGCCCAGGAGTGTCCAAGTATCTGAGGAGACATGGGCAGAGGCAGGTGTTGTCTGGACATTTGTACACCTATGAGTCACCTATCCCCTCCCTGTCTCTTCTATATAACAGAGAGAAGGCAAGCAGACAGAATCGTGACCACTGGAGACAAGCTGCTGCTCCAGACTCAGGTGTCTTGGAATCTCAGTCAGCTTAGAGTCAGGCCTCAGGTCTTTCTGCCCAGGAATTAGTGGTGGCCAGGTATCTGACTCTTGACAGTTTGCTGCAGGGGAAAATCCCAACATGGATCAAAGCAAATTCCATAGTACTCTGTGGAAGGAGAACTGGTCTAAGGTGACTGTTGAGTCCCTCAGGTCCACCAGGAAGGCAGTGCAATGAATGGGCACCAGCCTAAGAGGAAGTAGCGCAGGGCCCAGCTGGTCACGACCTTGGGAAATCCACTTCAGCTTAATGACAGATGAGATGGGCTGGGCTTAACAATGCCAGGTATTTATAGAGGATCGGTCTCCATATTCTAACTGTGGTTTCATATGGACTTGCTTACCATGGACAACAGTTTTATGAGGTAGGCCTAAGTGTTCCAGTTTTACAGATGACGAAGTTAAGTCTGAAGAGGTAAAGCCGAGGTCACATGGCAGGTAAACTGGAGGAAGAGATATAGAATAACCCTGGCTGACAGCATACAAGCCCAGCTCTTCTCTATCCTGATAAAGAATAAATGACATTAAGTGAGAGAGATGATGCACAGGAGGCTGCTGATGGCCCAGGATACTATGACACGGTCACCCTGCATTTGTGCTGGGGTACCGCTGTGGATTATTCTAGTCACATAATGAAAATGTGCAGGACTTTCAATCTCTTTGTGCTGCTGGTGAAACTGCTGCCTA
This sequence comes from Rhynchomys soricoides, assembly GCA_019843965.1. Classification (NCBI taxonomy): domain Eukaryota; kingdom Metazoa; phylum Chordata; class Mammalia; order Rodentia; family Muridae; genus Rhynchomys; species Rhynchomys soricoides. Next base: position 3,486,883 of record JADRCH010000075.1, read on the forward strand.
TCTGCTTTTCCACTGCCTGCCTGACCTGCTTCCCTTTTCACTGTGAGTTCTGAAAGGTCAGAGAAGCCTGACAAACTGTCCTTGTGTCACTTAAAAACTGGAAGCAGCTTCAAAGCTACAAGAGGAAAAATCCACTTCTTGTAGTGAGCAAGGGTCATCTCCAAAGGTTGGTGTCCCTTTCCTGGGACAGGTATGGCCTAGAGTGCCTTAGATGGCTACTGAAATGGCGGGTGGTCTCCCTTTTCTGTATATTCAGGACCAGCACAGGGCCTGGATTGGGATACTGGAAGAAACAGGGTGGTCTGTATTTAGCAGTGGGGCCAGTTTGTGGTGCTGGACTTGAGAGCCAAGCTGCAGCCTGTGCCCTTTCTCTAGAAACACTCCTGGTTGTCTAGGGAGCAGGGGATGGTAACACACAGACAAGGTGGGGTTTTCCCTGCACAGCCCTTTCTAGGCCCTGGTAATGCCCCCTGATGAGTCACTGTCCTGATACTTGAGGCTGGGGTGTGTCTTTTAAGAGAACCCTGCTCTAGCCTTATCAGGGCTAGGTTTTGCTGTCTGCCCACAGGCTTCAGGTTTTCCCCTCCTAAATACCAAGTCTCTGCCAAGGACTTTCCAGAACTGATGTCAGTAACTATAGAAGGCCTATAAGAAAATCAATACTTCTCTTCCCATGTTCACAGATGGATAATAAATCAATAAACTAGTGGCAATCAATCTACAGAATCAGCCCAAAGGAGTATGTCCCAATCTTGTTGCTAGTTTATTGCCAGGAGGGTGTCGGAACAGTAAGAGATCGTTGCTGTTGGTGGTGGCCTCTGTTAGAGAAGGGTGTGGATGAGCAAGGTGGGCTTCAGAAAAGGTGCTCTGTCTTGGCTAAGGCAGAATCTGGAACAGGTTGAACTGCTCAATGTTCTCCTATAAGTTGGTGATGGGAGGATGGTCACCCCAAATGTGGTGGACCAAAGTAATGACTGCCCTTCTCTGGCATATCAGTAGTCACTGACTGCTTTGTTATAAAGTTGACTTGACAATTGGCATTGGAAAAGATTTTGTTTGTGTATATAGGTCTAAGTGTATGGATGTGTACCAAGTATGTACAAGTACTCATGGAAATGAAAGACTTCAGAGTCCTGAACTGCAATTATGGGTAGTTTTGAGTGTGGTGGGTGCTGGGAACTGAACATGGGTCCCTTGCAAGAACAGCAAGCACTCTTAACCATGGAGCCATCTCTCCAGCCCCAAGAGAGTCTCTTCCTTTCTCTCTTATTTTCATTACAAACCTTACTACAGATTAGGCTGTCTGTAAGAAGCTAAGGTGATGATGGATGTGATCTCTCTTAGAAAGGAGGAAGGTTCCACCCCATGCACTCCTGCCATTTCTGTGTGGGGCTCAGATGCAGATAGCCAGCGAGCTGGGACATGGGGCAGCACTGTGGCGAGGCAGAGGCTTCTGGCTTGAAGAGCAGCCTGACACCCTTGTTATATGACCTTAACCTTCCACTTTGTGTCCAGGACCTCTCTGAGCTCTAGTTCTTCTGGAAAACAATGATACAGTGCCTTCTAGAGCTCAAGGATTAGCAAGACAGTGCACATGTGAACCATTTGACTGGGCGTAAGGACTCAGTAGACATTAGACATTAGCCTGTGGTGACTAGGTGTTCCCATGACTTTGTCAGGGAGAAGTCCTAAATGGTCATTACCACCCCCTCGTGTGTGTGTGTGTGTGTGTGTGGGAATACTGCTGCTCACTGAGCGTCGGTGGGCCAAATGATGAGAGTGAAGCAAGCGTCTGTTGTCACTACTTCGGCCTCACTGTTACTACCACTCCTGAGTTATACATTGTACACTGAGTATCTGACTGCTGGCCACACACAGGTTAGGATTCACAATTCCACAATTCACAAAGCAATCTGATGCTGCCTGTGACAAAAACAAGCAAAGCCTATCCTCCTAGAAGCCAGCTCCAGGCCCCTCTCGTCCCTCTGCCCTCTAGATTCAGAACTTTAGCCCTTTGGGTCAGGAGGGTGTGGTCAGCTGTGACTCAGGGTGAAACAGAGGTACTTCACAGAGCTGCACTCGTAGCAAGAAAGCCAAAAGCATCACCCATGCAGCAACATGTCCTGATCTCATTTATAAGGGGAGAGTTTTTATAAGCCTGGCTACTCTCTAGAGTCATCCCCCCAGCCTTAGGAGGAAGGTGACCCAGGGAGCACAGTCGCAGTACATACTGGCCAGGAGTTGAGAGGAACAGCCACAGTGCCTCTTTGTACTATATATATGCTAAAGCAAGTGCGGGACTGGAGACAAGACATCCTGTGGACCTGTCATAAGACACTTCTCAGCATCCAGACCTTCCCATACCCTTTCTAAGGCCATGACAGTTTCCAGCTTAAACACAGCCAGGGGCTTTAAAACCTTGGTTTCATTCAGAGATGATAAAGGGAGAAGATATTTATGTATCAGAATAAGAGAAACCACGAGGAAGCTAAGGCAAAAAGAAATGAATTTTTTTGCTCCAAACCACACAGAGCTATCTGGTTCCCAAGTTGTTTTCACCAGTGGGCTGTAAAACAGCCCTTCTAGAAAGAGAGCAGTCTAAACTCCTCCGTGTGTGCATGAGCAGGATCCTGGGAGGAACTGGGAACAGGCAGTAGAACATCTTTTGATGTAACACTAGGTGATCAGAAATCTCTGCGGATTTGTCTTATGAGTGTGGGCAGAGGGTCTATGATGAAGGAAGCAAAGTGTCACTCATGGGTTCCCTCCTAGTGGGTCAAGACCCATCCTATTTATGGAGAGGGCAGATATCAGAGATTCCTTATAACTATGACCCAGGCTTTGGAGCCACTCCATAGTAGCAAATGTGCTCAGTTTATCACATGGAAAAGTTAGTGAAGCTGTGGGACAGGGGGATGTCATTTGTGGGAAGGAGGAACAGGGCTGAGTGTGATAGTACCTGCAATCCCAATACTCAGAATAGACAGAAGGGGACAGGAGGGTCAGTGGGATTAGGAGGCCTGCCTAATCTACATACCCTCCCCCACCTACCCTGAAAGCCCGGGCAGGCAGGACAAAAGGGCTCTGATGAACAGCAGATACAATTTTACTGTGAACTGCCAAGTCTACGTCCATTGTCCATCTTTGTGGAGAGGGAAATAAGCTCACCTAACTGTTAAATGGTACTTCAGTGCTCCTGGATCTTGGGCAACTTTGATTCTCTGGGAAAGAGTCCCATTCATACTGAGATATATTTCTGCCCTTTGGCTATGGGTCTCTAGTGGTTCCTTTTTCAGAAGTGAGGAAAGGGGCTGTAGAGAGACAGTGGTCTACACATTTCAGCAGGGATGAGCCCCTTCACAGAGAGCTTAACCTTATACTACAAAGTAAGTCGGAGTTCCTGACGAAGGGTACTTGTTCTTTTTGGCTGGTAGCTCAGGATAAGGGCAGAAGGAGATAAAGACAGAAACTCAGTGTCGTATTGGCCAGCTCAGCCTTGAGGTGTCTGAGAAGCCCTTTAGATGAACATACAACCCCAGAAGCTGGGGAAAGGTGAGATCCCATGCAGAGCACACTGCTCCTCTAAGTCCTGGCCATCAGATGGACTGGACCAGGTTGTAGCAGGTAAAATGGAAATTGGTGTTCTGGGAAGACCACTGATTCCTGGGTAGAAGTGGCTTGCCTTGCTCAGTCTTGACCTACCCTCTTCAGGGAAGGAGGAAATTCATGTCAATTATAGCACCAGTGTCTCACACAAGGATCCTTTAGCCTCCCACATGGAAAGAGGGATGCAGAAGTGTATATGAGTTGGATGTGATGTGGCCTGGAAAGGAGCCTTCTTCTCATCCATGGTCCCAAGGCTTCGTCTTCAGGAGGAACTTCCAGCCTTTGTGGTTGTTTGCGTTATAGTGGTATCCTCATCACATGAGGGCTTCAGAGGAAATAGAACACTTCCCTCACCTAGGTGCTTCCTCGCTGTGTATCCCAGGGCCCCAGTGAAGCCAGCGTGAACCACAAGTTCAAAGCTACACAGATGATCATTCAGTATGTGAGAATGAGCTCAAATGTGGCTGTTTTCTTATCATAGTCATAAATAATTCTGCAGAGAAGTTAATGGCAGTATCAGGAAACTGCTGACAGCCAGGCATCTTAGGATTATAGTGAGATCCAGTCCTGGTGAGCCTTAGAAGGCAGCAACAGCAGTAGCTCTTCCTAGTCCATAGTGGGGCATCTCTTCATGGCACTCTGATGGAGATGATGTTTCCATGTAGATGGAGACCTCTCATGATCACAAGGGTTGACATGACTGGAATCCAGCAAGGCGCTGATACACAAGAAGAGACTTAGCAACTCACTTGAGCCGAGCTGCTATTCCCACTCCTCCTTTGTCTCTTTATCTGCCTTTTCACAGCCAGTCCAACAGGCCTGATTTATCAGCATCTCAATCACTTCTGCCTTCCCTGGAGACCCCAGCCTGGCCTTGAGCCCTGAGGCCTCCCTGGGCAAATCAGTAAACTAGGGGGAGGGGTGCAGAGCAAAGAGATGGGATTCTCCGGTTACCAGTGATGCATTGCTGTGAGAAAAGCCACAGCAGCCTTCTCAAGCCCCGGAAACAAGTTCTCACAGCCCCTCAGATGAAGCCAGCACAAACCAAAAATAATGCTGCAACAAGACCCATTGTTCTATATGCTAACTTAAAAAATAAAAATTTTAAAATACATTAAAACGAGTTCTTTGTTTTCTACCTGTCACACAGGCCAGAGGTGGAAGACAAATATGATTTCTCTTAACATCTACAAGAGCAAAGAAAGGAGAACATTTCCATACTTCTCAGCTATTGCAAAATGCACATTTTGCCTTTCAAATGAATAGACTGTTCCCAATGACCTCTTCTTTCAAGGGAAATAAAGTCCCTGTATTCCTCTTCCTATTCCCACCCCTCCCTTCTAGCCTATGTCCTTTGTCCATTTTTAATCTTCCCCTGAGAAGAATCTTCAGGAACTCTTTCTCTTCTTCACAGAGCTGTCTGTCCCCAGCAGTCCTACAGGGAGGTCAGTCCATCCTCATCTCTGTTTTAGCCGGGTAGTCATCACATCTCTGGCTGTAGGCACCAGGTAAGTCCAATAGGTCCTTGCCTTGCCTGTACCCCTCTGGGTTTAGGGCTTTGCTACCTAGAAGCACTGTTTCCAGGAAGGGCAGGCTCCCTCATCCTTGACAGTCTTATCTCCTTACCTGGGGGCACAAAGAGTATTTATTTAGCTAAAACTGACTCTTATGGTTAATTAAACCCGTAAGCAGGGATTAATCATTCTAGATCAAGAAAAGCATGGCCAGATGACAATTAGTGGTGGATTGCTGTAACTGCCTCCTAGAAGTAGAGTTAGTAGGACCCCTGCTTTGTGACTGAGATCCAAAGGGGATCCCTCTCAGGCCCGGATGGCTCTAATAGATCCTCTTAGGATGGTGGGTTTCTTTTGATCTCCCCCCCCCTTCCTTCTCCTTTGTTACTCCTTGAACAAAAGCTAATTCATCAAGTCCTTGGGATTCAGTAGGCTACTATTTAGTGCTTTATTGAACTCTTACTCTGAATCAGCATTGGGATCAGGGCTTAATATGATTTGAGTATAAATACAGGAGAGAAACTATGCCCATTTTGCAGATACAGAAACAGGTCCCGACTTTGAGGGTGGTGGTCAGCTAGTGGCATTTAGCTATTTCCACAAGGTATTTCCTGAGCCTCTGCCCAGGTAGTCCTTGCCATGAGGCCCTTGCAGTCTTCGTTTAAAGGAGGGAGAAGACATTAAACTTATAAGCTAATTAATGAAGCAATCTCTAAGTGTCCCCATGGAGCCAGGGCAGAACCAGGATTCCCAGAACCTCTGAGACTAACAGGAGCAGAAAGCATTGTCCTGTCACGGCGGGGAGGATCTCATTAAACAATTTCACATGAACATCCCCAGGCTCACCAGTGCCTGACATCTACCCATGCACATTTCTAGCACTGAGCCCATGTACTATAGATGCAGCGCTGTAGCTGGCATTTAAGGGGTTTCTAGGAGGTTAGATTCCAAGCACTGGAACTGTATCCCTCCTCCCAGGGGCAGGGCCTGCCCTGGTACCACCCTTGCCCAGCCTCAGATGGATGTAGTGCTTAGTCTTATTATCAGTGCAAGTAACCCAGGAATCTCTAGATGGGGAAATCCTAGGTAATTTAACAAGACTCTGAGGTTCCAGTTACAACCTCTGCTCTCAGAAGTCCAGGGAAGGGACCCTAACAGTTTTTGATATCCACTATAGCAGATTCCTGCTTGAGTACACACACACACACACACACACACACACACACACACAACTCAATGAGTCAGTCAGCTGTCAGCTGTCTCAGCCAAGGTGTCCACAAATAGCTTCTCTATGTGATCTCACCGGAAGCTCATCTGAGTGACTCATTTGAGTGACTGCCTCCTTGGGGAGTGTGGGAAATACTCCTACCTCTGTCTCTACTTCAGCTGGGAGGAGCCAGGAGTGGGGAAATCCCTAACTGGGCCACAGGCAATTTTAAACAAGGGAAAAAGTTGCCAAATCTGTAGTAAGGTTTGTAATAAAAATAAAGGAAGGAAGAGACTCTCTTGGGGCTGGAGAGATGGCTCCATGGTTAAGAGTGCTTGCTGCTCTTGCAAGGGACTCAGGTTCAGTTCCCAGCACCCACATCAGCCAGCTCAACACGGCCTTTAACTGCAGTTCAGGGACTCTGGAGTCTTTTCATTTCCATGGGTACTTGTACATTCTTGGTACACATACGTACATTTAAATGTATATATACAAACAAAAGCTTTTCCAATGCCAATTGTCAAGTCAACTTTATAACAAAGCAGTCAGTGACTACTGATATGTCAGAGAAGGGCAGTCATCACTTTAGTCCATCACATTTGGGGTGACCATCCTCCCATCACCAGCTTACAGGAGCCTTCTATGTCTACTCCCTGGCAAGAGGTACCACTTTTTGAGCCATCTTGTATTCCAGGTACCGTGTAGTTATCACATACTCTGTGAGATACCTTAGGTATTTGGAACCTCATTTCACTTAGTAAGTGATTAACCCAGCATGGAACCCTCTGTGTTTTCCATAGTTCTTCACTTGTTTGCATTACTCCATAGCATGGTTTGTAACCACAAAGGCACCTCTGCTGGATGATAGACATGTGAGTGTGGAGATAGGCTGCAGGCTTGCCTATACCTGTTCTGCTTTCTCAAAAATAATTGTGGCAAGGATCTAAAGGCAAAGCATACACATGCCCATGTTAGCCACGTGTCTGTCTACACTCAAGCACTCAGGGGCTTCTCCTGAGAACTCTGTTCCCTTCCTGATGGGTTCTAACCAGGAGCCCTGCCACTGCCTCCTGCACAGGTGTGAGCTTCAGAAGAGAGGAGGGTAGACCACATGGAGAAGCATAATGGGAAGCAGGTAGCAGTAACCCTCAAAGACATTTCAAGACAAGAAATGCCTTTCGTGTGATAAGTAAAATAAAGCAATATGGTCATCAGGCATGGTCGTATGCATCTATAAGCCCAGCACTCAGAAGACTGAGGCAGGAGGATCATGAGTTGGAAGCCAGTTTCAACTACAGAATGAGACCCTCATCCTTAGCTCCCTCCCCCCTAAAAAACCCAAAAGGCCATATGTTGTGTGATTTCATGTATGTGAAATATCTGAAATTAGATATTTGGTTTCTGGAGTGGAAGAGGTAGAAAAAGGAGGCTTTATTGTGATTAGGTACAAGTTCCTTTGAACAGTGACAAACACATTTGAATTAATGATTATGGTTGCAACTGTGACTATACAGAAATGTCACTCGAGTGTTTCTTTGCAAGAGTGAGTTTTATAATAAAGTGTTTAAAAAATGACCAACTAGAAATGCAAACCTGTGCTTACAAGCTGTGTTGTCTCCTGCAGGCTCTTCAGCCCCTTGGAATGTGGATTCTTTAATGTTAAAATTAGGGTTCCATTACCTACAGGGTGCTCAAAAGAGTGCTCTGACCCGATTGCTCAGCTCCAGTCCTCCTTCACAGTAAAAGTATGTGCTCTCTCAGGAAGCATCTTTGTCATTTGTTTGAGGGTTCTGGGTTTTGGTTTCTCTCCCATAGAGGACAACATCCATGAGTGAGCATGGGGTCTAGAATTAGACAGGATGGCCCATTCTTCCAGACTAATCCCAGTGTTTATCTGAGTCAGGAAAAATGAAACAGAGTGATGCCTGTTATGGAAATGTCCCCAGGCATAATGTTATTTGTTTTTCAAGCAGCGCCTTTCTTCCTGCCCCCAACTCCTGTTTCTTTTCAAGGCAAAAGTGTAAAGAGTGAGGGTGGGCCCTGCAGTCTGCAAGCCCTGTGTGGATGCAGAGTTGTTGTAAACAGCCAACCACACCAGCCATAACAATGTGGGCACTGTATACTGACACTTCAGCACTCTGGTCCATCTGTGGCTCAGGATCAGATCTGGGAGACCAGACTGCCAAGTCTGGCTCTTTCCTGTCTTTGCTAAAGGAGTCCCACTTTGTCCTCCAGTGTCTGCCTCCTTGTTGGTCACCTCTAGAATAGCCATGCCACCTCGTGAGTCTGAAGCCTTCCCTTATCCTATAATTCCACGTGAAGCCAAGGCCATTATTCTGGTTTGCTTTACTATTTAAGAATATCTCCATTCTTCTTCTTTTTTTTTTTTATCTATTTATGTGGTGTGTCTAGGATGGGGGTGCAGCATGTTTGTAGAGATCAGCGGACATCGTGTTATCTCAGTCCTCTCTAATCATTATTCCCATTTTACAGTCGAGTAAGCTGAGGCTCAGAGAAACCAGTGCTTGTCTCAGACTACCATGTGAATAAGGCTGGGGCTGCCTAACCCATGAGTGGTACATTGCTGTAGGGAGGGCTCTGGGGAGAAGAGGAGGGCAGCAGAGAGGAGGAACATTCAGTGAGAGTGTGTTGGTGGTCTGAGCCAAAGATGAACTCTCTTGAGAGAGTTTTGGGTCAAAGACTAGGCCCTTACATGGCCATGTGGGGATCTAAAGGGAAGACACACAGGGAGGCAGGAATGGGACGGTTGTTCTTATGAAGCATAGCTAACTCACTGTGACACATGAGTCAGCAATAAGCACCCTGGGTAGGATTAGAGGCCCGTGTCTTCTGTAGTCTCTTCCAGCCCTGGATTTTGTTTTTGCTGTTTTGCAGGATTATTAATTGTGTGTTTGTCAGTGAAGCCACAGTGCAAAGAATTTTTTGGAATTTAGTCAAAAAGGTAAAAAAATTCTAAGTGTTTCTTCTGCCACATAGCAGTAATCTGAAATGTGCATGGTGTGACATGTGGGCCAGCAGGGTACTTCCGTCTTTGTGAGACTTGAGATGTGCTGACTAGCCAGTGATTCAGGTAATAGAGTCAACCCCGGGAGCAGGAGGCCACCAGCAAGGGATGCTGAACATTACCCAAGCCAGTGAAACACACCTGGAAAGAGAAGATCACGCTCCAAATATGAGAGAGTCAGGCAGCACCTGTGCTGTGGTAACAGTAACAGCAAAGGTATAGAACTAAAGGGCCTCACATCTGGATGTAGGAGGTGAAGGCCCACTGACTCATTTTTGGGTTGACCTGCCTCCTTACAAATCCCCAGACTTTCCTGGAAATCACGATGAGGCCAGGCCAGGCTAGACCGGAATGGCACTACAAAATTGCAGTCAGCCCAGCATCGGGTGACTCTAGCAGTTGATCTGGACTGGAAGTTACATTCACAGTAAGCCTCATGCTAATAATGTCCTAGAGTTGCACACCAGCAAATTTGGACTGCCCTCCTTTACACAGCACAAATTACATACCTGAGAGCTGCACCAAAAGAGACTTCATCATCCATCATGAGAACATAGGAAGAACTTCCATCTCCTTGGCTCATGTGGACAATTCACTTAACCTGCAGATGGTACTCTATCTGTAGTCCAGCCCATTTTTCCTCTCCCAGTGTACTCAGTAGAAAAATAAAGTTTTCACTTAAAAACAAACAAAAAAAGAAAGGAAGGAAGGAAAATAGGAAGCCAAGGGGAGTAGAAGACGGATTTCATTTGTCGTGAGAATTCCTCCCTGGTAGAGGTAAACAAATGTAAAAAGTATCTACCCCTCTTCATAAGGCCCAACAACAAACCAGAGTACAATTCACCAGTACTTCACCCTGGGAACCACTGAGCGTCTTGGGCGTCCTTATGGAGCGTGGGTACTAGAAGGAACCTAGGTGTGTGGTTACTTTTCTATTGCTGTGATTAAAACATCTTACAGCTCCTCCTGTAAGACCACACCTCTTAAATCTTCTCAGACTACACTACCAATTGGGGAATAATTGTTTAAATACCTTACACTGTGGGGGGCATATAATTCAAACCACCACAGTGAGTGACTCCAAGGCAGCTGTGCTGGAACGTCTTCACCCAGCATAGATGATGGCTCCCCGTGGGTATGTAGATGGAACTGTCTTCCCCAGGCTGTATACTCTACCCCTCCCCAAGACCTATTAGGGCAGAATTGCATACAAATGACTAGGAAGAGTAGTTGGATACTCAGGTAAGGGTCCAGTGATCCTTCCCACTCCTTCCTGTGAGGAAATTATCAACAGTCCACAGGCCCAATCCATGATCAATCATGATTGCCACTTGCAGGCAGGTACAGAAGACTTAATGAAGATGGCATCTATTTGCTTAGAGGACCACACTCCACGAGACATATAGGTTGCCTCATTCAAAGACAGCACACAGCAAGCTGTGGGAAGGACTTTCAGGATGCCTTTGCTTTGGCAAGTTGCCAGCCTGGTTCCAGCCAGGAGGTGTTGATTCACTGTTTCCATTAGGTCCTCTTCAGTGTTGGTGGGCAGATCATAGGCAGTCTCCCAAGCTCACTCTCCACTCATCCATGTGCATTTATGGCCCCACAGGGAGCAGCTTTTTAATGAGCCTAATGTGAGGCTACAAATAGGAGCTTGTAAAACTGACAGCAAGGGGCTTCAAGCCAAAGCCCAAAGTTGCAGCAGAAATATACAACAATCACTCACACTCTGTGGTCAGACCAGAACTCCTTTGTGCCTGGACAGCAGGACAAAGGCACTCTCCAGGGAAGGCTTGCCCTTCCAAGGGGCCTGCCTCCAGGCTCTCTTTCCCCTACACTGAGATTTCCCATGCAGGTTGTATGTGCAAAGCATAGTCTTGGCTTTCCCAGAAGGATGGGACATCACAGGCCTGTGCTCATGACCAGAACTAGAAGCCAAAAAGCTGAAGGCACCTGGGGCTCCTTGCAGAACCCAGGCCTACTTCCAGCCTAAGTAGCCTCATGAGGGAGTAAGTCATCATGGTCCTGAATGTGAAATACAAAACTATAAGAGTTCTTGAAAGTAACAGGAAAAAGCCAAGATGACCTTGGGTCTTGGGTGGGGAAGTTTTCAGATGTGACACCATAACCACAATCCTTGTGAAAGAAAAGTAAGCTGGATGCATTACAATCCAAAACTTCTTGGGGCTAGGGAGATGATTTAGTCAATGAAGTGCTAGTCATCCAAGCATGAGTATCTGAGTTGTTGCTACAGCCCACAAGTAAAACTCCAGCATGGGAGCAGAGATGGGAGGGTCCTTGCAGTCACTACCCAGCAGCATAGCCATATCAGTGAGCTTCTGGTCCACTGGGAGACCCTGCAAAAAAAAGAAGTCAGGGAGAGAATGAGGAAGACACTTGACATTAACCTCTGATCTACACATGTACACAGACATGCACACATGCACATATATGCATATATACCACACATGTCTCTTTAAGATTTTTGCATGGCATGGTAGCATACATCTATAATCCTAACATGAGAAGTAGAGGTAAGGCAGCCTTGGCTACATAGTGAGTTTGGGGTCAGCCTGAGCTTACCTGTCTCAAAATAACAACAAAAATTGCTCTGTGAGTTACACTTTCAAGAGAATGAAAAACCATAAACAGGGAGAAAATATTTGCAAATAACATATCAGATAAAAGATTATCCAAAAATAATACAGAGAAATATTCACAACAGTAAGAAAACTGAGAACCCAATTTTTAAATGGACCAGGACTTGGGGATGTGCCTCAGTGGTAGGATGTTTGCATGGCTTGTGTGCTAGGTACAATCTGCAGAACTCCAAAATATTTGACTAAAATGGACCAAAGGCTTTATCAGATAGTTGACCCAAGAGGATCAATGGTAGCAAGTAAATGCATGCCAGGATGCTGCATATCAACTATGGAGAAGTGAAGTCTGCCACAGTAATCACACACACCTCAACACTTGTTAGAGTGGCTGGAATCCAGAGACCCGACACCCCCACATGCTGGTGAGGGACCGTCATGCACTGCTGCTGGGAGTGCACAGTGGCTCAGTGAGAATTTCCTTGAAAATCTAAATATATATTTAGCAAACAGTTCAGTGATTACACTCCTTTGGAATTTCCCCAAAGAAATTGAAAACTTCTGCCCACACAGAAATCTGCTCAAGGATGTTTGTAGACACTTTCTCCACAATTGCTCGAACATGAGAGTGGCGGAGTGAGAGAGTAAACAAACTGTGGTACATCCAGTCAGATGAGATGCTATTCATAGCTAACAAGAGTTGACCTAGCCATGCATGGAACACGTGGAGGAAACTGAAATGAGCCAGATGTGGTCTTACACACCAATAATCCCAGCGCTTGAGAGGAAGAGGAAAGGAGGGCTGAGCGTTCTTGGTCAGCCTGGGATTCTTAGTTAGAACCTATCTCAAAAAGGAAAATGAGGACTGGGAGATGGCTCAGCAGTGTTAGCATCTGCCATGCAGGCCTGGGGATCAGAGCTCAGGTCCTCAGAATCCATGGAAATGGCTGGTAAGAGTGGCGCCATCTGTGATTTCAGCCTTGAAAGGCAAAGATAAAGATCTTACAACCTGGTCAGCAAGATCTGATTCTTCCTCCAAGCAGCTGAGGTGTTGTCACCTCTGGGAAGCCTTCCTAAGCCACCACACTTGAGTACCTCAGCTCAGAGCTTGTTTCCCTTCTGTGAGGACTCCACTGTAGCCCTCTGGGCATGGTGCAAACTCAGCAGATATACCTCCTTCGTTAGGCTGCACGCTCCTGAGGGCAAATGGCCTGCCTTCTCCTTTATGTCCATTCCTAGAATACAACTGCTCTGACAGGCAGATGATCACCAATAATTTTGAGTACAAGAATGAATGAATGTAGAATAAATGACCCATGCAATTTATGCAATTGTGATGCATAGACCAAGATTATTTATGAATAAGAACTGCCATGGTCTTTAAAAAAATAACAGATTAGTGTGGCTTTGGGTCCTTTCTCTGATGGTGTTAATCTCGTGACCTTTGAAATTATTGAAGCCATTCATAAAAAATATTCCTACTTACAACACACTGCGTGTTAGGCCTTTTACTGAGTGCTTAGCTCTTTCACTCCTCAGTCAAACTTAGCTATTGTTAGACTCTGGATACGGATGAACAGATTGAGGATCAGAAAGGTGAAGCAACTACCTCAGAGTTACACAGCTAGTAAGTGGCCAGGCTGGGCTCAGAACCCTGTTCTCTGTGACTCACGTTTCTAAATTACCTAAGGAGTTTAGTGATCAGACTTCTTTGGAAGTGGATGGAAAGCTGACAGCAGCAGGTATGTTTCCTAAGCAGGACTCCAGTGTACAGCATTTCTGACTAACACATTCATGTTCTATTAATAACTGCCTTGGCTGCCTGCCCTAGACCTTGTGATAATTGCCGATTTTCACTCCCCAAGAAATGAATGACTTGTACTTGTTCTAGGTGCTCAGCCACCTTGCATCCTTCTCTGTATCAGCTGACACTGGGAGGCCCCGCTCACTCCCCTCTTAGGGTTGGCAACACCAATCCCCACCCAAGCAGAGGTGCAGCTCAGGACTGACTTCCTGTAAGAGGATGGAAAGTCCTGCCTGCCTGTAGACAGTGCAGGGCTGTGGCCAGAGTCCTTTTCCCCAGCTGCAAGCCTGGCTGAGTACTGTGAGCATTGTTTCAGATCTGTGTTCAGATCCCAGTGCACTGCAGCTTGCACAGGCCACAGAGGAGGCCCAGCTAGTGTGGCTGTGAAAGATAGCCCATCTCATAGACGCAGCAGGCCAGGTGAAGGGCCTTGCAGGCAGAGGCTGAGGATGACACATATGGGTGAATCTCCCTTCCAGAGTAGTGACATAGAGCTGACTACCCTTGACCCTCTTCAAGGATGGGAGGTACATGCTTCCCCTTGACTACCTTTGCCCTCTGCAAACCTGCAATGGTTGTGCTAATAATGGTTTTGTCTAAAAACACCTTGAACAATGGGAAAAAACAACCCTAAAATCTACTATCCAAAAAAAACTGTCTTTAATGTTAGATGACTTCCACCCTGTGCCCTTCAAGCTAACTATGGAAGGGTGGGGGTGGCGGTGGGGTTGCTGTTCTTGCTGCTTTAGGTTTCTCTGAGGGGGAAAAATCATCTTTGCCCTCAAGACAAATTTTCACACAGAGTGAGATCATTTTGTTCATGTAAATTTGTCATCAGTGCATATATCAAGTAGTCCTATTTGAAGAAGCTAAGAAAAAAAGAGTCTTCTACCCAGAATCGCTGGGAGAAATTAGAAAGGTGAAAAGAATCGTTACAATCTGTGTTCCCAAGGAACATGAAAACATAGGGTGGCACCTTCATGAAGATGAAGGCGCACCTGTACTGTGAAATACTATTTCCCCACTGTCCAGCAAGTGCCAAAAATATACTAGGACCCAGGGAAATGGCTCCACGGTTAAGAGCACTTGCAGAGGACCTAGGTCCAGTTCTCAGCACCTATATCAGGTGGCTCACAACAGACCTTAACCTCAGCTCCAGGGCATTCAAGGCCATCTTCTGGCCTCCAGGGATACCCATACCCACTTGCACAAACCCACACATACATATAATTAAAAATAATAAAAAGTAATAGAAACATTTGTTCTGAATATAAATTATGATTTAAGAATGTCTTTTAGTAATAAATGTCTCATCACATTTTATTGCTATAAAATCTTAAAGAATCAACTTTGAATTTTTTATTACAAATGATATACATAGATATCCTGTTCTACAATTCGAACAGATTTTACTTTCATCCTTTTTACACAAAAATCATTAATCAGTGTAAGAATAATATATGATGTACTCTTTATTAATGTATTAGTATATTCCTAATACTTTAATAGTTGTGGTTTGTCCAATATTTGTTAGACAGTATTTCAAGCACTTGGCTTACAACATTTGGGTGCTTTTGCTTTATTTTGTTTTTAGATAGGGTCTCATTTGATCCCTTGCTAGCCTAGAACTCACTATAAAGACCTCAAACTCACAGAGATTCTCCTGTGTGGGCCTTTTTGTTTGCTTTTGTTTGCTTTTTTGTTTGTGGGCCTTTTTGGTTTTGAGACAATAAGTTGTCCGTGCTGGCCTGGAACTCACTGTGCAGCAGAGGCTAGCCTAAAACCCACAATCCTGCCTCTGCCTCCAAAAAGCACAGAGATGACAGGTGTGTGTACCGCACTCTGCTTTCTGTGTGTGTGTCTTGAACGTGTTGTTTATAAAACTAGCCCACAGGAATTAGTATGTCTTCCCTCTGTGGGTCAAGAATGTGGTAAACCCCCATGGTCATGGGTTGGTGATCCTTTTTTAAGAGGAGGTCATACCAAGCCTTGTGCTTGTCACTCAAGGTCTTGCTGTGTTACATCAATCCTTTGGAGAGAGGCCACCTAGAATCTCTTTAAAAGTATTCAAAGTAACAGAGAGCCTTTTTCCACAGCAAGAAGCTTACAGTAATTCAGTTGGTTTTCGGTCCCAAGCTGCCTTTGTTGTGATTCTTGCTCATTTTTCAGAGTTCAACTGTAGGTTTAATTTTTTGAATCGATGCACAGGTTTAAACAGCTTTTTCTTAATCACTTGCAAAGAAGCCAACATCAGTGAAGAGACTGCATTTAAACTGAGTTTCTGCTTCAGACAACTTGGGCAACATTCCATGGTCTCCACTGGCTGGCTTCCTCGTGAGCAGCCAGTATGTTATCTGTGACCAAATGATGTCTACTCAAATGGAAGGAAGTGTCAGAATGTTCCAGGGGCTCTCAAAGTCACGAACACTGTTTTGTGGGGCAGTCTAGTGTTTTGTTGGCCCTTTCCTCTTCAGATCCTTGCCCTGTCTGGGCTTTGCTGAGAGACTGAGGGAGAGAAGAACAGCCATATCACCAGTTCCTGACAGAATAAACCTGTTAGGGCTTTCAGCCCCTAGCCAGGTAAGCCTGGCATTTGGCTGGCTTTTTTCTTAGGAGGAAGTGGAAGTGGGTGACTAACAACTCTGGTGCCGCTTGAACAGGTGTAACTGTGCTGTTATTTTATTGCTTAGTGCTGAGCTTCTGTTTCCCTACAAACCTGACAGAAAGACCATCTTCCGGTAATTTAGCTAGCACAAGGTATTGACCAGACAGTGATGATTATTTGATTTTAATTTCTGCTCTTAAAAGAGGAAATGGGAGGAGTGAGATGGTTTGGTGGGTAAAGCTCTTGCCTACAAGCCTGAGGACCTGTGCGGCCTTGAGTTCCATCCCTGAGACCCTCATGGTGGGAGGGGAGAACCCACAGTTTTCCTCTGACCTCCATGTACACATGTGGAGAGGAAAGATCAGTCCCACTGCCCCCCCATACACATATATATTCACACAAAATAAATAAATGTAATAAAAATAAGTTTTTGAAGAGAAGCATGAGCTACGCCTGGTGGCAGGGGCCCATAATCCCAGCTTCTTTGGAAGCTGAGGCAAGAGAAATCACAAGTTCAAGGCCAACCTAGGCAAGTTAATGAGACTCTATCTCAAAAAGTAAGAGGCATTCAGTAGTGGAGCACTTGCCTATCATTTAGGTGGCTCAGTCTCCTGTACTGAGAGGGAGGGAAGGTGGGAGAGATGAGGGAAATTTCAGTGCTGATGGGAAGGCAAGTATGTGTCCCAAGTTAAATAGAGAGAGCCCTGTGCACTTACCCTTGGAGTCTAAACCTTAGTCCCCTCTGAGAGACAGTGTGGTTGCTGCTCAGTTTGCATTCCACTTTGCCATTTGCTAACAAGGCTTTAGCCAAGTGGCCCAGCCCATGTTGACCTGTGCCCCGTGGGAGAATGAGACACTACAGTCATAGCTTACTGGTAGATCTTTGTAGGGGCTCAAAACTTTGTTTGGGCATAGAGTGTAGAATATATACAAGTCTGCTTCCATTTGGTATTCACTGTTGGCCAGCATTTGGTTCTCAGTTTAGACGCCCTGCTCCATGTGTGTGCACGCACACAGACTTCTTTCTCCCTGTCTTAGAATGTTGTCCTCATTTGAACTGATTGTCACGGAGTTCCACGAGATAGACTGACCCAATCATTAGCTGTGCGTTTGATAGTTCTTGATGAGTCATCTGCATTATATGAATGATTGACAGCTTTCCAGGCATGTTTCAAGCTGCTTTCAACTTGTCTTCTTATTTTGTTTCTCTTCCCTTTGCCTCATGAGGCTCTCATGCCCTTGCCTCCCAGCTTAGACTGTCAGGATAAATAGCATTCAGTTAGTCTTTCGGATCCACTGCCTTGTGCCCCATTTGAATCTCTTAGAATAATATTCCTGCCTTTGCTTCTTGGTGCTTTATCCTAGGATGACTAATACACAACAACTGGGTGTTAAATTTCTATATATAAAATTTCATCTCAAGCTAAAAATGGTGGTATAAGCTTATAATCCCAGCACTTGAGACATTGAAGCAGGAGTTCAAGGTCATCCTCAGCCACAGAAGGAGTTTGCAGCCAGCTTAGAATACATGAGACCTTGTCTCAAACAAAACAAAACAACAAACAAAAAACAACCACATCAACTCCTTACCCACCCCCACCGCAGCAAAATCTAAATCAGAGAGTAGAAACACCTTTTCTCTTTTCCAAGGGGAGTGGGATTCTGCAAGCCTTTTGGAAACCTTTTAGGGGTGAAAGAAATTGTGCTTTCAGAAGCTTATAGATTGACCTCTACCCAGCTCCTCAGGTGTCCTCACAAGAGCAGTTAAAAAAAAAAAAAAAAAAAAAAAAAGTAACCTTATGTGTCCTGATCTTCATTTTAAGGATGTGGGGTAGGTGGTGAGGGTCCTGAGCAGTCACAGACCTGCAGGGAGGCTTACACCACAGCAGTCACTTGCAAGTCTAGGAGAGCGCTGTCCTGGGTTGTTGAGCTTGAAGGGTACTTATGTTGTAGCCTTGCTGGCTTTGGGCTGAAGTGTCCGAAAAATCTAAACTACATTCAGTCCCACACAGAAAAGACATTTTTATATTTAATATTGTCAGAGTGGTAGGTCAGGGGATAGTTACACAGAGACATACATACAGGCTCATGTATGCACACATGCATGTGTGCACACACACATGCTATTATGGCTGTGAGTGAAGAAAACAGAGAAATCAGCAGTCACTGGTTCTATTTCTTTCCACTGTTAACCATTTAGAAGTTAAATACTAGAACAGCAAATGGGGAGAGGTCTCAAGGGGTTCCCTCAAGTGCTAGAGAAGACTTGAGATGCCTTCATCTTAGTCCCGTATTTCAGAGAAGCAGATGAAATCATCTTCTCTTCCTTTGAACTGAAATTCTGGTTTGTCAACATGGTGTGCTACCCTTCTGCTCTTGGGATGGCTTGTGCCTGAGAGAGGCTGCGCCTCTGCAAGCAGAAACCAGGCTTAATTCCTGGTGATACCTACTTGTGAGAAGGAGGGTTCCCAGGCTTCAGGGTGGAGTTTTCCACCTAACTCAACACCACCCTCTCTGGGCACTAGAGAAGAATCACTGGGAAGAAAATGGGTTGTCTCCACCCCTTCTCATGATCTCAAGTCAGCTGAGAGAACAGCACTGGAATGTAGTAGCTCAGAGAAGTAACACTTTTGTGTGCGGGGGGGGGGGGGGGGGGGGGGTTCCCAACTGCTGACATACTGGGGAACATGCTGGGAGCTTTGCAACTTTACCAGCAGAAAATCACTTCTCACCCATATGTTTCTGAGAAGGAACGAAAGATACTATCCAGTATTACCTGGACAAAGGATTTCTTTATAAGGGCAACAAGGAGGTGTGAGAGGGTTGCAGACAGAGCAGGGAGACCAGGGTGAGAAGCAGTGGCCGTGACCAATTTTTGAAATACTGAGGCGGTAAAAGCAGTAAGGCCTGGTGGCTGATTGGTGGAATGGGCGGAGGAGAGAATGGAGGATGACTCCGAGATCTCTTATTTAGCCACTGAGTGGATGCAGTACAGTCAGAGGAGAAAGAGGGGGAACAGGGGGCTGCTGCTTTGGGAAACAAGATGAATTCTAACATTCAAGGACTGGGCAACCATATGAGAAAATCTGACTGGAAATCCAGCATGGCTCTATGTGGATTTGTGATCCCAGTGATGGCAGAAGGAAGCAGAGCAGGGCAGAGCCCTGGACGCTTACTGGCCACCTGGCCATCTTCCTGGCGTGCAGAACAAAGTTCAAGCCAAAGAGAGAACCTGACTCAGACCAAAGATGTGGTAGACATTGAGAACTGATGTCTAAGGTTGTTCCTTGACCTCCACACACATGCTGTATACACACACACACACACACACACACACACACTCACACACACTCACTCACACACACACCAGAGAGAGAGAGAGAGAGCATCATTTCTTATTCTTACTTTGAATTTCTTTCCTAGAAATGTTAGACCCACACAGACCTCTTCTCTTTTCAGATACCCTAAATGGACAAGATGGCCAAAATTAAAATACCATTTCATTTCAGCAGCTAAGAGTCTCTTTGGTGATGAGGTTCACATTCTAGTACCCCATTTTCAGTTTCTGGTGATCTCCATAAGAAGGGTGAGCATAGCACCCCATGAACTCTGAGAGACTAAGTGAAATAATGCCTGTGAGCTGCTGTCCCAGTGCCTGACACACAAAAATCAATAAATCAGGAGCTATAGTGATGGCTCCATGAGTGAGAGTGGATGCTGTGCATCATGAGGACCTGTGTGTGAAACCTCAGAATCCATATTAAACTGGATGTGGCTGCAGATGTGCCTGTAAGACAAGGTTAGGTGAAAGACCCTGTCTCAAGAGAATAAGATAGAAAGTGATGGCACAGGACACAAGATGGCCTTCTCTGACCTCCAAGTGTGTAAGAGCACTCAAACCTATGTGTACATGTGTACATGCACCACACAGATTATGCCCTAACCACACATTCTACATACACACTTTAAAGTGGGCTAGAGAGATGGCTCAGCAGTTGGGGACACTGACTGCTCTTCTAGAGGACCTGGGTTCAATTCCCAGTACCACATGGCAGCTCACAACTGTTGGTAACTCCAAGATCTGCTACTTTCACACAGACACACACAGATGTACACCTAGGCAAAACACCAATGCACATAAAAATAAAAATAAATGATTAAAAAAAAATTAAGTCAGCTTTAATCCTGACTGCATTATTTTCCTTGCTGGAAGAACAAAAAATATATATATAAAAGATAGGGAACAGTTTCATAAAAGCAAAAGATACTCATGCCAAAGCTGTGATTCTATCTGATTATTAATATCAAGCTTCTAATTACTTTTGCCACAGTATTAAATTAAAGCCCTTTTGAATGGCAGACAACTGACAAAATAGGAAGTTATTATTGCCTGCTCCTGTTACCAGAGCTAGTGACATAATATTTCTCACTGGGAATCCTTTGACAAGTCCGCTGAATTTCCTGTGCCCTTGCCTTAAGCACTGCAAATGTGATCCACATGTCCCAGTGTTGTTTCTGTCAATGAAAGGGGAGAAAGGAGGAGATTCACTAGGACTGCCACAGGAACCCCCCCCCCCCCCCCCCCCCCCCCCACCCCGCTGTTAGGACTGTGGCTCTTCTTTTGTTTAACTCATTTTAATGCTTAAAGCTAGTTTGTCCTGATGTGTTTGGTTACTCAGCTGTTAGAATTTCTGCTTTAGGGAACCCAGCAAAGATTTGGAGAGTGACCCAGCCACATGCTCTTTCTCCTCCCATGGAAATAAATATTTGAGGAAGTGCTTTGGTTTAGACTTTGTGGAGCCAATACTAGCTGAGATGTGGATAAGGGGAGGCATTGTGGGGCTAGCCTTAGCTACTCTGGCACCAAGGAGGATGGATAGACAGAACCATCACTGCATCTGCAGGGTGATCTAGACAGATACAGCCAGGACGGGCCCCAGGTCAGGAGAAGATTGCCCAAGTGCCTTTGTCCCACAAGAGGGAAATGTCACAGGCTCAGAGGAGAGCATGCATGAGTGAAAGGGCCTTGAATTATGCAGCTGTGCACACGCGCGCACGCGCGCGCGCGCACACACACACACACACACACACACGAGCCACAGGACAGGGGCAGAATGAGTTTTGGTAGTGTATTCATTGAACTCTGGACTCCAGAGGGTCAAGGGTACACATTCTAGGACTGTCCCAACTGGACCTGACTCCTACATCTACTGTGTACCTGAGAAGGTTATTTATGTTCTTCTTCCATTGTCCCTAGTTAACAGAAAGCCCAAGTAACCTGCCCAAGATCATGTAGCTGATCACATGTCAGCACAGTGTTTGTGAACTCCTGAAGACTGTCCTAAAACCCCCTGCTGCTGTGTATCCTTGTCACATCCCTGCATGCCAAAGAGGAGACTCTTACCTCAGTCTCACCACATTCTAAGAACGCTCCTAGTTTCTCAAGAAGTTTTGGATTTCCCCCTAAAGTGACTGGCAAGATGCCCATGGCGGCAGAAGCTTGAACAGTAGTCCATCAGAGAAGTAACAGCTCCAGAGTTTGGGAATTCCTGCAGGCGGCTCTGACTGCAGCGAGCATTTCCCTAGTACAGGTTCTGCTATCCTGGTGTATACTAAAGGCTGCACAGTGAGCTGGAGAGACTTACAAGCTGGCATCCCCTGGGATGGATTCTGAAGCTCCCCTCTCTGCTGTTGAAGTGCTAATGAGAAACACTAATTGCACTTGGCCAGGGGCTGGGACAGTCCCCTTCATGAGGTAGAGAGGGCAGTATCCCTTTTCAGCTATGTCTCCTAGCCTTCTGGGCCCAGAGAAAGAAATGGGCTGAGTGGGAAGTGGGAAGATTCTGCAACAGCTGGCTTTTTGAAGGAGGAGGATTGTGATCATCAAAACTGAGCAAGCATAAGTGCTATAGAAACAAAGCCAGGTCTCCATGTCACCCCAGGACTCTGAAAGGAGCACTCTGGCCCAATTAAGCTAAAGGCCCCGGAGCCTATAGGCCAGTTCCTTGGCAAATCCAATTTCTGTCTATATATCAGTAAAATCCCAGCAGAACTGGTCCATTCTTCTCTCATTGTGACCCTTTAGGCACTAGGCAGAGTAAAGACCCACATTCCCAAGCCTCAGTGGGGCTTGTCCTATGAGTCTGTTTGTCAGGACAGGGGAAGGGGACTGAGCTCTGTACACAGTAGCTTTGATATGGTCTGCAGTTTCTTCTCCTAGTGTGACCTCTCCATCTTGTTCCCCCACAGGTGTCCTCTCTCTCCCTGCCTACTTCAGTCCCTACAATGGTGGGTCCCTGGGCCACGATGAGCGAGCTGATGCCTATGCTCAGCTGGAGCTTCGGACACTGGAGCAGTCACTCCTGGCCACATGTGTGGGCAGCATCTCTGAGCTGAGTATGTATGGAGCTTGGGGGAGAAAGTGAAACAGAACTCCCAGACTGGGTTCTGGCACTTAGATCAGGCCTGCTGTGTAAATGAGTTCCCATCTCTTCCCTCTAGTTCTATTCAAAGCACTAGCCACCACTTGAAACTTACATATTTACTCATAAATAATTTAGTTTTCCATTCTGACTAGAAAGTGTTAGAGTCACAGGGACAGCGTCTTGCTTCCTCCCCCTCTCCCCCGCAGCCCTCCCCAGTACACAGAACTTTCCCCAACAATCATCAGCTCCTGGTGCTCAGTATGTGTGTGAGAACATAAGTGTAAACCTGTGTGTGCATTAGAAGGGGTGAGTTCTGTCCCACCCAGTTTGGCTCCTGAAACTCTCCTGGGTTTGGTCTCTATTTTGGCCTGGCACTCCTCGGGATACTGAGAAAAGGCATCTCTGTTCTATCTTCAGAGAGACAACAGAACAGGCTATGTCACACACCACATTACCTGGTTCCTCCCTCTGAAACCAAAGGTTTTGCTAACCTACTCTACAGGGGAGGGGACAGAGGTGGAGGCAGATATTTTAATTTTTGTTTCAGAGACTAAAGACTTTAATGAGGCTAGTGATACTTGGCACTGGGCACTGTGGACCTAGAATTCACCCTAGGCTTTCTGTGCATTAACTCTCTGTGCCTAGCCAGGGCCAGCCTGCCTGGTAGGTTAAGAAGCTACATTCTTCTAACAGGTCTAGCTGCATGGGGAGCTCTGGTCCTTGGGCTTGCTCTGCCCTTCCATACCCATGAAAATTTAAAGAGAAAGAACCAGCAGAAAACAAACTTCTCATTGAGGGTGGCCAGATGTTGGAGGGCTTATTTTGAAGACAGTGCTACATTCCAGACTCTCACCCACTGTTTTTATTTGAAGGCTCATAATGAGGACTGAAACAACCCGAATGAAAGCTGTAGCACCTCTAATCAAGTCTTTCATAGCTAGTGAGGGGTGAGGGCTTGCTTTCCCATTCCTAGTGGGTGGTTCTGGGCATCTGTCCAAGGTTTCCTTGAGATCAGGATCAGTCAATTCTCAAGTACAATACAGGGATGTTCCAAAAGCACCAAGAATCCACCTATGCAACAGTCCAGGCCAGACAGCTCAAGGTTTCATGAACAAGCTGTGCCAAGGGACCGTGGAGTCCCTGAGCTCAATTACAGATTGAAACACTACAAAATACATTCAAAATGGGTATCTAGAAAAATGAGATAAGATATGTAAAATGAAAGCCAAATCTTTAAGAATTATTCTAAGATAAACACCGTCAAATGACTATGAATGTCATTTTTGGGTTTTTTTCTTCTTTCCTGAGACAAGGTCTCATCTATCCCATGCTGGCTTCAAACTCTCTAGCATAGCCGAAAATTACCTTGACCTTCTGATCCTGATACCCCTCCCTATTTCCTCTAAGTGCTGGGATTATAGGCATGCACCATCATGCCCCAGGTTTATTCCATGTTGAAGATCAAACTCCAGGTTTCATGCATGCCAGGCAGGCACTCTACCAAATGAGCTACATCCCAGTCCCTATGGGATCTTTTTAAAAATTCACTCTTCATTTCTAGGATTAAACTGTGAACTATTAACAGGTTCATGGCTAGTACCAGCATGTGGCCTATCCCAGTTCACAGAGCATGGTAGGGGAGGTGAGGCCCCAGGTCCAGTCCTAACTCACTTTCATGCTAGTTTGCAGCTGTGACCCATTCTTAAACTCCTGGTAGCTTATTTCCTCCTTTCCTATAATGGAAATAAATACCTACTTCTAAGGTGGGTCTAAAGATTGGATGAGATTTTTGCCTGTGGGGTTTGTTTGTTTGTTTGTTTGTTGTGTTTCAGGTTTTTTCTATCATAAAGCTTAAAAAGTAGAAAATGACAGGAGTTAAAAATTACCCTAATAGAGAATCCAAAGCAAGCTGTGACTTTGGCCATACATGGGTTGTGGAGATGCCTAAGCTTTTACACAAGTCCTGTTGAGTTGTCTCCAGGCATCTGTCCCTTGGTCTTGGGGGAAAGCTGCCTGCCCTTAACAAGGGTTTAGAATGAGGAAGCCAGATACCTCTCCTCGCCAGCTTCATGGTTTTTCTGAACCTCTGAACCAGTGCCCTGTTTTCTTTCTGTTAAAGGAAAACTCCAGAAGCAGCTTCTTCCCTGGCTGCCTTAAGTCTCTCGCCTGCATTCTGACTAGAAATGAGCTGCCAAACGGAGCTCCACCAATAACAATAATACAATAAAATAATTCATGCTAATGACTTTTACCTCGTCCAGCTTTTGGAATGGTATTTCAACACAGCATCCCTTTGATGCTATCTCAGACACTTTAATTTCTCTTTCTTGTAGTTCTGTTTCGCCAATTGTTAGGACATTTAGACCTAGAGAAAAGGGAGCCAGGTTTCGGCTGTCTGCCACCAACTCAGCTGGTACTGGCTGCTGGAGGCACAGCCTCCTGCTGCTCTTGATGCCAGTTTCTGCCACCCAGGAGCCCCAGGGCAGGGCTGGGATCTGGCATTGCAGAACCAGATTCCTCTTGTCCTGGAAACTATGGGGCAGTGCGTGGCTGTAGGTAGTGGTCCTGAGGACCCCAGGAGGCTCAAGAAGGGTAGAGGAATATTGATAACCGGATGTCAATGATGCTGGTGTTATCCTCAGCTTTAATAAATAAGGGCTTGGTTCTGAAGAGGTTAAGTGCTTCTCGATTATTATACCTTTGACTCCTCAAAAATGATTATGTGCTAGCATCTCCATTTCACAGACAAGGAAACTGAGGCTCTGATCTTTACTTAAGGTACACAGACTAGAAGTAGCTGACCTGTGATCTGAAGCCACAAGTATTGGACTCTGGAGTATCAGCTCTGATCAGGTTTCTCAGTGATGATTTTTAAGGCTGACTATTCAACTCATCAAAGGATTTTACATATTAAAGGTGTCAGATCTTGCCCCAGACTAATGTAATCAAGAGTCTGTGAACATGGGCCAGTATAGGGACCCCACTGTCACCAGCCCTTTTGGCCCTGAGATTGACCAGCATCCCTAGGCAACTAACTGTAATTTGGGGAATGAGAAGAATCAGGAGGGAAGAGATAGTGCCCACCTTGGTTGGGGATAGTACCTGGAGGACTCTTTCTGGGTGGGGTATTCCAGTTGTGGTCATTTATCCCTGCTTGCAGCCAGTCACCATTTCTGTGGCTGTACTGGGGGAATTTGACAGTTGATAGGCTTAAGTCATATCTTAACTGTTGTACTATTTGAAAATGAAATGCATGCGCAATACTGCTTCCTTTACTCATCAGGCATTTCTGAACACCTTGTGTGGGGGAGACTCTGCAGGGCTCTGGAACACAAGAAATGCAGACCCAGACACCCATAAGCTGAGTGATGGAAGCTGACTGGATAAAGTAATGAACTGTCTCTGTAGATTTAGTTACTTCATAACCACAGTTAGAACCTGATGGTTGCTGCTACTCTATAGAGTTAGCTGGGTCCCTAAGGCTTCCTGTGGACAGGGCCATCTGTGAGGGACAGCTGTGAGCTCAGGGAGGCTGACCCATAGGAGAGACCTCTGTGAGTTCTCAGGCCTGGAGAACACAAAGGTGCCACTCGTCCTAGAACAGAGGTGCCTGCAGGTGCGTGGGGTGGTTTCAGACCATCCTTTCTCAGCATTGTGGCTTCACACAATGATGGGACATTTCCTGTCAGGGGCTGCTAGGATGTTGAAAAGACTAAGACAGAAACACAACACAGGATATGGGGGCCAATGACCCCCACAGATTCCAGTAAGGAGGGGTAGAGCCCTTATCACAAAGAAGTTCATGGGCTTTGGAGTCAAATAGTTGACAGCTCCCATACTCCACGGTAGCTTCCTTGTGACCAGAACACATAGGGTCAGGATATGTTCAGCAAATAAGTCTCAGTGCCTCCGACCAAACATGGGGATATACTTGACCCTCAGCACTGTAAGGATTGAATTGGGTTTGTAATGAATTGTATCCTCTGTACATAACTGAGTGTCCAGTGGATGGTGGTAGCCATTATCTTCCAAAGTCCTGGGGCTTTGCACGAGACAGCTTTACATAGAGCCTGTGCTTTGGCTGGTTCCCATGGTCAGAGAACGGAGGGAAGGCCCCAGGGCGGTGGAGAGAGTGGAGATGTTGAAAAGGAAACCACATTAGCATAAGTTCTGGAGGAGGACAGCCCTGCCAAGTGTTTGTAATTCAGCTGTTAAGGCAAGACTGGAAATGAAAGGGAAACCAAATTGCTATTGTGCTTCTAGGTGACAGTCTCCTCCTCAGCCTGTTGACTCTGGGGTAAACAGTAATTACACTAAGTGAAGGGAGCCCCTACCCTAGGAGAATGTGGGCTGGGAACTCAGGCTTGTCCTTTTCCTCCTTCCCAGGTGATCTGGTCTCTCGAGCCATGCACCATATGCAGGGTCGCCACCCCCTGTGCCCAGGCACCAGCCCTGCTCGCCAGGCCCGCCAGCCACCACAGCCCATCACATGGTCCCCTGATGCTCTCCACACACTCTACTATTTTCTGAGGTGTCCACAGATGGAGTCCATGGAGAACCCCAACCTGGATCCCCCAAGAATGACCCTGAATAATGAACGGTAGGTATCATTTTTGCCTGGACACCAAGAAGGAGATACAACACACATTTATCTTCTAACAGATAGGGCAAGCAGCCTCCTGGAGCTGGCTAACAGGTCTTAAGGATGGCCTAGGTGCTCAGACAGATGGAGGCCTATGTGTAATGTATTATTTCTTTACCCAGGGCAGATGCGTTGTGGGGTCACCAAGGCTGGGAAGTGGGCTTTAGTCTCAGTGTGGAGTTGGTCAACTTAGCATGCGCCAACTAGTTCAGCTCTTTGAAACTTCAGTTTCCTCTACAAAACCAGACATCCTTGCATATCTGGAAAGATGGCAGTAAGGCTGAGTGAGCAGTCACTTTGAGGAAAAGCCATGAGAACAGTGGTAATTGGCCCTCTATCCATTGTAGCTGTCATCCTTTGGATGACAGTGCCACTGTTATTAGGGATCTTGGGCATGTTTGGCCCCATCTGCTTGTTTCTTAGGTGAGAACACTGGGAGCAAGGCAGGGTTTGTCGTTTTCAGGGCTCCAGCCCTTTGAAGCTGAACATACTTGGACATTGAGGGTTTTCCAAGGGTGATCCAGCAAGGGGCTTGAGTAGGGGATGCCTAAGTGATGTGTCAACCTGAGGGCAGGACTTCAGCTCCAGGTCTCAGAGGTCTAGGCCTAAAGTATTTTTAGCAACAGTCCACCAGAACTGGAGAGATAGCTCAGTGGTTAAAAGCACTGCTCCTCCAGAGAATTTAATTTGGTTTGATTTGATTCCCACCCACATAACAACTCACAACTACCCATAATCATCTGTAAGTCCAGTCTCCGGGGATCTGATGGCCTCTTCTGACTTCTGCCAGCACCGGGCATGCAGGTGGCTCACGTACATACATATAGGCAAAACACTCACACTCTTAAAATAACAAAAAAGCCTTAAAAATTTAATAAATCTTTCAAAAAATACAGTCTATATAATCTGGGCATGGTAGTGCATGTCTTTAATCTCAGCACTCAGGAGACAAAAGCAGATGGATCTCTGTGAGCTCAAGGCCAGTGTATTCTATATAGTGAGTTCTAAGACAGCCATGGCTCTGTAGAGAGACCTGCCCCCCCCCCAAATATTTGAGATATATGTG
Organism: Rhynchomys soricoides; assembly: GCA_019843965.1. NCBI lineage: Eukaryota > Metazoa > Chordata > Mammalia > Rodentia > Muridae > Rhynchomys > Rhynchomys soricoides. Next base: position 3,515,374 of record JADRCH010000075.1, read on the forward strand.
TGTATATACACGTGTGTGTGTGTGTGTGTGTGTGTGTGTGTGTGTGTTGGTGCTGCATGTATTTTCCCTGTGAGTTTGAAGTTGTGTTCTCCTACATGGGAAAAACTCTCACTAAAGGGCTTCACTCCCAAGAAGAAGGGTAGCTTGAGGCCTTCCCCCAGCTGCCTCTGTTGTCTTCAAGTGACATCAGCCTGCTCCTCAGCAAAGCCCCCATCTCCAGGGCCTCTGCAGTCTCACAGTATACACACTGAGATAGAAGTCCATGCTCTGGTTGGTTACAGACAGCTTCCAGGAAGCATTGGTACTCCTGAGGATGTACAGCAATGTATGGAGCACAGCATGGAGTGCTGTGAACCAGATGGCCTGGGTACAGATAACAACTCTGACATTCACTGGCATTCATGAACCTTGAGATCTTTGTGCAGGGTTGGTGCTTCATTTCCTCAGCTGTAAATATAGGAGTGGTAAAGAAGACTGTTAAATGATTCCAGGAAGGCCACCAGTGCTCAGTGAGTATTTACTATGTTTCAGATACAATGCTGAGCACATTATGGGTGTGTTCATATCTTTCACATTCTACCAGGAAGGAGGTGCTTATTTCATACATGAGTACATGGAGGCACCGAAAGACTCAGTAACTAGCCAAGACCACAAAGGCTGTGCTCTTAACCACTGCACCATCTAGCCTGTAACTGAAAGAAACATAAAACGATAGTGGCCTGGCACACACACAGAAGTAATGCAGTAAATGCTACCATCGTTGTTGCTATTACTGTTATCACTATGATGTCAGCATCATTTTATCTCTCTGGAGGGCTGAGGAGGCCCATGTGGGCCTGACCCAAAACAAGGCTGCAGCTGGAACTCAAGGCATTCTGAAAGTCAAGCCCGTACTGGGGAGGCGGAGCCAGATCTCAGGCCCTGCTCCCCAGCTGTTTCTGCTTTGTGGAGAAAGTGTTGCGGTTGCAAAAGTTGGCTGAGAAGGAACAAGGGCTAGGAAGACTGTGTTAGAGAGAGAGGAGAGGAGGCCTGCTTGCAGTTTAGTAAGGTTCTGAGGGGTGTGAGGCCAGCCCCAGCCCCCAGCAAAGCCAGCTTGGATAAACTGAACAAGGAGCAGAGCCTGTTGCCCTGGGCTGGGCTACTAGGTCCTCAGGCTGTGATCTCCACCCCAACCCAAGCATTTTTGTGGCTGCAGCCTCTGGCTTCGCCCCTAGGGGTATACAGTGCCCCCCCAGGATCTTAGCCGGCAGCATCAGGCTTCTCTATGGCAGGAGTCATCATCTGCATGCGGCTGTAGCCACTGAGCTTGAACAGTAACATACACACGTGTATGTGTTTAGAAACCAGTTATCTAGAGACCACACTCTGCAGCGTGAGTTTCTGGTCACAAGGGTATTTTTCCATGAATCATCTCAAACAAGTATTAGATTGGTAGGAAATTGGAACCACCACTGTGCGAGCAGCGAACTCTAAAATTTTCAGATCTTAATACAGACAAGTAGATGCTCCAGAGATTTCAGGTACACAGTGCTTTGCGAACTGGTCCCCCTCTGCTGATGCAGACCCCGCTGTGCCTCAGACGTTCTAGGACAGGACAGACCCTAGAGGCTGTGGAGAGAGTGCTAGGGTGTGCCTCAGAACCCCTTGAGACGCTGCTACCCCAACATCCTCACCAAAGAGCTGAGGAAACTGTGCCTTCCTGTGGTAACTGGAGTTTTCAAGGATTCTAGGACTTTGGTTTTGTGAGCTCACAATACTCCCCTGACTCTCTACCTGCTTCCTCCCATGATTCCAGGTGTCTGGCCTGAGGTCCTTCAATGGGGACTGATGTCTGGGTCTCTTTGGGATTAAGTGATCTCATTCACTACCTCATTCCTAGGGGACTCATTTTGGTGGCCTGAGTTTGGTGGTGTGACTATTCTCTATTTTTGTTATAAGAAATATATCATGATTTCATCTAGTGAGGGACCATGAGTGACCATAGCTCTGCAGATAAAGAGCAGCAACATGATAGCATCCCATTTGTGTGGAGCACATTGTGATATTCCCTTCTTAGCCTGTACTGTTCAGTGGGACCTCTGTATTTCTCTGCCAGGCAACCTTCCTCTAGACCTGTGAGCTCTGTGCTTGGCAAGGGAGTTAAAAAAGAAGAAAAGTAGGAAATTAGAGTCACGGGCAGGGCAGGGCAGGGCTTGTGGTAAGAAGTGGGAAGGCATTCTACTGCTGTGAATCAGGCAGCGTCCAGGAATAGTGTACACGCTCTGAGGCAGAGTGCTGAGTTCCATCTACATATCTCTCCTGATGGAGAAAATAGCTCTACACTGTGTGTGTGTGTGTGTGTGTGTGTGTGTGTGTGTGTGAGAGAGAGAGAGAGAGAGAGAGAGAGAGAGAGAGAGAGAGAGAGGGAGAGAGACGTGAGATGTATCATGATGTCCCTTTTAAAGAGCATTCTATCCATTTCTGTTTCTTATGATCATATTTTTTCAGAAGGGTGGTAAATCAGGCTTGGTGAATGACTAGAAGAGATTAGAATAAAATCCTGAGCCCTGGGCCCTTGGCCATTTACAGTGTTTCAGATCTCTCTTCTCCCTGCCTTAAAGCTCTCAGATATCATGCGTGGGTCCCAGGTTTCAGGTCTACCTCCTCAAGGCCCCTCTAGCCTCACCTGACTCTCCTCTATCAGGATCCCACTTTTTACCCTTGAGAGCTCTGCCCTCCCAAGATGCCTTGCTCCCTGGCAGCTCAGTGTCACAGTACCAGCCAGACACATAAGACAGGGCCTAGAACACAGGATTAGTCACTACTGCTGCCCTGTGGGGTGTATCACCAAGAGATTAATCTTAGAAAGTGAAAGAAGCTCCTCTCAGGGATCCAAGAGTCTGTGGCTCCCTCCCCTGAAGCCTGGAAGAGAATGGGCAACCATCTGGCCATGTGGTCCTTGGTGGTGTTAGTGCCTGAAGGCAGAGGGTTGGCCAGCTGGAGTGGCAGCCTAGACTGTAACTGTCCTGAGGAACGAGGAGAAGGAGCACTGTGTAGACATTCATGAGACCTGTTTGTTCTCTTGCCAGCAAATTGCTGGAAGATGTCATCAGTCATTAAGAATGGAAGAAGACACAGAGCTAAATGTTCAGAGGGGTCAGATTGGGGTAAGGTGACCAGACCTGTACATCAGAGCCCAGGACCCTGAAGAAGTAAGGCCAGAAAGAAAGAGTGGCAATTACAGTGGGTGGCTTCCAGGCTATTTTCTCAAAACTTGGGCCCTAGCTCCAGTTCCTTACCTCTTCCCTGAGCTCTACATAGTGCCTCTTTGTAGAGAGGGAGATCTCCTCCAGAGAGTTGGAGCCTGCCAGTATCTCAGACCCTAAACCAAGAGTGTCTGTACTGGAATGGAACCTTGCAAGACCTGGTGTCATTGAGTCTTCATTCAGTTGATGTAGCCTTATCTAAAGAATAAAGTTGGGCTCAAAGTTGAACTCAACCTTGCTGCATTTCAGAACCTTCAGCCATCAGTGTGAGAGGAAGCTTAAGTTTTGTGCCAGTGTGTTAGGTTGGCTCTCTGGCTCAAAGCCTGCCTAGCTTCAAATCCCCAAACCAGATGGCCTCATGCCTGTCACTTCAGTTTTGTGTCGCAATCCTGCTTAGCATAGGAACAATAGTAGCAACTTCAGGATGCTCTAAGATTAATATGTGTATATATAACTGTGTCTGGCATGTGGTGTATATGAAGTCTTCATTACCACGTTCAGGAGAATCTCTGAGAAAGCTAGAATTGTTGAAAGACTATGGCAGATCAGACCTGTGTTTACCTAGCCCTCAAAACACAACCAGAGAAAATTCAGACTTAAGCATGGCTTAAACAACAAAAACACAGGGCTTCTGGTATTCTCAGATGCAAATATCATGCCAAATGAATCCACACTTTAAAGGCACAAAACTTTGGGAGGACCCCCTCCCCCAGTCCCCAGTCATTACCAGTTCCTATTTAGCAAATGTTTCAATGTCAGGCTGTGGGTTAGTAGTTTGCCATTGGAGAGCAGCATATCCTCAGAGGTATGTTCTAAGAGTCCAGTTCAGCATTTCTTCCTCTGATTACGAGAGACTGTTCCTTCTTGGTAATATGGAATTCCAGGCCTGCTTCTTTAGGTGGCTCCCCAAGTTCTAGGGACATTCCCCTTACACAGATGAGCCCCACAGTGAGGACAGGCATCTATTTTCCTTTGTTCTGTTCCAGATGCAGAAGGGTGATGCTCGGAGGCACCCACCAGTTGGTGCTCAGAGTGTTGAGTCTAAGTGGCTCGTTAATCTTTTGCTCAGCTTGCGAAAGTGTTTTCTTACCACATAATAGAGATGATGGTGATGGGAGCTTCATGCTACTGACTTGTGATTCCCTTAAATACCACTTCAAGAAGATTTGCAATGTTAAGCTCTTTTCTCCCTGCCTCTTCCCCGCTTTTTGTGCATTAAATCTCCATCTGTTTACCCAAAATGGAAGTAAATGAAATAATAGCTATTGAGTGATTTAAGTATTGCTTCCATGTTCCCCCATTTGGCATTTCCAGTAACCTCCAAAAAGACTGGTATGTAGTTTTCACAGCATATAGGGAGCTGTCTCTCCCACCCAAGACATTCCTTGTCATCTCTCCCTCCTTTCTATTTGAAATGACTTTGTTTAAGCATTAATCTACTTGTTTGGCCATTTCTCACCCCTTGAAAATGTAAGTATTATGAGTCTTTCTCATTTCTAAGATGTCCTTAACACATAGAACAGTTCCTGAAACACAATAGGCAGTTAAATATTGTCTTCAGTTAGCAAAATAGTCAGTGGCAACTAATGGTTGGGGTCTGTGAAGTTAGGGCAAAGGGGTTCCTGCTTTATCATTTACCAGCTATGATTGCAAGCAAGTGTTTTAATTTCCCAGACCTCTTACTTGGAAATGACTTGACCTATTTCCAACTGAGTTCATGGGGATCAAATAAAGTAATACATAGAATGAGCTCCCTATATGTGTTAGTTGCTAATGACTGTACAAATTTTATTATCATAAACTTATGGAAGGACTAAAATAGCTAAGTCATGTTTAGTTCACAGATAATCCCAAAACATTTAAGCTTAAAAATCATATCTACTCAAAGTGCATATTTTCTTCCCTTTGCTAGTATACCTCCATCTTCTGTGTTTGTCTTTATTTTATTGTAGCTCAGCAGTAGGTAGGGAACCTGGTGAGGAGCAAAGAGGATGGAGGTAGACCAGATGTCCTAAGTTGAGGACAAAGGTGAAGTGAGAATTGTTTGAAATTAAAGTGCCTGTATGTGTTAGACTTTAGATATTTTGTAGACTGCTACCCAAGGATTCAAAGTATTCTACAGCCTGGATTTTCTCTGACCAAGCAAACTGTCAGTCACTTTTCAACATTAATGGTGTATTGTGTTCCTGGCCTCCTGCTTGATAAGGTTGGGCTACCATGGTACCTGTGTGTGACCTGTTGCCAATGCATACCTAGGAGCAATATGATCTGATTTGATTATCATTGCTGTTTTGGTAAGAAGCAAGAATTCAGTTTAGCAGAATATGTTACTCTACCTTTTCCATTCCTTTTCTTACCCACACTCCAGAGGGGAGGGAGTCAGTAGTCACTTTTGATGGCAGTTCAGGATGGCAGTCCAGGATGCATCATTCTTAGAGAATATTAAGAGATTTTGTGTACACTCTCAACATCAAGACCAAGCCTGACAGTCTCTGAAGCACTTTACACAGCTTCCTAACAGTTCCTTGTCCATAGCTCTTAGAGGAAACTTTTCTTGTTCCCATTTACAGCAGACTGTAGGTCTGAGCAGGACCTGAGGTCCTGAGGAGGACCCAGACATGCCAAGGTCTCAGCTGGGAAGAGGCAGAGTAGAGTTCAGGCCAGGAATTCTGATTATAACAAACCAGGGACTTCTTACTATGCATGATGATAAATCTCTTGCCTTCCTCAGACTGAGAGGACAAGTCTCAGACTCTCCATCAGCTCCTTCCCCTCCACTGTGACATGGGTGGCTGGCTCTCAACTGCTTCCCATCAGACTTAGTTTGCTAGCTCTGGGTGGCCAGCCTGAATGTGGGCATCTGCCAACATCCGAGAAGGAGTGAGCCAGGGATTCGGGGCAGACAAAGAAAGTGGCAGTGCCAGATAATAGAGTACGGAGACAGAACAGGATCCTGGCCAGGCCTCTGACAAGTGCCCCTGCGGGCTTCCCGATGCCTGGGGACTTCCTGTCTCATTGTTGCAACTGCCAGTCTTCACAAAAAAAAAAAAAAAAAAAGAAAGAAAGAAAAGAAAAGGAGAAAACTGGGAACTGCCTGGCCCAGGCTTCATTCATTTGGATTTTTTTTTTTTTTTGCATGACAGTAACAATCCCTTTTGTCTATAGTATAGCGGGTTTCTGAGAGTGCCTCATGTGGGGAAATCCTAGCTCTCAAGGGAACTGATCCTGCTTTTTTTTTTTTTTTTTTTTTTGAGGTGCTTCCAAGGCCCTTCTGGAGATAGTTTAGACCCTGACAGTGAGAGCACCTAGGAGCTCTGGCAGATCAAGAGCCAGACCAGGCTCGTTTCTGGCCTGCCCTCACCTGCCTTCCAGGCATCTCCCTAGATTTATTCCTTCCCACACAATCCAGACAAGCAGCCTCTCAGCTGGCTGTGGCTTGCCCTGCCCCCTCCCTTTCCCCTGTTTACTATATGCAGTTTTGGAATGAGGTTTTTAATACTTCTTGAGCCTGGGGTGCACCCTTTGAGACCCTGGTGTCCAGCTTCCTGTTCAGAGCCTGTTGACATTGTGAGTACAAAGCTGGAGTGTGGGCAGCATGGGTTCATGGCCCACAGAGGTGATCCATTACATCTCCTACTTCTTTATCAGCCAGCAGGTTCAATGTGCCCTATGTGGCAGCTGGACATCATGAAAGACCCCATATACTTGTCATTTTTTTCTAAGAACCAGTCTAGTCATGGTTGGCTGCTCTATGACCTGGGTGATGTGTCTTGGCTTTCACGCTGGTAAAACAACTGATGACAACCTCCCTAGCAAGCAGATGAAGAGTCAGAGGTAATATGCAAATGGCTTCAGGCTTGCTTGGCATAAGTTGGTGCCCAGATCCTAGCAATATAGTATGCAATTCAGAAGCCCATGCCAGAGAATTCACAGGGTTACAGTTGAGCTGTAGGTGTAGAAAGCAGGGTTAGATCCAGCCCATGAGCTTGCCTTTTCTTCCTCACTTCTGGCTGTGGTAGAACACATGCTACCTTCCATCCAGGTCCCCATCCCCATCCATAGGATCACTATTTACCTATCAGGAATTCCTCTCTACACGTGTTCTTCTCTGTCTACCTGAAGTTCAACGTATGTTGTTTCCCAGAAATTCATAAAAGCTCTATATGAGACACGTTCAAGTGTGTTACCTTTCTTCCCTAGACTGCAGGTGGTTGGGGAATCAGATATAGTATGATTCATGCAGCTACATTTGAATAGAAATACCCATTTCAAGGGCTTAGCCCAAAGACTTCACCATGTTCCCCTGTCCAGCAGATAGATGTCTATGGGATAAATGAAGTTGTCTTCGGGACAACTGAGTCCTGGGATCCTGATGAGGTTACCTTCCTGGCAGAGGCCAGTGAGCTGAGGCAAGTGCTTACAAGAGAAAAGAGTGCTTTCACCGGTCAGAAGTCCTTGCCTGTCTGGCTTTTAGATGGCGAGAGAATATACGGTCCTTAGTCAGCTATGTCATGCAAGTGTGGAAAGAGAAAGTCCCTGGCATATGGCAGCATTGAGCCCTATGGATGAGGTGTGACCTATCATCCTAGAGAGCCACACCACACAGAAGCTGAAAGAGGCTTGTTGTCACACTCCTACCACCCCATGTGTAGGTAGCAGAGATACCTTGGCCTGCTGGGTCAGTCACCACCTTCCAGGCAGCAATGCTGAGAAGTGGTAGCCTGAGAATGGGTCTGATAGCCCCAACTATGAAGGCTTAAGGCCCTCCCTGCTGCATGGGAAAGGGTGTGGTGGTAGCCTGCATATAGTCTCCATTGGCACCTAGACCTCCTCACCCACATAACATACCACGGGAGTCAAGGCCAGCTGCCAAGGACAGGTGGTTGTGTTCTTTCCATCACAACTCAAGGCTGCATGTTAGCACAACCACATCACCACACTTGCCTCTCCCTTACCCTTCCTTACCTCACTTTTCTAGCTTCTTTCCTAGAGCCACCTTAGCCCGAATCTGTCTGGTTCTGGGAAGTCCTCAATGACATGGCCATCTTTATCTAGGAATTAATTGTTTTTATCCAAAAAGAATATTCAAGTTACCTGAAGCCTTCAGGAGAAAAAGATAAGGAAGTCCCTCTTTACCTTTAGAGTGCAGCTCAGGAATGAATGGACCCCTGAGAACATGACCCAAGGGCTGAATAAGAAATATGCCCTTTGTTCTGAACTCAATAGATGGCTCCTAATGGAGTTTCTGTGCTAAAAGATGGCAGGAGATGACAGTGAGCCTTAGAAAAATTGTACTGAAGGGAAAAGCCCACAAAATCCCACACAAATAAAAGAATACAAACCTGGTAAACCCTGTATGTCATAGGGCATGTTGCTGAAGGGGAGCATGGAGGTATGCCAAGCTGGTGGGTGGGAGGAAATGTCCTTGCAAAACAGGCAGTGTGGGCCATCCCTGTGTTGGCAGCAGCACTACCTTTCTCTCTCAAAAGTGGCCCAGATTGGAAGACATATTACAGATGCCTCTCTCATTGTGAGATGGGTCACATCTTGGTAGAAACCATCATTATTTAAAAATATTCCAAGTAAAAACATTCACTGATCTGGGCACAATTTCATTTTTGGTTTAGTTTTGTCGTCTTCTTCTTCTTCTTCTTCTTCTTCTTCTTCTTCTTCTTCTTCTTCTTCTTCTTCTTCTTTTTTTTGGTTTTTCGAGACAGAGTTTTTCTGTGTAGCCCTGGCTGTCCTGGAACTCACTCTGTAGACCAGGCTGGCCTCAAACTCAGAAATCAGCCTGCCTCTGCCTCCCAAGTGCTGGGATTAAAGGCGTGCGCCACTACTGCCTGGCTTAGTTTTGTGTTCTTGATATTCAGTCTGGTCTTGCTACATAGCCCAGTCTAGTGTTAAATTCATTCTGTAGGTCAGATGGCCATCAAGTCATGATTTTCTTACCACTGTCTCCCAAGTGCTAGAATTAGAGATGTGTGCTCCCATGCCTAGACGCCCAAAGGCTGATCATAAATATAGATAGTATGTAATAAATGTTTGTTGAATACTGAAATAAAAGTAAAAAGCATGATGGTATATGGGTGCACGTTTGCCATATTCCAAAGTTTAGAATACCATTAGGTAAAGCATGGTAAGTCAGCCAGACATGGTGACACACGATACTGGAGGCCTGTGTGGTCTACATAGTAAACTCCAGGTCAGCCTAGACTGCATGATGAGGCCTTATCAAAGAGGTGAAGCAGGCAGCAACATGGCTTAGTGGGTAGATGACCTGAGTTCAATCCCAAGCACTAACAAAACAACAAAAACCTAGAAATCATCACACATGTAGTATATCTGGCAAGCTTCTTCTAGTTCCTCTAATCTGTACCAGATGAGTTTTAATAAGAAACTGTATCAGCCCTACCCCCAGAAAGCCAAAGCCCCACCTTCAACAGAAGTCACCTGATTCCAAACACGGATTCTGCTAAGATCAGCCCAGTGTTCTGAGGCAGTGAGGCTCAGCCAGGGGGACACAGACCTGGGGGTCCAGGGAGAGAAACGTGCTTAGCTATTACTCCAAGCTGAGCCAAACCATCCTGGTTTACCAAGCAATTCTAGGAAAATAATTAGTCCAAGATGTGAGGCGAACTAGAATCCCTTCCTTTGTGCTACGTTGGAATCTGACTTCGGTAGGACAATATTGGCTTTATTCTACATGGGCATTTGGCTTGGTTTGGGGCCACAGCAGCTCTGGAAGTCTTAGGGAAACCAGGAAGAAGGCCTCGGGCTGGCACTTCAGAGCCAATCCCAACTCTTCCAAAGAAGTTTCTGTCTGTGGAATCTTCACTTGGTGGAAAAATCTGGCAATCTTTGCAACATTTCTACCCTGCTCTCTGCCTGCCCAGACGGTAGGCAGGGTGCAGCATGCAGTGAGGTCTGTGGAAAGAGGAAGCCATCCAAGCAGCCCCATAGCTCTTCTGTGCCTCCTGCTGAAGGTGGAGCAAATTGGAGAAACTGAATCTGAGGCCAAAAAACCACAGTAGCAGCCTCCTGCCTCAGCTCTCAAGCTCCTTGGCTTCTTAAGCTTCGAAGTGCTCTCAGGCTGAGTAGGGTGTTACTTAAAGATAATAGAGAAACATTTTGGGAGTAACTATATAACTAATTCCCGGTTCCTACCCTTCCAGCCCATGAATTGCCACGCCCCTACACACACAGGCAAGTAAAACCCTGGCCCAGCCTTCCCAGGGTGAAGCTGATGCCTGATCTCATAGCCTTGGCCAGTAGGCATCTCCTGCTCTTCCTGTAAGAGATTCAAAGGGGTACAGACCTCAGCACATCAGGTTGGGGACTGAGGCATAAGACTTTCTCCTGCCCAGGGTTTGGACTACATGGTCTATTCGTACAGGCCAGTGCCCATCTACCAACCTGACTCTTATTCCAAGGCCCCTTCACCTCAAGAAAGAACAGAGCCTGCTTTGAGCTAGAAATTGGAAGTGTTTCCTGTTCCATGTTAAGACACTGCTTACGAGACTGTTGTCCTAATAAACCATACATGTGCAGGGGCAGGCCTTTTTCCAGGCTGCAGGGACCTCTTAAAATCAAGACCTTAAGAAGCTTTGTGTGTGTGTGTGTGTGTGTGTGTGTGTGTGTGTGTGTGTGTGTGAGTGAAAGAGAGAGAGCGAGAGAGAGAGAAAGAGAGACAGAGAGAGACAGACCCAGACACAGATACAGACACAGACACAGAGACAGACAGACAGAGACACAGAGACAGACAGACAGACAGAGACAGAGAAACTGATTAGGCACAAATCGCATGCAGTATGTTTTAGGAGCTGCTGATCCCTTAAGGTTGCACCCTACCACATGTTGGTGACCCACCAGCCTCCATGACTATGTTTCTTGTAGTCACCTCTCCTGTGTAAGTTTCTTTATTGCCAAGGCAAGAGTTTGTGCCTCCAGAAACTTTGTTTCTCACTTTCAACATAGTGGTTGCATTTGTTTTCTCTGTTTTATGAGCTGGGCTTGAGTGGATAGTGGGCAGCCTGCCTGCAGGCTTACGTGTTTATGCTTGCTGGCAGGGAGAAGGCAGAGAGTCAGCTGACCTGTAAGAAGACTGGAGCTGAGGTGGCCGGATTCCTATGGCCTATTTTTTCTGTTATGTGTTTTCTCTATCAACAGATACTAAGGCAGTAAGAATAGTTAACGTTTATGGAGAATATATCACGTCCCCAATGTTCTTCTGCTAAGCACTTTGTGTATATACTTATAGCTGTCTTGGGAGGCACTCCTATAATTTAGACCCATTTTACTCATATGGAAATTGTGACTAGAAGAAGGGAAAGTACTGGTACAGTCACAGGGTTTTGATCAGTGAGCCAGTCTCCCTCCAGAACCCTACATTCTGTCTCTGTCCTTAGGTACAGTTACTGCAACAAAGAGTCTACAAGTAAAGAGTTCTGACCATGAAGAAAATGTATAAACTTTAAACTAACCCTTCTTTAATAGAAAGCCGGGTCCATAGAGGTCAGTGGCCTCCTGAGGTTCCATAACTAACTGGTTCAGTGGTACTGAAGCCACTAGAACTTTCTTTCAGAGAGGATGCTGCCCATGAGGATCCTGGGTCCTCAGGATCCTGATTGATGGATGGATGTGAAAGCCCTATGCCATGTCAGGGTTCACAGGGACTGTGTGTCATCAGGACAGAGTTCTAGCCCTGGGCAGTGTTGTCCTTACACACTATGCTAGCTGTCTTTTCTGTTGTTATGATAAAACACCCTGACAAAAGGAACTTAGAGAAGGAAAGGTTTATTTCTTCTTACAAGTTACAGTTTGTCATTGAGAGTAGCCAGAACAGGAACTCAAGCAAAAACCATGGAGGAACATTGCTTACTGCCTCATGCTCAGCTGGCTTTCTTGGTACGTTGTCCAGACTTACCTGCCTAGGGATAGTGTTGTCCACAGTGAGCTAGGTTCCCCCACATCAATCATTGATCAAGGCAGTCTCTCACAGACATGGCCACAGGCAAGTCTGATCTGGATAATTCCTCAATTGAGATTCTCTCTTCCCAGCTGACTCTAGGTTATGTCAAGTTGACAATGAACAAATTCAGTACAGTGCTAGGTGTAGTAGCACATACTTTTAAGTCAGACCTCAAGAGGCAGAGGGAAGCAGACTTCTGTGAGTTTAGGGCCAACCTGATCTATATAGTGAGTTCTGACCCAGCCTGGATTTTAGGGTGTCATAATGAGAGACATACTCATCTCCCTCCACCCTCTCACAACAACAAACAAACAAAAAACTCCTAACCAGCACAAGTACCTGGTGTGATGCTTTGAAGCAGAAGTCCCCAAATTGTGGCTGCCCCTGGAACCCTGGAGACACTTGACAGGAGAGTACAGGGTCAAATTTGTTTTAAAAGAATGTGATGTTTGATTTTCAACTTCATTTTTGCACAATGTCCAAGGGAGTTTTTCAGAGTGATGTGATATTGTCATATGATAGCTTGTGGAAAGTGTTCGTGTGTTTTAGCATTTTCTCTGTTTTACTTTTTGTTAGTATCATAGAAGATCAGTACAAGCCCTTTGAGGGTTTCAGTAACCTTCTAGAGTGTAAAAGGGGACTTGATCCCAAAAATATGCAAGACTGGCTACTCCGAAATGCCAGGTCCCAAATTGTCTCAGCAGGCAGATGGTTGCACAGAGGGGCTTTCCTCAACCTGACTGGGGCTCCCGGCCCTGGGCCTGGCCCTGCAGCCAACTTCACTTCAGCCCAAAGGGGCTCTCAGCCAACCTCAGCTTTGGGAAGCAGCAAAAACTTGGAAGGGAAAACTGAGAGAGACATAGAGGAAGACATCAGTTACCCTCAGCCCTACTCCTCCAGGCCCTTCCAATATGGAGCTGCAGCATAGCTGTGGAGACTGGAGTTTTTAATAGGGGTTTTCCAAAAGATCACATAATACAGGCCTGCTTTTCTCACCGCGTCCAGTGGGCAGGATGAACTAGTAGAAAAGAAATAGTATTCTGGAAACCTCAGCCCAGGAACAGGATGTTACCAAGAAAGCCCATGGATTGCTTATCATTTTACCTACCTAAGGACCACAGGTGGAGGGTGAGGGTGAGTAAGCCATCCTTGGCCTGAAGAGGTTGGTCGTTGGCAAGGTCAGCTTTGTTTGGAGACAAGGCACTCACTAATCACCACCCAAGAGGCAGAGGGATAATTCAGATTTCTAGAGTATTAATCAGTGTTCAATTCAGGAAACAGACATCACTTCAGGTATTTTAAACAGGATAGGACAATACAGAGAATTAGACACTGACTCCATCGCAGAAAGGACTTAGGGAGTAAAGTCTAGACCAGGCTTCCAGGAACAGCTCCACAGACAATGTAGAGTTCATCCATTAGGACCATGTCCACAGCCTCAGGCACTGGGTTTGAGCATTTATGTGAGTGGGGACTGAGACTAGGATCACAAATCTTTTTGGAGATAAATTGTTCGCACTACTGCTGTCTCTGCTCTAGCACACAAGGGAAAGAGAGTCCAGATACAAGAATGCTATAGGAAGAGAGAAAAAGAGGCTCTCTTTCTACCGCATTCTCTACCTAGTGAGCTGATGAAGCACACGGGGAGGAGGATGAGTAGGGACACCACCTGACTAGAACATGTCCTCCCTGAACATCCCCTTGGAGCTTGCCTTAGAGCAGCGGGTTCCCTCCTGTGTGGGTCACAACCCCTTTGGCAACCTTCCATCTCCAAAAATATTTATATTACAATTCATAACAGCAAAATCACAGTTATGAAGTAGCAACAAAAATAACTTTATGGTTGGGGGTCACCACAACAGAAGAAACTGTATTGAAGGGTCACAGCATCAAGAAGATTGAGAGCCACTGCTTTAGAGGAACTGGGAAATGCCCAGTTAGAGGTTTAATAGCATAGCTAGGCTTGGTGATGCCTGCAGTTCAGAATTTAGGAGGCTGAGGCATGAGAAACACAAGTTAGGCCATCTGGGCTACATAGTCACACACACACACACACACACACACACACACACACACACACACGGATTAATGGCTATACTCTGCTCTTTGCTGTGCAAATAGAAAATCATGAACAACCAGTTTTCAGTGTAATGGTTTAAATAAAGCCTTCTCTGTGGGCTTATCTGTGGAAGTCCCTCTGGACTGCCCTCCAGCCTTGTAAAAGTCAGAAAATTCACAAGTATTTGAGGTGGTTTCAAATGGACAATAATCAGGGTAGATCTTGCAGAAAGTGACAGTTCATGAATGGTCATTTTTCCTTTCTAGATTACACAAGTTCCCCCAAATAGTCCCACTTCCTATATGAATCAACACCATGCCCTTGAGAATGAGACACATCTTTTTTTTTTTTTTTTTTTTTTTTTGAGACAAGACTCCTGCAGCCTAAGCTAGCCTCAAACTCGATTTATAGTCAAGGGTGGCCTTGAACTCCTGCCTCCATCTCTCAAGTGCTGGGCTTACAGATGTATGCCACCATCCTTGGCTTCAGATGTCATAGATTGATGTCATTCTTTTCTTAGCAGAAACATGACTTGGTCCTAGTAAAAACCTGCATATGTTAATGCTAAATAACAGGAGCTAATTCATAGTTTTAGTCTGTCAACAAACACTTATTGAAAACTGTAATGGTAAATTAGTTAACCGCCTTGACTCCGACGGGTTGCGTGGGTGCTACACCCACCCAGGAGCCCTCTGGATTCTCGAATAAAAGACACACACATGCCAGCTGATTTTGATATGCCTTGACTAGATCAATGGCTGAGCATTTCTAGTCCTCTCCTCGGCTAGCACACATCTCCCTCTGGTATTCCTGGCTTAACACCTTCTAAATCTGTTTTATCTTTGCTGCCCTATTACCTTCTGGGCAGCCTCCCCCCTCCCCAATAGGGCCACTTTTCCCTTTCCACCTACATTGCTGGATGGTTTCTCTCCTATTGCTCTTAAATCTGATCCATCTCCCTCCAAGTCATGAAGATTCTCCTCTTGCCCTCCCTTCCGGTCCCTTGCCTGCACTATCTAAAAGTCCTGCCTCGGTCTTTCTGCCCACTGTGTGGCAATTCTTTATTATCAATTGAAGCTAGCTGGGGGCAAGAACCCTCAGGTCCAGAAGCATGGCTTTTGGGAGTCAAAATAAGATAAGGCATTAGAACTAATTCCCAACAGAAAACCTTTGGGTCAGGCCCTGGGCTGGGTGAATGCAGAGATGAGAAAGGCCAGTCGGGATGATGGGACACATGCCATGCTGGAAGAGAGTTCTAGGGGCTGTTAGTAGGCCTGAGAGGTTGGGTGAAGAGAGGTAGTTTTATTGCCACTGTCCTTTAAAGGATAAAGTGAGTCTTGCAAGGCTATTTTCTGAGACTGTGTGCTGAGGGGCCCCCTTCTGTGTGCAGGGAGCACTGCACCCAGACCTGACCTCTCTCTGCTGCCTCACAGGCCCTTCATGCTGCTGCCACCACTGATGGAGTGGATGCGGGTGGCAATCACCTACGCAGAACACCGTCGCAGCCTCACTGTGGACAGTGGTGATATCCGGCAGGCAGCCCGGCTGCTGCTACCAGGCCTGGACTGTGAGCCCCGCCAGCTCAAGTATGGAGCCCAAAAGAAGGGGGGGGGAGGGGGGTAATACAACATCTATGTCGTATCACCTATAACAGCTCTCTCTGCTCTCTGCTTCTTCTAGTGGCTGGGCGGGCATCAGAACAAGGCTGTAGGGCACCTGAGTTACACTGAATGTCATCCAAAAATGCCACAGCCAAGTGTGGGAAGAGATTTGTTCTAGGCTTTGTCTGTAATTGCTGGAGTGCTACCCAGAACATACACACCTTTGAATCTGGGCTGGAGTGCACATGGGGTGTGAGTCTGGGGTTCTGATTGGGGAGGCTCTTTCCTCTGTCCCTCCATTCACCATGGTTTTCTTGTACCAAACCCCATGCTGAGCTCTTCTGCTTTATGCCTGTATCTCAGTCATCATGACAACTTTAAAGAGGGCTCTAGTGCCCTGTAACAAATGAAGAGACTGCAGGTCAGAGGGGAAGAGCAGCTTGTCTGCAGAGGTGCCTAAATTTGGGACCATGTTCATGTGCCTTCCCATACAACCCCTCCTGTAGACAGGTCTGCTGTAGAAGCTCTACATGGGTGAGCTCCTGCTGCTCATCCCTAACCTGGCCTGGCCTGAGGGGTGCTTGAATTTCTGTTTTATGACTGTGCCCAAACCATACTATAGACATGAATTTTACAAACTGTGATCTAATTCAAGGATTCAGGTAGGAGCTTTTAGAATGCTCTGGTGTGCCCTGTATAGGTACAGATTTTATCTATAATGGTCCTTATTAGGTTGAGTTGATTGTTCATGGGATTCTAATCCTCTTCCTGCTTTGTCTTTGATACTTTGGGGTCTTACCAGGCAACCTGAAGAGACACAGGGAAAATCTAGACATTGGCAGCAATGCCTGCTTCATGAGCTGCTTGTCAGCCTGCTTGTGCAAGCACTATGCAGTGGCCAAATGCTAAGGCCCAGGCCCAGGCACCAGCCCTGATCAGCTTTTTCCTTCTCAAGGGACTCTGAGAATTTGCTCAGACAGTTGACAGGTCTCAAGAGCTCAGTCTACTGCCTTAACCCATGTGTTGAGAAGCAGAGCTTTGCACTCTCTAAGGCAGTGATTCTCAAACTAACCCCTTTGTTATCTCCAAAAAAAATTTACATTATGATTCATAACAGTAAGCCAAATTACACCTATGAAGTAGCAGTGAAAATAATTTTAAGGTCAGGGGTCACCAAAACATGAGGATCTGAATTAAAGGGTCGAAGCGTTAGGAAGGTTTAGAACCACTGCCCCGGGGCAAGAACCAGTCATAGGTGATCTCTGCACAATTTAGTCCTCCTGCCCAGCCAAGCCCAACTGTGCTGTGTCACAGTCACACTCACACACCTCCTGGTCTCTCCTGCGCAGACCCGAGTGCTGCTTCAGTTCCTTCCGGAGGCTGGATGCTCGAGCTGCTACTGAACGCTTCAATCAGGACCTGGGCTTCCGCATGCTCAACTGTGGGAGAACAGACCTCATCAGCCAGGCCATCGAGGCCCTGGGCCTGGACGGGGTGAACACCATGGATGACCAGGTATCTTCTGCACACTCTTCTAGGCCAGGCATAGCAACTCAGAACTATGCTAGGATGAGAGAAACAGTCACGGTCCCTGCATCCTGAACCTGACTGGGACTTGCTCAGTCAGCTCTGGGCCTCAAGCTCCTGACAGATGGCCAGTCTGGGTCCCCCAAACCTCCTAGACAACTGTGATAGTGTGGATTCTGTTTCCCTGGTTGGAAGGCCAGCAACTGTCCTAGATGAGTTTGGGCTGGGGAAGAATCCAGTGAAGACTTGGTAGCAAGTCATGAGACATAATCACTGGCATGTGAATGGGACTGTGTGCCAGCCACTCACAAGCTCCAGAGAAACCAGGACTAGGGGTGACACTGGGGAAGACAGAGATCCAGGGGTGGAAGTGCAACTGGAGTCAACAGTACTCAGCAGCTCTAGCAGGATGGTCACAAGTTCAAGACCAGCTCAGGCTACATAGAGATGAATTCAGGCTAGTCTGGACACAAAGTGATCTCCTGACACAGTAAAACTGAATGCTGAGGATCTAGTTCATGGGTAGTGTTTTCCTAACTTAGTTCAGTCTCCAGCACCAAAAGAAAAATGATGATGATGAGGAGGAGGAGGAGAATGAGGAAGCGGAAGAGAGCAAACACATGAAAGAAAGAGCACATTAACAAAAAGTACCGAGGAGCAAAATAAGGGGAAGAGAGGGCAGGAAATACTGGGGTGAAATCTGATTTACAGAAGGAACTATTGAGGCACCTGCAGAGTCAGAAGACTGTAGCTCATGCCCACTGTGGAATGTTTATGTGACTCTGTTTGGGGGTCAGTTACTGTGTCCCATAGTACTGTGTGTTTTGAAAGCCCATCCAGAAGCCTGGGGACAGCCAGGCTGCCATGGAGGGTCAAGCCCAGTGTCAGATGCCATGACAGTGCAACCCAGAGACTGGAGCAGCAGATGAAGCGTGAAGCTAGGAGTGCCTTGTGGGGCTGAAACTGAGCTTGGAGGGAGGGCGGGGTTGGGTGCCGCAGGAGAAGAGGGAAGGGGGTGAGGCAGCTGCCAGCAAGTGTGGCCAGGCTAGGACTGAGGAGTGTCGGGCACAGTGGAGAACATCAGGCTGGTATTGGTCCCATGCAGGCACAGATGCAAGGCTCTGTGGGAGCCTTCTTCCTGATGTTTGCTTCTTCAGGGAATGCAGTGTTGAAACCCAGGCACTTACAATTCAGTCTGTTGAAGGCTTTAGTCTACCATATCAGAGCTGAGGTATCTTGACAAGATACCCTGTCACCAAAGGAACCTCAAAGATAGAACAGCAGTGCCTGCATGTGGAACTGTTGGTAGAATTTTTCATCAATGCTAGTACATGTTCACTGTGGTTCTTGTCAATATGATTATTACTGCTGTTGTATTACTGTCAAAGAGATGATGATTAGTCCTGAAATCTGGGCTTTAGCCCTCTATATGTGCCTAAGGACAGTATTAAAAATTTGCTTCCTTTCTCCTGCTCTGGGCCTAGTTTACGCTCTGAATGTGTACAGATGTGTGGAGAAAAAGTCATTACATACCTGGTGTGTGTGTGTGTGTGTGTGCGCGCGCGCGCGCAGATGCTCAGCATTATTGCTGTCTGAACCTTGGTATTTAGAAACAGATGCATAGGTAAACAGGCTGCTCGCCCCATGATTAATGTCAAGCCATTTCCTTATCTCCAGGAACTAGACAAGGATTTATGAGCTAAGAAGATCTTCTCCCCACACAAATAACCTAATAAATAATATCACAGAGCACCAGACAAATGCTTGCCAAGATCCAGCTGTGGAATGTACTTTACACCATTGCCTTTGCCATCAGACTCCCAGTCTGATGGTAACCTGCTAACTGCCCACGTAGATACAGTGAGGGAGTAGACAAAGCTTGCAGTATGCTCTGTACTGCTCATTAGCACAAGATATGGTTAAACACATCTCCACAAAGACACTGCTGAGTATAAGCTTCAACACCTCATGGAGACCTGGGTTCCAGCCCAGGTTCCAGATCTTGCTTGTTATAAGACCTTGGACAGTTAGCTCCGCTTCTCTGTCCCACATGCATACAATGAGGACAACAATAGAAGCCCTCTCCCATAGTAATAGGACAGTGATTAAATGGAACACTGCATATAAATCACTTCCTACAGTGAATCCAGGCACTGGCCTGTGATGGATTATATACAATATAATGTGGTACTGTTAATTAGCTCTCACTCGGGGTTGTAAGCAACACCAGGGCTGTCCACAACATACCGTGTATGTACTGAGCACTGGGTATACTAATATGCTTCTACAACCAATCGAGGCACACATTGTTTCTTTGCTCTAAGATGAAAAAACTGAAGCAGAGAGGAGACATTGGGCCTGGGATCTAGCTGCACTGCCCATCATGTAGCCCATATATTTCTACCCCTGTGTTGTTCATGATGCTTGTGGCAATGCCTGCTGATTAGCCTTCCAGTTCTCTTGGCCCTGGGAGTTTAAGAGGCACTGGACACAGGACAGCTCCTGAGGAGCAGCTGGGCAGAGGCATGTGGGATATGTGATGCTGTGTTCTGTGTCTGATGATTCAGCATCCACCTTTGATTCACAGGGTATGACACCGCTTATGTATGCCTGTGCTGCTGGAGATGAAGCCATGGTCCAGATGCTGATTGATGCTGGAGCAAACTTAGATATCCAGGTAAGAAGAAACTCCTGTACCAGGCCCTAACCCAGTGAGAGGCTACTCCAGGATCTCCAGCAGCCAGGTTACAAGTCAAGAGAAAGAGAGATGGTGGTCAGAGCAAAGAGCACTTTCCTCTGGATTTGGATCGAAGATGGAGATGAGAAGAGAGGGCGGCCATGATTCTATTTTCATAGTGCTTGTCCTCTATTGCTAGGCTAGTCCCTAGTTGTCCCTGTCACTGCCTCCTTTTGATGCATAAAGTGCTCCCCTTCTGACTTCTTTTGCTCAGGTAGACATCACTAATTGGATATTTACCTTTTCTTTTGAACCTTGTCTACACAAATGCTCTCAAAAGACATTTCCAAACAAATGTAGATATACTTCTGTTAACTTCACCATCCTTGCAATGTATCCCTTTAGCTAAAGTACCTGTGTCATCTGCTCTGGAAAGTCACCTGTCAGAAATAGTGATGCTTTGTTGTATTTCAGGTCCCAAGCAGCTCTCCCAGGCATCCCTCCATCCACCCAGACAGCAGGCACTGGACCTCCCTGACATTTGCGGTACTGCATGGACACATCTCTGTGGTACAGGTGAGCTGCCATGGAGTTCACCATGTGCCTCAGCTTCCAAAGTGTGCTGGGTCCAGCCCCAGCCAGAGACTGCTCCAGGCCAGGGCCCACCTGACCAATAAAGCTCACCTGACTTGCCTCAGGAGTGGAGTTAGTGTAGAATTGGAAGAGGAGAGCCAGACCTAACCAGGATTCTTTCCTAGTGATCCCGGACTTCAGTCTGCTCAATTCCACATTTGCAACCCTCTTCTAGCCAGGTGCTCTTCCCTCAGACCTGGTTCTATATCATGGTGTCCTTCCACTCCTGTCCCTCCCTGTCTCCAGTTCATGAGGAAGGACAGATGGCACAGCTTACATGTCAAGCTAAGCCTCATTGTTGCCCACCTTGGGTTGGGCTGCTATGGCTGGCATCACAGTGAGGAGATGATGGCTCTAGAAGAAAAAGTTGTGGGCAGAAGGGCACCAGTGACATGACACTCAGTTTGCAGGTCCTGTAGGGCTCCACCGACCTGCACCACCTGGGGTGGGTATCACTCCCTCCTCCTCTTCTAGGATGCAAGGCCTCTGAGGGTAGTAAAGTCAGACCTGTCTGTGGTAGTCGGCGCACTCTGGCATGCAGCCAACTCTCTGTAGGTGGTTGTTGCCCAGTTGGCTACTATACATAGTCTACTTTGTAGTCACTGCCTTCCCAGGCCTGAGCAGAGTTACTGCCTCCATCTAGGCTGGGCCTGTGGGCTGTGCCCTGGGCTGGCCTGGTGCCCGGTTTCATCTAGCAGGCAAGTCTCCACCCCCACTGCCTTGTCCCAGCAGAGAGCACATCTGGTTTCTGACTGACAAGTCACCAGCAGATCCAGGCCTTCTCTGTGCCCACACCCTACAGGGAAGCTTCAAACTCACCTGAGCTTTTTGTATCTGGTTGCCAGGGAGGGGTGGTCAGAGATTTGAGGTGTGTCTCCAGGAACCTGGGAGTGTGCAAAGCAAGCCCCTTTTATAGCAGAATTCAGGCAATGCCCCTGCCTCCTCTGACCCCCAGCAAAGCTGTCCTTGCTGGAATGGCGCCACTTGCACTCTGGCTAGCCTGCAACATTCTGCTTCTCCCCACCCCTTTGCCAGCCTGGGTAGCCACTAAGCCTCTCCAGTGAGGAGTCTAACGCTGCTGGTTATAAGCCATCAGTATGTTGGGCATCATATCATTTAATCTCGGTAATGCTTCAACCTTGTAGATAGGGAAGCCTAAAGTTCAAGCCACTCCAGTCAGTGGTCAGCACTGTAGCTCATACTTTCTACACTTGCTACTGCTCAGGGCCTTGTTTACTTCTAGGGCAGTGGTCCTCAACCTTCCTGATGCTGCAACCCTTTAAGACAGTTCCTCGTGTTGTGGTGACCTCCAACCATAAAAATATTTTCATTGCTCCTTCATAGCTGTAATTTTGCTGCTGCTATGGATCATAATGTAGATAGCTGTTGTGCGGGACATCTGGTAGACCCACAGGTTGAGAACCACTCTTCTAGGGATTGTAGGAGACACTTCTGCTCATCTGTGGGAGTTCTCCAGTAAGTCTCCAAAACTGATTGGTGGGAAAGTATTGAGAAGAGAAAAACAGCTCCAAGGTGGTCACAGTTTAGGGCATGGTGTGTGGTGGGTGAAGGTGAAGATTACAGAAGTGCAGCTCCCCGAGGGTAACCAGGTGTCCTCAGACTCTAGTACCTCAGCTGCCAGAGGGAGCTACTTTGTGGTCACATGTCCTGCCCCCTAGAGCACTCCAGCCCTCTCTAAGCACCCTGTCATGCTGAGTATGTCTTCTTCCTGTACCTGACAGCTGCTACTTGATGCTGGTGCCCATGTGGAAGGCTCAGCCGTGAACAGTGGGGAGGACAGCTACGCTGAGACACCCCTGCAGCTGGCCTCTGCAGCCGGTAGGTACACTGCTTTCCTGCCCCTCAAGTTCGCACATCACAATGACATTTTAGCCTTGTTACCCAGGGTGGTCACTGATCTATATGCTGACTTTGGAAACTCTTAAGGTTGTTCCTTCTAGACTACTGGGAGAGGGTTCCTTCCCTCCATCCCCCAGCGTTTTTGTCCAGTAGGGCAGTGAGCCTTCCCTTCCTGAGGACCTAGACAGGGCCCTGGTGATGTAGGACACAGTCACCCTCTCTGACCTCCTGTTTATACCCATGTTATCATGCCTGATTGTGATTGTAGGTCTCCCCCACTTATTCCAAAGGTCAGATCTTGGAGATCCTGTCTGCCCCACCTTAGTTTCTCTAGTCAAATACTATTTCATGAACCTTGGTACTTCCACTCTGTCTTTCAGGGAACTATGAGCTGGTTAGCTTGCTACTGAGCCGAGGTGCTGACCCTCTCCTCAGCATGCTGGAAGCCAATGGCATGGCCTCTTCCCTCCATGAGGATATGAACTGCTTCAGCCACTCAGCCGCCCATGGCCACAGGTACAAACTCTGAGGTGCCCACCTGAGCTGACCAGGAACACCGAGATGCACTCCCACAAGCCTGGGCTTCTGAGGCAGTACAAGAGCCAGGCCTGGTGACCATCCCCGAAGCCAGAACTTAAGCGCATGTTAGCCAGGATGATATAGGGCCATGGTCAGCATGGAGGCCCAAGACTTTGGAGACCTGGAAACACTGGATGAACTGCTGGGTTCTGACACATTGGTATTGACTGGGACCTAAACCTCGAGCCCACCCCTTTCTAGAAAACTGTTACTCATGTAGCTGCCGGGGCCACTCAGGACTCCAGTCCTCTGTGAAGCTGGTGGTGATTTTCTAGTGCCTGTGGTGCTCCCATCGTATCCCCAGGGCTTCACTCAGTACACAGGCTGGCTAAGAAGAGGTTGCTAGTAGCTCCGGGAGCAGATGGCAGGCCTGCCTGGCCTTGTGACTGGCAACAGCAGGCTGAAACCAGAGTCTTTAGGCAGTGCTAGGGATGGAACATGGAGGGGAACAAGAGAAGCAGTTACTAGAGAGCAGGAAAGGGGACAGAAAAGAAAGACTGGTGGGCAAGATGCCAATGTGCAGTTTAGGGCTGTCTTCACCACTAGCAGATTCATGCTCCTGCTGGGACCTCCATGACAGTGCCTGGCCCATACTTTTTTCCTTACCCCCAAACCCTCTTCATCAATGCATAGGAGGAAAGCAGGAATGGCTGGTGGGCTTGACCACTGTGGAGTAGGTTGCTGGTACCTTTGCATCAGACTGGCACCAGCCCCAAGAGAGGGTGATCCTGACACCCTGTCTCAAGATGGCAAGGCAGCTATGGCTCACAGAGGTAGAACAGCCTGAGATCACACAGCCAAGCACAGAGCTATGACTCCTCAGTCATACTAGTACAGAAGAAAGGTAGGGTCCTTGGCTCCTCCACGTGTCTTGGATGAGAGATGCTGAGAGCCCTCTGCTGCCCTGAGGTAGTCCATCATGGCCACAGGGCTCTAGAATATAGCTCAGGTGAGCACTGTCCATCCATCGTGGGCATTCCAGGCCTCATTTTGCTATCTTGGCCAACAGGAATGTCCTGAGGAAGCTCCTGACTCAGCCACAGCAGGCCAAAGCAGATGTGCTGTCCCTAGAAGAGATCCTGGCTGAGGGCGTGGAGGAAAGCGACACATCAAGCCAGGGCAGCAGCGAGGGGCCTGTGAGGTTAAGCCGAACCAGAACGAAGGCCTTGCAGGAAGCCATGTACTACAGTGCTGAGCACGGCTATGTGGACATCACCATGGAGCTGAGGGCACTGGGTGAGGCTGAGCAGGTGTAAACAGTTGCACAGAAACACACAGTGCACTGGGAACAGTCCTTGTACTGCTCTCAGGATCCTAGCCTTCTGCTTGCAGGCCCAGTCTCCCTTCTGATGGCACATCAGGAGTCTGTATAGGACCCTGAAGATGACAAAGGTGTCAGTGTGTCTGGTTGCTCAGTCAGCTTTCTATTCCTAGGGTCTGTGAGTCTATGGACTTCTGCATCATCCAGGGAGGCAGACTTGAACCAGATCCTGTATTAGCTATATAGTATTACATGATCTAAGTCTCTCTTCCCACCTCTTTGTGGATTTGGATCTGATTATCCTCAACTAATAACAGGATGTTGTCCACTAGAGCACAAGGCATGGTGGTGTAATTGTGGGGCCAAATGAACAAACCCTAGGGCAGCAATTCTCAACCTTCCTAATGCTATGGCCCTTTAATTCAGCCCCTCGTGCTGTGTGACTCCCAACATAACATTCTTGTTGGTGCTTCACAACTAATTTTTACTACTATTATGAATCATGATGTAAATACCTGTGTTTTCTGATGGTCTTAGGTGATTTTTTGTGAAAGGGTCATTTGACTCCCCAAAGGGGTCACAACCCACAGATTGACAACCACTGCCCTAGGGCCTGGCTATCAAAGCCCAGGCAGCCCCAGGAACACCACTGGGATATAACTGGATTTTGACATAAATTTCACACCCTGGTCTTGTTGCCCCATGGGCCCAGACTCATACCAGGGAACTCCAGTAAACCCCCACGTGCCCTGCTGTGCACAGATATACCAGCGCTTTGAGCTACTCGAAGCCATTTTAGGCTTCTGCTCTTTGGTGCCCTATGTGTTTTCTTGGTGCATCTGGTCTTCTCTCTTGAATGGGTTTTTCTCAGCAAATAGCTCTAGGGCCAACAAGCAATAGGCTCTTAGCTTGGTTGAAGGCCTTCCTTCGTGTCATCTGATGAACAGGCAAAGCGTCCTGTACCCTGCCAGCTGGGCCCAACAGGAAATCCACACTTTGTTTACAAAGCTCAGATGAGCAGCATGCAGCACTCAGTGGGGCATCAAGGCAGAGCCCAACCTGGAAAGGCTTTACTAGGAGAGGAGTGACAGCTGCCCTTCTCTCTGGCCAGGTGTCCCCTGGAAGCTGCACATCTGGATAGAGTCTCTGCGGACCTCTTTCTCCCAGTCACGGTACTCAGTGGTGCAGAGCCTCCTGAGGGATTTCAGCTCCATCAAGGAGGAGGAGTACAATGAGGAGCTGGTGACAGAAGGCTTGCAGCTCATGTTTGACATCCTCAAGACCAGCAAAGTGAGTGGGGCCCAGCAGCCCTGATCTGGGTTCCACATCCTAGGATGGCCATATAAATTTACATGCCCAGCATCCCCCACACATGGACATCCATCACCCTGGCACCCAGAACTGGACTGCATGGCTGCCAGAGGGCAGAGGCCATGGCAGTCCAGGCTGGAACCCAGCCAAAACAGCCATTTAGGAAATCACAGATGAAGTGACAGTGTTCTGGCCAACAAGCCTGATGAAACTGCAGCAACAGCCAGCCATGGCATGCGCTGAAGGTCCTTCTGCCTCTCCCTACAGAATGACTCCGTCCTCCAGCTGCTGGCCACCATCTTCACACACTGCTATGGCACCAGCCCTATCCCCAGCATCCCGGAGATCCGGAAGACCCTGCCAGCCAGGCTAGGTGTGTATCTGCCCACTAGGCCTTGTCCCCACACACTCTTCTTTCTTCCCATCACTCTTGCCTGTTTCTGTTCCCAAGTACCAAGGTCCTAGCCTCAGTTTCTCTATCCCACACTTTGTGTCCTGTGCCCCACCCCACCCCAGCCCTCTTAGAGGGCAGACACCCTGACACTGTCTTTGTCTTCCCACCCACAGATCCTCACTTTCTGAACAACAAGGAGATGTCCGATGTAACCTTCCTAGTGGAAGGAAAGCTGTTTTATGCACACAAAGTCCTTTTGGTGACAGCATCTAACAGGTAGGCCACCTGGGTATCAGCCCTGGCCCCAGGAACACCTCCAGTTCTTTTAGCATTGAGGTGTGCTGTGTGAGTCGTCCTGAGGAGATGGAAGCAAGCATGTGGCCACCTCAGATAGGACACTAATAAATGATTCCACCTAGGTCTAGCTTAGGAAACCAATGAGTTTGGGGGTCAGGTTACTTAAAGGAACATGATGTCCCAGAGGCAATCCCAGCATGGGTGCATGAAACCTGCATCTCTGAAGTTCCTGGCCTGACCTGACCATCTGCCTAGTCTCTTCTTCCCAGCAGTCATTGCTGCTTATATAACCTTATAGGAAGAGGCGATGTGAATTTTTTAAGGTTCAGGAACTTCCTCAGAACTGTCTTGTTTACTTCCAGACCTTGTTTCATCTACCTTAGAAGAAAGAGCTATACAAGGTGACCATAGTGCTAGAGAAGAGGGACCAAGAGAGCCTTATAGCTTCTGCCCCTGGGATACAAAGTGGGCCAGGCTAGCTGCAGCAGGAGCAGAGTCCAGCATGCAAGGGGAAGTTCTCAGGGGTTCCTTCTGCAGAGTTACTGCAGCTGACTATTAGAACACAGAAGTATTCTAGAATAAAGAGTCAGCATTCCCACCATAGGCTCCAGGTCATCATGCAAGGGAAGAGTGGGGGAACAGAACAGAGCTGGGCCCAGCAGCCCAGGATGATGTAAGATGTCACCTGCCAAACATCAGTTTGGGAACAGGGCAGTCATTTTTAGTGTTCCATCTCCCACGGGCAATGGATCAGGCCGTGTTCAAACCCCACCTTGTCTCCTTGTTCCAGGTTTAAGACCTTAATGACCAATAAATCAGAGCAAGATGGGGACAGCAGCAAAACCATTGAGATCAGCGACATCAAGTATCACATCTTTCAGGTGTGTGGGCCTCAGAGTTGCTCTCTTCTTCAAAGTCCCTTTGTACAACCTATCCTGGGCCTTATGCATCTGGTCACTCTGTCCTCTAGGGCCTGTGTGATTTACCAACTCAATGATCACAAGGGAGCCACCCAGTCCTCCCCTCAGTCAGACTGATCCTCTGTGAGGCTATGGCTTCAGAGCTAGCTGAGGAATCCAGGCAGCCTGCACATAGATAGAAAGGGTGTACCTATGCTGTCCACAAGGTGTGCAGGCCTCATTCTGTAGTGAGCTGCTGAAAGCTTACTGGAAAGGCAGTGGCTGGACCATTAGGCCGTCATCATGTAGGCTGCCCCTCTTCCCAGCAGTCCAGCTCCAGCCCTGCTGACTAGATGGGAAAAGCGTGGGGATCCCAATTCAGCCTGTAGAGGCCCCAGCTCAGGGCTTTGAACAAGCTTCAGGCTGAGCAACAGAAACTGACAGCATATGAGGACAGTTGGGGTCTCAGCTGAGAGGGACTTTCTAGAAGTCCCCCAGAGTGTGTGTGTGTGTGTGTGTGTGTGTGTGTGTGTGTGTGTGTGTGTGTTTGGGGAGTTGGTGCTCAGTCTGTAGATCTGACCCCCATTAGGGCTATGGCCACACAGAAGCCCAGCTGCAGCAGGAGATAATGCTAGGCCCTGTCTTACCCTGGGCAGATTAAGATCCCATGGGAGAGACCACAGAATCCCCAGACCACCACTCAGGAGTACAGAGAGCCACCATGTAACACTCCTGGCCCTCTGTGCCACCACACTTAAGGCCAGGTGTGATGACAAGCACTTAGAGCCCCAGCCTTCAGAGGCTGAGGCAGAAGGCTCATGTGCTTGAGGCCAGAGTGGACTAGGGTGAGACCATCAGGAAATCCAAAGCAATGCTTGACTCCTCAGCCTAATCTTTAGTCACATTAGCTACTCTGGGACAGGGGAATTAAGAGGATGGGGCCAGCCTCGGTGAGACAGGGCTGTAACTGCTGTGTGCATAGAACAGGGGAAGGCACTTCCTGTAAAAGTGGCAGCCAAGCTGGGGTAGCAACAACCAGTTAGCAAGACTGCAGACCACAGACAGTGCCCAGAAGCCAGCGTGGGAAAACTCAACTTCAGGAGCCAGGAAGCCCCTGGGAAGGGTGGCACTGGTCATTGCCACTTCATTTCTAGCATTTTAAAATTATTTGTTGTGAGGGGCAGGGAGAAGGCATGCCACTGAATACAGAGGTTTGCTCCTTCCGCTGTGTGAGTCCTGGGCTTTCGTCACTGGGCATGAGAGCAGGCACCTTACCCGCTGAAGCAGCTTCCCGACTCACCAGACATTTCTTAGACACGTTTCAGGCTTTCTCCTGTTCCTCATTTAAGCCTCACAGCAGTTCAGGGTCCATTCCCCTCTTGGCAGATGAGGAGTCAGAGGCTGAGTAGCTTGGTCAAGGTAACACAGCTGGGAAGTGACAGCCATGCAAGGCAAGGAAGGACTTTGATTTGATAAGAGCTTGACTACGGATGGAAAAGTTGTGGGACATGGAGGGGAGAACAGGTGGGACAGGGGACACGGTAACTAAGGGACTAGAGACAGGGAGGACAGACCGGGCTTCTGGCCTTCTCTCCTCCGCCCTGGGGAGAGACAGCTCTAGAAGCATGTTTGGCCAAGAAGCCCAAAGTCCAGATGACTGCAACTGTGCTCAGATGTGGGATGGTCCTGCAGAGCAGCAGGGGTCGGTGGAAAGGTAGAGAGAGAGATGTGGGTTCAGTCTTGGGGCCAAGGAAGGCACCTGTGCCAGGACAGGCAGGCAGCTCCTGATGAGGGTAAGTGGGGACAGTAGCCTACCAGGGCGGCTCACACAGGCCTTGTAAGTGTTAACCCTTAGCTCCTCGCCCGGAGTTAGCCGGTTAGCCAGATTTGGCCCAGAGCATCTACCTGTCTTACTCAGGATCCCCGGGCCAATCTAACTTTATGCACTCCAGCATATCCAAAGTATTTTAATGTATGTACTCCAACACATCACAGTATAAGAAATTGAGATGTTTCTGGTTTTAGGACTAGAGACTAAGCCTAAGTAAGGTCTTCTATTTGCTAGACAAGCACTCTACTGCCCAGCTACATCCTGTCCCAACTGAGTGTGGGTATCCCAGGTCTGAGACTTTGTCCTGATGGCTAAAGAGGCACACAGTTCTCACAGAGACAGACTACTGAGCCACTGTATGATGGCTGTGCAGGCTCCAGCTGGGGCCGCAGAAGCCTTGGGAGCCCGGCTTCTTGGTGGGAGCCTGCCAGTTCCGCTGAGATGCTGCCCTGCTGTCAGGCTTTCTCCTAGACCCTCTGGTGCCTCTGCAGCCGGAGGGCCAGTCCTAACAGAGCCTGGCTGTGCCTGCTGGAGCCTTGTTTACTCACACGCCTGCCAGCACCTTGCTGGGGCTGTTTCTTCAGCCAACCAGAGAGAATTGTTTTCCTTCCTCCAACTGGGAACCTCACCAGGTTCCAATGTAATCGCAGTATTTGTGATGTAAACCTCAAACTCAATGTGGCTGCCCATTCCTGGGCTCTCCTGTGGAATCCCAGCAACCACTTCCT
Organism: Rhynchomys soricoides; assembly: GCA_019843965.1. NCBI lineage: Eukaryota > Metazoa > Chordata > Mammalia > Rodentia > Muridae > Rhynchomys > Rhynchomys soricoides. The sequence continues at coordinate 3,545,244 of JADRCH010000075.1, forward strand.
GAGAGCTCTAGGCACAGATCTCAGCCCGGCAGCAAAGTGAGCATTTCCTTTCGTGGGGAGGTCTGCCAAGGTATCAGAATGCGGCCTGCTTAGACAGTCCCTCTACTCACCATCAGTTCCGTATAGACTTCTTTTGCTTCTGAGACAGAGTCTCAGTATGTAGACCAGACTAGCCTTGAACTTGCTACCCTCCTTCTTTAGTGTTAGATTACAGATCTGTACCAACATGCCTGGCCATACATAGAATCCATTTTATACTTTTGTTTTGCTCTGAGGTAGGGTGTCCCTGGCTGCCCTGGTGATGTATGTTCTAAGCTGGGCCTCAAACTTAGGCAATCCTCGTATCCAGTTTTCCTGAAAACCTGGTTCATACATACATTTTGGACAAAAGCAGTGAGCATGTTGTGGGTTGGGGGTGAGTGGGGGTAGCAGCGCCGCTTTGGAACCAAGAACCTCAGTGACTTGAGGCAAGACATCTTCCCTCCTGGGCTACAGAGCTTTCAGAGGGAAAGACTCCTTGTCATGGAAAGGAGTCAGAGGGTCTCAGAGTTGGCAGTATGCCTGTGCAGCACGCACACAGGTCACACCTGGGCAGCGCGCACACAGGTCACACCTGGGCAGCGCACACACAGGTGGTGTTTACATAAGACCGTTTCCACTGCAGATGCTAATGCAGTACCTGTACTATGGAGGGACAGAGTCCATGGAGATCCCCACTGCTGACATCCTGCAGGTAAGAGCAGAGCATGTAGCCCAGTGTCCTCCAGACCTTCAACTCTCAGGCCTCACCTCAGATCCATGTGGAGGGACCTGAAGTAGGGGCACATCTCCAAGCCCAGCTTTCTTGTGCGCCTGTGGGGTTCAGCCCAGGAGCAACAGACAGTGGTCGAGCCTCTGGCTCACTAGTGGCTAAAGCACATGGCCCAGGGGCTCGTGTAGGTAACACCCTAACTTGCAACCCAAGGTCTCATTTCAAGGGACAAAACCATTTCAAGGGAACCATCTCATTTCAGACTAATTTGGCAGGAGGGCTTGGTCCTGAGACTTAAAGAGGAAACTTACATTTCTAAGAGGCCTGCTTTTATCCCTTGACTAGCTGCTGTCAGCTGCCAACCTGTTCCAGCTAGATGCCTTGCAAAGACACTGTGAGATCCTGTGCTCCCAGACCCTTAGCGTGGAGAGTGCCGTCAACACCTACAAATATGCCAAGGTGAGAACTGGGCCATTCAGCCATTTCCCATCACACCCTACTCCCTGCAGGGCCCCTTCACTGCACTAATAATAGACAGCGGAAATGCATGTGTCCAGAACACATGAAGGGCAGAAGAGTGGCTGAGGGAACTTAAAGCTCCAGCTGGAGCATGTGGCTCCTGCTGCCAGCAGTGGCCCTGACATTGGCTCAGGCCCCAAATCAGAAGTCAATTGGTTTAGAACTGTCTCTTACATCTCGGCCACCTACCTCTGAAGCACGCTTTCCTCACATCCCACTCTGCTACCCACATTTCTGCTCTGGGCAGTAGCATCCCCATGGTCTCTCCGCATCCTGTAAACCTCATATTCCCTTCAAAAGTATGAAACCATGCCACCCCCCCTACTTAAGCCTGCCCAAAGTTGGCTGCTTGCACACTACCAGACACCAGCCCATAGCAAGCTTGACAAGACTTGCATCATCCCACCCTCCTGAGACAACCTTCCTCCTTCCTGTAAAGCACTTCCCAGGACCAACCTGTCCCATGTCTTCATCAGATTATGTCCCCAGGCCTCAGGCATCCCAGCTTGTACTGTCCATTCGTAGTCACCTGGCTTGTCTCATTAACTTCTCAGGTTTTCTCCTCCTGCATGTTAACTCCAAGAGCATCTGAGAGGGACCTCCATACCCTGCTCAGAGGCAGACTCAAAGTCAACGCTTGATACTGAATTAGCGCAGCTTTGGAGCATTGCCCAGAATGCTCGTGAGCTTTGTGCTGGGCAGTGCATAGTCACTGCCCTTAGGAAAGGAGCTGGTCGATAAAGCTATCATTTGTGACATAGGAAATTTGTGAAGGAAAGGGTAGGGGCCGGGCACTCATTAGTGTTCTTGGTGATATAACTGAGAAGAACCAGGCATTCCCAGGAAGTACTCACACAAGGGAAGGTGGCTTCAAGAGGCAGACAGGGACATCTCCCCAGGTTTAAGCTGAGCCCTACTGTGTGTGGGTGAGTAGGTTAGGACAGGTTTGGGGATGGAGAAGGCCATGGGCCTCATTTCTCTCTACCCACAGATCCACAACGCCCCAGAGCTGGCCCTGTTCTGTGAAGGCTTCTTCCTCAAGCACATGAAGGCCCTGCTGGAACAGGATGCCTTCCGGCAGCTCATCTATGGCCGAAGCAGCAAAGTCCAGGGCCTGGACCCACTGCAGGATCTACAGAGCACCCTAGCAGAGCGGGTGCACTCTGTCTATGTCACCTCCCGGGTGTGAGGGAGGATGGAGGGTGACTGCTATCTAAGGGTGTGCAAAGGTCTGTTAAGGCCAGAAACCACCAGTGAAACTCCCAGTGGAGGGAGGCTTATAGGCTTTGGGGGTAGGCTCTTGGGGGTACGCTCTTGGGGGTACTTCCTGCTCTTCCCCTAGATAACCCTCTGTGGTGCTATCTGATCCTTGAGTGGACAGAGAGTACACTTCACTGTTGCTCAACCAGTAACTGGCAAGGAGGTGTGACATAGTTGCACCTAGAGGGCTACCCTGTGCCCTCTCCCCACCAATGGCTCAGCAGCCAGCTGATCCACCTCCGCTCTAGCTCTCCCATCCTGGCTGGGACTGTTAGGAGCACGGGCATTCTTAAGACTGTAGAAGATGTATCCTGAGCCCCAGGCCACTGGATGCAATAGCTGGTATGTTGTGTTTTCCGAAACAGAGAGGAAAGGCTTTCCAAATCCTGTCCTCCAAGCTGTGCCTTTGAAAGGGCTGGTGGCCCCTGTCTGTGACGACTGGCCCTCTAGTAGCCCTCCCTACAAGACGTCTAACTTAGAGTCTGAGCTCAGAGCTTCTGAGCTGAGGGCATGTTGGGCTTCAGTACAGGGACTCAAGGACTTCAGCTCTTGCTGCTACAGCTGGCAGCCAAAGTAAGGAGGTTGGTTCTAGACCCTCCGGCCTAGCTCTAATGTGTCTGTAGGCCGAGGCAGCAGAGCGCCTTCCACTCAGGACTGGAGCTCAAGAGCACACCTCTCACCTGGGATCTGTGACTCGGGGAGTGAAGGACAGGGCCTCGGTGGAAGAGAAGCTGTGTCCCCTCCCCTCCTGTCCTCAGTCTTGGCTTGCCATCCTCTGGCCTGCTTGAGGACAGATGCTGGGACAGCATCAAGAACAGTTACCTTAGAAACTATTTATTCATCAGAAGCCCCCAGGGCTTGCAATCCTGGAAAAATATTTCCAACTTGCTGCTTGTGCTGGATGTACAAAGGAATGAATGGTATTTTATTGCTGTAATATTGTATGATACTGTAACTATACCTTAATGTTGTTACTTACTGTAAATGTACTATGGTTTTATCAATAATAAACACTCATTAACATTGACATTGGCATCTGCTCCTGGTAAAAGAAGATTGCCTAGGAGTTCAGAACTGTGAGGAGCCCCACTGGACCATGGAGAACCCAGAGCTGAGTCTGTACCACTGGGCAGGAAAACCCCACAGCAGAACTATCATATAGCAAGCCACTCACCTGTCTGGTATCAATCTGACTCTGTCCTCGGATTGGTCAATTTCTTCACTTGGGAAATGAGGCACATGAAAATTTTACGTGCCAATGGGCTAGACAGAAAAGGTCTCAGACTGGGGAGGCCCACCTGTGGTTTCTTTGACCTTACAGCCCAGGCCCCTCCATAAGGATGAGATGAGGAAGCTCCTGAGGTTTGCACACCTGTACTAGCTCTACACTGCATGACCATGAGAAACACCAGGTAGATGCAGGAGCAGGAAGGCCAGCCTGGACTAGGAATCTTTGCTAAATATATCACCCTCCCATCCCTGGTTCTTGTTAAGATCACTGGGAGTGACTACCATGTAGTAGCATCCTAGAAAAGAATACAGAGACTCCAGGAACCAGAGAGGGCCGTTTCCTAGCTCTGTTTGGGTAGAGGCCAGGGAGAATGGCTTGAACTTCAGTGTGGGGCTCTGGACTGAGCAGTGAGGACAGCCGTCCTGTGACTATGTACCACAGTGCCCTCTGGAGGCCACAGGAAGGAGATGCAGTCCTCAGTACCACCGTGTGAAGGTGGAGGAGCAGCAGAGGTCCAGAGTGTCTATCCTTTAAGGGCTCGTGTCTGACCACTCCACCTCCAACAGAGCTGTACCTAGCTGAAAAGGCAGGTCTGCTTACAACTGGCTCCTACCTGTTCCTCTGCAGAGGTGGTAGGATTCAATGAGGAGTTAGCCCTCTAGGCTCATATTAAACAGTCACTGTTAAACAAATAGTTAACCATTTTTAAAAATAGAGGGGCTGGAGATGGGATAGATGGGTAAGAGCACTTGCTGTGGGAACATAAGAGTAACCACATGCACCCCTGTGGCCCCAGTCAGTACTCTGGGGGCCAGAGACAGGATCACTGGGGCTTTCTGCCTGCCAGCCTAGCTCCAATTTAGAAAGAGACCCGCTCTCAAGGGAATAAAGTAGAAAATGACAGGAGTGGGACACTTGGTGCCCTCTGGCTTGCACACGCACACAGGTGCATTTACACAAACACACACACACTTCTGTGGGGGGGGGGGGTGTTAATTCTTCCTAGGACCTAACACTAAAGCAACAGAGGTATTTGCTTACCCCAGTGCAGCAACTCAAGATCATGAGAGCCACTTCTAAGCTGTCAAGTCTCTTGCTACTAGCAGCTAGACAAAGGGCAAAGTTGACTTCTTACAGGAGTCCTTGAGTCACAAGCGCTGGATGTATTAGCAATGTACCCTGGGACAGCAGACAAGGCAGTTATTTATACATCAGGGTTAGGGTCTGAGACCCCTGTACCAACTTGGAAGCCACTAGAGTTAATCCTGGGCCACCAAGGCAAACACTAGACACTCAAGGCTTCTGGCCTTCCCAGGTTCCAGGCTCTCCTGATGTTGTAACTGAGTTCCTTTCTTCAGAAGAGTCCCCTGTGCAGACAAAGGGCTGGCAAGCCAGAAAGTTCCCAGGGAATTGTGGGAAGGGAACTTTGTGCCCCCTTCTCCTAGCCTCAGTGCACACATGCAGTCTCTTGGTCACTCCAGCATCCTCTGTGATTGTTAAGACCAGATGAGCAGTGAGCACAGGCTGGCACCAGCCCCTTATAGCTTAGGGGTGCGGAGACCATGAAGGAACCCTCTCTTTGTTCAAATCTCGTCAGCCCCTTCCCCATTCTGGTGACATATGCAGAGCTGGCCCATCTGACTTTACTTTGAATGTGACATCTCCTGAGAGAGAAGAGCTTTACAGATGTTATCCTGTGGGAGCCAGATGGTGAGGTTTGGAGGAGAGACAAAGCACTGAGACCTGTTCAGGACACATTTTGAAAAGGACCTTGACTGCACACAGTGGCCATCCTGGTCAAGTAGAGAAGCCCCAAGTATTACTTAGTGGGCACTTCCAGCTGCAAAGCTCAGGCTGTGGAACCCATGTGAGTCTCTGGCTTAGTTTAGAATATAGCCATCAATCCTTCATCCTGGAGATGCTATCCCTGAACAGCTCCCGTGGTAGAGAGGGAGGGAGGGAGAGAGAGGGAGAGGGAGAGGGGGAGAGAGAGAGAGGGAGAGAAGTAAAAGCTGTACTATAACCCCGGTGGCAATGAAACGGAAACATGTATATTCTGAAGCTTGATTACCAGCAAGTCTATACTGCTTGCCAAATTACAGGTACGTAGGCCAGAACTCCAGCCACACAGCAAAGGCTATGATACCTAGGCCTCACTTCTGACCTGGCAGCCAAACTCACCAGGGGAAACTAGTTAAGTATGCAACTTTCACAGACACAGATTTTATAAGCACTACAGGCAAATGGTCTATCCAAGACGTCATTTATTAAAAACACTCTCTCCCCTCACTTCTGTAGCAAGAGTCTTTTTCGACAGTCTCTCCCAAATGAAGAGGTAACCAAAAGGCATTTGGGGCTCACATGTTGAAGCCTACCTAAGGGCTCAGGCTTTCCTGGGACACTGAGGACAGCAGGCCTGCCACAGGCAGGAATGGAACGGGAGAGCAGGAGAGGTCCTGCTGAGCTAGCCTCAGTGTTTGGACAAGTCTGCAGTGAGACAGAGTACTCCTCCAGAAAGCTGTGTGCTTGAGCACCAGGAAGGCCAGAAGTGTGACCTAGGGTGGAGTGACAGCTCCTGACAATGCCAGAGCTTTGCCCACGAACCAAGTTCTAAGCAGACTGTTCGGAAGTGACTTTGTCGTCAGCCACAATGGGTGTACAGATGGAATGACAGTGCCTGCCTCTGCTGAAGGCCCTCGTCACTGTCCACACTGCTGCCTGGCCTGGCCCAGCGAAGCACAGCTCAGAAGTCTGGCATCTTCTCGCCTCACTACTTCTTTCGCTTCAGTTTCGTATCCTTTCTGTTGTTATCTCTCTTCTTCAACTTCTTGTTCTGTTTGGGTTCTTGTTTTGTTTCCAGTTTCCTTTTCTTGTCACTGGAGGCATAACAAAAACAAAAACAAAAACAAACCCAAAATATAAAAAACAAAACACCACCAAGGACAGAAACAGAAAGCATTAAAAACAACACAGATCTGAAACACTGCAGGCTGCTATTTGAAAAATCGCCCTCACCTAACAGATACCCAGACATGTCCCCTACAGACCTCTAGAGACAGTTTCATGCAGGGCTGGGACCATGTCACACAGCCCCCGCCCTATGCCCCTAACCCCGACCATCTGCGGAGCAGTCCAAGCTCTCTTCAGAATACTGAATGGTCTCCCGTCCCAATACCTCAAACAGCTACATAAGTTCCAGACAGAGATCATTCCCACCACATGGAGCCCCTAGATATCACCTAGCCACCCCAGAGGCAGTTTTTAGCACAAACATGAGATCTTCAAGGAAAGCCAGTGTCCTTCCTAATGCACTGCTATGAACTAACTTTTCCTAAACCAATGGCACAAATTCCCAGTAGTTGTGATTTGGGAGTCACTGGCAAGCCTCATGCCAGGATAGCACAGGGACTGAGCAGGCAGCCTGCCTATCAGAAGCCCTTGGGGATGGGAGTTTTGCCCTGGAAACAGATTCCCTATGGAGACAGAGTATGCAGAGATTATTCACATCGTCATAACAAGTACTCATGGAGGAACTACTGACATGGGCAGGGGCTGGACAGATGGCTCAGTGACTGCTGTTTTCTCCCTGAGCCAGGGTCTTCAGGGTCTTTCTATGTAGCTCTCACCAGCCTCCAGGCTGGCCTCAAACTCAGAGACCCAAGCCTAGAATGCTGCCTGTTTTATAGGTGTGCTACCAAGGTGGCCCCAGAGAACTCAGAACCATGACTCTTCCCTCAGCATTTGCCAGGCTGTGGGAGATCCCAGGCCCTTCTTTACCTTTTCAGACTAACAATGGAGGCATTCTGCCCTGCTTTGCTCAACACTTCATTCCACTCTCCATCGTCCCCACGGATGACATATCTGTAAAAAGAGGGAATGTCAAAGCCTGTCAGAAGAGACTGCTTGAAAGAAAATATGAAAGTGACCAGAAGCCCAGCCCAGGAGACACCAGAGCTGCACTAGCAGGTAAGTTGCACAAAGGGTGGCAGCATACAGCAGGGTGTAGTCCCACTGGACAGAAGAGTCACACCAAGAGCACAGGAAAAGTGGCCACCAGGGACCAGTGGGAAGGCAGTCTGCCACAGCTACCTTTACCACCTGCCATCACTGTCCTCACACGGACCACAGGCCCTGTCCTGCCAGGCCTCAGCCTACCTACCTTGCCACCTCTTAGTTCTTTCAGATAAAGCAGTCTTGGCGCATCCAAACAGAAACCAGCTTGATACCCTGAAATGGCCTCATGGCCACCCATATCTGCTCAATCTAATCAACTAATGATCTGGTTTCGGACAAATTCTGTGGCTTTTGGCCTAGAGTTACAACGGAAAGGCCTGAGGCACCAGGACTGTCAGATTTATCGACCTTGGGTGGGTAGAGAGGAAACAAGTAAAGCTCAAAAGGAACACAAGGAAAAAGCCAAATATGAGGAAGGGACTATAAAGGTGGAGGTTATTCTGCTCAGCATCTCCTTCCTGGAGGGGCCTGGGAATAACACAAACCCAGAGTGTCAAGAATTCTGGGATCCTGGGAATGAGCAGATTTCGAGGTCTCAGCTGTGGTACTTCTGAAACAGTTATGACCCTATGGGCTGTGCGGTAGAACACCTCTAGCAGGCGTGGAGGCTGGGGAAGAACTGATTCCCTGAGAGCAGGAGGGGCTTACTGAGAGAGGTCCATGTCCTTCAGCTTGCCCACTTCCTTCTTGTGTTTCTCCTGGAATTCCTTTGCTGCTTCATCCTGTGGTCCACAGCCAGAAAGAGCAGGGGTCAGAGATGAGGAGGAAAACACTTCCTTCTGAGATATGTATGCTCAGAACACTACAAGCAGCTACTACAGCTTTACAGTATGCACATCTGTAAAATGCACATCTGTAAAAGCATCCAAAGGGTAACCAATGTTTGCACTAACAGCCTAGAGATTCCCACACTCACACTCAGTGAGAGCCACACTGGCTTGGACCTACAGATTGCCACTTAGTTAAGTTAGTGCAAAGGACCCATTCCTTCAGTTGTTCTGTATCCCAGGCTGGCCTGAAATTCTCTAAACAGCAGCTCAAGCTGAATTTGGACTGAACAACTCTCCTGCCTCTCAGCTTGAGAATACAGGAATCAAGACATGCATCAGCACCTCCAGCCTACAGGACAGCTCCGCAGTGGAGGAGGAGGAGGGTGGCCTACATTTGCAGGCTAACAGTGGCCAAGGGGAACACTGGGACCTCTAAAGCAGGGACATACCAGGTCATCGCTCAGGGTCTTCATTGTGGGCTCCATGACCACATCCTTCACTGCCACCATCTGCTCCTCGATTGCCTTCTCCTGCACATCACTGAACAGCTACAAAGACCACAAAGAAAGAAAAGATGCAGGAGCAGCAGGGGTCTGTCACTCATTCTTCAACAAGGCACTTAGTGTCTTAAAGGAAAGTATTCAAAGCAGTGCTCCAGACGTGAGGAACACAGTTGATCCCAGGCTGAGTATATACAAATCCCAGCAGTGGTGTCTCTAGGAAGGAATCCAGTTCAGACACTGGCTGACACTTTACCTCACCCACCTACCCCGTGTGTGTGTGTGTGTGTGTGTGTGTGTGTGTGTGTGTGTGTGAGTCTGTGTGTGTGCCTGTGTGTAGATCTGCTGCAAATACATCTAAGTTTTAGTACTTATAAACAAAGAGTGGATGTATTATGTTAGTTACTGGAAAGAAACCAAAATCCTGCTCAGGAACCAAGGTTACCTTCACAACTTTGCGGATGATCCGGTTGAAAAGCCCCATCAGCTGGCCTGAGGGTAACTCAATTTCCTTTTCCAGCTGATCCACAGACTTGTGCTGTAGGCCAATTCCCAAGAGAAGAGCCTGAAGGAAGGAAAATCAGCTGGGCTGGCCTCCAAGACAGCCTTGCCCACTAAAATAGCCCAGAATGGAATTGCCTCTTTTGATGAAGCAGAAATCAGAGAGCAAAGGTGGGGTTTTTTTTTTTGGCATCTTCTCTTCCATCCTGTTACTAAGGCACCAGGAACACTCCTTCCTAAAATGCACCTTAGCTCACACTATCCCGAAAAACATCCACTTTACAAAGAACCACATACATTCGGAGTCCAGGAGAGCCTGGCCTCTGCTAAGGCAGCGAGGTGGCAGAGAGAGTGTGGGTTCAAAGTATAGCAGTCTGCTCGCTAACAGTACAGCTACACTTGTCACCTCGGCCTGCAGGGTGAGGATGGGCCACCCATCAGCTCTGCCAGGACTAGAGGCACAGAGCTACTTCTAAGCACTCATCTAAGGGCCCAGCACCAAC
>JADRCH010000075.1:3555302-3599167 GCA_019843965.1 Rhynchomys soricoides
GCACTCATCTAAGGGCCCAGCACCAACCGTTCCACTGACCTCCCTTGTCCCCCATGGACTTACTGACTGGGCAGCGGACAGGGCCAGGTCCCCTAGCTGGTTCAGGAAGTACAAGCGGGAAATGGCTGGGACAAGATCCAAGATGAGGTGATAATCAACCATGTTCCGAGAGTACATCTCCAGCCGCTTCAGGTCATAGGGAAGAAAAAGTGCCTCCAGCTGATCACGGCCTAGGGCTGCACATGCAACAAGGGCCCCACAGGTCAAGGCCATCTGCAGCCCTCACAGGATAGTACCCAGCACGCAAAGCCATCCAGGAGGGGGCTGGACGGGTGGCTCAGCACTTGTTGCTCTTGCAGAAAACCTAGGCTTAGTTCCCAGAACCCACATGTGGGAATTCATAACCAACAATAACTCCACTTCCAGGAAATCTGACGCCCTCTGACCGCCACAGGCACCAGGCACACATGTGGTATAAATGCACACATGCAGGCAAAATAAGTCTACACATAAATCTCTAAGTAAATGTGTTAAGATACCTTGCCACCGATAACATAATCCCAGGCTGGCAGTGCAGACAGCCACCAATATGCTGGGCCAAAGAAAGACTCTTGTGCCCTAACATTCCGAGGACACACGTCCACCTTCCCCATTTGTCACTCTTCCTCCAGGGTCATCTTACAGAAGTGCCTGCTCTGCCCAGCTCAAAGAACCCAGACTTTCCCATCAAATTACAACCTGCCAGACATAAGTAATATACACATAAGAACGTGTATGTAGGCACAGATACACATGGTATATACAAATGTAACTGTTAATAGAATAAACGACTGCTAATGACCTCTTATACAGTTTTTAAACAACAATGATTTATATGCTTTTTAGCTTTATGAAGCTATATAGCTTTATAGTTATATAGCTCTTCTACATACTAGTCACAGATGGCCAATGACATTTTCTTGGTGCGATTTCACAAATACACGAACATAGAGCCCCAGAGACTGAGCTAGCTCCCCTCAGAGCCCAGGTTGGTTGAATCAGGCTCCATAGCCAACCACTATATGAACTTCTCTTACATCTGAAATCCAGGCACAGCCTGGGCAGGACAGGGCTTGGGGAACAGAAGGCAGCCCTCAGCTCCTGTGGTGACAGCTCACCTGGCTGGGCTGACATCGCTATGTTCTTGTTCTGAATGATGTTCAGAGACAGGGCAGGAGAGAAGGTGCTGAACTGGTAAGACAGCAAGGCCAGGAACCGTCTTCGGAAATCTGTAGGGCACAGCCAGGCAGTTAGCAGTCTGCAAGTGCCCTAGCCTGTCACCTCACTGTCTCCTTTCTCCACTCCTCTGGCATTTACCTTTCCAAAATGCTGCCAGCCAAGCTCCTTGCTCAGCCTCGTCCTCATCAGCCAGTGTCTTCAGCATAATGCATGAGTGCTCTCCAGTCAGGTCATTCTAGGGACACACATTACTGCACCAACTTCCTTCTCAGAGCTTCCCCTGGTACTACAGGGCTCTGCACAGAGAAGGGCGTGGTGCTCCCACCCTGCCCCCATAGGCTCACTTCACACGTGGCTTCTAGGGCTCACACAGTAGGCAGTCTCCTAAGAGGCAATAGGAATGGCGCAGGCCTAGCAGGTCTTCAGGTCAGGCCTGACTTCTGCTCCACATCCACTCCTTTCAAGTTAACTCTGAAGTCAGGGCCATGAAGGCTTCAATCCCTCATCCTGTCTGTGAACTTTTGGTCCTTATAAAGCAGGAACTTCCCAACAAAACTCAAAGACTCCCAGCTGGCAGCCAGTATGTTTATACATGCTTTGTGTAAGAGACAGTCTTGCTGTGTAGCCCATGCTGGCCTGAGACTCTTGATGCTTCAAGCTTCACTAGGGGTTGACATGGTAAAAGGCTATAGAGTTTTAGACTTTTTACTTCATCAGCTCTCAGGGCGCCTATCTGTGGCTCACAGATTTACATCCTCCCTGCAAGCAACTGCTGAGCTTATCTGCCTATCTGGACAAGTGTGCCAACAGGCACAAGCCCATCTCCTGCTCCCTGTCTGTCTACACATAAGTCTCCAACAGTCACATGTCAGACTTCACATGGACATTCACCACCAAACTTGAATACCAGATTTGCATTCTCCAAAAGGCACAAGTCCTTGCCCCCTTCAGCACTGTGGGCCTTGAAAACAGAAGTAACTGGACATCTTCACTATCTCACTGCTGTACTCACACTCATCGTTACCCTCCTGGAGTGAGGGAAGAGTTGCTAGCAAATCTCTAAGTCCTGGGTTTCAGTGTCCTAACTTCCACAAGGCCTGCACCCCCTCTCTGCCTGCACTCCCTGTAAATAATCTCTACAGTTAGCAAAGGTCAAGAATCTTCCGCCCGACACGTTCTCCCTCACGCACACCCCCATGGCTATCTTGCTCTCTGTTCCCTTCCACTCTGGGAAAGAATGTCCACTCATGCCTGTATCCCCACCCCATAATCTCCAACTGTACCAAGCCCATCTCCATTCAGAACACCAGTCCTGGCAAAACCAGTAGCCACCCGTCCTTCTGCTTTATGTGATGTCAGCAGCTTCTAAGTATGCATCCATTCACCAAGCACATGCTACATGGAGATGCTAAGTGCTACAGAACAGGAGTGAACGTCTGTAATACTTGTGCAGAGTACCCAGGGTGATCAGTCACTAGATTCTTAGGATTCTGTTTGAAAACCACCAAGAAACCTCTCCTATGTTTTGTTGTATGGTGAACTAGATAGCTTGAAAGTTCCATTTAAGAATGAGAATGCAAAAAAGATAAAAGAATGAGAATGCTGGGCTGGAGAGGTGGTTCAGAGGTTAAGAGCACCGTTTGCTCTTCCTGAGGTCCTAGGTTCAATTCCCAGCAACCACGTGGTGGCTCACAACCATCTGTAATGGGATCTGATGCCCTCTTTTGGCTTGCAGGCATAAATGCATAAATAAATAAATCTTTTTTTAAAAAAAATGAGAATGCTGATGGCACTCTCCCCAAGCTCCATCTATCTCTATCCCCAACCATCATCTTCTGTTCTGGTCTCTTCCAGTCATCTGGTTTAGGTTTAAGCTGCAGGCCAGGCCACCATAAGGAGCGCCAGTGTAGTCCACTGTTTACTGTTTCTACCTGTTAGGCTTCCCCATGCACTGGCTGCTCCCCACAGACATATAAATGCATTCCGAGAACTCACTGCTGTTTCTCACCCTCCCAATAATCTGCTGCCCATCTCCTTCAGAAACCAACAAAACTCAGTTCTGTTTTACAAACTTAGGGAAACTCCAGCCTGCAGGATTGAATCTACAATCTGACAAATCAGCCCAAGTTAAAAGGGAGCACAAAGCCAAGCATGTACCAGACCTGCCAAGTGTCATGAAGGAATCATATTGTACCTGCCTGTGAACAAAGCTCAGTGTTTGTCCATCAGAGTAACACCTTGACAAATACAGAAACACTTGCCCAGGGCACAGCCAGGAGGAGCCAAGGCTCTGTGCCAACTGCAAACACAAACCCGACCCCTCCTCTACCCCATGCCTCACTTACTGGGGTCTGTCTCAAATAGACAGGAACAAATCCAGCTCGTTTCCAGAACCTACAAAAGGGGTTGGGGGTCACCATTTATGCCTCCAAGAAGCAACTGAGAAATAAAGGCAGAAGGGCCAGGAAGAGCAAGAGGCAGCAGACAGCGACACAGACCCCAGCTGCAAAGGGAGACACCACCCACAGAACTGTCCTCTTCACTGCCACTGGCTGGCGCCAGAGGACAGGCAGCACTTACTTGAGGAGCCTGGGGGTCAGTCCATAGGAAACCCCCAGGTAATCCAGGCGCTCTGCAGGCCTCTCATTCAACTTGAGGAGTAAGGGAGGCAGGTCCTTCCGCGGAGTGATAACTTCCTCCAACAAGCTGACAGCCTAGAAGAAAACATTATTCCCTTAGCAAAGCAAGAGTCTGGTGGTCTCAAGCCATCCAGTACATACACAGCAAAACAGACTGCTTCTGAGTCCCTATGGTTTTCAAATAGGACCCAAAAGTCAAGTGATCACCATGGTACAGGCCTAAGCACATGTGGAATCACTGAGTTCCCAAGACTGAATGCAGGGAAAGGCCACCAGTATAGCAATACACTTTAGAAGGGACAGAGGCAGGGTTCTGAAATTGCAACATGACACTGTGCTTCTGTCACCTGGCACCCATGACCTTAGAGAGTAACCCTCCTGAGTCTGATGTAAGTCAAAGCCCACAAGCGTGAGCACCCTATCCAAACCACTGAGCACATGCATGTGAAGGCCAGTCACTAGCACAGGCAGCCTCAAGGCAAAATGGGACTCTGTGGTGTGGACTAATGCCAACAGAGGTTGGTGGGGAGAAGTTCTCCAGCTTGCTATGTGTGTAAGCACGTTTACTCCCAGTGTCTGCTGCAGCAGCAGATGATATCAGTGACTAGGCTGAGAGTCTCTACAGTGTTAAGCTAAAGAAAGTGGCTGGATGCCCAAGTGGAGAAGAGCCCAGAGAGCCATCCTCAGACCCAGGACTCGGACTTTGCCAGAACACTGTTACCTCACTGCTCACGGTGCGGATTTCTTGCAGTGTCTCCAAGCCCTTTTCCTCCAGACAAGGGAACCTGCCTTCGTAGTACATCTGCAGCAGCTGCAGTGCTCGGCTGCCGTAGCCCATCTGTGAGCACACACAAGAGTACAGCAGAGGGAAGAGTCATTCTCAGTCTATTTAAGCCACTTCTGTCTTGCTTCTAAAGCATTTACTCCTGGTCAAATTGCGTTTGGAAAAAAGCTATCAATAAAGCCCAGCGCAGTCAAAGCTGGCTCTGGTGCCAAACACAGTGGGGCCGTGGCTCTTACATTAGTCTAGCCCTCCAACCACAACCCATTTGCAACCTGGGTCTAAGGGTAGCTGGCTGTGCCACAGCCAGAAAGGGATGCTTCTCCAGCTGACTCCTCAATGTGGCTTTCAAAGCGACAGAATGCAATTATGGAAAAACAATCTGGTTCAACAAGTCCTACGTTCTAACATAGAAAAGGAGTATATACCAACAACCTTGTCCACCTGCCCCCCACAAGCTCTGGCAAAATTCTCCAGAGCATAGTACACCTAAAATGTCACTAGTGTATCCAGCTTTTTATTCAAACAGATAGGTACACCTGCTCTAAGGGCTGCCAGGAGCCCACTGAACAGCAGCATATAAGGTTTAAAAGAGAGGACGAGTTACCCCTTGATAATCCGGATGAACAGCAATTCGAACAACCCGTCCACCAGAAAGGCCTCCAAAGTCTGGATCTTGAAACTGTAGGAGACACAAACCAGTGACTTAGCAACACAACCAACCTCTGACAGACAGACATTCGGGGGCAGCCCCTCCCTCACCTGTTCCGACACTGTCCATGGAATCAGGTCCCCGGAAGCCTTCTTGCCTCGAGACAGGCTATTCAAAATGGACTGACGAGAAATCTCTCCTTCAAGGCACACCTAGGGGAACCGAGGCAAGGAAGGCATGCTCTAGCTCCAGATCCCAAGCATCAACATCTGAGACAGATCCCCCAACCGACAGTTTTCTGAGCATTGTTTCTTATCCTAGGTTCAGGCCCCACACTGACTATATGAGACCTCATTAGTATGTGGCAGGTTACTACTAACTTACTGACATCCTCCAGCTCCAAGACCAAAAGACAGAGTACAAGAGGTTAAGTGGAATGCATCAATTAAACACACATCCCTTAAGACGAAGGATACACATAGCTCTATATGGAGCAGCACAAATTCCAAAGAACCCAAAACTGTGACAGAAAAGTGGTGAGACAAATACTGTATAAACATGTAATAAAGCACCGCGCAGTACACTGTGAACACTGATATGACATCTATAATCCCAAGTTTATGGAAAGGGGAAAAAATGACATAGAGGCATGCATGAGTGCAAATGCACACACACACACACACACACACACACACACACGCATACAGTGTGCCAGGTGATAAACATTTTTCTCCATATAACCTTTAAGTTTACACTACTCATGTGTGCAATAAAGAGAAATAAGCCAGGGCTATCTGTTATCCAGCTTTCTCTCCAGTACATATCATCACCTGCCCCCACTGACCCACCCACCTAGATCCAAGTCAGGACCCAACAGCTTCCCTGGCCACACAAATGCCCGATAGTTCCCCAAACCAATGCCACACCATGTTTCTCTCTGCTCTGTACCTGAACAACTGCAAGCACTTCAGGAAGGGCATTCTGGGTAGGGGGCACGGGAGGCAGAAGGCAGAAGAGGTGGTGAGCAGGTGCGTCCGAGAGCATCTGCAGGTCGTTGGGAGAGTTCTGGGGACACACACATGGTCAGTGGGGTGCGCACCTACAGTCTTTCACTCACAGCCCTGACTGGGAATTGAAGGTTCTGCCTTTTCCAAAGCCAAGAGAGGCTCTGACACCTAGCAACGTGCTTTTTGTCACTGTGACAAGGAGACTCATCACGATGGCTATAGTGAGACTGTGCCTCCAACACCTACTGCCTTGTCTTCTCAGGCTCAACAATGAGGCCATGGACCAGAAGTTGTGTGACAGTACTTCACAACTGAGAAGTGAACTTTCTCCAGAGACAAGACTAACTGCTATTTCAGGAAAGCATGCCACCATAATTAACACCCACTCTTCAGCCTCCCATCAAAGGCTATTCATGAACTTGCTGCCATACCTAGACCCCCAGGAAGCAGCTGTTCAGCCTGCCGTTCTCTCTTGGGTTTCAGGGCCCCTGCTCCTTAGCTCAGCAGCGTAAGCTGCCTTTTGAGATGGGCAGCACTACCCCACCCCTCTAGCCCTCACTCGTGAGCTCCCGCAGTCTGAAGCAGCCACATGAGCTATAATGGGAACCACCGTGACCCCTCCGATAAGATCCCTGGACCCTGCCAGCTTCAACACACTGAAGTCCCAGTGGAATGAAGTGAGTGGCAGGAGGTGTGGGAAGACCTGAGGACTGCTCCCTGTGGAAGGGCAAGTTAGTTACCTTGTAATGAGAAGCCACATAGAGAGCCATGAGCCGCTGGAGGAAAACTTCAGAGGCCTTGTGGTAGCAAAAGAGGGTATCTCTGTTAACATAGTAGCTGGTCTGGAGTTAAGACATGAAAATACACCACAGGGACCTCATAAAATTACAAAGCTTCTGTAAGGCAAAGGACACTGTAAATAGTGCAAAACGGCAACCTACAGATTGGGAAAAGATCTTTACCAATCCTACATCTGATAGAGGGCTAATATCCAAAGTATACAAAGAACTCAAGAAGCTAGACACCAGAGAGCCAAATAACCCTATCAAAAAACGGGGAAGTGAGCTAAACAGAGAATTCTCAACTGAGGAAACTCGAATGGCCGAGAAGCACCTAAAGAAATGTTCAGCATCCTTAGTCATCAGGGAAATGCAAATCAAAACAACCCTGAGATTTCACCTCACACCAGTCAGAATGGCCAAGATCAAAAACTCAGGTGATAGCAGATGTTGGCGAGGATGTGGAGAAAGAGGAACACTCCTCCATTGCTGGTGAGAATGCAAGATGATACAACCTCTCTGGAAATCAGTTTGGCGGACCCTCAGAAAAATGAACATAATACTACCTGTGGACCCAGCTATTCCACTCCTGGGCATATACCCAGAAGATGCTCCAACATGTAATAAAGACACATGTTCCACTATGTTCATAGCAGCCATATTTATAATAGCCAGAAGCTGGAAACAACCCAGATGTCCCTCCACAGAGGAATGGATACAGAAAATGTGGTACATTTACACAATGGAATACTACTCAGCTATTAAAAACAATGACTTCATGAAATTCGTAGACAAATGGATCTTGAAAATATCATCCTGAGCAAGGTAACGCAGTCACAAAAGAATGAACATGGTAGTACTCACTCTTAAGAGGTTATTAGCCCAAAAGTTTGAAACACCCAAGAGTCACTTCGCAACAACAGTAGTTCTGAGTGTGACATCCCAAATGGAGGGCTTGGAGACTGAAAAAAAAGGACTGAAGGAGCTGAGGGAGTGTGCAGCCCCAGGGAGGTAGCAACAGTGGCAACTGGGCTGATCCCCCGATACTTCGGGAGACTGATCCACCAACTAAAGAATATACATGGAAGGACCCATAGTGCTGGCCACAAATGCGACAGAGGAGGGTCTTGGTATCCGTCAGGGGGAGGAGAAGCCCTTGGGCCTGAGGGTGTTAGATCCCCCAGTGTAGGAGAATGACAGGGAGGAGGGGCGAGAGTGGGTGGGTGGGTGGGTTGGAGAGTATCCCCGTGTTGGCGGGGGGGGGGGGGGGGGGGGGGAAAAGGGGAGATATAAAAAATTTGAAATGTAAATAGAGTGTGAAAATAAAAAAAAAAAAAAAAGAAAAAAAGAAAATACACCACAGGGAACTCAAAAGAGGATATACCAGGAAAAAAAAAAATATGCAGATTTCCCCCAGCTTGGGAATAGAACTCCAGTGTCCTAAGCAGAAACTACAGCGGAGAAACCTGAGAAACAAAATCAAAAATGTTCCTCAAAAAACAAACAAACAAACAAAACAACAAAAACTTCTTTTAGCGGCGGTTCACGCCTTTAATCCCAACACTTAGAGGCAGAAGCAATCAGATCTCTGTTGAGTTCAAGGCCAGCCTGGTCTACAGAGTGAGTTTGAGGCCAGCCAGGGCTACACAGAGAAACCCTGTCTCAAATTAAAAAGGCGGGGACTTCATTGCTCGCTGTTTTACTTGAGTTGGACCTAATGGTGGGTCCACAGTGTCCACTGTACCCAGCCCAAACCCCTTTCTCTAACTGCTTCAGCTCCCACACAGGGCCAGTGAGACACAGAGGATACAGCTCACAAGCCTCAGGCAAGGGGCAGCCGGAAACGATGCGGGTGATGTTGAGGCAATCCAGGCACAGAAGGTCATTGAGCCACTTCTCTACTGCATCCCCAGGGGCGTATCGGATGGACTCTTGGAGGGAAACCTCGTGCAATGTCCGAGCTGTCACCCACAACACATACGATTAGAAACAAATACTCAACACACAGCATCTAAGAACAATAAAAATACTGCACTTTATCTGTGACATGATGTCCAGATATCCATGGCTCAAGAACGTCAAGTGGCTGGTGTAAGATGTTTTGGGTCGGGTATTTACCAACAAGTCAACACTCTCTACCCACATAGAGTAGGGACCAAAAAGGCCCCAGGGATTGAAAGACCCAACCCATGTTCCCATTGGCCACTGGGCTACAGGTCCTCTCAGGAGAGCTGAAGTCTCCTAGAACTCTTGGACAGCATCAAGTTTTAGTACTACCATGAGGTCCTGGGGCAGGACAGTCAGAGGCCTGCTAGGTACCTGAGGCCAATCTGGCTGTCGTTGTGGTCTTGTTCTCAGCAGTGGTGCTGACTTGGCTCTGGGCACTCTGCTGACGAAGTTGCTGAATGAGTTTGAGGGACAGTGACCGGCCAGTGCCCTCATAGCTAGGAGAAAGACAAAGGCAGTCAGACATAAGGTCCCCAATCTACTCTCCATGCAGAGACAGCCAGATGAAACCAAGACAGCCTCTCTCATCCAAACTTCCAACACAGGACACTAATGTCCCAAGGAAGAGCCCTAGGAGATAAACCAAGATGCAACTTGGCTTGGAAGCATTCAGGCTCAGAGTCAAGCCCTGATGTGAATTTAGTACCTTTGGGTGGAGAACTTGATCTCTTTAAGCCTCATCCCCAGAGGATTGTCCTACACACTTCACAGAGCTGTGACCTGAAAATAAGGCCTGAAAGATGAGGTCAACAAGGCATTTAGCCAATGTCTTAGTCTGGGTTTCTATTCCTGCACAAACACCACGATCAAGATGCAAGTTGGGGAGGAAAGGGTTTATTGAGCTTACACTTCCACATTGCTGTTCATCACAAAAGGAAGTCAGGACTGGAACTCAAGCATGGCAGGGAGCAGGAGCTGATGCAGAGGCCATGGAGGGATGTTTCTTACTGGTTTGCTTCTCCTGGCTTGCTCAGCCTGCTTTCTTATGGAACCCAAGACTACCAGTCCACAGATGGTACAACTCACAAGGGGCCCTCCCCCCTTTGATCACTAATTGAGAAAATGCCTTACACCTGGATCTCATGGAGGCATTTTCTCAACTGAAGCTCCTTTCTCTGTGATAACTTCAGCTTGTGTCAAGTTGACACACAAAACTAGCCAGTACAGCCAGTGAGACTGGAGCAACACTACACAGTCTAATGGTCAGAAGTTACATGAAGACATGAACAGAAACTTCTTCCCATGTGGAAAATCAAAACCAAACAAATGCACCACTCAAGTGATTCTTTTGTTAGGTTTATTTGCCTTTATCTTATATGTCTAAGTATTTTGCTTACATGTATACACATGTGTACCATTGCATACCTGGTGCCCCCTGAAGCTAGAAGAGGGCATTGGAGCCTCTGAAAATGGAATTACAAATAGTTCTGAACAACCATGTGGATGCTGGAACTGGAACTGGGCCTTCTGTAAGAGAGGCCAGTGCTCTTAACCACTAGGCCATCTCTCCCACCAGATTCCTTTTATTACTCTCACCTAAGAAGGTAAGGCTGAGCAGATGATCCAATGGGTAAAGTGCTTGCCATGGAAGATTAGGATTGAGCTTGAAGCCCAGAGCTCACGTAAAGGCAGGCTTGGTGGTATGTGTCCAGAATCCCATGCTCCTACCAGATAGGAGGCAAAGGCAGGAGAATCCTTGGAAGCTTAAGGGGCAGCTAGCCTGGTATACAGCAAACAAGAGACCATCTCAAACAAGGCAAAAGGCTAGACTAATACCTGAAGTGGTACTCTGACCTAATTTATAGCTGCTTATGCCTGCACATATACACATGAACCCACAGATAAAATAAATAAATAAAAATAGGGGCTGTAGAGGCAGCTCAGAGACTAAGAACACTTGTTGGTCTTGCAGAGGACCTGGGTTCAGTTCTCAGTACCCTCATGTGGCTCACAACCATCTATAACTCCAGTTCCAGGTATCTGACACCATCTTCTGACCTCTGAAGTCACTAGGTATGCACATGATGCACAGACATATATGCAGGCAAAACACTCATACATGCAAGATAAAATACATCTAAAAATTAAAATAAATAAAATGAAAAGGTGACTGATGTAAGGCATGAGTGATAGCATAGACCTGAGCCTCAAATCCGAGGTCAGTGAAATGATTCAGTGAGGAAAGCACTTCCTACCGAGCCTAGTGACTTAGGACTAAACCCCAGGACTCACATGGTAGAAAGCACTGATTCCTAAAGGCTGACCTCTGGCCTCTAGATATAACTATCAGGTGAGCAAGCACACCAAGGGGATATAGTGCACGGACACACACAAAATACAATTTTAGAACTTAAGCCATTATAATTTGCTCACTGAGCCAGCTTTCCACCCTCGAGCATCTCCTCCTTGTTGGTAGTCACAGGCATAAATGGTCCCAGGGCACACACTGTTGTGGATTTTCCACTTCAATTTCATCATTTCATAGTGCTCATTAACTATATTCCACGGCTAAGCATTTCAGTCAGATGCTACTTACATAAAATGAACAAAAGCTACAAAGTTGAAGCATTTCAATTCTCCTTATTACCCCACAGAAAAAAATTCCTTCAAAGGAACCCTTTTTAATTAATTAATTAATTCAGGCCAGCCAGATAATGACACTTGCTGCCAAACCTGACAACCTGAAGCCAGTCCCTGGAGCTAGCATACAGGAGAGAACTGACTTTGGCCAAGTTGCCCTCTGACCTCCACTCATACACTACAACACAGACACAGACACACGCAATAAATAAATGTAAAAAAGTTCTTTTAATTCACGAATAAATGTAAGCAGCAAAACTTGAAATTTTCATGTCTCAAAACTTGAAATTTTCATGTCTGAAAAGATGTTGTCCAAAATGAAAAACCAACAAAATGAAAGAGAATTTTTGTAAATATTGTATTTGATTTGGGTCTTGTGTCTAGAATATAAACCTTGCGCCCAATACTAAAAAGACAAATAACCTAATCAGAAAAATAAGCAGAGTAGCCTAGAGATCTAAGTCAGTGGCGGAGTGCTTGCCTGGCCTGTGCTAGGGCCTAGGTTCAATCGCCAGTATAAGGAGGAGGGAAGGAGGATGGAAGGAGGGGCAGAGAAAAGAAAAGCATCTTCAGCATCATGAATTATCAGGGCAAAGCAAATGAAAAGCAAAGCGAGAGATTACTTCAGAGTCAGCAGAAATATCTACCATCATAAAAATACGTAAGTGGGGAATTCAGAATCCTTACAGAGAGGATTCAGCAGAGCGGAACACTTCACAGCTAGAAATGAATCCCATATGCATTCTATGGTTTTCCTATATATGCATCAATGATAGTTTAACTTATAAATTAGGTACAGTAACCAAATAGCAGTAATTAGTAATAATTTTTTAACAGTATAGTCTAATACAAGTTATATAAAACATGATTATTTCTTCAATTTTCCATTTAGCTTTTTTGGATCACACTTGGCCACAAATTATTGAAATATTGGGAATTAAATAATGCAGCTGCTCTGGAAAGTAATCTGGCCACCTGACACATGGTTATAGTCTCCATATGACACAGTAACTCCACTGCTCAGCCGCATGTCCAAAAGGATTGAAAACAAGTCACACAGAAATCTCCATATAAATGTGCACATCAGCGCCACAGCCAAATAGAGAGAACCCAAATGCTCTCATAGGTGAGTTAGTGGCGCCTCCAAAGAACAGAGCATCAGCCAGCCCAAAAAGGAAAGAAGACTGGCACAGTTCCACAGGTGAGCCCTGAGAGCACCAGAGACCGTGAAAGAGCCAAGCACAGAAGACTACACACTGAGTGGCTAGATGGCTCAGCAAAGAGAGGAACTTGCCCCTCAGGCTGAAGACCTGAGTTTGATCCCTGGGACCCACAGGATAAGAGGAGGAAACAGACTCCCACAGCTGTCCCCTAACCGTTACATACTCGCCATGGCGTACATGTGTGCACACATGCAAAACAAATAAGTACAGTTCTCAAAATGTCTCTTAAAGACCACACACTATACAATTCCATTCATCTGGAACCCTGGAGCAAGTCACCTTGCAGAAATATAGCTCCGGGCTACAGAGTATGGAAGCCCTCAAAGTGGATGTTCAGGGCTTCTTTTGGGGGAAGTCAAAGTATTTAGAACTGACTGTCATGAACATGGTGGTATAACTGTGAATTATAGACGTAACATGTGTTAGCAATATAAAAGGCAAAGCATATCTCAATAAAGCTGTCTTTAAAGGTAAAAATCAGTTTTATGTAAATACTTTTGATGTTAAGTAGTCATAATAATAAATCTAAAACAGAGTTCTTTCTTGAAGCTGTGACTTCTGTATAGGAATCTTTTCTCTGAAAACATGTATTTATTGACCTGAGGAGATTTCACAACACATACAGACTATTAACAACAATATGTAAACTTTATGTTTTTGTTCAAACTGAAAAAGAAGGTCAGGTGTGGAGACACACAATTCTCATCCCAGCACTTGGGAGGCAGCGACAAGCAGATCTCTGAGCTCAATGCCAGCCTAGTCTATAGAGACTCTGTCTCAAAACAACATATAGAATAAGTAAATAAATGGAAAGAAAATAAGTGTACAGAACATATACACACAAAACATCCACAGAGCTGGTTGAAGGCACTTTTCTTTCCTTTTCTTTCCATGTATGTATCTGTGTGTGTGGTCTATTTGTGGATGGAGCATGCATACAAGTGTATGGGTGCAGGAGATCATGTGTACACATGTGGAAACCAGAGCAGTCCTTGGGAGTTTTCTTCCTTCACTGATCTCAGTTTTATCATCTTGATAGGCTCCCACTAATTAGAAGTTCACCACACCACCACCCCCAGTCAGGATGGCTGCATAGTGAGCTCTCCAGATCCAACTGGCTGATCCTCAAGCTGTACCACCCGCCCCAATGCTAGGGTTACAGCATGTCTACCTTTTTTTATGGATGCTAGAGCTAACAAAGGAAGCACTCTTACACACTGAGCCATCTCCCCAGTGCTTACTTTTTGAAAATATTTTTCTAGGTGCTGGGGACTAAGACAAGGCCTTGGCAATACTAAGCCTGCATTCTATCACTGACACTTTCCCTTTTGCTTGCTACCTATTTTCTGTAATTTTTCCATATCAAGATAAACTCTATTTTAAAGTTTTAAGAATAACAGCATAAGCCTGTTTTAATGCTAGCTATATCTATTTTAATATTACATTTCTATCCTAAGATACAGGATACTGCCAGCCAGCACTTTTTAAGCAAACTTCTTCAGTCTTTCGGAACACATTTAACCAGAGGGGAGTGACAGTTTATGAGGCAGCTCCTGGTGAAGAAGCCCCAGAAAGAACAAGGGTGTCCTCAAGACTCACTGATGCTGAACAGTTTTTCGTGGCCAGGTCACTTTCTTTACATTCCTACTAATCTGCAAGACCACAGACAGGAGTAACCAACAGCTCCACCCAGGTACTTACCCATTGATAGTAGATGCCATGAAAACCAGGTAGGGCCCAAGCAGGCTCTTCACCAGGGGGAGGGGAATAGCAGCAGCTTCATCTATCACCACCAGCTCAGCCTGGCCCAGTTTCACAGCATCTGCAGGATGGATGTACTGTGGGGAAAAGATACAGATTGTAAATGCAGTCATCTAAATCCACAGTACCTGGGTGAGGACCAATGACCCATCAAGAAGTCCCATCTGTCCACTCTCACCATCCCCTTCCTCTCTTCCCATATCTCCCCACTTTCTACTTTTTGCAGATCAAGAATGAAATGAGCTTCAGGTTGGACACCTAGGACCAGACACACTTCACTGATTAAGTGACCGTGAGGAGGTCATGCCATCTCACAGAGCCTCATATTCTTTTTTCTATAAAACCTAGGGAAGAGGGTGAGGAGATGGCTCAATCAAAAGCATTTGCTCCACAAACCTGAGGGTATGAGTTTGGATCCTGCCAAACACTCACATAAAAGCACAGCACACAGACCTGCAATGCCCATGCTCAGGAGACAAGAGGTGAGCTGCCTGGGGCTTGTTGGCCAGCAGGTCTAGCCAAATCTGGGAACTCAAGTTCAGTGAGTGGGAGTCCTACTTCAAAACTAAGGTGAAGCGAAACCAAGGAGGACACCCTGTGTAGACTTTTGACCTCCACAATACACTTACCTGTACACCCATTCATAAATATGCATATGCACACAGGGAGAGACAAGGAAACGCCTCCTCAGAGGCTTCCTAAGCAGGAAGCACAGTTACTGCGCAGGGTAAATAATAAGCATAAGGCCATATGGCGCACAGCTTGGCTCACAGAGTTGAGTAACAGTGGCTGTGGTCCTTTTCCTCTTTTCCATTGCATGTTTTCCTTCAGCCTCCGATTAGGGAAGCCCCAGATTAGGTGACACACCTCTTACTACATGTGGCACTGGGTCTCTGAGTTGTCCTCTCTGTCCTGACACCACCAACCTCTGGTACAGTAGGCAACTTCCAACTACTCTTTTTTCTTTTGGTGAGGGGAAGCAAGGGCATTGCCATGTAGCCCAAGCTCACCTCAAGCTTCCTATGGAGCCAAAAGTAACCCTGAACTGCAGCTCCTCTTTCCTAAATCCAATGCTCTCCCCATCCCCCACGCCCACCCCCTCCTCTCGCCTACCTCTCTCATCCTTAAGCATATAAACAATCCATCAGTTTCTTTAGGGCTGTCTGCTGTTTTTAAAAGGCCACAGAGGCAATACGAATAACCAATTAAAAAATTAAAGATAATCCAATTTCAAAAGTCAGTAAACTGCACAACCCAAATTCCCAGAAAGGCCACATGGCTGTACAGCTCTCCCAGCAGTGTGCAGGGGTAGAAGAAGGGGGTCTGACCCTGGCTGGAGCTACACAGTGAATTAAGAAAAGTCTAGGTTACACAGGGAGACTGTGGATCAAACCAAACAACAGCAACAACAACAGCTGGGATGGTTCATACCTGCAATCTGTACACTTAGGAAGCTGAGACAGGAGGACAGTGAATTGGAAGTCAAGGAAAACAAAAACAAAAATTCAAGAGTTGTTGCACTGTACCCAGCATGAGTAAGGACTTAAAAACTCAAACCAAAAAGTGCTCTGAAGGTAACTGGGAACAAACATTGTAAAGGAGACACCTACATATCTAAATCTAAAGCTCAACAATTCTATACTTGTTCTAGAAACAAGCACAAATTCTAGCACCTCATTTGACACTTGAAAGTACATTGACCTGATCTGTAAGCCTCAATCTAGAGATCTGGCAACAGATGCAGGCTGAAAAGGCAGGCAGCTGAAGGGCAGTACAGCACGCCTGCACATATGCACCCAGCAAAAGCAGCCTGCCAGCACCGCTCCAGTGGGAACACTGGCCATCCAAGTGGGGCGCTGGTCTCTGCGCTTTCCTACAGGTCTGAAGAGTCAGTAAGAGAGTATGTAAGACTGGGCTGATTTGGAGGTGACCTGGGAGGTATCTGCCTTACTTGCTTCTGGTCACAAATCTTCAATGGGGTCCCACATCTTGATTCTTAACTAGATAAGCATTTCAAAAAAGTACAGAAGCAGGCTGGCTTGAACCCAATACTTTTTCTCCCCTCAATCTCCTGAGTCTATACACAGACTCTTGTAATGAAAGGGTGCTGGATCACAACACTTTAAGGAAAAACCAAGGCCAACCTAGGTCATTTCAGAGGATGTTTTCCTTCTTTGTTTTGTGCATTTTTCTTTAGTTTTAACAGTTCCCTGTCTTTTCAAGGCCAATAGCCTGTGCTAGCCCCAAGACCTGCCCCACACTAGCTGCAGTCCCTCCAACCCCAGCTGAGGGGGCAGTAGTGAGATGAAAGGGCAGAAGGAAGAGACTAGAAAAAGACCCAGGGGCCGGCCGGGCAGTGGTAGCGCACACCTTTAATCCCAGCTCTTGGGAGGCAGAGGCAGGCAGATTTCTGAGTTCGAGGCCAGCCTGGTCTACAGAGTGAGTTCCAGGACAGCTAGGGCTATATCTCGAAAAAACAATAACAAAAAAAAAAAAAAAGACCCAGGGGTTTCAGAGATGGCTCAGCAATGAGGAGCACTAGCTGTTCCTCCAAGGGACCCAGGTTCAATTCAAGCACCCACATTGGTGGCTCACAAATATTTGTTACTCCAGTTCCAGGGATCTAGCGCCCTCTTCTGACCTTAAAGGGCATTAGACACGTCTATGGTACAAAGACATATATGCAGTCAAATACCCCCACATAATTTTTTTTTTTTTTTTTTTTTAAAGGGCATCTAGTAAAACGAAAAGAGATTCTAGGTAAAGGCAAAAGGCATCAACAGTGGTGTTACCATCTGCCTTGGTCTGCTGTGACAGAGCCACCCAGTGCCACTGCAGGCATAAGGTTCAAGAATCATAAACTGCCAAGTTCACTTGGCTCACTTCCCATTCCAATCTGACTTCAAAGGCAATCAATAAATCCGTCCAGCAAGAGCTGTGCCTCTGCAATCCTGTCGCATGATGCCTCAGAGCGAGCAACACTGAAGCCTTCGGCATTGCAGCGTTCCAGGAAATGCAGTTTAAGGGAGCATTGGCAAACCACAAAGATCCCCAGCACATTCTGCAAAGCTCTTTTCCTTTGAAATGGTGATGTTATTGTTCTGGCTGCAGATGTGGATCTCGAAACCCACAGTAACTCAGCAAAACCTGAACAGATGAGAACCGCCATTTTTTCACTCTTCAGCGCACTCTCAATCCCATTCCTTTTACAGTCAAAAAGACAAACTGACCTTTTCAACCCAACTACATGCAGTCTCCATAGTTGACCTGAATGCCATCCACACTTAATGCTGATAATGTGCAACAAGCTTCTCACACAACACTGCTGGGTCAGGGCAAACCAGTCACACAAGTGGGGAAACCCGGCAGAGCCAGGTCCACACAGCAGGACCCTGGCTGGCCTGCAGGGCAGGTCTGAGATGAGCCTCACCTGAATAGTCTGCCTGTGCTCTCGGAACACATTGACCCTGATCACTGCTTTATTAAACTCCGGGTTCAGCGACTGCACAATCTCGTAATCCAGGTGCTCCTGGAGAAGAAAGAGTCAAACCCATGACAAGTTTCAGAGAATCACTACTGAGAGAGCAAGCATTCCACAGACTACTGGCCTGAGCTCTATCTAGCATTAACGCAAAAGGTCTACACTACTTTCTTACCTGATACTGCAGAGCATCAAACCCTTTAAATACAAATTCAAACAGTGTGTGGAGGTTGTCCGGGCTTGGGGAGGTAACAAAAATATTGGAATACCTGCGGAACAAACGTAAAAGGGGGAGGTGGTTTAGAAATTAAGAGACTTAGGACATTTTTAAAAAGCAAATACAATTAAGGAATCATTTTTGGCTGCTTCTGTCACACAAGTGGTAACCAGAGATAACAGCAGGGTAAGGGAGGGACATTTTTTGGGAGAAGAGGAAAGCAACCAACACCTGAGTACACACCACTTCAAAACCAAGACAAACAGGTTATCGATGTGCTGGTAGCAAGCCCTGACACAGGGCTACTTCATCAATGTCAGGGGTACCGAGTGGCAGGCTACAAGAATAGCTGTCCACATGCAGAACCCACACACTGCCACTGATCCAGTGTCCTGACAGTAGGGGTAGCTTCACACTCATCACTAGCTAGACTGAGGTTTTCAAACTATGAAGTCATGGAGCTCAGTGGGTGCTGGGGCCAAGGTCAAAGCCAGAGCTCTGCCAGCAGCAACTTGCTGGAGCATCTTGGGTAATCAGAATTCCCTGGACCTTGGTTCATCCACATACAAAGCACCCACAGAACTCTGTAAGCCTCACCAAGGAAGATAGCTCATGCAGGACAATGGCTGTAGGCCCACAATGTGAGCTGGCAAAGCACACTCAGGCTAGGGACAGAAAATAATACCTTACTGAAAACAAGTAAAACCCACCACCAACCAAGGTCATAATGTATTTAACTTGTATTTGCACAGTCACCAAAGCTGGTCACACTCTCATGATGAGAGATTTTCTTTGCATTTGTCTTTGTTCAACTTAAGTAGCAAATAAAAGGGCCCTGGTACTGCTTTGTGTGGCTCTATAGTGGCCCAGGAGAACAGTGCTGCAGCTTCCAGACAAATATCCAAGACCCCGACAGAAGTCACATGGTGACCAACCCTGATGAGTAACCACAGACAACTCCACCAGGTTCCTGACTCAAATCCTGCACACTCCCCATGGGGAACCCTTACCCGAATGCCACTGCCCCAGCAATAGCCAGACCCAGGGCCGCAGACTTGCCCCGTCCTCGGGCAGCAGTGAGGGCAACAGTACTCCTTAGGGTCTTCTCCGAGATCCCCTCAATGAATTTCAAGACAGCTTTGGCCTGTGTAAAGATAGCATTGTGAATGCCCAGAAAGGCTACAGGGTCGGCTCTTACCACCAATGCTGGAGAGGTTAGCTGAGGACAATGAAATGGGCATCAGTTCCTACAGGCCAGAAAGCCCTGCTCAGTGCCTATGTTTCTCATGCCTTGGTCGGCTCCTCAGCTCTGTCAAGACCCTAAGTACCCTCAAGGCTCTCAAGTTTCTACCTCCACTGCAGACCTCTCCCCCACGTGCCATACCCCTAGGTACTTATAACAATTCCTATAGAGCTCCATTTACACAACAGACATCTCAGACATTAAGCTGGGGTAACAGCTCCACAAACCTCTATCTTCTAGCCTCCCTACCCGAGTTTATCTGTCCAACTCTCTGTGTTAAACATACCCTGATTTTCTAGTACCTCCCTTTGGTGACGCCATTCCTCACAAGCCCCCCAATCCTGCTTATAGCCACTCTCCTGTTCCAGCTAACTACATCGGAACAGCAAGCAGCTTCAGTTACTCCTCCTGCTTCAACCCACATCCACCACCTGCAGTAAGCACGGCGGCCAGAGGATCCTTTTATAAGCTTAGGATGCTACCATACTGTGCTAAAAGACACACAAAACTTTCCACTGTCACCAGCTCTCCTAGTGCCATTTAGTAACCTCTACTCCTCCCCCTCATGTTGTGGTGACCCCCAACCATAAAATTATTTCATTGTGCCGGGCAGTGGCAGCGCACACCTTTAATCCCAGCACTTGGGAGGCAGAGGCAGGCAGATTTCTGAGTTCGAGGCCAGCCTGGTCTACAGAGTGAGCTCCAGGACAGCCAGGGCTATATAGAGAAACCCTGTCTCGGGGAAAAAAAAAATTCATTGTTACTTCATAACTGTAATTTTGCTATTGTTATGAATTGTAATGTACTATCTAATATGCAGGATATCTGCATGTATGGGACCCTCAAAGGGGTTGAGACCCACAGGTTAACACCACTGCTATACAGCATGAGCTCTGAAGCAGTATCCTTGCTCACTGCCAAACCTGGCATGCAGCTAAGTGCATGGCAGTAAATGGGAACAACTTCTAAACGGGAACCACACTACCAATCAAATCAGGCCAAACCTGAGTCCCCAATGAGACCTAAAGGAGGGAAGGAAGCCATGCCTGTCGCCCTGGGGAGCCAGTCTGGCTCTTAGGGCAGGAGCACTAAGATGAAGGCCCAGTACAGTCAGAGAAGGCTGCAGGACACCAAACTCTTCAGATGGAAACACCCAAGAAATCAAGTGCAGTAACTCGGTCTTTGCTGAATGATATTTGACTTTTTAGATTTTAGGGAGGAGAAGTTCCAAATGCTAAGAATAACTAGACTAAAATATATCCTACACTATTTATCTAAAATAAAAGGCTAACATGAAAAAGACAAATATACAAGTTACACAGACATGAGCAGACTTCATAACCAAAAGGAAACACAAACGGGAATAATAATCACTTGCCTGCCTCTTTCATGATGATGCCAATGATCAGCTGTCCCCACGGCTGATTAGTAACGACTCAAATGCAACTACAGAGAAACTCAGAAGGAAGACATTCTCCTGCACTCAGTAGCACTAGCAACTGGTGGCACACCCATTCCAATGCCCACTATCTCTGACCCAGCAGCTCCTGGATAGAACAGCCACAGATCTATCTGGGAGACTGAGACAGTGGCTTGCTATAGCCCAAGCTGGCATCAGAACCAATGATCCTGTCAGAAGTTCAGAATACAGGCAGGCATCATTACACCTGGCAAACCAGTTAGAATCACACAGATGCCAACTTCTATCCTGTTAAGGATGTGCATGCTTTCATCCTTTACTAATTGGTTGCTTTGTGTTGTTTCCTTCTCTTTTTCCCTAGAGACTTATATCCCAAGCTGGCCTAGAACTCATGACAGCCTAGCATGACCTTGAACTTCTAAACTTCCTTTCTCCACCTCTGGAGCGGGAGGATTTCAGGCAGGCACCACCACGCCCAGTTTATGCTCTGCTGGGGACTGATCCCAGTGCTTTGTGTACACTCTGCAAGCACTTCCTAATTGAGTCTCTTTCCCTTTTCTGAAGAAATGAGTTCACTCTATAGCCCAGCTGACCTAAACTACTGGCAATCTTCCTGCTTCAGCCTCCTGAGTAAGAGTCCTTTATGTGATACTGTTGTTCCAAGAAATATAGTTTCCCTCAAATCCTGTCACTCACTCTCTTTCACTAGACCAGAAGTGGTTCAAAACAACCTAGAGGCTGCAACTAGCCAGCACAAAGAGCTTATAGTTGTGCTTCCAGAATAAAAAGGGATGCCAGTCTATTGGGACTTCATCCTGAGTGGTAGGAGGTATCACAGCTGTTATCTATCAAGAGAGAAAAGTCCTGGGCTCCTCTCATCTGCCCAAGGCTGGGTGGAACTCTGCACATATGGCAGCTTAGCGGCCTCAGGCAGTGCTAACTAGCAAACCATCAAGGTCCAGAAGCCACATAAACCACCAGCTGGTCACATTAGTCAGCACAGAAATACATCTTGGTGTTTCCACTCAAACTGCTATTAGTATACCCACAAATCAGACTCACACTAGATGGAGCTTTGGTAAAAACAAACCTAAAGCTCCCTGCACTCTTCTACATAAGTCATAAGCAAAAATCTTTTTAATCAGTCAGGAGGTGGTGGCACACACCCCTAATCCCAGAACTGGGGAAGCAGAGGCAGATGAAAATCTGAGTTCAAGGCCACCATGGTCTACAGAGTTCCAGGTCAGCCAGGGCTACAGAGAGAAACCCAGTCTTGAAAACAACAAAAAAGAAAAAAAAGAAAGAAAAGAAAAAGAAAAAAAAACACACACACACAACCACAATCAATCAAACAAGTGAAATTAAGGAACACAAGTCTATCGTCCTCTATGGAAAGACAGCTCCTCTCCCCACCTCAGCTCACTGGCTGCTTCTTTGTCATTCTACACAGCACAGCCTAATACCACAGAGCTGACATGTCCTGACATGGTCCATGTTGCTTATTGCCTTACTCCTGTGCCATCAGCATCAGAGTAGGGAAGCCCTGAACCCACCCACGTGTACCTGGTCCAGGGTCTTGCAGCAGTCCACCAAAACACCCACGGGCTGAGTGTCCTGCAAGCTCTCTTTCAACTCCTGCAGCTCCAGAGCAGGGGGACTGAGATTCTCATCCTATCAGAGAAGAGAAGGCATTTTGCCCCAGCCCAGGAGCTCACAGGGAAACACACCCCCATGCCCAACAGATCCCTGTTCCTCACACCCAGACTCACCGGAGCCTGAGGAGGTAAGGCTTCAATGCTGGCCACGTGGGAGGAGATAGGCAGGATGTTGAGCTGGTCATCAATGACCAGACACTTCTTACAAGACGCCAGAGAGAGAATAAACCTGAGGGACAAAGCAGCTGCCATGAGGTGACAGGGAAGGCAGGCACGGTCTAAGTAAGAATTCAGAAAGATTTCTTCAGGAAAATCACAGCAGAACCCAGGCGGGCGAAGTGAGATGCTTCAGCTGGCTCTGCAAGTCACCTAAGCATATTTATACAGGAAGACCAAGACCCCAGCCAGGAGCTCCACTGTGAGCAAGCTCCTCTAGGAATGAGCTCCACTGTGAGCAAGCTCCCCTGTTCCTGGCCCACTCCTCATCCAAAGCAGTAAAGGAAAGAGGATTATGCCTCTGCCCATTGGCTTCTACTGCACTCACCAGCACAGTTCTCCCCCTGCTGCCCTCCCCCACCACACTCAGCCAAAGGACCACAGGCTGAAGGCAGAAAAGCCCCTGAGTTATCGAGGCCAGGAGGATTTCTTAGCTTCGGGAGAACCTGCATCTTGGAGCTGATAGGTCTTTTTCACGGTGACTGTTTTGTCCACTGAGGGTTCTGTGTACTCAGAGCCAATGGCACTCTATACCACCATCCCGAGTCATGATGGTCAAATGTCTCCTGATATTGCCAAATGTCCTAGAGGGCAAAGGCACCTCCAGTAAAAAACTACTGATCTAGACCAAAGCTTAAAGCAATGAGTGGTTCTAAACTTTCCTAATGTTGAGAGCCTTGAATACAGTTCCTCATGCTGTGGCCACTCCCAACCATAGAATTATTTTGTTGCTACTGCACAACTGTAATTTTGCTACTGTTGTGAATCATAATGTAAATAAATATCTGACATGCAAGATATCTGATGTGCAACCACTGTGAAAGGGTCGTTTAGCCCTCAAAAAGGGGTCGTGATCCACAGGTTGAGAACCACAGGCTTGAAATGTTTAACTAGCTACTAAGATCCTGTAACAAATGAATGAGACTACATGGTAAAATAAATTCAGGGAAACAATCAGTTAAACAGATTCTAGCTCAGTGGTTCTCAACCCTCCTAATGCTCACAGGCAACCCCTTGAAAGGGTCAACCCCCAAAGGGGCCGTGACCCACAGGTTGAGAAACAATGATCTGGATCACTCTCCCATAAGAATTTCAGAGAACACTAGTCTTTTAAGAGGTAGTAGTATATGGTAAGAGGGATTTTAGCCACTTAAGTCTAGGAGATGTTGATTATTGTTCCTTTGTGAAGACTCACATGCATTTGCTGGAGCCTCTGAAATGTAACAGTGGTTCTCAACCTATGGGTCATGACCCCCACAGGGGTTGCATATCAGATACTTACATCACAATTCATAATAGTAGCAAAATTACTGTTATAAAGTAGCAATAAAATCATTTTATGATGGAGAGAGAGTCTCTACAACATGAGAGCTGTATACTACGGGGTTGCAGCATTAGGAAGGTTGAACTATCCCTTGAACAGAAGAGAAAACTAAGAGCCAAAGAGAAGAGAAGAGAGAAGCCACCAAAGCCGGTCAAGCCAGCAGCAAGGTTAAGTACAAGATTGCTAGCCCCAGCCTGCAGCCCTCTCTCTTCATCCAATTGGTTTCACAGGCTACTGCTAGCTGGATGCAATCTTGTTACTCTAGCACTCGGGAAGCAGAGGCAGGTAAGTCGTAAGTTTGAGGCTAGTTGGAATGACATAGTAAAAACCTGTCTCAAAACAAAGCAAGCCTCCCTAGGTTTTGAAAGCCTGAACTACATCCCTCTGGTACAACAGCACACTTGTTGGATCCAAGATGAAAACATTTCTCCCATTCTGATTCCCTGCAACTGTGGGAACCAGTCAGTAGACCTACCTCTCGTTAAATCTTCCCACCACGTCCTGATGGGCCTCCGTCCTGTACCTGGAATGCACATCCTAAGAAAACAAGACAACATCCATAGACAAAATCCTCTAAAAGCAACACAAAACACTACACTAGAAGACACCAGCAAACCCTAGAGAAATAAGAGCAACTCTTCCCTGTGTACTGCATCAGACACCATGTGCAAGGTCTCCACCCAATTAACTGCCCCTCACCTCCCACTGATGTTTTCCAAAGTTCATCCAGCACCGTAACTCAGCAAAATGTACGTGCCAACTAGTGTGCCAGACACAACTGTGTGTGCACTGGTTAACTCACAAAAATTCTGTTCTCACAAAACTTATGGCCTAACAGCTAAAGACAAGTAACTGTTACAAACAAAACATACAGTGTGGTGACAGCAAATGAGGAGATGCGGGTAGCTGAGGTGCCAGGGAAGGCCTTTCAGAGGTGAGAAGCGGAAAGATGGAAGGACGAGCAGGCAGCAAGTCCAGGAGATGGGATGAATAAATAAACATGGACACAACATCATCAATTCATTCACTCACAAGTATCTAATGAGTGCTTCGTACATGCCAGGGGAATACAACTAGGTCCCTGCTCTCCACGAGTTCCACAACGAGCAGAAGCCACGCAAAATACAAATAATGTTAGGGAGCTGGTAAGTGCTTTGAAGAAACACAACTGTGGTTTGAAAAAGAATGCTTCCCATAGGCCCATATATTTGAATGCTTAGTTGTCCCAGGCTAATTTTATGTCAACTTGACCCAAGCTAGAGTATTCAGAGAGGAAGGAGCCTGAGGAGAAAAAAAAGAAAAAGAAAAAAGCCTCAATAAGATGAAGCTGTAAGCAAGCCTGTGTGGTGTTTTCTTAATTAGTGATTAATGTGGGAGGGCCCAGCCCATTGTGGATGGAGCCACCTCTGGACTGGCGGTCCTGGGTTCTATAAGAAAGCGGGCTGAGCAAGCCAGGAGGAGTCAGTCAGTAAGCAGCACTCCTCCATGGCCTCTGCATCAGCTCTTACCACAGGACAGGCTCCTGTCCTGTATGAACTCTTGCCCTGACTTCCTTTGACAATGAACAGTGATGTGGAAGTGTAAACCAAATCAAAAATCAACTCTTTCCTCCCCAACTTGCTTTTGGTCATGGGGTTTTAACACAGCAACAGTGACTATGACATTTGTCATCAGGCAGTGACACTATTTAGGAAGGATTAGGAGGTGTAGAAGAAGTATGTCACCTTGAGGCTTCGAAAGCCCCGACTAGGCCCAACCTCTGTCTCTGTCTACAGGATGTGAGCTCTCAGCTATTTCTCTGGCACCATGTATGCTGCCATGCTAGCATGCTCAGTCATAATGGACTACCCATGAAACTGTAAGCAAGCCCCGAGTTAGATGCTTTATTAGAGTTACCTAGGTGTCTCCTCACAGCAATAGAACAGTGACTGAGACAATAAAGCAAAGGAAGGAGTGACAGGAGGAACTGCCTAGACTAAAAAGGGTATGGTGGCCCACCACCTTGGCCCACACCTGTAACCTTATGACTTGGAAAAGGAAAGATGAAGAGTTGAAGGTCACTCATGCGGAGATTCAAGGGAAGCACATTCCAGAAGGAATATCAAGTGCAAAGGCCTGAGGTAGAGGTGTCAGCCATGTCTGAAGTGACAGTAGGTGTGGGAATAACAGAAGGCAGCCTCAGAATCTGAAGAGAGTCCACCTCACCAGGAAAACCGCTCATCAGATGCCAAGGTCCATGCTGCCCATTCCTGAGCCAAGAGGCCCTGAGGATGAGTTTAAAGTTGGCTCATAGAACACTGACCTGGTGATCCCAATGGAACTGGTGAGTCAGTGGAGCCCCACTTCTTACCATGTCTTGTTTGGGAAGGGTACTACCTCTCCTCATAGTTTAAATTCTTCCAGCCTTAAAGTAGAACTAGCAGCTATTACTTTGTTTAACCCCAGATGAGAGCTAGTAAGAAATCTGCACACAGTCCCTCTAAACGATTCACAAATTTAGTCCCAGGCTTGTGGTAGTACACACCTACAATTCTAGCATTGAAGGGGTTAAGACCTGGGAAACAAGAGTTTAAAGCCACTGTAAAGTGAGGTCCTGTACCACAAAACAAACACAAAAAGGCTGCAAGGTATCTCAACCTCACCAGCGTGGAACTGTAACTGACTGAAAGTAAACATAGCTCTCAAAAACTCCTCCTCACAAGTGGAGAGCATCCGTCTGTGGTGACGGGGACTCGGCTGCTGTGCAGACCGCTCACTGAAGGTGCTCACTAGCTACAGCCAAAGCAGATGGCTTTGTACTGGGGTTGAGAAGCGCTCTTACCATAGTCATTGTGTACAGCTGCTTGAGCGAGTTCACTGTCCGTAAGAGGATGACCACCAATCCACCACCTTCTACTGTTTCTACAGTTCTGGCCAACAAGTTCGGAGTTAGTGCTTCAAAATCCTAGAAGGAATCAGACCTTAGAAGGACTTGTGACACAAACAGCACCTCCAGCTGCCTAACCAAGAGACAGTGGAACAACAACGAGAGCTTCAGAGCACAAGCCCCAAACTGTGCCTCTCACACCTGCCCACCAGCAAACAAGGGTACCACAGGAGGCAGCCCATCCATCCCTGGAGTACAAGATCTGGTATTATAACCTAAGAAACTATTTAGATGTGAACCAAGTCTTCTAAATTTCACTGATCAGCATGCAATTTCGAAAGCATCTTACTTGCCTTTTCTTTTCTAAACAACCTGAAAACACTAAACTGTACAACATGGGGCATTGGTGCCCAAAGGCACCAGCATCCCAATAATTGGTGAGATCTGGTGCAGGACACTGAGGTAAAATATTCTTTCGAGCTCCCCACTAGAGATGAAGAAAGAAAAACTAAAAACTCCTATTCTTGAGGCCCACTCTAATTTTTAACATACATTTCATGAGATATGTTTTCTAATTTACCCAATTATGGTCATAGTTCATATGTGAATATAACAAGTACATTTAAAAATGTATGGATTTGTACACAGACAGTTTGTCATTTGGGAGGGGTGTAAAAGGAGTGTCACAGATATCAAATAAAGTCAGATACCTCACAACATCCACCAGAACTGAGAAACGTGTTTGATTAGATTGACAAGAAAACAAGTATCAGTGGAGAATTCCACCAAGCTGTACTGAGGAAAGTGTGTGGTTCTTTAAGGCCAGAATGGGGGGGAGGTCACTTAGAAGAGGGAATGAGTGGACATGCAGGTCAGGACTGTATAACTGCCACCAGGGCTCACAGGCTGGGAGTCTTAGTTCCAGCGAAGACCTAGATTCTAGGGTGGCTCCAAGTCCACAGTGCTTGTGGATTGTTTTGTTTGATGAGGGCCAGGCTGGTCTCAAAGGAACAATTCTCCTGTCAAGCATCCCAAGGCACGCACCATTAGCCCAGAAGTTACTATGTCAGGCATAGTGGACAGGAGCCTGTGGTGGTGCAACCCTCTACTTTCTGCTATCTGTAGTCAAGTGCAGAAAAAATCTTTTCTAGGGTGAGTAACCCAATTTCCTTTCCAAAGTGGCCAAGTCTTCCAGTGATAATGCTTGGGGTGGGATACTTACATGTGACCCTCTCCCCTTAAGTACTCACTCAGTGGAGAAGGAGACACCCACCTGGAGGACACACATGCCGAAGGTATTGCCCAGAATCTTGTGAGTTTCATTGTAGTAGCAGTATCGAATGTTTGTGGCTGCTACAAAAAGCTCAAAGGGGTCATCTTGCTGGATGTTCAAAGTCCCGCTCTTTATTTTCTTCTGTAGCTGCCGCATTCTCTTCTTCCGGTGACTGCAATACCACCATCCCAAGAAAGGCAATTAACAGGGGCAGAAGACGCACAGTGATCCTCAGACCTGCAGAGCTAGTGTGGACTTAGAAGGGGGCACGTGATAGTGGCTGTTTCCTTCACGTTAAGAGGCAAGGAAAGTGTTGGTGAACTGGAATGTGCTGGTTAAGACAGGCTTTGCCAGCATGACAACCTGAGTCTAAACCCTAGCACCCTTATCAAAGTGGAAGGAGAGAACCAACTCCACGAAGTCGTCCTCTGACCTACCCCTACACACCTACACACACGTGAGTGCACGAACATCTCACTATTCGCTGTGACCTTCAGCAGACCACTTTAAAGATGGGTAACAGGGGCAGAGAAGACTCATATTTGGACACAAACTGAAGCTTAAAACTAAACTTAGATGCTTCATTATCTTAAGTCTGAAACCAATGTTCCCACTGCTGTGCTGCTCCCCAAAGGGCCTGGGAAAGCTGGGGGTGCTAGCAGGCTACTATACTCTTGTTTCCTAGACCTGAGTATATGCCCTCAGCCCAAGCTGAGGAAAAGTGAACCACTTTCAAATTTAATAGCTAGAACTAAGGCATTCCTCTGTGGGCCTCTACTTCCTGTGTGAACTGAGGCCCACAGACTCTGTTTCTGGCTCCTCCCTTAAGCCCTTTTCTTTCAAGGTGTTGTTGTGAAAATCAAGACTTGGAGTAGGCAGAGGTACAGATATATTCCCTCCCTTCCTGCAGTTTTTGAGACAGTATCTCAACTCTATACCACCCAAACTCTCGTCAATCCCTCCATCCCAGGCTCCTGAGTGCCTGTACTATATTACACACAAGAGCCACTACCATGAAG
The DNA here is from genome assembly GCA_019843965.1 of Rhynchomys soricoides. NCBI lineage: Eukaryota > Metazoa > Chordata > Mammalia > Rodentia > Muridae > Rhynchomys > Rhynchomys soricoides. The sequence goes on from JADRCH010000075.1 coordinate 3,584,664, forward strand.
ACTGTGGCCTCAGAACAATTTAAAAAATTAAACCAAGTGGGTTAAACTTGAAAAGAAAATCTTCCCAGAATATCGAGACTGATCTGACTCCACACAATCTCATACCAAAAACCAGAGTCAAGGTACCTCAAACAAAATTCTAACCAACATAGCTGATCTTACCATCATGTGGAGGGACATGAGAGATTCCACAGAGGATGCAAAGAAATAATTCCAGAAGACTGTCGTCTGTCTTCCACACACATGCTGTGGCACTGCATGCCCATATTCACAAACACCTCTTTCTCTCTTCCTCTCCCTTCACCACACACACTAGCATACACAATACAATTTTAAAAGAAAAAATAGGGCCAGGCAGTCATGGTGCAGCCTTTAATCCCAGCACTCAGGAGGTAGAGGCAGGCAGATCTTGAGTTCAAGGCCAGCCTGATCTACAGAGCAAGTTCCCGGACAGCCAGAACTACACAGAAAAAACCCGGTCGGTCGGTCGGTCGGTCAATCGATAGATAGATAGATAGATAGATAGATAGATAGATAGAAAAATAGATAGTGAAAGAAAACATCTGACTGACTAGACAGGAAAAGAAAGGTAATCACACTATCCTGGAGGGAAGTCTGATTGAGAAGTGCTGGAGAAAAAACTTCAAGGAGACAGAGGAAACAAGGGATCTTAGTAGCTGAAGTCAGGAGATAGAAATGACAGCCTCAGCATAGGAGCCAGCAGGGAGACCTGGCACCGTATGGGACTAACGAGCTAGAGGAGGCCATCAAGAGACTCTTAGGTACTAGGTAGCTAGGGTAGAGAAGTGATGAGCTCAGGGAGTGGACTGAGTAAGTGCATGGGAGTCATGAAAGAAGGGTCCTCAGGGGGCTCCACAGAGTGGATTATCTGCCAAGGAGAACTGTCCACCCCATCTCAAGCGCCTTCAGAGTTAGAGAACTGCCACGTTTCCACATGACTATGACTAACTATATTAATATCTGATGCTGGGGGCAACTATGCATAAGAATTTTGGGAAGAAGCCTGACTTTCATATGGTTGGCCTCACACACACATAAAACAGTATGTTTCTGCCAGAGAGACAGGGGGGAAAAAAGCTAGTGAGCTAGTTCACCATGAGGAAACACAGAACAGATCTGCAGAGATGAGAGGCTGACAAAGAAACAGATGCACTCTGGCTCCAGACTACCTACCCCTAAGCAGAGCTGAAACCTTAACTCCTGCGGCCCTGAATTATCCTTGATATTTCCAAGCATTCACAAGGTACCTATGGGTGTTTGCTTTGGAGTTCTCCTGCAAGTCCTCCTCCACGATTTATTTATGTGTATGCCTGTATCTGTGCCTATGTGAGTACATGCACACAGGCTCAGCAGTACATGTGCAGAGGCGTGCACTTATGAAGCCCAGAGAGCACTGGACTCCTTGGAACTTGAACTGAATGCTACCTGCAGGCAGCCTGGCTTGTGGTGTGGACGCTGGGATCTAAACTACAGTCCTCATGACTGCACAGCAAGGGCTCTTAATCACTGAACCATCCCTCCAGCCCTGCCAACTTTAGTCTTGACCATGATCGCTTCAGAAAATAAGAGGCTAACTATGTAACTCATAGTTACATAGGTGGTAAAGCAGACACGAAGTACTGTGGTCAACCCAGAACCACAAACCAGAGAGAGAGAAAGAGAGAGAGGGGTGGGTAGTAAAAATGACTGTCTAGTAACAGTGAACTGGTGTAAGAAGCTCTCTAAAGAGGAGAAAGGGAGAAATGCTGTTACCAGAGAGATCACATCTCTAGGAATGTCTGTGAGCTTAAAGTCATCATGATCTTAGAAGCAGAAGCCAGATAGGGAAGAGGTGGTTAGGAAGTACAAAGGCTTCTGTTCTAAGGGCAAACAGTGGCCTGAACAATACAAGTAATCCTCAAGTACAGTAAAGGGGTTTTTCTCTCTGAATTTAACTAAGAAGTATGAACAGAAAGTTGGATGTGACATCTAAGGGCCAAGCTTACCTGCTGAATCCCAGCTCTTTCTTATAACACCACAAGACCGAGGGCCGAGCCTTCACAGTTGCTTTGGACAACATATGATGAAGAATAACCACCTGACAAGAAATAAAAAAAAAAAACATAAAACCTCAGAGTCAAAGACAACATAAGGACTACCAGGCCCAAGCCCTCATTTGAAACACATAGAAACTAACTTGCAAGAAAAACACCTAAGGTCACAAGTAATAACCAAAGGGGACAAGAAGCTAGGTCACGTCTGCTTACTGGCTTGTCTAAGCTTAAATCTAAATATAGGGAATTTACTATTTCCAGGTACTGAACAAATATCCCCACTATGTATTCTACAGCAAAGAGATCAAAATGGTTCCGTGTACTGAATAGAAGGCCTAGATAACCCGACAAATTATTGGGACAGGACACAAAACAAAGGAGGAAGCATTTATCAGGTCTTTCTTACCTGATCTTTTCCTCGATCCCCAACTACAACAAAAAGAGACCTCTGCCGCTCAGCTATGCCATTCTCAATGAGAATTCGAATTCGGTTATCCACCTTCTTCCGATGCATGGTGAAAGACTAACACAGAAATAAAGAAGATACAGATGAACCAAATACTAAAAAGGTATTGCATCCAAGTAAGTGGCACCGGCTGGCTGCCCTATGTGGAAGCTGTGCTGCTGGCACGTTTGTAATCCTAATTACAAAAATTACAAAATCTTAATCTTCAAACAATGCCATAGGAAAGACATCAATCTCCGTTTTATAATCTGGAAACTAGAGAGGTGAAGAGTTCTTACGTAGGAAGGTCAGCAGAAGAGTGTACTTGGTATCTCCATCAAGGAGTTCAATAAAAACTAGGGGAGACACAAGCAGAATGATTTCTGTGAGTTGGAGGCCAGCCTGGCATACCTAGTGAGTTCCAAGACAGCCAGGGCTACAGAGAGACCTTGTCTCAAGAAGGGGTTGGGGGTGGGGAGAAAATCAGGACATGTTAAAAGTAGATACAAATGATTAAAACACACACCGGTCTCTCTAGACCACAAAGAGTAGCAAGAGACTTTAAGAGTCTGATGTTTCCCAGGCTGGCCTTGAACTCACTATATAGCCCAAGATGACCCTAAACTTCTGATCCTCCAGCCTCCACTTCCCAAGCACTAGGATTACAGGGAACTGCTCAAATTACAGGTATATATCATCACAACAGTTTTATGCTATGCTGGGAATCAAACCTAGGGCCTTGTGCGTGCTAGGCAAGAAAGCAGTCTGTCATCTGAGTAACATTCCTGGCCCTATAAATACCATTTTGTTCACATACATAACACACAGAGGGGGAAAGGGGGAAAAACTTAAAAAACAAAAATAAACTAAAAAAAAAAAAATGTAATTTCTGAATAGCATGAATTTTATTTTGACATTTGTCTTTTATGGTTTGGTTTCTTTAAAATTCACATGTATGGCAAAATGGCTCAGCAGAGAAAGGGTCTTGTTGCTAGGCCTAATGAATTTGATCCTTAGAATCCATATGGCAGAAGGAAAGAATTACCAAGCAGTGTTGTGCAGACAAGCAGACAAGTTCCTAAAAGTTCTTCTCTGACCTCCACATATAGGCCATGATGTACAGCACACAACACAACACACACATACACACAATTAAAACATAATAAAAAAATTTAAATTCACATGTTACTTATAAAATGAGAGAAAACAAATTTCTGATTCGATGTGTTTCTTTGAGTGAGAAGCCACACTAATGGTTCTAAAAAGGTGATTTCAAAAAGTACCATATGGATTACTGGGTGCACAGTAATACAAAATTTGCCTAGCTGTGGGGGGTTAGACTCAATTTCTCCAACATCCAGTAAAATGCAAATGTCATCTAGTTACCTATAACAAATATACCAAAGAAACATCAAGAAAAAATCAATCACGCTCCCATGGTATTAGTGTCAGGCTATGTGATTTTAAAATTCAGGAACCTGCTGCACTCCAAACCTCCTTCCCTAAACATAGGCTTTAACAGGTCTTAATATAAAACACTATCACAATAAATGGCCCCTGTTTAAAAGGGGAAAGCAATATAAGAAATCGAGTATCCCGTGGCATTGATGTAACAAATAGGCTTTACACTCTGATCCACCCAAGTCTAAAGCAGTTCAGTTTGAGAGCTTTATGTTGCCAGCCACATAAACACCTACAAAAATGAACGGGTACCTAATTGTTAAAGAATGTAGCTTAATTGTTAATAATCTAGCTTTTGTTATAGTAGGAGAGTCTTAGAATTAACAGGTAAGGCCCCTGACTACAAACTTTAATTCTAAGAAGTACTTTTAAAAATAAATGAAATACAACTACACACAAACAAACTTAGATGTAAAATTAATGGCCAGAGTGAGGACTCTGATAATTTAAGATTACTGGTACCAAGAAATGCCTAATAGATAAGGAAGGCATTGCTGGAAATAGAAAACAGGATGAATCGTTTTCTACTTTTTGCTTTGTTTTGTTTTTTCAACCAGTCTCACTCTGCAGACCAGGCTGGCCTCGAGCTCCAGCCCCTGCCTTCCAAGCGCTGAGATTAAAGGCATGCGCCACCACAACCAGATAGACAAGTCTTTTTCAATCAGCAGTATCCATTTCAGTACTCACAGCAAGCATCACGAGATGCACTGTCAAACGTCCCGAACGAGACAGCTAGATAGAGTACAAATAAATGGATATACTGTAGTATTTAAGAGCAGAATGTCCGGGATTAAACTGCGTTAGTTCAAAGCCTATCACTGCTGCGAGGAACCGAGTTTCTCGGAAAGTAGTTTTGACACCCACCCATTCTCCGTTCTCCCAGTCAGAAAGGCCCGAGTGTGGGTAAGAGCCACGCACCCGGAAAGCGCTCGAGAAACTAGCCCCGAGTGTCTGAGTATCCGGGACCAGTAATGTCTGTCTGTTGGGCAGTCTAGGCGAAGAGGTGTCCGAAGATCCGGGCATCATCTGGTACAGAAGCTTCCGTCCTCGAGCCAAAAGACACCAACGCACACTTCAACATCCAACCCAGCCCCTTACAAAGAGTACCTGAGTCCCGATTACGGCCGAAGCAGCCGCACAACGGAAGCACGTGAGGACACCGAGCTACGCAGGCTGACCGGTTTGCTGGAGAAAATGCTGCACGGCTGAGCTCGCCGAGGGGGCCGACGCTGCACCTGAATCCGCTTAAGCGGCAGACAGCACGTGGGAAAGCGCTCAAAAGGGAGGGGACCGCTACTGCAATGCAATCTTATGGCTATGGGGCCTTCCGTGGCTCCGTCGCTTAGTGATGACGTAAGAACCACGCCAGTTGTCTGCTGCAGCTGCGCACTAACTCTCCCCCGCCACTGAAGTGAGCAGTGGGCCATGAGGCCAGTAACCTGGCTATGGCAGGCGGAAGTAATCGTTTAGATATCCGGTGTCTCGCAGCTGGCGTTAGCTACTGGTACCCGAACTCGTCGACTGCAGCAGTGTTAAAGAGCGCCTCTATAGAAGGGTTGAACGAGGCAATAGCTGTTTGCTACCGTAGGTGCTGTTTTATCGACCCCCTACTTTTAATAACAAGAAACTAGGCCAGTAACTGCTTTATTCATCTTCCTTGAACCTCCATCACGCAGCAGTCTGAGAATATCTGTAGACTTTGTACCTATGATCGTGGCCGCCGTACTTTGCAAGCAACTCATAACATGCCGTGTTCTAAAAACCCAACATTGGGTCTCAAGGCTTGTCCACCCACATCCACAATGATTAGTATTTCTGCTTTCCTTTTGGCATGAGGCATGTGAAATTGGTTTATCCAATATTCCTGAACGCCACAAGTTCTGATATCTACACCGGAATTCCCTCCCCAAATTTACACACCAACAATTTTAATATCAATCTAAATTTCAATGCACTTAAAACTTCACGATGCAAAGCAATATTCTTTTGTAAGTCACCAATATAGCACTATATTTAATATTAAGGCTCTAAGTGCGCTTAAGAAAACTACCAGTACTTTGTTATTGTTGGCAGAGAAGTCCTATAGGGTGATGACACAAGAAAAACTCAAAACTTAGAAATAATGACCCTTAAGAATATTCGACTTTTAAAAAAGAAACCAATATAGGAAGAGGTCAGTAAGTGGAGAAATAAATAGCAGGCTAGCCAATTCTGCCTAAGTAGCCCAGATATGGGATTTCAGTTGTAATGGGGAAAACCACTGGAATTTTAGGGACAGAAATGATTCCCTTAGTCACTGCAAAATCTGACACCATCATGTCAAGGTACAAACAGGAACAACTGCCATCAGATAGTGTAGTCAGATTTAGAATGGTGAAGTGGGGCAGGAAGGGTGGCCACAGTACTAGATGGCTGAGCTGTCCATGCTGTGGAAGCATGTGATTTTACTTAAGGCCTGAAGTATAAAAAGACATCAAAGATAGCTTCCAACTTACTGTCCACTACCCCCATCAAGTAGTTGGGACTGAAAACAGTTGGTGTGGAATACCATCCCGGTTTAGAATATCAAATGTGTCGTTTGAGAGAAGATGGGTATGGGAATAAAACTGAACACCTGCAAGTTAGAGGGTATCTTTTGGAGACAATTCTCTTCTTCGACCTTTGTACCAGGAATCAAAACTCTGGTCAGGGCTGACTTCAAGTGAGGATACCTTGGGCTTGGGACTTAGGTATTTCTAGACAACATAACTATAAAATAAAGAACTAATATTCAGAACAGTGGGACTGGATTAGGCCACCTGGATTGAGTAAAACTAGAGATGAAACCCATCAATGAAGGATTACATACAGGACCAGCACAGGATACTCAGTGGTGACAGGAAATCCGAAATCCTTTCACTTCTTCCAATTTACACCTTAATTTTTGCTGCAAAGAATGATGCACCTTCTAGAGTCTGTTGACCCATAAACTTTTCTTCTCAACACTGCAGTGAAGGTCTTTTAAATGGCAGTTTTATTGGAAGGACCACTATCCCGACCCCCAAACAATACACACACCATTTTAAAGCCTTCAATAGCTTCCAAATGTTGAGACAAAACTAAACATGGAAGAAAACTGCCCTTTCTAGTTTCCCCAGCCAGATCTTGCTAATGCTTAAACAAAACAGCAGTCACTGGAGCACAGGCCTCTTAGACTCTTTTATCCAGTATGCCACTCCTCTCATCCTTATGTTAGCTGGATTATCTTTCAATGAAGTCTTTAACCACTGTTGAACCATGCCACTTACTACACAAATCTGGGTCACCACTGAATAGTTAACACTGGCCATAATGCCTGGCAAGAGATACCCAAATGTGCTAATAAATTTCAGGTTGTCTCCCTAAAGAAATTTAGTACTTAGAGGAAATTAATGCTTACAAATAAATATACCAAAACCTGACTTTAAGTACAGAGATACAGCTACTTTCAATGCCAGTGGTGAAGAACCAAGGCTATGCAGGAAACTGGTCAAGCATCACAACAGAATATTAATATACAGTACTTCTAATACCAAGATTGAGAACATACAGTAGTCTAGCGTTCTTCTTAAAAAGACCAGACCCAGAATTGTTTCTTCTCTCCAAAGGAGCACTTAAGGAGTTTTCCTTAGGGTGTATGCAACTCACAGGATTTGCTCAAGGACTATAAGCAATCATGTTTCCATACAATTTAATCTAATGAAATTTACAACAGTTTCTAAGTTTTTCCAGAACGTTTTATAAACTCAAAACAGTAAAGGCAAAGCTTAATTTACTTTTTCTTCTAACTTATACTCAATAAAACTAAGAGTACTTAATAACTCAAGTAAGATACAGCTTCAGAGCTTAAGGTTGAAATGTAGTGTATGATCAGCCTAAACTACATTTACCCCATTTCCCTTAAGTAGATGTACCACTGAAAATTTAACAAAACAAATTGCCTGGCACATATATGAAGCTGCTCAACTATATTCTGCACTTAGAAACTGGTTTTCTGCCAAGCACCTTAGTGAATAAACCTGAGAATAAGCATACATTTTCATGTCTCCTTGAAGTCTCTATACAATAGCATTGTATAAGTGTGTGTGTGTGTGTGTATACACTTATACAGAGACAAAAGAACTATAGAAGTTAATTTACTATAACCATTGGAAGGTCATACTTGATATCTTTAATATCAAGATACAATGATCAAAGAGAAAGGATGAAAAAAATTCATCTCTTTTTAGGAATATTGAGGCCCTGGTAATAAAATGGTCCTAAGCAAAAAGTAATCAATGGCATGCTACCTTTAAAGGGGGTGGGGATTTCATTATACATGGGGTATCTATACATACTGTTAATTATGTATGTACAAAATATTTTATAGCCTTACTACACTGAGACATGTAGGACTATCAGTTCCCTGTACTCTGGTAAAATTCACACTTGACCAAACAAAAGGTCTTCTGCATTTAGACAAGCATTTGCATATTATACAAGATACTGAGTAACAAAGACTCAGATCTTAACCAAACTACTTTAGTAGTTCTCTGTGCAGTGAGAGATTCCTTCTAAAATGGTCTGAATTGAGACAATGAATTGAATTGAAAATGTAGTTCTATGCGCTAGAACTACAATGGTAGAGTAATACCTCCTTATATGTTGCTCTTGAAAGGAATAAGCAACTTAAAAAATAAAGAGGTCATCAAACTACAACCACCTTTTACACATTCTGCCCTACGCTTTGGGTAGAAGCCTGAAACGTAAGACAGTCTCCACATTCACTTCAGAACTCAAATTCAATACTAAACTTATTTTTTTCAATTTTGCTTTCTTAATATCATAAAATTATATTCTACACGTAACACACCATCTAGGGATTATCCAATAAGCAACAAACGTTTTCTCCATCCCAATAAAATACAACTAACATATGGTTGTGGTACATCCCAGGCAGTTGTCATTTAAAGCACACAAGTGTAGGTGCTTGTGAAATATTCTTGGCAAAAGTAAACAGATAACCCTTCCAATATGATGTACCATAACCACACATGAGAAAAGTCAAGAACTTATTTTATTTATTTTAAAATAAACATTGAAGCTTCCCCATTATCCACCACCCTACAAAACTTTTGAATGTGGAATGTTCAACAGCCTAAGCGGTTTTAGTAGGCTACAAAACCAGCAAAAATTCCAGTTGTCAAATGATTAATATCTGAGAATAATTGTTTGAAGTAGCTGGTTACTGGCTTGGAAAAAAAATGTTTGCAAAAGGCTAAAAGTAAATTTAATTTCTGTACAGAAAACAACATTAACTTAGTAAGTAGCCTTTGCTTTAACAAGCGGAATTGTCCATGACGTAAAATGGAATGGGACAAGCAGCATTCAGTTCATAGGCACACAGAGCTAGTTCTCAAACTGCTAGCACAGATTCCAACACAGAACGTATGGCTAAGTCACTGCTACCTTCCATCTCCGTCCAACTGTATACTCTCTCTATGCACCTAAGGCAAAGAATCGACACTTTGAACATAAGTGTCTCCTTGAGAAAAGGAGAGAATTCAATTAGGGTTAAATTAGACAAAAGATAAATGAAAATACTTCACAAACAGCTACTAGACATGACCACAAAGTCTGTGACACTGACAATGCATGGGTGAATCATTTTAGCCGCTAGCTGTTGAACACCAGCGTTTCAAGAACAATTTTTAGAAACATGTTTTATTTGTTTTGCTTATACCATCAGAACTGAAACTACTGCCTGTCATTTCCCTGTTTTAGGGAAATGATTCTAAAACATACTGGTGATTTTCAAAAGATAGCAATTTAAAAGGGTGGTAGCAGCAGGCATTTGATATCTTTTTCTTTAAGAACTTTCAGGCTGCGGGAGAAAAACATGTGACCAAAAGTGTTAATGATTATCCATCCATTAGAGATTTTCATCAGTACCTATTACCAATTTGAATAACAATACAGCAAGATCCAAGGATTAGTGATGACAATGCACATTATCGTGAGGAATGACAAACAAGACCAATCGTCATGTAAGTCATTGTTCAGAGAAACTGTTAAGTGTTCAAAAGGTATCTAAGTATTTCACATTGAGCACAGAAGCAGCCCATCAGATTACACCCCATATTTGATGCATATTTTCCAAAAGAGCCAATCAGAGCCTGATTTGCATTTTGGCTTTGTCTTACAGAGTATCCACTACTAAAGAGCAATTTACATGTGTTTTTAATCACAGTCGTTTGGCCAGAAGACTAGTTGAGTGCTATGTCAAGGCTGTTAGCCAGCCTCACTTATGTGATTAAGGACCCATGCATAATTTGGTTTGTTTTTAATCTGTTGGTGCTCCAATTTGATGGGAAAAGCTGTGAAATGCAGTTGTTTTGCTAAACCACACTCCACTCCTCCCATCTTCCTTTCAAGGAAAATGCTTTAACTTTGTCAATTACCACTGAGTAACTCTAGGGCTGATTGTAGATTTTATCCAAAGTCAAAAAGTCAATCTTGCATTTTTTTCCAAGCCACTTGAACTAAGTATGGAGATATTATCACCCCATAAATAATGTTTTACTCCTAAGCAAAGGTGAGGAATCTGAGTATCGTGTGCAAGGCTCAAGATGACGCTTAGGACAGAACATGCAGAATAAAAATAGTTTCCTTCCATATCCAGGTAATATAAAGCTGACAATTGCAGTCCTGTCTTTATGGGATGAAACAGTCCCTTTACAATAAGTTTCCTGAAAGGGAGAACAAATAGATAATAACTCTTCTGGTAACATATTATGGTACACTGGCCAGTGTGTTTTTGGCGATTAAACATAATCCTGTGTATCACATTAATTCACTTGCTGAGTGTTCATTTGCGGCATCCCTCTGTTGGGTCTTGGGGGCCCTCCACGACCTAGAAGACAAAAATGGCATTTGATTTTTCTTTCAAGTATTATTTGTTTTGCCTTCAAGCAGACTTTCATCTGAAGTCAAGAAGCATGTGGGCAGCTTGTCAGCACATTATTAGGCTTAAGAGGCCAATTCTTCAGTGTTCAAGTTTCACCTGTCCTTGGAGTTGTCATGTGCAAATTTGCTCATGTGCTCTAGCTAAAAGAAGAGTAGAGCTAATGGAGTATTCCACCAGTACTCATTCATTCATTCATTCAACAAGTATTTATTGAGTGCCTACTATGTGCCAGGCACTGTCATGAGGCGTTTGGAATAGATACAGCAGTGAAGACAGACAAGGTACCTGCTCTCATGGAGCTTACATTCTAATGTACACGCTAGCTTACATTTCAATAGTAAGTAACATCATACTATCAAAATTAATAAAAGCACCAGAATGAAAACAGACCTTTTTACCTAAACTATTAAAAAGAAACTACATAACATTCAAAATTGTATAATGACTTGTAACAGGTAAAATAACTTTTTACATGCTGTTAAAACAGATATTTTAGCTATCATTTAACTCAACTTTCATAGAATGTGCTACAAGGTGGGACAGAAGAACATAACCCACATTCACATGCAAATACCTTTAATTCTTCAAATCAGTATTTCCCAGATGACCCATTAACCTTTTGTTTTAAAGTACTTTCTTAATGGTCAAATGCCACTAGCATTCAAATTAAAGTACTTTATAATTCCTCCTTAATATACATTTTATACATGTCATGGCCAGCCAATAACTATTAAGAAACCTAATTCTTTAACCTCCTTCAATCAGAGAACCATTTAGAACTTCAGATTACATGAAATGCTATCTGTAATTGTTCAGCGGATTAACTTCCTGCCCATGTAAGAAATTATTTTCCATTACTTGAAAGACAAATGAAACAAACGACTCTTAAGCTTGTCATTCTTAATTTTAATAACATCAAGTTCCTAAGAATTTGGGAGATCTGTTTAAACATCAGAAATATGTTGGTATTTAGATCACTAACACGGGTCCTAAAAGTGCTCAAATTCCAACTAGTTATGTCAATTCTAAATGGTTCTCTAGATATAACTGTGGCTTATTTGGCCATTTGAAGGGCTTCTCACCCTAAAATATAATATGCATGTTTCAAAAATCAAAGAGGGTAATAAATTTATATAAATGTTCAAGCTCGTTCCAAAAATGTCTTACAAAAAGTTTCAGTAGGTACTTCCTAAAAACATTTAGCAGGTTTTAAGACCTGAAAAATAAATTTCCAGTTGGAAAAACGCTTTTCTGAGGCAGAGAAAATGTTCCGATTTTCAAGACAATAACAGGGAAAGTCATTCAAAAATTAAAATTTGGATTCAAGATGAAATTTTAGAAACAGAGCATTTCATTTAATCTTTAGCAACAAGTCTGGAAAAGATAAATGTATTCCTAACATGTAACCTACATGCGGACTATATGAACAGTTCTTCCAAGGCCAGAACAGAAGCTCCACATAGGAGCTAGGATCACCACCACAAAATATTACCTCGTGGGGCTCCCCGTGGTCCACTCTGCCCAGAGCCTCGCTTGAAATTCTGCTGATATCCATCCTAAAAGACAAGCTAGTTAGTTGTGAAAGGAAAGGTAGTTTTGGTTAACTATATCTAGTCTATAACTAATAAAGCTTACCACTAGCAGAATATATAATTACTTCTAGACATCAGTCTAATTTATTACAGCTAATTTATTCTTACTGAATAATTTATTCTTAAGCTCAAGAATATACGCATGTAGTTGTTTTGAAGGTCACTTTAAGCAAACTACATTAAGTGGATGTCTATAATAAATGTTTAAAGAAAAACAAACTAGCAAAACAAACAAAAAGCCACAGTCATATAACAATGTATGTTGGACACCACAAAAGTGACCTCAACTCACTTTGTCACCCTATATTTTACATACCCGCTGGTAGCCAGAGTAGTCCCGGGGAGCACTGAACTGAGACTGTGTATAACCACTGTTTGGAGCGTTCGAGAATGAAGGGCGGTAACCATCATATCCTCCTAGAATTTAGGGTGAAGAAATAATTTACTTTTCCTTACAAGGACTCTGCTTTCTTAAAGGGAAGAGTAAATAAACTGTAAGTCACACTAGCAATTCAAACTAATTTTGAACTCCCTGCCTTGGTCCAATCTGTTTATCAAAATGTAAGTACCATCTGTCTTAGAGGATGAAACCTTTTGTCTGCCTAGGAGCGTGCGCGCGCACGCGCGCACACACACACACACACACACACACACACACACAATCCTTAAACTGTTAACTCAAACAAACTTATAAATAAATGCATGTATAGCAACTCAATTTTTTCTCTCCCAGTTTTGTCATTTAAAAAACTGTCAAAAGAAGTCAGGCAATAAGGTGGCACAGGCCTTTAATCCCAGCACTCAGGAGACAGGCAGAAAAATCTGAGTCTCAAGTGACATACATTCAGCACACACTTCAAATGTTTAAATTATATATTAAGAGACCAACGCAGAGAAGTGGCTCTTTCCCAAAAATCATAAGATACACTACTCATTTTACAAATCAGGAAAGACTTGAAACTGCAGAATCGGAAGTTATTATCCGCTTACCTCTAAATCCATTGGCAGGGCCCCTGTATCCATTCATCAAGCCTCTGGCACCACGAGACCCTCCTCGAGATACACCACGACTGCTGTAATAAGGCTGACTGCTACGTGGAAAGCCAGTGTTCTGCTGGGGGGGCTGCTGGTGGTTACCAGGCACTTGATGGGGCTGGTCCTGGGATCCATGGTAAGTGCCAACCACTGTTAAAAGAAAGATTTATATACATCAACAAAGAATCCATTACCATTCTTTCTCCCACATGCTTCCTGAACTATACAAAATGTTCTGCACTCTATTCTTTTTTCATTTTTCTTGTTTTGTTTTGTTTTTCAAGACAGGATTTTCTCTGTGTAGCCCTAGCTGTCCTGGAATTGGCTCTGTAGACCAGGCTGGCCTCAAATTCACAGAGATCCATCTGCCTCTGCCTCCAGAATGCTGGGATCTTAAAGACATGCTGTTCCACCACTGCCTAGCTCCTGCACTCTAATCTTCAAATTCGGTTATTTGAATAAATTTGCCTAGTAAGTCACTATTTCCCCCCTACCACTATAAGATTGAGCTAGAGGGTCATTTCCCCAATAGTAATTCCAAACCTTTAAAAAGCAGAGCATACAATTCTTCCACACAAAAAATTTGAAAAGGCTCTATATTACCAACACCTGTTGAGAACTGACCTTTTAGCAAAAGTAGATTCCATAATTCACAAGATTGATATAATCAAACAGTGTATATGTTGTTATTTTTCATTGTAAACAACCATAATAATTAAGTTATTTCACTAACTGAAACATGAAATCGTACTCGTAGGTAAGTGATTTCAGGCTTTCAGCTTAGCAGCCTTTGGTGCCTATCTAAAATGACAAGTACAGCCAAGTCAGAAGGTGCTAAAGGAACTCACACTGGCATCAACTGGAGGCTAGTTCTAAGAAGGCACGCATTAGGCCTGCCTCCAGACCTGTACTCCAGACCCGTGTACTCCAGACCCGTGTACTCCAGGCCAGGC
>JADRCH010000075.1:3599177-3638421 GCA_019843965.1 Rhynchomys soricoides
CGTGTACTCCAGACCCGTGTACTCCAGGCCAGGCCTGCCTCCAGACCAGTGTACTCCAGGCCCGTGTACTCCAGACCTGTACTCCAGACCCGTGTACTCCAGGCCCGTGTACTCCAGGCCAGGCTGTTTTACACAGCAAGTTCCAGGCACAGTCAGATCCTGACTCAAAAGGGAAAATGGAATAGGAAAGGGGGAGGGGGGGTTCTTTTCCAGGCCCTTTTTGTTGTTGTTTGAACAAGTTATTAATTAACTAGATTTTATTCAAATTAATGCAAGACTGAGAACACACCAGGCAGTTTTCTAGAAACAAATTACCAGTCTTGTCCACAGAGACACTTCACTACTCTAAAAAAAGATGACAATGTAGAATGAGTGGCCATGAATAAGTTATATTTGGAGTGATGAAAATAAATATTTATGAGGTTGTATTTGCAGAGACATTAAAGTCCCACAGCAACAAATTAATATATTCAAGAAATTGCAAGCCTGTGACCCACACTGATGTGGAAGTAGAGAACTGACTCCAAAATTGTCCTCTAGATGCCACATGCATGCTGTGGAACAAATGTGCACATCAACAAATCAAAGTTTTACTTTTTTTACAAGACCTTTACATTTTTACGAGTCTGGGTGTTTTGCCTATGTGTATCAGTGCATTATGTGTGTATGAAAACATTCTAAATTATGACCTTACAGGCCAAAAAGGATTTTTACCTAATCTACCAATTACAATCAATGTGTGTTTGTGTTTTCCCCAACACTATTATTGCACCAAGAATCAACCCAACCTCCTAATGCCAAGTATCATGGCAATAAGCTATATAAACAATGAACAGTTAGAAGTTTCTATAATTCAGTAACAAATTTATTTCCAGCAAAATTATAACATTAACTGGTATAGTACAAAAAAACTCTTGGGGTCAGCCACTCTAAATAAAACATTAACTGCCCTAATACTGACAAAAAAAAGCAAAAGATGATTGAGCAGATAAACAGAAGTATAGCCGTGGCAAGCATATCCAACACACCTCTCTCTCCCCCCTCTCTTACACACACACACACACACACACACACACACACACACAAATACAGTAATTAAAATTTTCAAAAGACTGAAAATTATCTTTCCAGTGTCTACGCAGACAAGTGTAGTCCTCATCCTTTAACAAGCAAACTTCTCTCCAATGGAGAAAACCACAACCAACCAAAATGCACAACAGTACCAACTGATCCATCTAGAATGCAACTCTCCTGCCTCCTTGGGGTCAGGATTATTGCAGAAAGGGAGATAAGACTGTTGAGACAGAAGAGCATGCACTTTGCTTTCAGATTCTGTCTCCTAGAAGCATTAGAAGCTACATGTATTTAGTCTACCAACATGGATACCTAAACACTACCAGAGCAAAGGTATTATATAGCACGAAGATACCAAGAGAATGGGAGGGCCGGGCAGTGGTGGCACACGCCTCTAATCCCAGCACTTGGGAGGCAGAGGCAGGTGGATTTCTGAGTTCTAGGCCAGCCTGGTTTACAGCGTGAGTTCCAGGACAGCCAGGGATACACTGAGAAACCCTGTCTGGAAAAACAAAAGAGAGAGAGAGAGAGAGAGAGACAGACAGACAGACAGACTGGGAGAACCCATGAGGCCTCAACCTAGACAAGAGCTAGAAGAAACTAAGGAAGGAATGTTGAAAGCAGGAGAACTAGTCTTCTTTAGCAAAGAGCACAGCAATTGACTATCTAATACCAAATGGTCATACCAATTGTACATATAAAAATATATATACAATTAGCGTTATACAGACTGATGAGGTTTTAATATGTATCTAGGAATACATACACATTTAAGAATTAAAAAGAAAAAATAGTCAATGAATTTGAAAGGGGCATACATGGGAAGTTTCAGAAAATAGTGTTAAAATCTCATTACAATAAAAAAAAAACAAAATTTAAAAAAACAAAATAAAGGACTAAAAAGAAAGTCACCATGGCTTTCTTACCCGTTTGCAGTTGGTCTTGTTGAAGCTCTGTTTGTTCCACTTGGTGAGGCTGACTGGAAAAACTCTGGTTATAACTGGCCTGGTACTGACTCTGCTGTTTTAAAGTTTCTGGTTCGTTAACAGGAGGAACTGGAGCATTCATATTGAACACCTGTAGCAAAACCAAGTAAATTAATGCCTTTATTTTTGGTTTGGACTTGGATGTCTCAGTTCAGCCTTCTCTTCAAATTTAACTTTAAAACCCCAAAAAATTCAAAACACACACATCACAAACAAAAAAAGCTTTCATGTATATCACTGATTTCTTGATGAGATATACCATGTTAACACATTTAAGTTTTACTCTTTATAAATTAATGAAAAAAGTCTGAAGTGCTTAATCCTTTAGGCACTCCTTTGTGCACTAATTCAACTGTATTCTAGGTTATAATTATTTTTCTAGAAATTATACAATTTAAAAATAATTACTGATAAACCAGTGAAGTATATAACACCAAATTTTACTTTCAAACATTTCAGTAAAATAAGATTTAGCTAAAAGAGCAAAATGTTAACAACTATATAACTAGTTTATAATTCCACGAGTATTATATTATACTGTTTGTTTTTGTTTTAAAGATGTAGTGTGTGTTTATGTGCAAACACTACACATGTGGAGGTCAGAGGAAAACTTTTTTTAAAAAAAATATTTATTTTATTTAAAATGAGTACACTGTAGCTGTCTTCAGACACACCAGAAGAGGGCATCAGATCCCATTACAGATGGTTGTGAGCCACCATGTGGTTGCTGAGAATTGAACTCAGGACCTCTGGAAGAGCAGTCAGTGCTCTTAACCACTGAGCCATCTCCCCAGCCCCAGACAACTTTCAGAATTAAGTTTTCTTCTACCATGTGAGTTCCAAGGATGAAACTTAGGATCAGACTTGGCAGCAAGATCTCTTCCCTCTCTGGCTCTCTTTTGTTTAGTTCAAACTTTGTTTTGTTGTTTTCGGAGTAAAGCTAAAAAATGAGTAATTCATAAGGCTCAAATATGCATCACTGAAAAGCCTAGGAAACATAGTTGAGTGATCAGTAAAAGTAACACATAATTACAAGCTCCAGCTCAGCTCCATTTACTGTGATTCATAGTACACACTGGAAATTAATTGCTCACCGTTTGCATGGATTGGAATGGAGCTGCATTTACATTGATTCCACTGCTATGCAAAGGTTTACTTGTCCCAGCCTGGAACACTTGAGGCTGAGAAGCAGGAGGAAGGGATGATGATGCTGTAGTCTGGTCTGTATTTAAAGATATTGTTGCCTAAACACAAAGCAAACAAATGTACGTTAGTGGTAAACTAATTCTAATGTATACATGTTAATAAATATAACTTTTATGAAAGTAAAATAGGAACAAAAAGAATCACATTTATAAAGTACCATGCCAGTTCATGCATGGTAACAGAACTTGCCTGAATCTGATCAATTGGCTCCTTTTGTGGCCGCTGCTCTGTAGCATGAGACGGCTGGTACAAGGGTTGAGATGCTGTATACCCTTCGCTTGTGGACGAAACCAAAGGAACCTATACAGAAATGAAGACCACAAACCTTAATTTCTTCTAACAAAATTAAAGACAAAGACATTATACAACCTAATATAGACACAAAGAAAAGACATTTCTGTTCAAGGAAAAAAGAATTTCTCTTTTCATTTTGAAACTGTAAGATTTTATACATTACTTGCTGGATAGGTGGCAGACATCTTTAATCCCAGCACAAGAGGGAGGGTAGGTTGGGGTGGGGTGGGAGATCTGTGACTTCAAATTCTTTATAGCAAATTCCAGGCCAATAAGGGCTACAATATTTGGACTTTTGCTCAAAACAAAATACTTAACAATTGCAAACTATATTGATATTTAAATCCCAAAGTTAAATTAAACTTTTGTCTAGTAAGTATAAAGCCCTAACTTGTAAAATAGTAAGCTGTTTTAAATATACACAATTGTTTTGTTTTAATGCAAGAATTAATGTTGAAAAAAAAAGGTTCTTAGACAAGGTCTAAACATGAAAACTTTTAGCTACCAAAAGAAAAGCAAATACAAGCATGGAAATCAGTGCTAGTAACTACCAATTAATTACCAGTGACTTTGTAACAGAACACTTGAAAAGTGATCAAATGCATCACAGACTAAGCTAAGAAAGAATCTTAAGTAACAAACCTAATGAACTCTTATTCATTCTTACCTGTGTGGCTTCTGGTTGTACAGGAACTTGATTAGACTGGGCAAGTCTAGATTCAGAATGAACTACAATATTAAGAAAACTGTTAACACAAAATCAAATTTCTTCAGAGAAAATACAATTTCTTAAACATCTAAATTATACATTGTGTAGTGGGCAAATTTCTATAAGTGATTAATGAACATTTTCATATCAAGAAAATAAACTGCAGATTATATCTAAGATTTCAGTTTTCAAATTAGCACTTTAGTTCACTGGCAGTAATTATAGTTTACTCTCATAGTTACTTTTATTTTGTGTATGAAAGATTAAATATGATGCCAGTAACAAAAGTTATCAATGAGACAATAACAGGAAATAACAACCAGTGCCAGTTACTTTTGAGAAATTCTACCTCTGAAAGTAGCACAATCCCACATGGTCTGGAAGTTAAAGGATTTCCTGGTTGTTACAGCCTGATTTCAAATCCCCTAGTAACCTTAAAATTTGGTCCTGGAATGATGGCCCAGCAAGGTAAGAGCACTCACTCCTCTTCCAAAGGACTAGAATTTGGCTTTCAACAACCATGGCAGGTGGGCTGGCTCACAACCACCTGTAACTCCAACTTCAGGTACACCCTCCCAAACATTAGATTTCGTGTTTCTTTATACTACTTTCATATGTTCTGGTGGGAAGAGCAAGATCCAAATTGCTAATGGTCCTATAGAGAAGATCCACAACACACTGATTCTTATTTGCTACTTCAATGATATAGAACTGAATGTCTTGTTCATCTCTTCCTCTCATTCATCCCCTTCATGGGGAGATCAGAAATTTTCCCTCAAAAGCAGAAAGCATCCACACAAGCAACATATATTATTTTTATTCTTAAGACTTTTGAAATTGAGGCTCAGCATAAGAGCACACAGGCAGCTCACAACCACTTAAAACCCCAGTTCTAAAGGATCATCATACAATCTCCAAGAACACCTGAACTCACATGCGTATGCCCAGACTCATACACATAATCAAACTTTTATTTATTTATTTATTTATAGACAGGGTTTCTCTGTGTGGCCCTA
The DNA here is from genome assembly GCA_019843965.1 of Rhynchomys soricoides. NCBI lineage: Eukaryota > Metazoa > Chordata > Mammalia > Rodentia > Muridae > Rhynchomys > Rhynchomys soricoides. The sequence goes on from JADRCH010000075.1 coordinate 3,604,463, forward strand.
GCTGTCATGGAATTCACTCTGTAGACCAGGCTGGCCTCGGAACACAGAAATGCGCCTGCCTCTACCTCCCAAGTGCTGGGATTAAAGGCGTGCACCACCACGCAGGCTCATAATCAAACTTTTAAAAAAGATTTTTCAAGGCTGGAGAGATGGCTCAGCAGTTAAGATACTCTTCCAGAGGTCCTGAGTTCAATTCCCAGAACCACATGGTGGCTTGCAACCATCTGTAATGGGATCCAATGCCCTCTTCTGGTGTGTCTGGCAGCTACAGTGTACTCATATAAATAAATAAATCTTTAAAAATGTTTGCTTATAATATTAAAAAAGAGATTTTTTTTGAAATATGCCACACACAATTTCACTAACACAAACTGTAACTGTTAAAACTAATTAAGAGTACCAGAAGGGAGTAGTTGGTACATGGAGGCGGAGAGGGTGATTCCGTAAATGAGAACACAGTGTGTAGATCTCTGCAGCACTGCTAACTTTACATTTAGATGCTACTGTGTTCAGCTTGTGAAATGTCATCAATTCTGTATTATCTATGCCAATAAAAATGTTACAAGAAATGATAAAACCAGTTAACTTCTTACAGGACATTTCACATCAAATTAAAGGACTCAAAACAAAAGCATTAAAAAGTGAGCAAGATTAACTTTCAAAACCTCTGAAGTCTATACTGCATCTTACATTTCCTCTCATAAAAAAAATTATTGCTGAGGTAGGAGGGGCTAAAAACAGACTTTGGAAGGTGATAAGATAGATAGATATTCCAGAGGGTACAAAAACAGTGAGCCCCACCAAGCCTGATGACCCACCAGGAGGAGAGACTGGTATTCCTAAGTTCTTCAGACAACATATATATATATGCCACATATGAAAATACATGCACAAACTTTTTTTTCTAAACAATTAAAACTTTTAAAATTATCATTACTAACCCTGAGGGCAAACCAGCTGAGGCATGTCCATGTTTTGGGTAGGGTTCATAGGTTGTGCTGATACAATGGCAGGATCAAGCGTCTGATTTTCAAAATCCAACATTGAATCCTACAAGTCAGGGTATAACTGAATTACATTAAACAACATACATTTAAATTTACTATGAATAGTGCTTAACTAAAATATACATACCTGTATGAAATTATAGGGCCCTTGCATTTGTGCCATAAGATCTTGTACACGCTGTCTTCTCACAAGTGGATCTGACTGAGCCACTGGAGTCAAAGAGTGGGGCTCTGGTACTGAAGGGGATGCAGCCTGAGGTTGCTGCTGGAGTGAGTTTACCACCTCAAATAGAAAGAAACGAAAATATTATTTTCATGGACTTTCCCCAAACACTAAATATCTATTATTATAATTAATGTGTCAATAATACAAAAGACTAACCACCTATTTTTTCTTCAGGATAGTTAGAAGGATTCAGAATATCTTTTGACTAAAGTCAAAGATATTAACCTCACTCAAAGAACTTTTTATTACCTCAACTGTTTCAACTGTCCACTCATCCACTTGCTCCTTCTCACCACTGCTGAACTGTGTTTCTGCCATGAACTGCCTATTGACATACTAAAAAGAAAAGTCACTGTTTGGGATGTCTGTTGGAAAGGGAGAAAGGTAAAGGTAGTACTAACTGTTTTTAAGAAATCGTACCTCTGTTGATTCAACCTCACTTTGCTCTGTGTATTCTTCCGTTGGCTCAGGTTCTACAGTTAAAAAGTAAATATAGCAGAAAAGAGTTAGGTCAGGGAAACTTTAACAGTAGAAACCAGTTATATAAATCTACAGAAAGTACAAGGGGCCCAAGGGGGGGGAGACAGACAAACAGACAGATACACACACACACACACTCTTAGGTGAAAATATATTAAGCTTGTCAACTGTAACAAATATACCTCTAACAGGAATGCTGCAGTAAGGAAGTTATGCAATTGAAAGAGAAAGACAGGTAGCAATTAAAAAACTTTGTTATATGAATAGATATTATGCATATATGTACATGTGTGTGCCAGGCATATGCAGTGTATCCAGAGGCCAGAAGAGGATGGCAACTGCCCTTAGAATGGGGAATTCTGTGGACTGCTTAAAATCAAACCCTGGTCCTCTGCAGGGGTAATCAGTGTTCTTAACCCCCTCTTATGTTCACTTAATTATGAACCTTATACTGCTCTTAAGAAAAAAGTCTGAGAGGCAGGCGGATTTCTGAGTTTGAGGCCAGCCTGGTCTACAGAGTGAGTTCCAGGACAGCCCGGGCTACACAGAGAAACCCGGTATCTAACAACCAAAAAAAAAAGAAAAGAAAGAAAAAAGTCTGCAGCCAATCTGATGGTGGCACAAGCCTTTAATCCCAGCAGTTGGGAAGCAGAAGCAGGAGTATCCCTGTGGGTTAGAGGCCAGCCTGCTCTTCAATGTTCCAAAACAGCCAGGGCTGTTATACAGAGAAACCTTGTCTTGAAAACAAACAACAACAACAACAACAACAAAAAAAAACCACAAAAAACAAAAGAAAATTCTGCTTGTAAATGATACCCTCCAAAAAATGAATGTTTTAATGATATTAATTCTATTTAAACTCTAAAGTAACATTATCATTACATAATCACATAATCAGAATATTACTGATAAATTCTTACCCTTTCCCATTTTTATAGTAACTACATTTCTAAGTTTCTTTACTTTGTTCCAGAATGAGTGAGTAGCTTTAGCATTAACAGTAGTTTCTATGGCAGGAATGATGAAAATAAAAACCTTCTAGATTGGACTAACTCACTCTGCAGACCAGACAGGCCACACACTCGGGGGCTCTACCTACCTCTGCCTCCTGTATAGTGAAATTGTAAAGGCATGTGCCACCATGCCCAATTTGATGCACACCTTTAAACTTAACTAACACTCAGTAGGCAAAGGCAGGCAGATCTTTAGGAGTTCCAAGCCAGAGGGAGCTAAATGCTAAGACTGTCTAAAGGAAGGAAAAAATAACAACAAACTCTCCATCTATTAGTAAAAGCGGAAAAAGTAAAACCACAAAAAGTATCTTCCATATATTCCACCAATAAGCAGTCTTCCCTTCTGGCTTCAGCACAGCAGCACTTGGGGAGTAGTGCTTACCACACGTACGTGCCCTACTGAATACACCCCTCACACTCTAAATGGAAAGTTGGGGTATAAAAGTTTGCAGTAATTACCCCAAGTTAGATAGCTGGTGTTGTATGTTTTTACCTTAAGCAATCCAGTTTTGAACTCATACTTTATGAACTATCACAAAATTGTTGTAGTATCCAACTGTATTCAATCTTAATCATCAACTTAATAATTATCATCAAAGTACTCAGGCTGTCTAGTCACACTAGTGTTTCATTAAGATGCTAAACATGAATTGCAAAAACTCCCTAGTCAACAGGGAGTTTACAGTTCAAGCCAGAGCTCTATACACACACTCTTAAAAAGAAATTCTCTTTATCATACTATATGTTGGTATGGTAAGAAGTAAAACGAGTCAGACAAAGTCCTTACAACTGCCCCTAACCTATATTCCTTATCCAACAGTACTAAGTAGGCAAGGGAGTTACCAATTTATCTGTGATCAAGGCCTGTAAGACACATGATGAGTTCAGTACTTGCCACGTTCAAAGGGTATTTGAGCATACAGATTTTACATACATACATACATACATACATACATACATACATACGAAAAGGAAATTAAGGCCAGAACCAAAACTAATAACACTCATATCCTCCCACCCAAATACTCACCAGCTTCAGCTACCTGGTCTTCCACTGTAGGTGCTGAAGCTACCTCTTCCTCCTCACACAACCCATTTTGATGATTGTGAGTGCTGTCAAAGTAGTTTGACTGGAAAACACGCTCAACAATTTCCTTTAGAGCTTTATCTAAACAATAGAGAGAGATTACAATGTTACACTGACAATTTGATTTGAAAACAATTTTTGAATAAAAATTTGAAAAATTCTACACAAGCAGTAAGAAAAAGCAATCATATTAGTAAAACAACCACACGAGCACACACAAATACACAAAGCAAATTACAACATGATAGGAATGAAAAAGGAACCTAACTAAACTACTATACTACGGAAGGAACAAAACTAAGATTATTCACTCAATAAGAACTTCTGTTGAACATAGTGTATACGTTAGGCACATGGTGAGCACTGGAGAAGTGGCTTAGGGATTAAGAGCACTTGCTGCTCTTACAGAAGACCAAAGTTCAACATGGGTTGGCTCCCAAACATCTAAATGCCAGATCCAAGGGATCTGATGCTCTCTTGTGGTTTTCTCAGATACCTACACTCACATATGTATATTCTCTCTCTCTCTCTCTCTCTCACACACACACACACACACACAAACTTGTGGTCTTCTCAGATACCTGCACTCAACATATGTATATTCATACATACACACATACACACACACACACACACACACACACACAAATAATTAGAAATAAATCTCTCTCTCTCCTCCCCTTTCGTTTTTAAGACAGGGTTTCTCTGTGTAGCCCGGCTTTACTGAAACTCACTCTGTAGACCAGGCTGGCCTCAAACAGAGATCCTTCTGCCTCCCAAGTGCTGGGATTAAAGGTGTGCACCACCACACTCAGCTTAGAAATAATCTTTTTTAAAAACAATATAAAAAGGCAATACATGCTCACTAATTTTAGCCTACCAGAATGGGTATCAAGATAAAAAGTTGACAAAATTACACAATGAAAAGTGACTGAGACCTCCAGAACATCCCTGGTACAACTGCTGTACAAGCTGACAGGAGGAGGTAGGTTAAGAGGGAAGTACAAGTCTTGTCCCAAGAAGGTATCAAATATAAAAAGAAACAAAGAATGTCACTGAGGCATGTCAAAAAAAAGTGCATAAAAATAAGTGCAAATTATTTATATACTTGCAAAATGCCTTAAAACAGAAAATGCATTTTAAAGATTCCTAGCTATAAATTCAGAATTATCTGTGATACTCACAGGTTGTTCCACATACAGGCTTTTCTTTCCCTTCCAGCAAATCCCACAGGTGAATGGAGGCATGTTCATACTGCTCATTTAACCTTGTAATAACAAAGAAAACATTAACTACCTTCCAACTGCCAATAAGAGCAGTGTCTCTAAGATTCTGTCACCAGACACCATCATACCTTAAACTCATGTCACGCTCAGGGTCTACTAGCTTGTAGAACTCATCCAGCAATGACAACTCCTCTTCAGACAATATCGGCACTCCACTCAAACCTTGTTTCAGGTCGGTTCTCACATCATCATCTCCCAGCTTATCCAACACATACTGTAACTCAAGGACAGTTTTTAAGCGCTTCTGTTCTGCTTCTTCTCTCATAAGCTGTTCCCGACGTGCTGTCTTCTTTATTGTTTTCTGAATCTGTCAAAGAACATAACACAAGACAGTCCAACTTTAGGTATATTCTATGCAAGAACAAGCCAAAAATCCACCACTTCCTCCTTGCTGCAAACAATCACTGATGATATCAGAAAGGAGTTCAGTACTTGAGAAATAATAAATAAAACTCTGCCTTCATGAATGAAGAAAATGGACAGAGAAAAGGAGACCATGTATGTTAGATGATGTATTTTTTTCCCCTCAGTTCCCCCATCTTTTCCCTTGAAAGGACAGCATCAAAGTCAAGTATTTCTCTCCTCCTCTTGGGGATAGGGAAGGTAATGCCTTTTCAAGAGTCATGGTGCTGTTTTCCTTCACCCTTTCCCACCATCTCAAGCTTAACTAAGATAAAATGACACAAAAAACAAATGGAGATATACACACAAAACCTATAGTCTGGGGATTGCCAAGTTGGCTCAGGGTTCAATGAGCACTGGCTGCTCTCTAGAGGTCCCAGGTTCAATTCCCAGCATCCACAGTATGCATTCTCAACACTACAACGCCTAATTCCAGTTCCAGGGAATCTGAGCCCTTTTCTGGTCTCCAAAGATATGTACACATGTGGCACACAGACATATATGTAGGAAAAACACCCATAAAACAGAAATCTTTTTAAAAAATTTTAAACCTTAAAGAGAGAAATGAAGAAATAATGAACACTATAATAATTTATATTGGCAGCAGAGAAGGTAAACGGCATTACAGCAATAAACGTATATAAACAGGGCTAAGGTCTAATTTAGGATGGGCAGGTAAGCTTACAAGGTGAAAATGTCATCTACTGAAATGGATGAGCTTCTCAATGTTGGGAGCAGCAGTTTAAATGAGGAAGGTCTTTCATAGGTAGCTGGAGGCAGAAAACAGGAAGAGAAGTAGGAATGTTGGCGGGGGGGGGGGGGGGGGGGGACACCTACCCAAAAGAAATAACTGCATGTTTCTGTGTGTGTACAGCATGTACACATGTGAACTCATGCATATACATAAATCTGGAGGCACAAAGATCTCAGACATCCTTCCTGAGATACCATACACTCAAGTACTTTTTTGAGACAGGGCCTCTCCCTGGCCCCAGAGAACTGCCTGTGTACATCTCCCTAGAGCTGAGATTATAACCAAGTGCCTCCACACCTGGCTTGGATATGGGTTCTTGGGATCTAACTCAGGTTCTCACTTTTACAGTGAGTCTGCGTGAGAGACTTATCAGCTCAAGTAGGGAAGGTACGAATAAGGCAGGTTCGAACCAGGCTATAAAGTCACTATTTGATAGAAAATAAAAAGATATCTACTTATTGTGAAAAATATATCAAAGAGTAAATGAACTGCATAACATATTTTTTAAAAACAAACTATATTTATAAAGCAAAGGAAGTGTGAGGGAGAAAAAAGGGTTCATCAAGCTTAAAGTTCTGACCTAAACCAAGTATCTTCCACTTGGTTACTATGGTTTCTATGTAACCCCATATCCGGTATTCCTGTATTGGAATTTAATTTAAAGACCTAAATTCAAGTGCTGAGGGGTAAAGTCTTTAGCCAATTACTTGGGTCCAAAGAGCACCACCCTGATGATCTGATAAGCATTACTGTGACAACAGTTTGTGGAAGTAGGATCACACTCTTTGTTCTTCCCTCTTCTATCTTCTGAATACACAGTTCTAGGGCCCTCACCAAATGCCAATGCCTTGGTCCTGAACTTCCAGTGTCTCAGAGAAATACATTTTTCTTCTTTTCAGATTGCCCAATCATTGATATTCTACTACAGAGGCACAGTGGCAGCTTCCATAGGCTACTATATTTGAATGCTTATTATCAAGGAATGGCACTATGTGCAAAGGATTAGGGTGTATGGCTGCACTGAAGTTAAGTGTGGCCTTTGAGGTTTCAAATGACCAAGCAGGCCCAGTTCTCTTTCTGCCCCTGTGGATCCAGATGTAGAACTTTTCCAGTACCATGCCTGCCTGTGTATCACCATGCTCCCTGCCATGATAATTGATTAAACCCCTAAAACTTTAAGCAAGCCTCAATTAAATGCTGTCGTTGATGAGTTGGCTTGGTCATGGAGCCTCATCACAACAGAATAGTGGCTAAGGCACACTGGTTAAATTTTCAATTACTAAAATATACCTTCTGTACTCAGAATTATAAGATGTGATAATAAAACAAAGTGCTGGAACTATTTATCAAATACTCTTATCAGCACAACTTTGTAAAAAGAGGACATTACTATTTTGAAGATTAGAAAACTGAGGTGCTGTGATAGCCTTGTCTCTTTCTTCCCTGCTTTTATCCAATTATTTTTGTGTGAAAATTTAACACATGAACAGCAAACCTACGTAACCTGGCCAAGTTTACACAATTACTAACTAAAAGTAATAGTCAATCACTTAATCAAAGTCAATCTTATTCCTGAATCAGTAATCAGAGCCCTTAGTCTCCTAATTCCTGTTGGAGTTGTCTCTACCAAATCAAAGCTAACCTGGTATTTCCCACATGTATTATTTTTTAATTAGCAGACAAAATGGCAGGTCTCCTTCTGGTATTTTATTTAACTCAGTCCTGTCCAAAAAATAAAGTGTTTTCAGTTATACAGAATTGGCAAATTAATAAGAAATATTTTAATCCAATTTCTACACCTTGCAGAGAACTCAACAGTAATGTAGTGACTAACCCCAAATAATAAAGTTTCCACTAATTTAATTTTTAATATTTTACACATTATTTTTACTTACATCTTGACTTAATGCCATAAAACTCCTCTGTAATTCCTTTGCAAACTCCAAATTATTTGTGACTTCCTGGTACTTAGATACGGCATCCTGAAATGACAAATCAGAATACACTTTTATTAGAAACACAACCACAAAATGTTTTAAAATAATGAGCACTGAGCCTTTATTAAGATATAATATCATTACCAGCTGGTCTTGATTAAGCCTTTCCCCTTTATTCATTCGTTCCTGGTAATCATCAAGTTTACCCTACATAAAAAGAGAGAGAGAGAGAGAATAATTACATTTATTAGTTTAACCAGGCCAAATAAGAAAACCTAAAATAAAAGTCTACTTCAAATTTTGCCTTAATTTTCGGATGTATTCCAGCTTAAAAAGAACTTTTAGATGAACCGTTCCACAATGTAAGCCTTCATGCTGACTGGAAATCATTCATTTTGTATTATCTGACAAGCCTACTACCAGGTGCAAAAGACCTACCTAAATTACCTCAGAACACCCTGTCAAACAATGCTAGTTACGTGCCTCTGGCCCATCTATCCTTTTTAGTTTGGGGGTGGGGGTTGGGGTGAGGGCTTAACCCAGGGGCTTTTGCACATGGCAAATTCCACTCTAGCACTAAGTTATTTTAGCCTCAGCCCCTCTCCTTTAAGTAAAAAACTAGGTTCGATTTGCTTTTAATTATTAACTTAAAGATATTTTTAATGTTTAAAATCTTTTCACCTCATTCTCTTAATTAGAAATGTAGAAGATACTGAAATATCAGGCCCGGGATATAAAAGTTCTAAACCGGGAACACTTGATTGGCTTATTTATATCTGATAATTTCTTCTTTTTCTGTTATACCTTTTTTCACTGTTACTTATATTTTGTGTATGGGTGTGTTGTCTGTAGGTGTGTCTGTGCATTGCCCACAGAGGCCAGTAGAGGGCCTCAATCCCAGGGACTGGAGTTACAAAAGGTTGTGTGCCTTTATGTGGGTACTTGGAATTGAACTATTATTAACATGGATATCAATGCCCAAGCCATATTAACTTGAGAAGCCAACATTTTTTAAAGAGAGAAGGATTGCTAAAATAAGAAATGTATTCACTGTGAAGAAGAGGTCATGAGCTATACAACAATCTCAAGAAACTATCAGAACTTCAAAAAGCAGGCCAGTTCTTTGGTCACAAGTTCCTGAAAGGTGGGGGAGGGGAGGAAGGGAAGAGAATATACAACAAATGGAGCCACTGTAGTGGTTTGTTTGTAGCACTCTGCACCACCTTCTACATTTAGATATAAAACTGACCCCAGGCTCTAGTTGTTTTAATCAGCATATACAATAGAAGATCACTGCTAAAACAAAACTATCACCAAGAAAAGATGAGCTAGAAAGAAACTCTGTTCACTAGTATATAAAGTCAAATCTCAGCAAAGCAAAGCCTCAGCTATTCTAAGTCAGTGATTCCTGAAGTATAGCCCTCAAACCAGCAACATCAGCTAGGGAACTTTAAGAAATAAAAAAACATGGCATCACCCTATACCTGAACCAGAAACGCCATGCTGGGGTCCAAGCAATCTGTGTTTTACCATGCTCTCTGTGATTCTTTACACAGCTAAGTTTGAGAGCCACACAGGTCAAACACAGTAATTCCCTTGTAACAGTCCAGTAGAAACTGAAAATTTTAATTTATTCTGAATCAAATATTTTCCTAAACTGAGAATCACCACAAGGCAATTTAAATTTTGAAACAAGTTGCTTAAAGGTTCACCTATAAGCAATTTAGAAAATGTGATTTGCTTTCTAGACCAACTTATAGTTTAACCCGGTAACTACTTTGTAAGAAAAAAAATCCATTTATGATCTGATTTGCATCAAACTAAGGAAGTGGGACCTGTTGGGTCCCCAAGTCCTCCCTCTGTTCTTCTTCCCAACTACCCTGAGATAAGCAGCTCTACTTTACACACATTCCATGTCATGGTTCACCACACTGCAGCCAAGTGAACACATATTCAAGCTGAGCCAAAGTAAAACTTTCTTCCTTTAAGTTGATTTTTTCCAAGGTTTTTTGTTGTTTTTTTTTTAATCATAGCCATGGAAAGCTAACTCACACTGAATAATCACCACCTTTTACTGAAAAGTAGTGCTTCTGTTAAGCTCGGTAATAAGCTAAAGTACCAGAAGTTAAAAGTGGTTTATGATTTAATTCAGTAATGAATGTGAAAAACTTGTACTAGACAAAAAAAAAAAAAAAAAAACAACAAAAAAACTCAACAGCGTTCCTGTTATTTTAGAAAATAAAAATAGCTTGCCATGCAAGTAAAGTCAAATACTAAGTAGCCTTTAGTGGTGAGGGAAAAGATACAATTACTTCACTACCCAACACTTGAAACAAACTAGAAACAAATGACACTACCTTAATACTTTTGCTCCCATTTTCACATCCAATTCAAAGTTCAACTAGCAATCTGATGCCCTCTTCTGGTGTGCATGAAGAAAGAGCACTCATATACATTTGGGTTTATATTTCACAGTATAAAGTAAGCTAATGAATTTCGGAAGACTAGCTACACTAACAGGTCAAACAAAATAAAACAAAAAGGTGAAGATTAGAGAAATAAAAGGGCAGAAGGTAGAGTTGCTCTCCCCTGAAGCCATCTAATGGACATCTAAATAGTGAGAAAAACAAATAGTTTTTAAACACAAACAGGTAGAAAGCCTTCCCCCTGTAAAATGGCGCTATGCTGGTAGATAAAGATGAAGCCTACCTACCACAATACTAATTAACATTAATCTGTCCTTGCTGCCTTGAAACACCAATTGTGAAAGTCAAATTAAGGTTTCTTTTCAACTACTACATATCCTGAAATGTACTAAAGTTCTTCATTTATAGTACCATGAAGAAGATAAGATTCAAGCATTTCCCAAAATAACAAATCTGAAGAGAAACCTTGTAACAGAAGCACAACTATATTCAGAAGTCAGGCTTGTGTTACAGAGCAATAACTACACCAAGTGCTATTCTGTCCCATTCTAACTTGAGTCCCTTTTCGAGAGCCAACAGTATTATGTGAAATTTGAACTTAACTATCAGATAGCTACCTTATCAATGAGGCACTATTGTCAATCATATTTTACCTAATTATAAACTAAATAGCAGTAAAATAACTTGCCATAATATATACCCAGAAAAATCGCATTATCTCAACATTCATCTTTTAAGTCACCAAATCCCAGCTGCTAACTAGATTCACTTCAGCCTCTGCCTAACGCTGCTGTTTCCTTTTTCCAACCTGAGATGATGATGACATGAGCAGCAGTGTATTTTAGGCTTCCATTCTTCCATTCTTTTCTGACTGACATAGGTTTTTAAAACCAAAACAGCAAGATGGGTATCTATGACAGATGTGCTCCCAAACTTTACTATTATGGTCAATAATTCCCATTATGAACCATCTTTATTGTTTTATGTTTCTTCTTATGTGTATGAGTGTTCGCACACATGTTTGTATACGCACCATATGCACACCTGGTGCACAGTGAGAGAAGAGGGGCTCAGATACCCTGAACAGGTAGAACAGGAGTTACAAATGGTAATAAGCCACCATTTGTGCACTGGAAATTGAACACAGTTCCTCTGCAAAAGCAACACATGCTCTTAACTGCTGAACCATCCCAAAAGAAAACATTTCCAATTGTGCATTTTAAAAGAAATCAGATGTGAGCCTCCAAAAATTATTCAATTGCAACTAGTCCCAAGAAAGACATCATCTGAAAAATCGCTACCCTGGGAAAACCAAGTAACTTCTGTTCTTAAAATTAATGAGACCTAACCTGAGACATTATAAAGTGAAGCCTAAAAAAAAGAGCACCTGACTATACTTTCTGTACCCAAGCCAAATAAATCCAGTAATACTTCAAAAACCATAAATCCTGACACAGAAACGTTAAGAGTTTTCTTTTCTTTCAACTTTCCACATTCACTAGTGACTTCTCTCTCCAGATATTTCAAATTATTAATGCCTTGCTCCCCACACAGCACCTGGAGAAATACCACTGACTGAAGCAATAATCAGCTACTTCCGAACTACTCTCCACTGAGAATTACTAGCTGGTAAAATTCATAAAAGCAGCAAAAATTGTCAGTTTTTTCAGAGAATAGTGGAGAAAACACGTACAACTCAGAAGATCTGTAACAGTTCTCTTCAAATGCTGAAGGCCTGTTCGTGTAGCATTAGTCTGCCCTAAACAAAAAAGTATTAAGAATGTAAGACGAAGGTATTTCTTGGTATTTATTAGATGTTATCTAGTCTCATTCTAATTTTTTTTCAAGGTTAATATGCAAAAGTTTCATTTCACACTTTAAAAAGATAATCCTGCAAAACCCTTACTGTCCATGCAGGAATGGAAGCAATTGACCCTGATAAGAAAAAGAAAATGTCAAAGAGTTCCAACACCATCTACTTTGAATCACATTCTTACAATATCTGAAGGTTGGGGCCAGATATAGCTTAGTGTGCTTTTGCCTGGTATGCCAAAGGCCCTGAATTTGATCTTCAGTATACCACCTAAAAGAAGTTAAAAGTTGAAAACATAATAATCACAAGGTTTAAAGAGGCTTAGAACTATTAATTGCTCTGTTTACAAAACTACTCAAAAAGATAAGTCTACACAACTGAACACACATGCACAAATTCATATTCATTCTCTTCCCCTCTTTGAGGCATTAAATTGGAGACAGACTGTTTTTTGAGACAGGGTTTCTCTGTGTAGCCCTGGCTGTGCTGGAACTCACTCTGTAGACCAGGCCTTGAACTCAGAGATCCATTTGCCTCTGCCTGAATGCTGGGATTAAGCTAGCAAATTTTAAAATTTCTATGTTGGAAAAACACTACAAGGAATGCATTTGTCTATAATTTCACAATGGTTCTAATACCGGGAATTACCTTTGCCCTCCATACTAAAAGTATTAACAAATCATGCTTACACTACCAAAATTGTTCTACTTGTCTGCCCACCTGAAATATAAAAATTCAAGTTTACTTTAGAAAACAAAAACTAATACAAGTAAAGTTTTCCATTCATGGATTAATCCATTAATGACTGTTGATAGTCAGGTCAGTGAAGGCACATGCCATTGAGCCAGATAACCTAAATTCAGTTATAGGAGTCACATGTGGTGAGAACCCCTGAAAACTGGTTCTCTGACCTCCAAAAGTACACTGGAATCTGTGCTTTAGAACACACACATATAAACTTAATTCAAATTTTTTTAAGTTTCATTTAATTATAATAATGTCCTAATGCCTGACATTGGTATGTTTATTACCTAGACAATTTACAAAACTCAGCAATATAACATTAATAAATGTCTAACAAGGTTTTTTTTCTCCTTGCTTGCATATTGAACTTTTCACTTTTGGGGGGTAGTTTTTTGAGACAAGGCCTATGTAGCCCTGACTGTTCCAGAGCTTACTATGTAAACTAGGTTAGCTGTGAACTCAGAGCTCCACCTATCTCTACCTTAAAAATGCTAGGATTAAAGGAATACGACAGTCACCTAGCTGCACGTTAGATTTTTAAAAGAGTAACCAGGAACTAGAGAAATGGCTCAGCAGTTAAGAAAGCATCCTACTCTTGCAGAAGACCCAGATTTGGTCCCAACACCAACAGCAACTCACAACCATATACACTTACATACATACACCCAGGCATAAACATTAAATAAACGACAAAAAGAATCTCAGCACAGGGCTGGAGAGATGGCTCAGCAGTTAAGAGCACTGACTGCTGCTCTTCCAGAGGTCCTGAATTCAATTCCCAGCAACCACATCATGGCTCATAACCATCTGTAATGGGATCTGATGCCCTCTTCTAGTGTGTGTCTGAAGAGAGCTTCAGTATACTCATATAAATAAAAAATAAATAAATCTTTAAAAAAAAAAAAAAAAAAACTCAACACAATTCCTGTTGTCTGTGCAGACTACCAAGACAGACAACATCAAAATAAACAATAAACAAACAGCCCACCTCAGTGGTGCAGGCCTTTAATTCCAGCACTTGGGAGACAGAGGCAGACAGATCTGTGAGGCCAACTTGGTCTACACATAGCAAGTGTAGACCAGATCTATATAGCATGTTCCAGGACAGTCAGGGCAACACAGCAAAATTATGTCTCAAAAGTGGGAAAGGGGCCATTAAGAGATGGCTCAGCTGTTAAGAGCACTTGTTGCTCTTGAGAAGATACGGTTCTATTCCCAGTACCCACAAGGCAGATCACAGAAGTCTGTAATTCCAGTTCCACAGCTGGTAATATACAAACATAGAACATATAAATATATCCAGGCAAACATTCATATACATAAATTTTAAAATGTTTTAAAGAAGTTGAAGTAAAAGGTTTTATTTCAGTCTACAGGGCAACTAAGGTGAACAATTACACCTAGGCTGAACAATATTACAAATTCTGATTATCCCTATGAACATTAAATCACCCTTTCAGACCTGGATCAGTTTATAGAAACATTTCTATTTGTTTTTCTATAAAATGAATTGGACTAAATCTAAGGTGGTTTTAGCTCTAAAAAAATTTAAGGTTCTATAACAACACAGCAACTGAATTAAAGTCAATTAGTCATGATAACTTTTACCAACCAATTTTTTACTAGATTTCTGAAAAGATAAAATAGTAATCTTCAACCTAGCCCAAAATATAAATTTAATAATTGCTCACTTAAGATTATGACAAATTAGCCAGGAGTGGGGGTGCACGCCTTTGATCCCAGCACTCAGGAGGCAGAGGCAGGCTGGCCTACAAGGGTAGTTCCAGGGCAGCCACGGTGGTTATACACAGAAACCCTGTCTTTAGAAAAAAAAGAAGCATTATGACAAATTCTACATATACCCCATTCCCACCCCAAAGACAAGGTCTTACTATGTAGCTCTGGTTGTCTGGGATTTACTATATAGATCAGGAGAGTTTCTGCTTGACAGATTGTATGTTTTTAATGTATGAGTACTCTATTTGCACGTATGCTTGCATGACAGAGGAGGGCATCAAATTCCATTATAGACGGTTGTGAGCCACCATGTGGTTGCTGGGAATTGAACTCAGAACTAGAACTTCTGGAAAAGTAGCCAGTGCTCGTAACTACTAAGCCATCTCTCCAGCCCCCAAAAATTATATTCATAATCTGCACATAACACAAAATGTATTCTTATTCACATAAGTATCCTAAAGTAAAATGTATCATTTAACATATAACAACACTCATGATTCTATTCTCACCCAAGAAAGGAGTTCACAACTTAACCTTTTAAAATATCATACACCATGGGGGTGGAGGTTGCACAAGAGAGCTGAGGACCAATTAATTACACGTCATAGTTTTTTCCCCTTGGCAAGGTAAATTCACAAGTAACCTTGTGTAGTGGCACACTCCTTTAATGCCAGCATTAAGAAAGCAGGAGCAGGTGATCTCTGAGTTCCAGACCAGGCTTGTCTAAATAGCAAATCTAGGATGACCAGAGCTACATAGAGACCCTCTAAAAATAAAATACAACCTTGTTCTTAAATTAAGCAACATAGGTTTCTTTTTTCCTAAGACAAAAATAAAAAACCAAGTGAACTTTAGCCTCGTCATTGGGAATGAATGGATCTTGCAAACCAATTAAGAAGCTAACTCACCCAAAACCTGAAATGTCAAAAAACAAACAAAAAAACCTACTTTAGCACAAGAGAAGATTTTATCTATTAAATAGTTTAAAGAATGAGTATTTATTTAAGCATTTAACACAAGCCCTGTACAACAGTTGCATCAAAAATTCCAAGAAACACACTGCAGGTCTAGAACGGTTAGCCTCACTATCTAATGATAACATTAATTACAAAGACAAAAGTACGTAGTCTTTAGCAGTGGTTCTCAACCTCCAGAATGCTGCGACCTGTTAATATAGTTCCTTACGTTATAGTGACTCCCAACCACAAAATTGTTCTTGTTACTACTTCATTTAATAATTGTAATGTAATACCTGTATTTTCCAATGGTCTTAGGCAGCCCAACCTACCCCCAGAGGGGTCATGACCCACAGGTTGAGAGCCACTGCTTTAGGGACTGGGTAAAAAATATACATTTCCCAATCAGTTTGAGTTTCAGTTAAGCTTTTTTAAAGCAAAGAGACCGCTAGCTAACCTTTCACCTAGTAGAGTTGTCAGTCATTTTAAATGCCACCTATTAAAAACATTGTTTACAGCAAAACTGATTATATCTTACACTACCAAATGAGTATCTCTTAAAATTCAAACTTTTGTTTCCAAATATCGTCTTATATAGCCTGTTCTGTACTGAAAGTACTGCTGAAAGAAAACTAGGTAATAAGTCCTTCAACTCAGGACTATCTGTATTCTAATTGCTAAGTAAGGCTTTAACATTTACATTTGACTTTCTATAGCCTAGACTTCAAAAATGACCAAGCCATTTATCAGACAGAATTTCATATATTTCTGTTGCAGGATATTTGATCACTCTTGTGAACTCCACCAGTGGGAAGTCTGCATTCTCACTGCAGAAATTAACAAATAAATAAAACTTTCTTAAATGAAATACAATCATATTAGGTCTCTTCCTTAAGTGATAAATTAGCTACTAGTAACTTTTGTTAGGATGCCTTCTTGGTCTAGCAGGCTGTAGTATGAATAGGTAAGAGTCAAATATGGCGTTTCTAAAGAAGTATTAAAACTGATTCATAGAGTAAATCCTATTTTAGGTACTTTACAAATGCTCAGTCCTACTGAAAACCTCTCAGATGGCAAATCATCCAGTAATAGAAAAATAAAATAAAAACCAGATGTGCTCATATTAAAATCCAATGCTTTGAGCATCTCCAAAAGTAACTGTAGTTTTAACAGCCATTAAGATACAATATCAACAGTCTAGTAAGGGAGCAGCTCAGCCTGTGCTTTTTATAACTTCATCTTTTCACTGTTCTTCAATAACCAAAACGCTGACAACAGAAATGATGTAAAACATTTTTATGTAAATTTGTTTGTTACATCATCACAAGATACTATTATCTGAGTCAATCTCCATAACAATAATTACATTTCTCCTCCCCCCAGTTTTTGGAACACATTTCTCCCTGTAGTCCTGGCTGTCCTGACCTCACTTTGTAAACCAGGCTGGCCTCACACTCAAGAGATCCACCTGAGTGCTGGGATTAAAGGAGTGTACCAACCGCCATGGCCCAGGTGATAACAACATTACTCTTACCTATAGAGAGAACAAGTGGCCAGTTATGGTTCAAGTCCCCATGGGGATAACCTAGATTTCTGTGTCTTGTTTTCAAACGTCCTTAAACACTTCAATCTGTTACCTCACAAATACAATGACTGCTAATCAACCTTGTTCTTTAATGAACATATTTGAAGATTTTGCAACCACTAACATCTATACCTCAAATATTACATCATTAAAACTCATGTTGGTTCTTATTCTAGAAGAAACTGAGCATTTGGAGCAACAGCCAAACTAACAACATTGCTTACTGCATTAGGAAAATTTAAAGATACCCAAGTTAAACTCAATTGCACACAAGGTACCAAACACACAGCAAGTATCAGAAAATGCTGGCATGAAATTCCATATTTGAATGTAGCTTATAATTCACTATTTTAATACATTTTCCGATTTTCACTCTTAATAATTTAAGACACTAAAATTCTTATCAAAATAACTAAAGCTTGCTATCTTGTTAATGTATATTCTCAATTTCAAATAAAGTCTGGGAAATCATAGTAAAACGGCTACTCTTCAACACTGAGACAGAAAAGTAGCAAAGGTGAATGTTTCAAACTCACCAAAAATGTAAAATCAGTACATAAACTACCAAGATTAAGATTTAAATATCCTGGGTTTTTTCCAACTTACTTCCTACAGCTCATCTTTTTGGCCAATATTCCTATCTCAATAATATCCTCTAACTAGATAAACAAGCATCTTTATGGGAATTTTTCAAAATTGTAAAATATGCCCTAGAGACCAGCAGGCATAAGTTGTCAAAAGTTACATTTTACTTAATGTAAAAGGGCAAGTTAGAATAACAGTTCCAGGTAAATTGCCTCTGTTGTTATTCTACTACTCCATGTTTGTCCCTTTCCACTATTTTTCTTAATCAGGGTAGAAATTTATTTCTACCCAGACTCTTCCTCTAAACTGTTGGTACACCGTCCTACACTAAACGCATAAAACAAAAAGCCGATTTAAGTAATCTAACAGTACGGTCCAGAATGGCTAAATATTAAAGCCAAAAACAGTGTGGGTGTGGCTCGACTTTTTTTTTTGGGAGGGGGGACTAGGCGGGGCTGCTGCCTGGTCTCTGCCCTCCCCCTCTGCTTTCGCTTTGTGCTCACAATGCAGCTCCTGTACAGCGCTTCCCTCTCCCGCAGCCGCCGCCATGTTAGACACTCCATGTGCCCAGAGACTCAGAGGCAGTCTCCAGTCTAATCTAGATCCACCTCCGAAGGATCGATGATATCTCCCTGACCCTTTTGAATTATGAAGCGGTAAAAATTAATAAATTAAAAGAAAAAGTCATTGCAAAAAGAACAACCAAAAAAAAAAAAAAAAACATTTAAAAACTACCTCGTGACTAGACTGGGCGTGTGGTTCCAAGCACCCAGACAATCGAAACAAAGGGGGAAACGTAGGGAGCCCATCAGAAGGGGGCGGGGGTACCCAAGCAAAGGCCTGCTTAAATAGGACTTGATGGGACTGCAGCCCTAGTTCAGGAGTAGACATCTTTTTTAGGGAAGAGGGGCCAGAGCCATTCCACCCGCCTCCAGACTAAGTAGCAGAGGCAAACGCCACAGTTACAAGGCAAGGGCTGCTCAACTCCACAAGCAATCGGATGGCCGGGCACACTGTGTTTCTTCCCCATGGCCTCTGTCAGAAGTCCGGCCTCGGTTTCGGAGCATATCCAGCAATGGGCCCCACCACCCAGGCAACCGGTCACCAAGCGAAAAGGCCCCGCACAGCCTGATGTGAGTAACCGAGGCCTAGAGGCAGCGCCGCGTTCGGGTCAGGTGACAGGCACCTCCCCGAGGCGCCCGTTTTCTGGGCAAGAAGCTCCATCCACCGCCGAGACGGGAGTAGGGCTGGAGCCACAAGCCCTCCCTCTCCACTATCTCCTCGCACCTTTTTCTTCTCCAGGTTCCGAAGTTTCTTGTCGATTACGCCGAGAATCTGCTTCATGGCCTCGGTCTGGACCGCGCCGGTGCCGGTTGCCGGATGCTGAGAAGCCGGCGCAGCTGCCCCGGCCGCCGCCTCACTCCCGGAGGGACCGGACGGCGGCGGCGGACCCGACGATTTGCTGCCGCTTCCGCTGTGGCTGGTGGCCGAGGGCATCTTTAGACCGAGAAGAGAGGAGAAAAAAGCGGGAGGGAAGGACAAGAGCAGCAAGTCAGGAGACGGACGGGGAGAGACGCGGGACAAAACGCGCAGCAGGCGGGAGGCTGCGCGCACGCGGTGGGGGAGGGGGCGGCGCGCGCCGCCGGCAGGAAGGGGACCGCGGGCACGCGCGCGACCCGCCAGCGGGGCGCCGGACCGCCTGCCCCTCCCCCTGCCCGCCCGCCCGCCCCGGGGCACCGAGCTCGCGCCGGGGGCGGGGCCTGGCACAGCCGCCACCAACCGCCAGGGCAACGGTCCCCACAGGGCAAGTGGCACCCGTTGCCTTGCAAGAACGAGAGGGACAGAGGTCAGGGCCGGGGGTAGAGAAGGGCACAGGGAGTGACCGGGGTGGGGGTGGGGAGGCCTTGAACGAGCCCTTCCAGATGCTCGGACCCCTCCGAAGGTAAAAAGGACACTCAGGTACAGCGGCCTTCTTCCCCTTCGGTGTCTTAATCCGGGATGGCGCTCACCGTGCGCGCGCGGAGCCGTTGGACGTCTGGAGTGGGCAGCCGAGGGGGACAAGGGTAGCGCTGCGTTGTGAACAGAGACGTGCGCTCCGAGGGCGCAAACCGCTTCGCCCTGTCCCTGCTGCACTGAGCTGCTCCTAGTGGGACAAGAGCCGGCGCGGGAGGGACTTAGCCAGCCAGCGCTCTGAAACGAGGGGGGGGGGGAAGCATAGGGAGCGAGGGCCTTCAAGCTGTTGGGGCTGACCGACGTGAATGCCTGTAGAAAAAGGTCACCGGGCCGCGCCTCCCGTTTGGCCTTGTCCTCTGCGCCAGGTTCCTGCCCCTTTGCAGATCTGGAAAGTACCCCATGGAGGCCGCTGCCACAGACCCCTGAGTTTTGAGTGAAATCTAAGCTGGGGTCCTTCAGGCGAAATCTCTTGACATCCAAACGGGGACAATAGGTGTCAAGCTGCAGGCTCCGGAGCTGAGGACTGCCCCTTGTAGAGCCTTATTTGGAGAGAGTGGGGGTTGGAGGGGCAAAGGTTTCTGCAAGTAAGGGATGCGTGGGGTGGGCGGTGCAAAATCCCAGCTTCTAGAATTTCTTTTATATGCAAAGCATGCAAACTCACCCTAAAAGGTCTGAGAAAAGACAATTTGCCACATAACAATTATACAGTAACCTAAGCATTCTCTGTAGAATGCATGGAGAATGAGCATCCTTAATGGCTTTTTGATTTCCTAATGTTAAATTATGTTAAAAACCGCCTTCACCTGCCTGAGATAAGTAACCAGTAGGCCCTATCATGAATTACTTACCTTTCTCCGTTTCATATTTTACCAAGAACTTTAAAGACTATGCTAGATGGGGGGAGCGTTTGTCCAAGAGAATTATTCGGGGGGGGGGGGAGTCAAAGTGGGTGGACAAGGAGTAAAAAAAGAAAAAAAAGTGCTTTAGAGAAAGGTATTAAAAGGAATATGATCTGTGAAGGATTCAGCAACATGATGTATGAGAACAGTAAAGGACCAATTTATAATTTAAACTCTATGAAAAGGAAATTTAGAAGAGGTTTCTATCAAAATCACTGTTCCCTGGGTATTAAAATGAATAATACTGGCTGCCACCAGTATATCCTGAGGGAGCCAGCAGCACCCTGTGGCCTTGAAATATTTGAGTTAACTGATAAGTCTGTAATCGGCTTTTAAATATTTATCGAGCACTTTATGGAATATTAGGAAATCGTCAGTGCTAGAGATGGTGAACAAAACATTTTTTTTTTCATGGAGTTTGTATGCACAAAAATAACATGGAAGCCAAAGGAAGAAAAAAAAGGTGGTGGTCAGTGAAAACCTCCCTGGGTATGCCTGAGCCTGGAGGAAGCAAAGAAAGAGGGACCTTTCTAGTAAAAGAAATACTACTGAGTGAGATGAGCTTGGCTTGGGTGCTCCTGCCTGTAATCCAAGCACTGGAGAGACAGAGACAGGCAGACCTTTTTTAGCTCAATATGTAGACTAGCCTAGTCTACATAGTAAGTTCCAGACTGAGCAAGAGTGACATATGAGAAACTGTCAAAATCTTAATGGGTTTCACAGTAGCTAGAACAAGAAGTAAGAAAACCGTAAAGGGGCCTGGCTTCTATATTTGCTGAGTGACATAGGGAATGTTAGTTTCATCAAATGTGTTTCAAATCACTCTTACTGCCATGGCAGTGCAGACCTTTAATCCTAGCACTGGGGAGGCAGGTGGATCTGAGTCTTAGGCCAGCCTGGTCTACACAGTGGGTTCTAGGGCAGCCAGGGCTATTACACAAAGAAATCCTGTCTTGAAAAGCCAAAAAGTAAATTTTAAAAACCACCCTTACTACTATATAAAGAATTGTCAAGAAGCGTGTACTGGAGATGAGAGGCTAAAGTAAAACCAGGAGCCAAGAGACCAAGGAATGGACTGTGAAGTCAGCCAGCCAGCCCACAGTAGTATAGGCCAAACCAGCGATAAGCAGTGAAGGAGTTTGATTCATTGTACATTGTAATTGTAGAGCAGTGAAGATGGTAACCGGGGTCAGATTCATTTTACATTGTAGTAGAAGAGCCAAAAGATTTGCTAGCCAGCTGTGTATCAGGTATGAGAAGAGTAAAAGTTAACCTAAAAATTGACTTAAACTATTTAGCACTATGATAAAATAAAAGTTCTAATGTCTAGAGAGGATTATGATCCTAGCTACTTGTAATTCCAAATATAAACCAACCAATGTCATATCACTATCTCTGACCTCCAAGCCAAACCTACTGAAATAGCCTGCATTTTAACCAAAATCTTGAGAATTTTGGAGAGTTTTGAGAAATTGCTGGATTCAGTACAACTTGACCGATGTCTTTGAGACCAGTACTCTAGTAGACAAATTCTCCCCAGACCTACAGGATTAGAAGCCTCTGGCACCAAGCTCCACAGTCTGTTTTAACATGCTCTGTGGATAATTCTGATGGATGCCAAAGTATGAGACCCAGGGCCAGTAAGATCTCTCCACAGGCAAAGGAGCATGCCTCCAGCTAATTTTGTTTTTGGTTTAGGTATATGTATGTAGAGCATGTCTGCATAGGTGATCTGTGGCCAAGCATGTAGAGGCCAAAGCAGGACCATTGTCTTCACTATTCTGTGCCTTGTGACTATCTCTCCCTGTAAGGGAAACTCACTATTTTGGCTGGGTTGACTGGCCAGAGAACTCTGAAGATCCTCCTGACTTTGACCCTAATGTTGGGGTCACAGACATAAATAGCCATGTTCAACTTTTTATATGGGTACTGGGACTCAACCCAGGTCAGGTCCTCATGCTTAGGGAATAAATGTTTCTACCCATTAAGCTATCTCCCAGATCCATTTGTTTTTATAAAGATTTATTGAAACATCTGCCTCCATGTTAACTCACTGTGACACAGAGTACACATATAAAATGCAAGCCTGTAAGATGTCTCAGTAAGAAAAAGCACTTGCACCAAGTCTGCCAACCCAAGTTTGACCTCCAAGAACCACATGGTAGAAAGAGAAAATGGACTCCAAGTTGTTTTCTGACCATAATATGATTTTGGTGGAATGTGCATGCCCACAAATGCCCTCCCAGCAAAAGTCATACGTCTAAAATACCATCTCTCCCTCTTCTGTAACAGAAGTATTCAAATCCCTGCCTTAAAGAGAAGGCTCTGCTTATAGTAGTGTTCAGTAGACCAGACTGCTAGAGAAGCTGTTGATTACTGACTGTGCTGTAAGACTATCAGAGTTATCTAGAGGCAGTGGTATTACATGCCTTTAATTCTAGCACTTGGGAGGCAAAGGCATCTTGATCTCTGAGTGTGAGACCAGTCTGGTCTACAGAACTAGTTCCAGGACACCCAGGGCTACACAGAAACCCTGTCTCCAAAATTGCAAAAAGACTATCAGGTATTTCGGGGGGGAGGGGTGTTAAGACAGGGTCTCACTATGTAGCTCAAGCCATTTTGAACTCACTATACTCCTGTCAAAGCCTCTTGAGTGATGGGATTACAGGCACATATCTCCATGACTGGCTCTAGAAGTTAGTCAAATTCTCCAGACATACAACATATGCCAGAGTTACATAACACCGAACAACAGTAAGAGGATCGAGAGTCAATATTCTGTCAGAGACCTAGTTGGGAAACTGAAACACTTGGTGAACACATATAGCTGTTGAAGTTTCAGTTTCTACACTCAGTCATCTCAATCCCCTGTTCTCGGATATCCTCAAAAAGTAGCAAGTCCAGGAAGACCAATACATTTAAGGGAAAGCTGTGTCTTTAGGCTGACTTCCTGCCTAGCCCAGAGCAATGATCTCCGTAAGCCAAATATGTCTGTTTCCTGTTTGAAAGAAAGGGAAATGTTTATGCAAAACCTTAAATCACTGCTGTATTTTAAATACCTTTTTTATCTTCATTAGAATCATTGTATTGGTGAAAAAGGAAGTATAAAGTGTTCTAAGCAAACCCAAGGGAGAGTGCATAGTAGTGGAAAACACTTGTCAAGTGTCCTAAGACCTTCATACTATGCACAATAGTACATTTTAACAACCCAGATTTCCCAAGCTGATACTCATTCTAATCCCTGAGACCACAGCATTCTGATGTTTCCATAGTGACATTGAATAACAGAAGTAGTAGACTGGCCTTAAATTCATTATGTAGCCCAGGTTGGCTATGAACTCATGGCAATCCTCCTGCTTCAGACTCCCAAGTTCTGGATGATATTAAGTTTGTGTGAAAAGATTTTCATCCAGTACATCTTTGCTTCAGCTTGACACTGAGAAACCTGGTGAAAGTATGAACATCACACATAAGGCTCTTAAAATCTGTTTTCATTTTAATACAAACCATCAAAGAAGGGATTTCAAGTATACTTTCCTGATACCCCTCTCGTTCCTGTGAATTCGGCTAATATAGTCCATTTAATATAGTCCATTTAACTTCAGCTTTGCCTTTTCACCTCTTTTTCAGAAGCAGTATCAGGCCTGCCAAAAAATTTTTGTCAATATATTTCTTCTGTATTAGTACATCAGTTTAACATAGATTACCATAGTTGATCTATCTCTCTGCTGTCTTACTGGCCTAAATAGTAATTTATAATCTCTTATGTACAGCTTTTTTTGTGATGCTATACCTAGGTATAGAACATATTTTGTAGAGAGAGTGAAATACAGTATGTTCAGAATAGGGTTTGTTATTTGTAAATTTTCTCAAATACTGTTTTTGTTTGCCTGCTTGTTTTTGAGATGGGTCTCAAGTAGCCTGGGCTAGCCTCAAACTTGCTATGTAGCCAAGGATGACCTTGAGGGTTTTGTTTTTTGGTGGGGGCATATTTTTATGTGGATGGGTGTAAGTACAGGTATATGCATGTGAGTGTGTGTACCATGGAGACCGGAAAGGGGTTGCAGCTGGAGTTACAGGTATTTTAGAGCAGCCCAGTGTGAATGCTGGGTCTAGAACTTGAGCCCTCTGGAAGAACAGAGTGCTCTCTTAAACGCTGAGCCTTCTCTCCAGCCCTGACTTGAACGTAGATCCTCCAACTCTCAAGTGCTGCAACTACAGGCTTGAACCAACAATCCTGGTTTATATAGTGCTGAGGATCAACTCAGGCGTGCCAGCTGAGCCCCAAACACTGTTATTTTATTCTTTAATGGTTTGCTTGAAATTAAATCCCAGTTTTCTCTCACACTACACAGTTCTTCACAGACAAAGGTGTGTAGTGATGGCACCAACTCAGCATCATCCAAGTCTGGATTCTGCAGAATCCAGTGAGGATCAGCATTCTCCAAGTGTGCTCTACTCAAAACTACCTATATATATACCTTAGCCATGGGTCTGCTTGCAGGTTTGATAGCGTAAGGCATTGAACAGACCACCTGGGCTTCCCATACCCTTATTTGTTCCTGTCAGACTGACTGACGCTGATACATAATCATACACGCACCTCACCGTGAGTCACTTCTCTCCAGCCATTCCTCACTCCCCTCAGCTTCTCTCTTGAACTTAAAAATGTGAAGTCCAGTGGCTGAGATTATGGAGGTGGATTTGAAACCATACTTTCTGCCATAATTGAAGAAAGGAAAAGGTTGTCAGCTCCCCAAAAAGTTGCAAGACACCCCACATCTTTCCACTCCCATCATCTCTCTGGGAGGTGGTCTCATGAAAGAATACTCCTGCTAACCACAAAAGTTGCCATTAGCCCTACAGCTTTCTAGCACATGAGAAAAACTGCCTGGAACTCTACAAGTATACTTGCAAAATGCTCATGGGAGCAGAATCTTTTAACCAACTTTCCAGGTGACAACGCTGTGCTGCTCATTTTGAAAGGAATGAATGGTGACAAAAGAGCTCTGCCCCCATGCAGGCAACCAGCCAGAGAACCTTAAGTTAGTGGCATCTGGACCATGCCATGAAATATGCCCACTTTGCCCCAAGTAGCAGTGCCCTCTTGACCAACATGTCAACTGCAGAACACATTCTTAACTGTTCCCACCTAGCTGATGTTTGTGTTCAATCCACCTGTGGCTCCTGCCTTCACATTTAGACCCACAGGCTCCATGTCTAGCTTATTCCCCAAGAAGATGCTTCCTACTGTCACCAGCCCTTAGATCCTCTTCAGACTAACTACAGAATTGAAAAAGAAACCCAAAGCCTATGTACAGATTGACTGATGACTGGGCTCTAAGCCACCCAAAGAGGGAAACTACAAAGGGACAGTTGAAGGCTGACCATATCCCATGCTGCCTATTTCTGTCATAGCTAGTGCAGAGCAAAAGTGCCTTCTCACCCCCAATACTCGATAGAAGAAAGACCAAGGTGACCCGTTTACCACATAATGAAAGGCCAGCAACACCCACCCTAGTCAGTAAAGATAACTCTTTAAATGTATTCCATTTGAGGGGCAATATATATGGGGAGGAAAAGAGAAAGTCTAGCCAGGTGTATCCCACTCTACCTGATTTGACCAGAAGGCCAAACCACACAGAAGCTTCAAATTCAGCATTCGTGGTCATGCCCACTCATCCAGTTCAATTTGAGGAGCTCTGAAACCTTTCATTTTCATTTCTCTATTGGAGAGAGATCCAGGGAAGTGGGGTCTGGAGCCCAGAGTGTCTTAGGAACACACAACATTGAACACATGACAGATGAGACTCCCAACAAGTCTCCTAGCCCTTCAAAGCCAAAGCAGGACCAGAAAACCCAGAGTGGAGGTAGAGGCAGAACCAAGGGTCTCTAGACTCTGTCCCTGGAGTCAAAATCAATGTTCAAGGAATACAGCACAGGCATGGCGGGATGATCAGGTACAAGTCTTGAGGTCCTTATCAGTGAGGTCCTTGAAAGGAATATATTTTTTTCTTTCTAAAAGGGGTCCTAGGATTTCTGTGGAGTAGAAAGCTGGGATCTCAACAACATGAGCCTTGATCTCCAAGATGATGGTTCTTCTGTCTAGAGCTACATGAGGTGCCTTCAGGTAGATTTTAGAATATTCTGGAGATCTGAGTTTCATTTCTGCTGAAAACTCAAAGGCTTAGTGGATGGAGTCCTGGCCCAGAGTGCTGGGAGAACCCTCAGGACTGGGTTTGCCTCTCTGGAGTTATCTATGGGGGCACTCAAATTTCCTACTCAACAGCCAACTCAGGATCAAGCCAAAGGAGAGCAATATCGAGCAATACTGCTGTTCCTTAAGAAATACTCAGCCGGGCAATGGGGGCGCACGCCTTTAATCCCAGCACTCGAGAGGCAGAGGCAGGTGGATTTCTGAGTTTGAGGCGAGCCTGGTCTACAGAGTGAGTTCCAGGACAGCCAGGGCTACACAGAGAAACCCTGTCTCAGAAAAAAAACAACAAAAAAAACCAAAACAAAACAAAACAAAAAACAAAGACAAAAAAAAAAATAGAATTCAACTCTATGAACCTAGAGGTCCATTCTTACTCAAATCAACACAGAGACAAAGTGTAAAGGAACATAAAACTGAGCTATAAGTAGATAATTACCTCTTATCTTGGAGGGTGATGTGCAACCATAGTAATTTTCAGACAATAAAGATGTGAATTACACATATAGCCCTTAGTGAATAATAATTTAGAAAAAAATTCCTTCCAGGTAATTATTCCAAAAATGTTACAGGAACTAAAACTAGGTGTCCCAAGCTTATATGGTGAATAAGTAAGTAGAAGTATAAAAATAGCTGTTCATCCAGGCAGTGGTGGCTCATGCCTTTAATCCCAGCGCTTGGGAGGAAGAGGCAGGTGGATTTCTGAGTTCGAGGCCAACCTGGTCTACAGAGTGAGTCCCAGGACAGCCAGGGCTACACAGAGAAACCCTGTCTCAAAAAAACAACAAAAAACAGCTGTTCAAAATATCCCTACAGCTAGCCAGGATGTCCATTATTTCAAGACTGACTTTCACGCCCAACAATATACCTCTCCCTGTGTTAATGTTTACCCTTCAGATGTTAATAAATTTTAAAATCACATTAGCAGAGAGCATGGTGGACACGTACCAATTAGAGAAAAACCTTCAGGAGTCAGTACTCAACCCACCATGTGGGTTCTAGGAGTCAAACTGAAGTCATCAGGCTTGGTGGGAAGTGCCTTTACTCACTGAGCTATCTCACTGGCCCATTACTAACTTTTTATTTTATTTTATTTTTATTTTATTTTTTGTTTTGGTTTTTGGTTTTGGTTTTGGTTTTTCAAGACAGGGTTTCTCTGTATAGCCCTGGCTGTCCTGGAACTCACCCTGTAGACCAGGCTGGCCTCGAACTCAGAAATCCACCTGTCTCTGCCTCCCAAGTGCCGGGATTAAAGGCATGTGCCACCACTGCCCTGCCATTATTAACTTTTAAACATTGATAGTATTAGAATGTGTTGGGGATTGGTTCGAATGCTTTGAATTAATCTGGCCCCCAAAACGGAATCTGCGTGTCCAAATGCTGAAGGTCCTTGTCCCCGATTGGTTTTTAATCAATAAAGAGCCAAGAGCCAATGGCTGGACAGGTAGACTAAGACAGGACCTTTGGATTTGCAAGGGCTAGGAACTGGAAGAGAGGAAGAGAGAGATCCCCATGATGGGGAAGAAAAAAGACCGGACCTAAAGGTCCGCTAACGTGTGAGAATTGGGGAAAGTGGCCACTTGCCACTTCTCCACTTGTATTTAGGGTAGCAGAGATGAAATACAGATTTTAAAATATGTTAACTCAGGAGTATCAGGAGTATTTGCTAGCAGTAGGAAGGATTAGACCTGTCCAGCCTTTGAGCTATTCAAGGCATACTAAAATTAATGTGTGTGTGTGTGTGTGTGATGTGTTTCTTTATATTGTGCGGGTGGGCACTACTTACCAATACAAGTGTGAAATTTGAAAGTCTCCTGCAGGAGGGTTTTCAGTGGATGTAGAATTGCAAATGGAAGAATGGGGTGAGCCTCACTCTATCAGATCTTGCCCTTGAGAAAGGGGTTCCCAAAATGAGAAAGGACTGGAGACTTCAAAACCATCTGGTGTTCTTATTAAAATTAAGATTCTCAGTTTCCATCCCAGACGCTGCATCTGTTTCCCCAAATTTAGCACTTGAGGGCAATGCATTTTAAAAAGTCAGGGTGGATGTGGTGACTCATACTTTTGATCCCACCACTTGAGAGACAGAGGCAGTCGGATCTCTGTAAGTCTGACCTAAATAGGGAATTTCAGGACAGCCAGGACTACACAGAGAGACCCTGTCTCCAAAAACAAACACATAAAAATTAAATATTCCTTTTGCACACCTAAATTTGTGAATCTCTGTCAACTAGAAGAAACTGCTTGTGTTATGCATTTCCACAAAACAAAATGCCCAAAATCTTCAAACAGAGGGTTTTCTTCCTATGCTATGTTATCTCTCTTCCCTGGGAGTGCTGTGAGGGACTATTAAGTAAGGAACGTTGACAATCACAATAGGGCTGGAGAGATGGCTCAGTGGTTAAGAGCACTGACTGCCCTTCCAGTTCAATTCCCAGCAACCACATGGTGGCTCACAACCATCTGTAATGAGATCTGATGCCCTCTTCTAGTGTGTGTCTGAAGACAGCTACAGTGTACTTATATAAATAAAAATAAATATTAAAAACAAAGAATGTTTATCACCACACAGGTGGAAAATGTCTGCAAACTCTAGTAACTGTGGAAAGAAGCGAACAGAGTCTAAGGTGGGAGAGAAAATGTTGAGAGAAATGCGCTGGGAGAAGAGTGCACACAGAACAGAGAATGGAAGTTTAGGGGAAGGAAAAGGACAGGTGACTGAGCAAGTCAGCAAGACGGACCAGTGGTGTAAAGCCTGGAAGAGTGCCATACACTCAGGACTCCTTGGGAGCACTCCATGTGCTATAGTGATGGCCCACAGGTTTAGAGCACTGGATGTTCTTCCTTAGGACCTGGATTCAGTACCCAACACCCATGTTGCAGCTCACAACCATCTCTAATTCCAGTTCCAAGGGAACCAATACCCTCTTCTGGCTTCTTCAAGCACCAGACATACATGCAGACAAAACATCAATATTCATAAGACAATTTGAAAATAAGATTAAAGCACAGACTATGGACCCATACCCTGTGTATTTAATTGACTAGAGTGACCAATGTGGCACTAGATGCACTAAGGATCTCTGGGCCTTATAATGATGCTGATCCTGAAAGTCTGAAGGCCACAGAGAGCTAGAGGATTCAAGTGATTTTTAAACTTTTACTAATCTTCATTTTTTATGTATATGGGTATTTTGTTTGCATGGATTTCTATGCACCATGTGTTTACAGTGTCCTTAGAAACCAGAAGAGGATGATAGGTCCCTTGGAACTAGAGTTACAGACAGTCGTAAACTGCTAAGTTGGTGCTGGGAATCTTGGAAACGCAGCCAGTGCTCTTAATTGCTAAGCTGTCTCTCCAGTCCCCTCAAGAAATTAAATAACTAAATAAATATACAAATAAATAAACAAATGTGAAGTTGGAGCAAGGAAAACACCAATGGGAAGAATAAATGGTCTGCTTGTTTGTTGAGGCAAATTCCTGCCTGGCCTGGAAATCTCCTTGTAGACCAGGCTGGCCTTGATCTCACAGAGATCTACCTGCTCCTCCCTCTGCCTCTTGAACACTGGGATTAAAGTTTGGAACTACTACTCCCAACAAGAAAGAATTTAAGTAACTGAAGATATCAGTAGTATATTATAAAACCATATTTTCTACTGCTACTCTTTGGTTTCATAGTGGACCAGCCAGGCAGAGGACAGGAAGAACCAGCCAGCTCCCTCTAACTTATCTAACTGAATGCCTCTGGAGGCCCTGCTCTACTTCAAGACCAGGTACCTAAGAAATTAGTAGATCTCTGTATACTTTACAATGTGGATTAGTCTGCATAATATTGAATCAAAGTAACTAGGCACATAAAGGCATGGAAACATATTCCCGATGTTCCCGTGAAAATTTTAGATCATCTCTTCGTGAAATGCACAAATAAAATTCTGCAGATAATTTACAGTTTCTGACAGTTAGCCCTTGATACTTGGTTCTTGGATCCCAGCTTCTAAGCTTTTTTTCTTTTTCAGAGATGGCTCAGCTTGTGTTTTGTTTGCTTGCTTCTTGGTTTTGGGGTTTTGTTTGTTTGTTGTTGTGTTTGTTTTGGTTTTGGTTTTTTGAAACACAGTCTCTCAATAAAGCCCTGCTTGTCCCCAAACTCACTATATAGACCAGTTGGCCTCAAACTCACAGAGATGACTGCCTCTATCTTCCAAGTGCTGTGATTAAGGGTGTATGCTTACTGGGCTTGACCTGCTTCTGGGATTCTTGAAGTTTCTAGCTTAAATTAGTGGTCAGGTAAAGAAGCAAACACAGAACCTAGACAAGAATTAAGGACATTTTGGTTAAAGATCAACTAAGGTAATAATTGCCTCTTAGACAAAATGTAACCACGCACACAGGCTTCAAATGCCTGGGGATTGGGTAGGCCTCAGCTTTCCCTTCTGTGGCATCAAATGCACTCAAACCTCTCATGCAGCAGAGTTAGGCAGAAACAAGCAGCATGCCCTAGTTTACAAAGACATTATGGCTTCGCCTCAGAGAATAAAAGCGGGTTCTGAACCTCCTGGAAGGACTTATCCCCTTGTATGAACTAGGAAATGTGTAAGGGAAGAGAATGAGTGTTTGGATCCTAAGCCTGTGACAAAGTCATCATAGCTGAGTAGAACACTTTAGAAAACCCTGGGTTTTTTTCCATCTAGAAGTCAGTACTGTTGGGCCTCTTCTTCTCCCTAAGTGGATGTTACTCTGGGCTTGCTGGTCACATCTGGCCAAAGCAAATCACACTGCAAAGAATAAGGTCTACAGACGACAGAGGAATAGGTAGAATTTTGTGTTTTACTGACAGTCACAAGAAGTGAAAAAGAATCTGCACAAGTTTTCCAGTTCTCTTTATTAAGACAATCTGAACCTCTGAAATCTGAAATTATCACACAAGGGAGACAAGTTGAAGACTCAAAGTCATCTGATTGGAGCACAGAGAGAAATGTGACCTCATTTTCAACCCCAGGAGAGTGAAACAGGATATATTGGTCTAATCAGATCTGTTTTTCTAAAGTTCACTCTGGTTGCTTTGCAGAAAATAGATCTGAGAGAGGCAAATGTGAATGTACGAAAATGAGAAGCCATTGCTGTCATAAAAGTGACTGTGGTTTACACCAAGGACTTCCAGGAGATATGGAGAGATTCTAATGGGGAAATAGACATAAATATATTTTATATACAGTACATCTGTGGTGATTTGAATAGGAATGGCCCCCATAGACTCATGTGTTTGAATGCTTGGCCCGTAGGGAGTGGCGCCATTAGGAGGTGTGGCCTTGTTAGAGGAAGTGTGTCACTGTGGAGGCAGGGCTTTGAGGTCTTAAATGCTCAAGCTACACCCAATGTGAAACAAACATAGTCTTCTCCTGGCTGCCTTCAGATCAAGATGTAGAACTCTTGACTCCTCCAGCACCATGTCTGCCATGCTTCTCACCACAAGAATAATGGACTAAATCTATGAGCTGTAAACCAGCCCCAGTGAAATGTATTTCTTTACAAGAGTTGACTTGGTCATGGTGTCTCTTCACAGCAATAAAACCCACATAAAGACAACTTCAGAGGTGGAATAAATAGAATGTGGTAATTGACTAAGTGTAGGAAGGGAGGAAGGAAGGAAGGAAGGAAGGAAGGAAGGAAGGGAGGGAAAGGGGTCATAGGTGACATGGTTTCTGATTTTTGCACCAGTAAATGCTAGAACCCTCTCTGCAGAAGGACCAGATGGTGCAATAAGGAGTTGGATTTTATACATGGAGTTCAATTTTATACATGTTAGGTTTATAGAGGCTATGAGACATCCATACAGGCTAGTTAAGCAGACATTTGAGTCAGTCCTAGAATTCAGAAGCAAGGTCCTGGTTAAACAGTCATTGTGGCGTTCACTCATAATTTGCTAGCAATTGAAGTTGGTGATGAGAATTAATGAGATCTATTGAAATATTAAAAATGAAAGGAACTAGGCTACAACCAATATTCAAAAGTTATATGAATGGGAAAGCCAGTACAAGGAAGGGAACATGCAAAGAGAAAAGAGAGAGAATATGACACCAGA
Organism: Rhynchomys soricoides; assembly: GCA_019843965.1. Lineage (NCBI taxonomy): Eukaryota > Metazoa > Chordata > Mammalia > Rodentia > Muridae > Rhynchomys > Rhynchomys soricoides. Next base: position 3,637,647 of record JADRCH010000075.1, read on the forward strand.
GAAATCAAAGGAAGAAAGTACTTCAAACAATCGACTGTGTCCAAACAATTCTGAACAGTCAAGACAGAAACAGGAAATCTATGCATTTTCATGACCCGACAACAGGGTGAGAGCTAGAGAGAGAGGAGGCACATGTGATTTGGATGTTTTTCCCATGTAGGCAAAGAACCGGGCATGAACGGATGGTGGACACTGGGGACCCAGTCATGAGAGGAGAGGTACTTACTGTGAGGGACTGAAGGAAATCATTTGTAGCTATTTATAGTGACAGTAGTTAGGAATGGAAGGGGTTTACTGCGGGATGGATTCGTTTTATTTTTCCGGTAAAATAGAGGTGATGGTTATTTGCTGAAAATGACAGGGGTGGGCGACTTAGAAGGAGGCTGTGAGAGGAGCCTGAGAAGCTGGGCTAGGAGTTACCCGGCTGGGGAAGGCTGCTGGCCCGGGAGCCTGTCGCCAGAGACCAGCTTAGACACAGAAAGTGTTCCTTGCATTTGTTTGTTTTATAGAGCTGAGGATCAAACCCAAGGGTTTATAAGTATTTGATTACGTTCTCTACCACTAAGCCACATTCCCAGCCCGAGGACAGTACTCTCTAAGAACAGAGAAACTCTGGTTATCTCTCTAGTCCAACACTTTCACCTCCCAGCGGGACCACAGCAGAATTCTCCTCACTGTGCCTGGGCTTCACCCAAGTGTCCCCATACTGTAGTTCTCGTGTTCTCTCTCTCTCTCTCTCTCTCTCTCTCTCTCTCTCTCTCTCTCTCTCTCTCTC
>JADRCH010000075.1:3638431-3679332 GCA_019843965.1 Rhynchomys soricoides
CTCTCTCTCTCTCTCTCTCTCTCTCTCTCTCTCTCTCTCTCTCTCTCCTCTCTCTCCTTCCCTGCAATAGGATCAGCAGCCTCAGACTTCAGAAGTATTATTATCATCAAACTTTGATCCAAATAGAGCCTTCGTCCCTAGCTGGCAGTGTTGGGACACACCTTTTATTCCAGCACTGGGGAGGCGGAAGCAGGCAGATCTCTAAGAGTTTGAGGCCAGCCTGGTCTACAGAGTGAGTTCCAGGACAGCAGAGGTTACACAGGACAGCCGAGGTTACACAGAGAAACCTAGTCTCAAAAACAAAACAAAACAAAACAAAATAACCTTCTTCCCCAAGTTGCTTTTGATGGGAATTTTGTTACAGCAAAGAGAAAAGTAGCGAATGCAGTCCTCAGTGGATTGGTTGATGCACAGCCCCATCTGGGAGGGTGGAGGTTCTTTCCTTAGTTTACTGACTCTAATGCTGATTCTAGAAATAATGTCTTACGAGCCTTTTGAGGCATCCCTTAGGCAAACCAGATTGACATATACTTAAACACCACAGAACACTTGGAGAATGGGAGTTTTCACAAGGGAATGGGGATAAAAATAAAATCTAAGGTAATGGAGGGGGAACGGAGGACAATTGGGAGGGAAGTCTGGGCAGATTTAGCACTACAGAGACCAGGTTTCGATCAATGCAAACTTACGGGAGAACATTACTGGATGGTGAGGGGTCTATAAGGGAATCTGTTGGTCAAAGAGCAGACACTCCAGAGTATATGTGGGAGGTAGTGGTAGATAATACTCTAAAACAAGGAAAAACTGAGTGGGAATCTGAGTCAAAACCAAGAAATAGCTAATATATGAGGACACAGAGGACAGTTCCAGTGGTTTTCATACTTTGAAGGATGTCAGAATGACAGGCAGAGCTTATTACAATACAGGTCCTTAGGCTACAGCCCCAGAGTTTGTCATTGATACAGGATGGGACTGAGAACTTCATTAGAAGTTTTTTCTTCATGCAGATGGTCCAAAGACCACACCTTCAGAACGTCGATGTAATAGATCAGTGACTAATGTGGCAATGAAAATAGTATGACAAGCTACAGTGAATTAATCTGAAACATTTCCGGAAGCCTGTCAGGTCCTGTGCTAATGGACAGTGAGCCTGACTCTCCTTACCATCAATTTGACCCCAGTGGCCTCAACGCATTAAACTTGGAGATGGCATCAAGGTCTGATCTAACTTCCAATGTTGCCAGCTAAGTCCCAGAAAGCAAACCTGTCATTGGGCCCAGAAACCCTTACTATGTGTGGTGGTTTGAATGAGGCTCACATATTAACACTCAGTACTCAGGAAGTGGTGCTATCCAGGAACACGGGGCAGTCTTGCTGTAGGAAGTATGTCATTGGAAATGAGTTGTGAGAGTCCAGAGCCTCACCACTTCCAATTTGCTCTCTACTTCACATTGAAGTTGCGATCCCTCAGCTTCGTACTCTGGCTGTCTGCTGCCTTACTGCCTCCACCACATGGTCTCTCCTAGAACCCTAACCCAAATAAACTCTTCCTTATATAAGTTGTCTAGGCCCAGGTATTTTACACCACAATAGAAAAGTAACTAAATCAAAAATAGAAAAGTAACTATGGCAGCTGGGCAGTGGTGGCGCACGCCTTTAATCCCAGCACTTGGGAGGCAGAGGCAGGCGGATTTCTGAGTTCGAGGTCAGTCTGGTCTAGAGAGTGAGTTCCAGGACAGCCAGGGATACACAGAGAAACCCTGTTTCAGAAAAAAAAGAAGAGAAAAGAAAGAAAAAAAGAAAAGGAAAAGCAATGAAACGTAACTATGGTGCACTCCTTTCAGGAGCCTACCTGTCTTAGAGTTTCTATTCCTGTACAAACATCATGACCAAGAAGCAAGTTGGGGAGGAAAGGGTTTATTCAGCTTACACTTCCATGCTGCTGTTCATCACCAAAGGAAGTCGGGACTGGAACTCAAGCAGGTCAAGGAGCAGGAGCTGATGCAGAGGCCATGGAGGAATGCTGCTTACTGGCTGGCTTGCTTCTCCTGGCTTGCTCAGCTTGCTTTCATATAGAACCCAAGACTACCAGCCCAGGGATGGCACCACCCACAATGGGCCCTCCCCCCTTATCACTAATTGAGAAATGCCTTACAGCTGGAAGGCTGGAATGCCTCATGGAGGCATTTTCTCAACTGAAGCTCCTTTCTCTGTGATAACTCCAGCTTGTGTCGAGTTGACACACAAAATCAGCCAGTACACTACCGAAGAGTATTTCTACCTCATGAATTTGGAAGGCATTTATACCTCATCCCCTGGAATTAGAGGCCTGAAAAACTGGATCATTGGGGCTTGCATTGTGGAGTCTCAGCAGTGATATAACCAGGCACCAGGCTCCTGTGACAAGCATCAATGGAGCTAGAACAACAGAGGGCTGTCAGGCATACAGACAACTTGATTAGGACAGCAACAACACAGCACTGCTAATAAATCTTAGGTCTCAGACTTCAATAGGCTAGAATACAAACGAGGTCATAATTATGTCAATGTCCTGAATCTTGATGTTCTGTAAACTTCCCTAATCAACTATCAGGGGATTCCAGTCATTTCCAGAGTCTTCCTTGAAAATATCCAGGAAGGGATTATAGAGCTGAAATTTAGGACACTCTCACGAGAGTGGATTGATTCTTGGCTTGAACACTACATCTCTACAATTGATTTTTTTTTTTTTTTTGAGTCAGTGTCTCCCTGTGTAGTGGCCAGGAACTCAAACAGATCCTTACATTTCTGCCTTGCAAGCACTGGGATTAGAGAAACGCACAGTCACCTAAAACGTGAACAGCATAGTTTTAAGTGTGTTAACCAGAATATTAAGGCTAAACCTTGGCTTTGTTGATGTTACAGGGCCATGACATCCCTCACATTTCCCTCTGCCCACCATATGATGTTCCCAGGAGGATTTACACACCCCCAAAGAATCACTCCTGGCTGCCATTTGCTGCTAGTGGAGGAATGAGTCACATGTCGTACTTTCAGACAGAAACACTAGTGTGTGACAAGGGTAATGTTAGAAATGCAGTCTGGACAGACCTTGGGAACGACAGTAGGAAAGTGAGTGGCATTTTAGATCAGAGCCGGACAAAGTAGAACTGCAAAATTCTTCCTCTGGCACCAGTGGCCTAGAGGGCTATAAAGTTCTCTATGGGGTCTTCAGGGGAGACTAATGGCCCCAATAAACACACTCAGCCCATTAGTCCTTATGAGAAGAGTAAAACTACTGTCACCCCCCCTCCCCCACTTCTGCATTTCTTGAAAAGAGCTGAGTTTATACCAGGCCCTCCCCTTTAATTGCTTATGTGAAAAAAGTCAGGCCACCTATAAAATACCTGTGTGTGTTCTGGCTGGGGACTATCCCAGGGCAAGCCCTTACAGAGGCAGTGACCTACAAGAACACTGCATATCTGTTTGATCTTAGAAAGTCTGTAAGTATAGTGCCCTGTACTTTGGGAGCATGCTAAAGTTAGCTGGAAATTAGAATGAATTAAGCACAGTTTGGTAGTATTGAACATCCTCCATAAAACCTCACGGTGGTACTTAGTGGATCTGGTATCTGTTCCTGTCAATAAATAACTAGGTTCCACATCAGAATCACCACAGATGCCTCTAACCCCAAAACATATCTTTTCGTACACTTTGCACAATCATTCAAAGACTATATATTTCTTTCAACACACTGTGCATGAAACCTGAAAACAGAAATAGTGAATGATTGTATCTCTGTAGGGCTACATATCCAGTCAGATTTCCCAAGTCCTAGGTAACTTATTTTTTAATAAATAATTTATTATTACTGTTTGTGCATGTGTGTGGGGGGGAGTGAGGGATGATATGTCAGAGTGTACATATGCAAGTCAGCAAACAACTTTGAACAGTTGGCTCTACCCATCCACCTTGAGGTGGGTTCTAGTAATCAAACCCAGGATGCCAGACTTGATTAGCAAGAACATTTACCTGCTGAGCCATCTCACTGGTCCTTAGATAACCTACTCTTAAAAATCATCCCAGTTAATTTTTTTCTGTAGAGTCATTAATCAACTACTACCCTTTAAAGAAAAGAATTAGAGAAAATAAATCCTAAGTCAAGTTTGTTCTTACAAAAAAAAAAAAAATCCTAGTTTTCAGTACTGTTGGTCTTATTCTGTTTTTTTTTTTTTTTTAGTCAGAATAGGTTAGAAATAATTCAAGTAGAAATAATTATGACTACCACCCTTTGACCACCTACTGTACGCTGAGAACTTCGTGGTGTTCTCTTTAATGTGTATAAAAATAGCACAGTCAGGTGGGTGTCATTTTCCATCTTACCAATCATAAAGAACAGAGGCTAGGAAGATGGCTCAGTCTGTAGAGCACCTGCCACACAAGCGTGAAGATCTGAGTTCAGTCCCTAGCACCCATGTAAATGCTGAGCATATCGGCACATGTCTGCAGCCCAAGCACTGAGGGAGACAGAAGCTGCCTGATTTCAAGAACTGTCTGACAAGCAGTCTAGTCAATCAGTGAGTTCTGGATTCAGTGAGAGATCCTGTCTAAAAGGGGGTGGGGGGGAGGGCAGAGAATGCAACAGAGGACCCAACATGGCCCTCTAAACTCATGCATGTGTGTCTGTGTGTGTGTGTAGGTGCCAATGATGACCAGAAGAGGGCATCAGAAATCCTGGAGTTATAGTTACAGTTGGTTACAAGATGCCAGACTTGGGTGCTGGGAACTGAACTTCCATCCTCTGCAAGAGTAGTACCAAGTGCTCATAATAACTGATCCATCTCTTGAACCTCTCCAGTTTTTGAAACCTGCATCCATTTTTGGAGCCTCTCACAGAGCTAGACCCTTTATTTTTTTTTCCTTTACACCATGCAGAAACAAGCCCATGTTTCAGGGCGTGTGTGTGTTTATTGGTTTTTTCCCTGTTGTTGTTGTTTTGTCTCTGATCGTAAACACTTTGTGTTACCAACATCTAACATGACAGGTTTTATTCGCTTCCAATTTCAGATTACAACACTTGAACATTTTATCTTTCCCAGACTGTAAGTTCAGTAATATGCCAAGGCAACCATGGGCAAGTTGCTGGTGAATATTTAACAACCAGCTCTCAAGAGGGAAGGGGTGTATAAGTGCGATGTTGTAAATCACATATTTGGCCTTCCTCCTGTTTCCTGTTAAAACTGCTGGGGGTCCTGAGGAGATTCTTAAGTTCTGATATTGGGTCTTTTGTTTGTTTAATTGGTTGGTTGGTTGGTTTGGGTTTTTTGAGACAGAGTTTCTCTGTGTAGCTTTGGTTGTCCCTGAACTCTCTCTGTAGTCAAGGCTGGCCTAAAATTCACAGAGATCTGCCTACCTTGACTCCCAGTGCTGGGATCAAAGGCATGCACCACCACGGCTCAGCTCTGATACTGGGTCTTTGATATTTGGGTTTTCACAGAGCCCTAAGACCTTTGTGATTTCCTGAGTGATGGGAACATTTTCTGAAGAGATAATTCTGGATGGAACCATGACGTCAACCATGTGATTAATGAGGTAGAAGTTCAGTTCCCACCTCCAAAGTTTGAATTGATCACCAAATGGTCAATTATTTAACCAAACATGTGTCTCTGATAAAGCCTCCCTTGCAACCCCAAAGAGCAGGCTTTGGAGAACTGCAGGGCAGACAGATATTTGGGTACCAGGAGAGTGGCACAGCCCCACTCCTCTGGCAGCGTGTGACCCTTTGCTATTGTGATCCTTTGAATTCATTTGATAAACTTGTTGTCTGGGTGTTTGCTTGAATCCTTTACTATATCCTTTATTAATAGAGTTCAAAATGTTTACCTGAGATCTGTGAACCATTTTAGCAAATTAACTGAACCCAGGAGAGAACACTAGGGATCCCAAGACATAGATGATGTATAAAAGTGTGTGTCATCTTCTGTGCTTTAAATGGTATCAGGCAGGAACTGAACCCTCAAACTCTGGGGCCTGACAGGGATTCACTATGTAACTCTGGCTGTCCGTCTGCCTCCAAGTGCTGGGATTAAAGGGCATATACCACCACCACCTGGTTTATTTGTTACTCTTCAAGGCTGAGTTTTGACTGCATTCAAACTTAGAAGTAGCTTTCAATGGGTACAGCCTTGGTCTCTGGACAATCCATCCCCAGCATTTGTCTTTAGCTTCCTTCATTCTCTTAGCCAAAAAGTTTTAGCACATACTACTGCCTCCTCCTCCTCATTTTCCTTAGTGTGTTGTTTCAGAGCAACATTGTTGCATGTAATTTTTACCCTCTACCCACCTTTAGCTTCAGGAAGTGACTGGGCTACCAGACCCCTCCCCCCCAGCTTCCCTAGAATCTGCAGATAAAACACACACACACATACACACACACATACTTTTTCCTTTTCAACTTGCTTTCTTGACACAATTGCTAACCTTCCATGACCACCTGCTTGCAAGAACGGCCTGTGTGGCCACACCATTTTGAGATCTCACACGGTTGTCCAGTTCTTCTCTCCCCAATGCCTGGTGAACTCCCCTCCCTTGTGACACTTCCGCCGGCAGGGACCCGGAAGTCCCACCTCTCCCTTCCGCCCAGCAATTGGCTCATGGCTTTCTTTACTGACAGATCAAGAACCAATTGGGGAACAGGATTTTAGCATCAGAACCGCCCCCTACACAACATGTTGGTGTTTGTGTTACAGAGTATGTGGAATGATGGCAAGATGATAAGTCTTGGGTGCTTTGGTTCTGGGCTTCTTTTCTTTTTAAGGGCATTCTGACGACATATTGGTGGACATAATTTTTTTTCTTCAAGGCATAGTTTCTCTGTAATACTGGATGTCTTGGAACTCTGTAGACCAGGATGGACCAGGCAGGTTTTGAACTCAAAGTTCCGTCTATCTCTGCCTCCTGGGTGCTGGAATTAAAGATGAACACCACCACACCCAAATAAGGACATTACCCCCTTTAGAGGGAAAAAGCTTTGGGGTTCTATTAGCTCTTTGGAGCCCCAACTGCAGAGGCACAGTAGTACCTGTTACTCAAAGAATATGTTTCTCCCTTTATCCCCAATAAACAAGTTGAGAACACTGAGATTGGCATCTATAACACATCCCTGAACAAATTTGCACTTCCTCTCTCCAGTTCCTGTTAGTCTCTAACAAGAACGCCCTTACTCAAGAGCAGGTACACTCTGTTGTGAACCAATATGCCTTGATTCATGGTAATTTTTGTTGTTGTTGTTCCTACCTCAGATTCCAACTACACAACCCTTCCACTCTTCACCAGAGCACCAGCAGCTACTTCTGTGACCATGAGCTTCTCAGAAAGTATGACATCTGTTCGCCATCCACTTCAAATGAGTTTCTGACAGTCAGTGGCAGGAAAGGAGATATGCAGCTTCATCTGCATATCTCCTTTGACTCAGCTGATAGCCTAAGTGGCGCCACATTAAATAAAAAAAAAAAAAAAAGACCCACCAGGTCTTACTTAATGATTAATGAGCCTTTCTCCAACAAGAAATGTTTTTTTGGTTTTTGTGTTGTTTTTTTACGTGTATAATTTCCTGTGTACCATTTGTGTGCCTGGTGCCTGTGGGGTCCAGAGGAAGAGCCTCTGGAACTGGAATTACAGTGGGCAATGTGAGCTATCCTATGGATGTTGGGAATCAAACCCAGATCCTCTGGAAGAGCATCAAACGCTCTTAACTGCGGAGCCATCTCTACATTTTATGGTACTGAGGACTGAACTAGGCTCTAAGCTTGTCAGACAAGTTCCCAACCAGTGAACCATGACCCCTAGCCCTTTTGATTTTGAAAAAGGAAAATAAAAAGAGAGCTCACTAAATTATTCAGATTGACCTTGAAACTTAAGATCATTTTTGCCTCAGCCCTACAAGTAGCTGGGATTACAGGTCTGTGCCACCAGGCCTGGTAAATTTTGAGTATTTATTAACTTGGTTTTGAATGTACTTTATTGATAAGCATGCATAATGACTGTTTCCACAACTATCAGATAGCCTGAAAATTTATCAGTCAACTAGTAAGCTGGTACAAACTATACAGGCTGCCTTTTCCAACATACCACTGGATACAAATCATTTATTCAAAATAAACTACAAAGAAGTGTATTTAAAAATAGTTCCTTGACCTGGGGCTATAGTTCAGTGGTAGAGTGCTTTTCTATGAAGTCCCTAGTTCAATTCCTCAGTACCACTGAAACAAGAAAACAATTCTTTGGTACATACGTAATTTATTAAAGATAAAAGAAAATTTGCAAATGAGAATGATGTTTTCATTTATTTTATGTAATTATTAACTATTAAATTAATATTTGATACCTCAGGGAGTAGATTTTTCTTCAGTGTTTTTGAGATTGAGTTGATCCATAGTTATTTTTTTATCTTTGTTCATTTATTATTATTATTGGTTTTTAAAGACAGGGTTCTCTCTCTCTCTCTCTCTCTCTCTCTCTGGTTTTTGAGACAGGATTCTGTGTAGCTCTGGCTATTATGGAACTCACTTGGTAGACTAGGCTGGCCTCAAACTCAGAGATCTGCCTGTTTCTGCCTCCTGGGTGCTGGGATTAAAGGAATGTGCCACCTTTTGTCCTAACCGCTGTCATTATTGTATAGGTGGCAGTTCAGAGGCCACCACTTTGCATAAATCTAGAGAGTGGCAGGAATGTGTTTATGACACTCGAGCCAGCAACTCACACAGTCTTTAAAACAAACAATTCTAACAATACAACCCACAGATATACCGATTGGATACTTGCATGCTGAGGAATGATGTTAGGAAAATATTAGAAATCTTTGTTTGGGGCTGGAGAGATGGCTCAGCAGTTTAAAGCACCTGTTCCTGCAGAACCCAGGTTGAGTCCTCAGCACTCACATCACAGCCATCCATAACTTCAGTTCCAGAGGATCTAAGGCTTTCATCTGATATCCACAGGCACTAAGCACACACGTGGTACATAAACATATATGCAAGAAAAAATTCATATATATAAAGCAAAATGGGTAAATTTAATTAAAAAATTTAAACCTTTGTTTTCCATAACGAAACCACTTTGTTACTAGAACTTGCATGTACAATAAAAATAATACAATTCATAACATACAGCAGTCTTAAATCTGAACCAAGTAGTGTCAGGCAGCCGTCATGGTATTGAATTGTCTGATTGCACATGCAGGGCATACAACGTATGTCACGTGTTCAGAACCAAGGCCAAAGGGAAGCTGTGTGTCGCAGCATGGGCAAATGCTGCCACAAACAACCTCAAGCTCATTTCGTGTTTAATTTTCTAAAAATTCTTGTTTATTTTTGTAGGATGTCCACATGTGCCATGCACAAGTGTGGAGGTCACTGGATAAAATTTATGAAAGCCTTTCTCCCTTAGATGGGTTCTGGGGATCAAACTCAAGCTGTCAGGTTTGCAAGTACCTTTGACCATTGAGCCATCTCAGTCCCTCTCCCAATTGCATGATTGTGAATCTACTTTTGGTCATTGTGCATTCAGAAACATTTTACCTGTGGCATCACTTCATGGTTCTGACATTCAGTTTATCTATATGGAATTGAGACCAATACTTTAAAAAGACTTTAAAGAGTCGGTGACATTGCTCAGTGGGCAAAGCTGCCCTGCTGCCAAGCCTGATGACCTGAGTGAGTTTGGTCCCTGGGACTAACATGGCAGAAGGAGAGAACCAAATCCCACGAGTTGTCCTCTGACCTCCATTGACATTGCTATGACACACAGGTGCCTACACCTACCTGCACATGCACATGCATAAAATATAATTTAAAAAATTCAAAAAAAGAAAAGCTACATCGGGCATAGTGGAACACACTTTAACTTTGGCACTCAAGAGGCAGAGGCAGGCATGGGTCTCTGTGAGCACAGCATGATCCATCTAGCTGAGACAACGCAGTGAGCTTATCATTTTTTAAAAAAGGAAAGAAGGAAGGAAGGGGAAAAAAGAAAAGAAAGTCTGGGACGTAGAGAATACTCTTACACTGCACAACTTTTAAGAGTTAGCATTCGGGACTCTTACAAGCTAGCTCATTTCATCTGAGATATGTAATTTATTTTAGATTGGTAATTTTAAACTCAAAGACATCAGATATTTTTTGAAGTATTAGACACTGAGAAGCAGACTTACTACAATAATCCATTTGATGTATAACGCTTGTAAGAACTGTTCAAGTGCATAAAATGATTTTTCAAGCATGAATTGTCTGTCCTGTAAATTATCTGAAGTGCTTGAGAGGAACAGGGAACTGCTATGCCAATCAGATTTATAATATCAGAATCAATTTAATTACTTCAGATAGTCCCTGGTTTAAAATAATTTGGCTTCAGGTTTCCAGTTTCATGGTGATGATGCTGAAAAGGTGATATGATTCAGCACAAACCCAAGTTCCAATTTTAAGTTTTGGTTATTTTCTGGACTAACAACATATGGCAAGATATTCTTCTGGGATTCCCACCTATAGGCTAATGTAAATGCTCAGAGCATTTCAAAGGTAAGACCAGCTAAGCTATGGTGTTCAGTATTAGGTGTATTAAACACATTTCAGGGCCAGAAAGTATGGCAATGCATGCATGTGTAATTCCAGCCTCTGGGAGGCAGAGGCAGGTGAGTCTCTGTGAGTTTTAGGTGAGCCTGGTCTATAGAGAGTGTTGCAGGCTAGCCAGGGATACACAGTAGGGACTCTCTCTCTCTCTCTATCTATCTATCATTCATATATATATATATATATATATATATATATATATATATATATATTATATACTTTTGCTAAACTTAAAATTGTAGTAATTATATTTATTTTATGTGTATGTGCCTGAGTATATGTACATGTACTACATGTGTGCAGGAGCCTGTAGAGGTCAGAAGAGTGTGTCAGATCCCTTGGAAGTGGAGTTACAGATGGTTGTGAGCTGCCATGTGGGTGCTAGCAACTAGACTCTGGCCCTCTGCAAGAACAGCAACTGTTCTTAATCACAGAGCCATCACTATTAATTTTTTAAAACTTCGTGTGTGTGTGTGTGTGTGTGTGTGTGATGTAGGTGCCTATGTTGTAGTAAATATTTAATATTAATTGAGGGTTTCTTCCCTGACTTGGATCACTTCGTTCCCAGATAAAAGACACAAAACCTTTATATTTTTGATAAGCTTTTAAATCACTAGAGCTGGGCAGATATCCTCTAAGCTATTGATATCCACTTCCCTATCAATAACCCCAAGTTATAACTTGCCATGTTTTATCTGGGCTTCTCTTACTCCAATTAGCCAGCCCTCATGGCCATGTTTTCATGACTTACCTATCCTATGGCATCTTATATTCTCTCTACTTTCTTTCTCTTCCCTCTTGTGGTCCTGCCTCAGACCCCAAGCCTGGGAACCAAAACCCTGCCTACTTCTCTTCTGCCCAGCTATAGGCTGTAGGCATCTTTATTCAATCGATAGTTTCAAATTAAGGACCAAGGTTACATAGAATCACTTGGTGCACGAGAGGATTTCCTCCTCCCTGGGTGCAACCAGACCTTGGGGGGCAATATTTAGCATTACAATATATAGCAACAGACTAAACCTCAACATGCCTGTGTGAGTTTATGTGTACCATGTGTGCATCTATCTGTCCAAGGAGGTGAGAAGAGGGTGGCAGATACCCTGGAGCTTCAGTTACGGCTGAAATTGCAGGTGGTTTGTGAGCTGCCTGATGCCAAGTCTGAGTCCTCTGCAAGAATACCAGTGCTCTTAACTGCTTAGCCATCGCTCCAGTCTTACTTTGTTAAACTTTAGGTAACTGAATGTGAAAGATCATTGCTGAATTTACAACTAAACTGAGATGCATATATTACATTTAAATACATATTTGCTAAATTTTCACTTAGTTGTGATTTTTTTTTATTTACAGATGATCTGTTTTATTTTCTAGATGTCAACAAAATCAGGACTTAGAAATGAATATTAAAAAATAGGATAACAAATAGTTCGGTGTTGCTGCAGAGGCAGAGGTAGGGAGTCCACGAGTTTGAAGACAGTCTGGGCAACATAGCAAGACCATGTCTCAAAAAAACTAGCAAACAAAACAAAAGAATGTATGAAAATCTTAAGAGGAAGATGTGTGTGTGTGTGTGTGTTGTGTAGCAAGAGTGTGTAGGCATAATGTTATTGCACACTATGTAAAGATTATCCATGTATTATTCAAATGCTGATTTCTGTGCCCCACATCTTGTTGCAATCCTTCTACCGAGATTCTCCAGTCTCCATGTTGTATAAACATTGCTTGCCAATTATTCTCTGACTGGTCAATAAAGAAGCTGACCAGACAATGACTGTGCAGGGGAGAGAATGGAACTGGACTTCCTTCCAGATGGGGGGGGGGGGGGGGGAAGAGGGGAAGGGGATTTCCGCCGGGGGGGGGGGGGGGGGGAGGAAAGAGAGGAAGTGAGATTTGCCCTAGGGAGAGAGTCCAGGAGGCAACAAGGGAAAACACCTGGAGCCCAGAGAGCCAGATCAGTACTAAAATGCAAGTACCACTGGGATTTTGACTTGCAGGTAGCCAGCTTAGAGGATTACAATAGAGTAATACTACTCAGTTGGGTCCTGAAAGCTTGTTAAATAAATATAATAGTCCAGTCTCAATTATTTGGGAGCTAGCTGGGTAAAGAGGAAAACTGCAACACTTATTAAAAAGCCACTAACAAGTGTGTGTGTGTGTGTGTGTGTGTGTGTCTGTCTGTCTTTAATTCTTCTCAGAAGAACTGAGGGGTGATCCTTGCTTAGAGTAAACATTTACATGTTGAACAAGTAGTGAATACAGACTTTTTCCTGACTAACTCTCAACAGTGACTGTAGGAAGGGAAGAGAGAAGCTGTGAACTCAGGTCACCCAGGACTTCCCAGGTAACTAGCCTTCGATGGTATGGGAGAGGGGGTGTAGGGGTAGGAGCGGGGTGGGGTGAAACAACCTGCAGCAGAGCCAGCAGACCCCACAGAGGGAGGGGCCTTCAAGGCCCTGAGAACTTTGGAAGGGAAAAAGGACCTTTACATAGGACTATTCAGAGTGATGACCTGTGTCGTATTTCAGAAATGTTTTGTTGTTGTTGTTGTTGTTTGTTTTTTTCAAGACAGGGTTTCTCTGTGTAAACCTGGCTGCCTGGAACTTACTCTATAGATCAGGCTGTCCTGTAACTCACAGAGATCTGCCTGCCTCTGCTTCATGAGTGCTGGGATTAAAGGCATGGACCTCTATGCCTGGCTCTGTATCATATTTCAAATAGATAAATTAGACTTCCTTAAGTTTTTAAGATAGTTTATTTTAATCATTACAATTCTTATCTTTTATTATTCATTCATTTATATATAGTTTCTTTTTTGAGACAGGGTTTCATATAACCCAGACTGGCTCAAATTTAGTCTTTCACTATGTAGTAGAGGCTGAAATGCTTTTCCTCCCCTCCTCCCCTCTCCAGAGATAAGGTCACCTAGCTAGCAGATATTCCCTGTGGGATGGGCATTCCTCCCCTCCCATCTCTGGAGATAAGGTCACCTAGAAAGCAGATGGTCCCCCTCCTCCCCCAGCACACGGGAGAAACAGGTTAGAAAGCACGTAGGCTGGGAGGGAGGGGCTGATTAAACCCCTGCTACCTCATTCCCTAAAGACCAATCAGTTTAAAAGTCACACTGTTCTGCCAATCACATTGTACCTAATGGCGGCTGCTCTAAAGTCCTATTTAAGGACCCCGACCGGGCTCCGCAGGGTTGCCTCTGCCTCATGTGCAGGACGGCCCCAGTGCATTGGAAATAATAAACCTCTTGCTGATTGCATCGCTCTCGATCTCCGTGTCTTGGCGAGGTGGAACTACCGGTAGTTGTGACCTTCGGGTCCAACAGCTGGACTTGAACTCAGAGTTCTTTCTTACTTAACAATCATATAATATATATAATACATATAATATATATAATAATATACATGTAATAAAGTTTGATCGATCGTATTTTCCATTATACCCCCTTATTGCCTTCCCCTCCTCTCACCAAACCCCTTTGTTCTCAACAAATTTCCTTCATACCTTCCTCTTCTTTCCTTCCTTTGGGGTGTGTGTGTGTGTGTGTGTGTGTGTGTGTTACCTGTATGAATGAGGGGGAGCTATTTACCTGAACAAGGGAAACTTCCCAGTGGCTATACCACTCAGGAATCTGACTCTCCCTCCCTGTCTATAGCTCCTCAGAGATGGAGGGGTGGCCTGGAATTTCTGGTTCTCCTGAGTCTACCCATTTGGGATTACAGATGTGCACTACAGCACAAAGGAGATTTATTTGCCCCAGAGGGACAAAGACGGGGGTAGGTGACTAGGGAAAGGAGAAAAGGGGGACAAGGGAGAGGGACAAGGGATATGTCTTAGGGTTTTATTGCTGTGAAGAGACACCATGACCTTGGCAACTCTTATAAAGGAAAGCATTTAATTGAGGCTGGCTTACAACTACAGAGGTTTAGTCTATTATTGTTTTAGCAGGAAACATGACAGCATGCAGGCAGACATGGTTCGAGAGACGGAGGGGAGAGTAGTACATCTTGATCTGCAGGTAGCAGAAAGGGCCTATAGGTCACACTGGGCATAGCTTGAGCATAGGCGATCTCAAAACCCACCCCACAGTGACACATTTCCCCCAACAAGGCCACACCTCCTAATGGTGCCACTCCCCATGGGCCAAGCACTCAAACACCTGAGTCTGTAGGGGCCATTCCTATTCAAACCACCACAGAATATTTGCCCAGGAGGAACAAAGGACTGCCTCTGGATAGAGAGGAGACAGGTGTGGCTCATAGGCAAATGGCAGTTTATGAAGGGAAAGGGGAACCCTGTGTTAGGATGAGGTGTTTAATTTTGATTGGGGGGTTAGGTTAATTAGGGTAGCCGAAAGAGGGCTTTTGATTGCTGGACTTCAGTGCTTTGAAAGCTGGACCTTAGTGGTCAGCCTCTGGGGGAGGAAGTGGCGAAATAAGGAAATAGACTTGGTGGTCAGCTTTAGGAATGTAATCCAACAGTTTTAGCCAGAGGGAATGGGGTAAAAGGCAAAACCTGTCAAAGCCATATTTGCCATGTTTGGGCCTGCTAGAGCCCTCAGTTTCTCTTGAATATTGCAGACTGTTTTCCTTTAATGCACAGAAATTCAAATGGAACGATATATCAAACATTAATGTAATTAATAAGACTCCCGGCATTGTGGTGCAAATTTGAAGTCTGTCCGAGTTGTGTGGCAAAACTGTATCTCAAAAACAAAGACAAACAACTAAACAACACACACACACTTAACTGTATAAATTCCTTCACGTTAAAAACTTTTGACTTTCAAAATGATTAAAGATTCACAACAAGTTGTAAAAAAGTACAGCGAGGTTTTAGGTAGCCTTTACTCAGTTTACCTCATAATAACATCTTACAAGACTGTGCTTGCATTGCACTATTATATACATACGTCTTTGTGCGTGCGTGTGTGTGTGTGTGTGTGTGTGTGTGTGTATGTATTATGTAATTCTCCCCAGTTCTCAAAATTATTTTTCAATCCTTTGTCCTGAATTGTTCTCTGTACTTCTACATGCCATCCGCAATTGTAACTCTGTGTATTCTCAAGGGTGATATTTGAGATATTCTCAAGGGTGATATTTGAAATATTTAAACATATCAACAAATTAGCTGTACTTTGTGAATGTCCAATCAGAAGAGGCTACCCCCAAGAACTGAAACAGAATTCTGGACACTCATGAGTGTGAGAAAAATGTAAGTAAGTCTATTGACTTTTCTTTTTATAATTTTTATTTTTTAAAAAAGTTTATTTATAGCCAGGGCTATACAGAGAAACCCTGTCTCGAAAAAAACAAAACAAAACAAAAAAATGTTTATTTATTTATATGAGTACACTGTAGCTGTCTTCAGACATGCCAGAAGAAGGCATTGGATCCTATCACAAATGGTTGTGAGCCACCATGTGGTTGCCGGGGATTGAACTCAGGACTTCTGGAAGAGCTGTCAGTGCTCTTAACCACTGAGCCGTCTCTCCAGCCCTGTTTTTTATAATTTTTAAAGGATTTATTTACATAACTTATATATATGAATGGTCTGTCTGCATAATCAGATCCCACTATATGGTCATGAGCTACCACGTGGTTGCTGGGAATTGAACTTAGGACCTCTGGAAGAGCAGCCAGTGCTCTTAAGCACTGAGCCATCTTTCCAGCCCATCTACTATCTTTTCTATCAAAGAGTTAAATAAAACAAAATGACACTTTAAGAATTTTTTTTTTTTTAAAAAAGGCAATTGGCAGAAATTCAAATTCTTCCAGGATTAGCCTTTCTTGACATCAAAATACATGCTTGGGTGGTACTCTGCATAAAATTACAATCTTCTCACCAACTGGGCCACTTTAAACTAGCTAATCCCTTGAGAACAGGAGGCACAAGACCATCTTACATTAGGAGTTAAACCCTGTGGGACCTGTGCTGGGCGTACTTGCTTGCTTGATCTGACAAGACCTTCTACAGAAGTTAAACGTTTTGCCTCGCTAAAACATTTTGGGCTTCGTAGTCATTTTCTTAAGACCCCAGACTCATTTCTAACTAACTTCTGAACTGTAGAGATGTCTGGGGAAAGGAAGAGAGGGAGGTGGGCGCTGGCCAATGGCAGAAGTCATTTACCATTTAGGCCACCATGTGGCTGTGTAAGAGCAGTGTATCGATAACTGCCCACATTTCCTGTCACATGCCCTGGACTCCCCTCGTTGCTTTGCAGTCCTTGGAGGCTTACTTGTTTTTATTACTGTAACAGATCTTTAAAAGCAAAGGTGCATGCTTAATTTATAGAATTGCAGTGCCTACTATTGTCTGACTCAAGGGTTGATAAACAGTCCACGAAAGGTAACACAGTCCTGCAATCTTAGCATTTGGGAGGTTGAGACCAGAGGATCATGAGTTTGAGGCTAACCCAGGCTACACAAGGAGGCCCTGCTTACAGAAATAAGTCGTGTGGTTAGCACATGAATGAAAATTAAGTTCTATCCTTGAGCTGGTAGCACAATTCTAGCAGGCAACCACTCCTAGCTCAGGATCCTCTTCTGTAAAAAACAAGATTATTATGTTCTTATGGTTCCTTCTAGCTCTACGGCTTTGTAAAAAGTTTGCAAAAATTTCAAGATATACACCAGTAAGGAAATCTGATGTCTAAAATTTGGCAAATATATGAGTGACTATTACCTGCAAAATGTAAAAGACTTTTAAAAAGACCATTGAGGGGAAAAAGGACTTGATAATCTTGCTAATAAAGAACTCAGTGCAGTGAGGCTCATCCTCTGCAGAACCACAAGAGAGAATGACGGAGGTGTTGAGATAGGTACACAGAAGAGACATCTCAAAGGAGCAGAGACCGGCTAGTGGAATGGCTCAGGGTGAAAGGGGAGCTTGTAGCCAAGCCTGATTACCTGAGTTTACCCGGGCACCCAGATGGTATAAAGAGAGAACTGACACCCCCAGATTGTCCTCTGATCTCCACACATGTGCTATGACATATGTGCCTAGAGCATATGCTGGCTTGCATACACATGCAAGAACATACACATACTAACACATACATTCATGCACATACCTGAAATGTAATTTAAAAATGTTTAAGGTACACAGAAAGGAAGAGTAAATTCCAACATCTCAAGCGGTGGAACTCTGTAACAGTTATTACTATTACCAATCTTTTCCAAATTCTAAGACAATACAAACTGACATATGA
Organism: Rhynchomys soricoides; assembly: GCA_019843965.1. NCBI lineage: Eukaryota > Metazoa > Chordata > Mammalia > Rodentia > Muridae > Rhynchomys > Rhynchomys soricoides. The sequence goes on from JADRCH010000075.1 coordinate 3,656,249, forward strand.
TATCAGGTGAATAATATATTGAGGCCATTGCTACTCCTAGGATAAAATTTTAAAATATTTATTGCTTTTATCTTATGTGTATGAGTGCTTAGCCTGCCTGTGTGTATGTGCATCATAATCATGCACAGGCCTGCTGCCTATGGAAGTCAAAAAAGAGTCTGATTCCTGAAACTGGAGCTACAGATAGTTGTGAGCCACCATGCTGGGTCTTCTGCAAGAACAACAAGTGCTCTTAACAGCCATCTCCCTGGCTCAGTGTTACTAATACAGTAGCTATCATTCTTGCAGCTCCTCTTATTAGCAGGTTGGCAATATTTATACACATGGGATAAGAAATTTAAGTATATTATCTCAATGAATTTTCTCCACAGTTCCATGAAGCCTGTTTCACAGATGAGGAAATTTTTTACTTTCCTGAAATCACACAGCAAGTGATCTCTCTCAAATTGATCTCAGGCTTCTCCACTCCAAGGCTTTCCTTGAAAAACGCATTTTGTCAATTTTGTTTTACGTATATGAGAAAAACATATATGAAAAACATACATATATTTAAAATATTTTATACATATGTATTTTACATATATATATTTTATATTATATTACATATAATTTTATTTTATATATATATTTTACATATATGCCTGAGTGTATGTATGTGCACCATATGTGTCTCTGGTGTCAAGGATACCAGAGAGAACATCGGATGCCCCACAGCTGGAGTTAGAGGCAGTTGGGAGCTTCCTGATATGGGTGCTGGGAACAGAACCCACAGTGTCATGCATAGAAAGCCAACTGAGCCATGTCCCCAAGTTCCATGTTGTGTTTTAATACCCTTTTGATGTCTAAATAAACCTAGAGCTTTAATTCCTGTTTACATTTTTCAAGACAGGGTTTCTCTGTGTAGCCCTGACTGTCCTGGAACCAGAGACCAGACTGGTCTGGAACTCAAGAGATCTGCCTACCTCTGCCTTCTGGGTGCTGGAATTAAAGGGGCGCACTGCCACTGCCCAGCCAGACTCCATTATTTTTACGACTGTGCAGATGCCCTTTCCTCTGCCTAGATTCTTTCCTTCCTAAAATGTCTTGAAGAGTTTCTCCTTACCCATCACCATCACAGATCACCTCCAGTGTTATTTTTTGTGAAGCTCTTTAGGCAGAGTTATTCAAGTGCCATTTTATTTCCTCCAATGGACAGGAAGCTCATTGAAGGACAGAGTCCCATTTACCTTTATACAGAGCCTAACATATAGCGTGCTATCAGCGAACATCTGTGTAGTGAGTCTGTTTGTTGTAGATGATGCAAGACCCAGAGACCATTTCAAGGCCATTGTTTATGACAAGCAGTTACTGCACCGCTCAGCAATTCCAACCAAATGGTGGAAGTTACATTCTCAAAGAATTAATTCAGTGCTTGCAGTAACAGGACCTTACACCTTACTCTGACAGATTAAAATCAGAGTACAGTCTGAGGTTTCTACTTCTGGCCCAACCAGCCGAAATTCTGTTCTCAGTCTTGAGGACTCACCTGGGTTATTTCTCTGGGGAAACTTTATCAGGAATCAGGTACCTGTAGCTATACAGGGAAGATACTGGTGAATTAACTATCTTTTGGAGCTTCACTTCTGTTGCATATGCTTACTTCACAGAGGATAGTTAAATGAGATGATACAGAGGAAACTTGTTGGGTGCCTGATGCCAAGGGAACACTTGGGTATTAGGCGTGGATGGCGTTGCCTCATGCTTCTATTTAGCCACATTTCATCAGCTTCTCTTCATCCTTTGTGATGAACGTGGTGCTGAGTATAGTCTGGTCTTTTTGGTAATGTGTTTCTGGTAGACTTGGAGACTTAGACTCCAGTCTCGGTACATTATATTTACACTATATCTTTATGTAACTACTCCATTTTAGGATTTGGGGTATTGTTTTTTAACAAACTCTTAATTGTTTAATTTTGTCAATGAAGACTTGGGAGCCAGATGCTGGGATGAAAGCCTGCCCCCTCAGAGAGACAGAGAAAGCATCCAGCTGACCTTCCTCTTCAACTGCCGTCCCAGAAGCAATGCCCTCCAGAAACCCTTTCAAACTGAATGTCCCTCCTTTCTACTTCCTGTGGGTCTCTATCAATCCTCCTGACTCCTTCTTACTCCCTATGGGTTTTTCTTAATAATCCTATGTCCACTTCCTGACAACTGATTGCTTGCTCTGCCTCTTGACCTATCGTACTGGCTGGTTTTGTGTGTCAACTTGACACAAGCTGGTGTTATCACAGAGAAAGGAGCCTCCCTTGAGGAAATGCCTCCGTGAGATCCAGCTGTAAGGCATTTTCTCAATTAGTGATCAAGGGGGGAGGGCCCCTTGTGGGTGGTACCATCCCTGGGCTGGTAGTCCTGGGTTCTGTAAGAAAGCAGGCTGAACAAGCCAGGGGAAGCAAGCAAGTAAGTAACATCCCTCCGCGGCCTCTGCATCAGCTCCTGCTCCTTGACCTGCTTGAGTTCCAATCCTGACTTCCTTTGATGATGAACAGCAGCATGGAAGTGTAAGCCGAATAAACCCTTTCCTCTCCAACTTGCTTCTTGGTCATGATGTTTATACAGGAATAGAAACCCTAAGACACCTATGGTTGACTTTATTTAATCCTATTTACTATGTTCAAGTAGGAAGTTCTTGGATTAAAGGTGTGTGCTAAGGCTGAGCCACACCACAACTAAAAACACTGTTTTTTCCAGTAAATAACACAATCTCCGGGTTCACTGTGTGATCAAATATCCTGCAACAAGGTATACCTAGTCCATGTCACATCATATTTCAAACCTACCTTTACCTACCTTGTCTAAGTCACTATCTTTCTTAGAACATCCAGATGCTTTAAGTCCCTTTTAGTCCCCATTTTTATCTCATTTTCTTTGCCCACTGCTGACCACAATCTAGTATATACTGTGACAATTTAACACAACAATTGTGTTAGACTGGTTATCCTTTTTCTTCTCCAAAGCAGAGCTTATTGGGAAATTTTTATTAATTGATTAATTAATTAATTTTGTTTTATGTGTATTAGTGTCTTTACTTGCATGTATGTAGGTGCATCACATGCATGCCCTGGTGCTCAAGGAGACCAGAAGGGAGTGTCAGAGGCCCTGGAGCTGGAGTGCTTTTAACTGGTGACAACTGCTCTTAACTCCAGCCCCTCTTGGATTATCTTTAAGGCTGTCCATAACCCCTACAAAAATGACCACTGATTAGTTAGAATTCATTGTATTTTGATAGTTTAAAACAAATCTATTTTGGCTAATGAAATACCTTAGGGATTAAAAATACTTGCTGTCACAGTAGAGCTGGCCTTGGTGGCAGGATCATGGGAGAGCTGGCCCCACCACTCACCTGCTATGAGGGGGTATGGATGAGGGAGAGATGCCCTTCCTCCTGCTCAGGAGAACAGGAGAGCTGGCCCAGACCCTCACTGACTGCAACACTCAACTGGGCGGCACAGTGGAGCTGGCTTTAGTGACATGGGTGAAGGTGAGCCAGACCTGAGGGCATAAGAGCAGGAGAGCTACAGCACTGGTCAAGCTAGCCAGGGCAGCTAGCAGGAGAGCCCTTCCTCATGGTATGGGTTAGGCAGGTTGACCAACTCAGCCACCACCCGGGGCCAGATCCAGGGCTTTGAGTTGGCCCACCCCCAAATCCACCTCATCTGTGAATGGCTGGAGCAAGTGAAAGGGCCAGTCCTGTAGATCCAAAACTGCGGATCTCATGACACAGGGCAGCAACAAGATAACAGAGAGGGGTCCCTGTGAGGATCGAGTATTGATGGTGTAGCAGAAGCCAACGGCCGAGAAACAGATCAATGCCAATCAACAGACTCCCTGCAATGAACGTTTGCAAATTAAGATGTGTAGATAAAAGGTGCGCTGTGTGACACACCGCGGCTTCTGCATCGAGGTGTTTTTTAAGCTGTGTTTTGTTTTTTTGTTGTTGTTTTTATTTTCTTCGGGTGTGGTTGAAAGGCAGAGAGAGAGAGTTGGGTAGTGGTGGCGCGCGCCTTTAATCCCAGCACTCGGAAGGCAGAGGCAGGTGGATTTCTGAATTCGAGGCCAGCCTGGTCTACAGAGTTCCAGGACATCCAGGGCTATACAGAGAAACCCTGGCTTGAAAAACCACACACACACACACACACACACACACACACACACACACACAAGGCAGAGGATATGAAGGGACAGGGAGATGAGTGGGATTGGGTTGCATGATGTGAAACTCAAAGACTCAATACAAAGCAAAAAAAAAAAAAGTTGCTGCCAAATCTGACAGCCCAAGTTCAATCCCAGGGACTCACTCAAATGGCAGAAGACCCGACTTCTGAAAGTTGTTCTCTTACCTACATATGTGCAATATAGCTTGAATGCTCCCATCCCAAACAAACAAATAAATAAATAAATGTGATTTAAGACCCATTTCAACACTAAAGGGTGTTGCTGGCTTATTTACCTACAAGTAAATGAAATCTGGCTTGATGTGTGAATCAGTCCAATGGCTCAAATGATTTCAAGGAAGAACTTGTTTCTCTCCATATTTTTTTCTTTTTCCTCAGCTACACTGGCTTTATTTTATTGTTAAGTTTGTCTCTGGTGTTAGAGAGCAAACCTTATGCCTATATTAGAGGCTAAGCATGCTAGGTAAGCTCTCCATCTGAAGCCTTTTGTGCTGGTTTTATTGCTTATTGAGTGCGTTCCAGGCAGCTCCAGATGCCATACCCTGTAAGTAAATAGGGCTACCTTCCAAATCAGACCTCTTATCTTTATGACCACTGCTCAACGGAAGAGAATGTCGTGTGATATTCCTACTGGTGGAAAGGAAACTTCCTCTGCCCAGACAACCCCAAATCTCTTCGCACCTAGATATTTTAGATTGGACTGCAGGCCCATTTTGAAAAGACCATGGTTCAGGTGGACTGGACTGTCCTAGTATTACAGCTGGGCCCACCCTACCCAAGTCAGATGACTAAATTGAGAGAGGTGCTTCCCCACGGCAAAACTTGCTGGAGTAATGGCTAAGCAGTTAAGAGTACTTTTTCTTCAGAGGACCTGTGTTCAATGGCTAGCACCCACATGATGGCTCAGAAGGTCCATAACTATTGTACATTAATCCGAGTTAATCTCCCAAGCAGCATCGGTGCATGTTCCTTGCTACTCGACCCAATGCTCTGGATTCTCGAATGAAAGACGCACACAGTTATTTATATTTAATATGCCTTATTCAGCTCAATGGCTGGACCACTCCCAAACTTCTACATTACTAATGCCTCCCCTCTGATACACCTGAATTATTACTTACTAAAATCTATATTCCATCACTGCTACCCTAGACTCTATGGGGGCTAGGGGGTGCCGGGGCAGCTTCCCCCCTCCGCCTCCCCCGGCTCTTACACGATTGCATGCTTTCCCTTCTGCAGCTCTCAAGCCTGGATCTTCTTCCTCTCCCACAATGGTAATTCCTTCTTCCTCGGCCCCTGTTGCAGGAAGTATTTAAAAAGATGGAAAGTATGGCATGTTCCCGTGCTATGCCCTGGTTCTCTCTATCCCGGCGGGCTGGTGCACTGGTGCACAGCCATGCACTGGTGGGCAATGGCCAACCTGCTTTCATTTCGTGGAGCTCTGGTTTTTTGTTGTTGTTGTTTTTAATACTTTATTTTCATTTCAAATGTTTTCCCCTTTCCAGGTCTCCCCTTTGGAAACCGTCTATCCCATCCCCCTCCCCCTGCCTCTATGAGGATATTCCCCCACCCACTCCCCTCTTCCCTCCGTGGCATTCCCCTATACTGGGGCATCTAACACTCAGACCCAAGGGCCTCTCCTCCCACTGATGGTCAACAAGTCCCTTCTTAGCCACTTATGTGGCCAGCACCATGGCACTCTCCATATGTATTCTTTGGTTGGTGGTTCATTCTCTGGGAGCACCATGGGGATCGTGGAGCTCTGATTCAGAGCTTCAATACCCCCATGGCCTCTGTGGTACACATCAGGCAAACCCACACTTTGCCACTGTACCTTTCTCTCTGGAACCCAGATGAGCCACTGCATGAAGGAAAACGCAAGACAAACTTAGCTAAGAAACAATGATAACTCAATCTCTGGGCACAACAACTAAAACCTAATCTTGTAAACCTTATCAAAATCTGATTCCTCTGGTGGCAAATTCTTTTGGATCTGCCATACCAGGAAACTCTAGCAGCTACATCTTACCTACATGCTGTCCTCATTCCAAAAGACACCCCCCTCTCTCTCTCCTGCTTCCTCTCTTCCTCTCTCCAACCTGGAAGTCCCTCCTACATGCCCAGTGATTGGCTCCTTTATTCATTAGGGGATTGCTTCACCAGAAGTCACAGGTGTAACTCACTCCTTGTCTGAAGCCCCTCACAGGAGGGTAGAATTAGAATACAAAAAGCCCCAGAGCTGTCCACAACAGGTTCCCTTGCCCTGGAATCCTAAAGTCCTGTCTCTGTCTCCCTTGGCAGTGGGCAACTTTATTCCCCAACCAGAACCAGCTGGGGGCAGGGACCCTCAGCAGCTCACATGTGGGATTCTTGTGCCATCCCCAAATAACACAATGGAAGCAACAAACCAAATCCACAACACAGAACTCCAGTTCTGGGACATCCAACCCTCTCTTCTGATCTTCATGGGCACCAATCATACATGTGGTGTGTACTGGCTGGTTTTCTGTGTCAACTTGACACGGCCGGAGTTACCACAGAGAAAGGAGCCTCCTTTGAGCAAATGCCTCCATGAGATCCAGCTGTAAGGCATTTTCTCAATTAGTGATCAAGTAGGGAGGGCCCCTTGTGGGTGGTGCCATCCCTGGGCTGGTAGTCCTGGGCTCTATAAGAAAGCAGGCTGAACAAGCCAGGGGAAGCAAGCCAGTAAGTAACATCCCTCCATGGCCTCTGCATCAGCTCCTGCTTCCTGACCTACTTGAGTTCCAGTCCCTGACTTCTTTTGGTGATGAACAGCAATGTGGAAATGTAAGCTGAATAAACGCTTTCCTCCCCAACTTGCTTCTTCGTCATGATGTTTATGCAGGAATAGAAACCCTGACTAAGACATGGTGCAAAGATGCACATGCAAGCAAAACACTCATGTGCATGCAAAAACCACCTTCTCCCACCAAGAGTCCACCAACCAAAATAAAACTGTTTCATATTTTCTCCTCACCATTCATATTACAGCAGGTATTCTGGCCTCATTTTCCATTGCTGCTGCTCATGTAATGACAGGAAGATGAGACATGGACAATCACTAATCTTAAGGTTTAAGTTTTCAACTACTCCACAATGAAGGGATATCTTTCAGTGACTCTGAGATTCATCTAGAATTGCTGATCCATACCTATAAAAGTTAAGTCACCATGTGCCATGAAACTCAGTTGTGAAAATTTCACTACCTAGAAAAGAAGAAAAGTCAATTTTAGAATGTAAAAATAACTTTAAAGACTGATTTTTAATTATGTATATGTGTATGGTGGTTTGAATAAGAATGCCTCCCCATAGGCTCATATATTTGAATATCTGTTCATTAGGGGATGGTACTACTTGAGAGGGATTAGGAGGTGTGGCTTTATGGGAGTACATGGAGCCTTGTTGGAGGAAATATCTCACTTTGGGTGGGCTTTGAGGTTTCAAAAGACCAAGCCAGGCCCAGTGGCTGACTCTGCCTGCCAGTTCAGACGTAGAACTCTCAGCTACTTCTCCAGTACCATGTATGCCTGTGTGCCACATGCTCCCTGCCATGATAATGTGTTAAGCCACTGAAGCTGTAAGCTGGCCCTAATTAAATGCTTTCTTTTATATGAGTGTCTTTTCACTGCAATAAAACATTAAGATGGTGTGTGTTTGTGTGTGCTCACATGAGTGTGAGTGTGTGAAATTCCCCAGAAGTAGAGCTCCAGGTATTTATGAGTCACCCAACATGATTGCTGGGAATTGAACTCTGAACCTCTGCAAGAGCAGTATGCTCTCTTAACTGCTGAGTGATCTCTCCAACCCAACTTTAGATTCTGTGCAAGAGAATTCCAGTGACATATGGCCTTCATCTTGCTGTACATCAGCTTGGTTCTCTGAAAAATGAAAGTATTTTGACTTTTTTTACTGAGTGTTTTCATGCTGTTACATAAACAGAAGCAGTCTTCTGCTAATCCTTTCAAATATATGGATGTTTCTAGAATAAGAGACCTTTGTTTTGGTTGCTCTGACACACATTTCTCACGCATTCTCTTCTGAAGAGCTTGCTTCCTAAGAGTTTCTCTTTCCAAAGAAGATGACTAAAAGAACAATTAGAAATTTGCATCAAGAGAATCTTATTATGCTTCTGTATTGAGTCCCTAAAATCCATTTAAAATTAAGACATAAAAGCATTCCATTGATGTTAGATGTTCTGTGTATAGTCAGAGGGTGGTGGTGCCTGAGAAGCGGTGGGAGGATTGTGTTAGCTTTGTGTTCCTGCTTCTTTCACTTGGGGTAATTGAGATTCATCTGTGATGTCGCATGTAATAATACTTTATCATTTCCATTGCTGAGTAATACAAGATATATTTTAATAGAGGATATCGAAATTCACAAAACAGGAGTATGTTAACCCTGTTTAATCTTTTCCTTAAGTACAATATCAGCACTTTTGGTCAAGTAGTGTATCTGAAATTCATTAACTGTAAGGTCATATAATACAATTCTTGGGGTATTAGACCTGTTTGTTTGTTTTTGTTTTTTGAGACAGGGTTTCTTTGTCTATCCCTGGCAGTTTTGGAACTCACTCAATAGACCAGGCTGGCCTTAAACTTAGAAGATTCACCTGCCTCTGCCTTCAAGTGCTGGGATAAAGGTGTGCACCACCACCGCTCAGCCTGGGATACTAGATTTATCTGTGACTTTAAGTCTCTAGACGTTTAATTAGGTTATATTAAGACTGTAGCTGTGGAATCGTCTACTTTCATGGCCAGGGAGAGCATTTGAAAATTTCCTCTCTTCATCTTAATTTTACAGATATGGAAGTCAAAGCCTAGGGAGATTGCAGGGTCCCTGGTCATATGGACCTGTCTGTTTTCAACAACCTGCTGAGGTTGGCGAGGATAGGGTGAGTTCTTCCCTTTGCTTCTCAGGCCTCTTCTGAGCTGCACACCTCTGTATCTCTATTCTGTCAGCTTCCATCTGGCCCTGAGCCATGTCTACCCTGACCCCTGTCCTACCAGCTTGCACAAGTTTTCACACTCTAGAAGAGTGGATGACCTCTTCTGGCCAGAGCAAGTTTGTTGCAGCCTCCTGATTACACTAAGCTTCCTGACTGCCCCTGCCTGACCTGGGCTAGCCCATGGAATGAATGTGACTGCTCTGCTGGTTGTTTACAGACCTCCAAGTCCCTTCTCAGGAGAAAGAAAGGCTGTAGGATATGACACTACACAGAAAACTGGGACCTGCACTTAAGTGCTGGTTTACCTCCTTTATCTTTCCTCTTATACGCTCTCTGGAGCCTAGGATAGCCTTTCCTTGCTTTTTTTGAATGGCACTGTGCAGGGGACTAGCCTGGACCTTAACAACTAGTTATGCAGCTACGTAAGATACATTAGCTTCTTGCTGGCTGGCTCGAAGGACTTGAGAGGTGCAGGAAAGCTCTATTTTTGAGCACCAGAAGCTGGATTTCCTCTTTGCTTTCCTCTGTTATATTTTTAATCTCTCAAGACAGAAGGATGCCTCAGGGAGACTGGGGTAAAAACCATGCACCCCAGCAGGTTAAAAATACAAACACATTAATAATTTTCAAACTACAAGCATCATATGTATCACATTTGCTACCAAAGCATTCTAATTAATAGTCCCTCATTCCAACTTATAACAAAATGGCAGCTGGCTAAGATCCCTCTCCACCGAAGTGATGGTCATAGGGAACGTTTAGGAAGATGTGCCTTGTACAACACAGCACAACCTGTCTATTTTGTTCCTACAAATGATGCTATGCTGTGAGTACAATGATTTTACCCATTTTACTGATGATGAAAATGAGTCTGAGAGAGGTGACCTTCTCAGGGTCATTTATCTAGTAAGTGACAGGGCCAGAGCTCTGAAATTGGCTTTGTAGCTTCTAGATGCTTCCTTGTCTCTACCTATTAGCTTCCCATTTGATCACCATATACACAGTGAGCAGAGCCCAGCCTAAACAGACAAATTTAACCCACGTAGGGAGAAGATGGGATTTTTTTCTTTGTTCCTCATCCTCCACCCAGAGTGCTTCCTACCAAGTGAAATTAATTGACTGTATAGTGAAATCTAGGCACTTCTATTCACGACAAAACTACAGTTGTCCAGTTAAACATATTTCAGTGCCTCTTGGCACTAGCGATGACCTATTCATGGTAAATAACAATACTGCTTAGAGACAGTCACTGTTGCAATGAGAACAATGCTCTAAACCTTGGCTTTGCAAAGTTAAGATGAAAAGCCAAAGTATGTTGCAATCAAGTTACAGATTAGTTCATCATTGTTGATACTTGCTTACCTTTGCCCTAATTTCTTATCTGTATTTTATCCTTTACATTTAATTTGTTTTAAAAGTTTATGTGTCACTTGGGAGGCAGAGGCAGGCGGATTTCTGAGTTCAAGGCCAGCCTGGTCTACAGAGTGAGTTCCAAGATAGCCAGGACTACATGGAGAAACCCTGTCTTGAAAAACCAAAAAAAAAAAAAAAAAAAAGTTTATGTGTATGGGCATTTTAGCCACATGAATGCCAGTACACCTATGGCCATAGGATCATTTAGAACTTCAGTTCTATGCTTGTGAACTGCCACGAGGGTGCTGGGAATTGAAACTGGATCCTCTAGAAAAATAGCAAGGACTCTTACCACTGAGCCATCTCTCCAGTCCCCTTTAAAAAAAAAAAAAAAAATTAAAGCTCCTGTAAATTTGCTTGGGAATGGGGTGGGAGAGTTAATAAATCAAGGAATAAATTAGCAAACTGCTTTTATTTATTACTTTGTTCCAGATGGGTGTGGTTAAATAGCCCAGGTTGACCTTGAACTTGTGGCTCAAGTAGCCTGAACTCTCAGTCCTGCTGCTTCAATCTTCTATGTGCTGGGATGATTAGTGTGTGCCACCATACCAGATAGAAATCACTGTGCTTAAGGGGTTAAATACACTTAGAAGGCTGAGACAAGAGGATTGAGAGAGTTCAAGGTCAGTCTGGGCTACACAGTTTGTTCCAGGTCAGCCTGTGTTACCTGTGAGACCCTGTCTCTAAAAACAAAACAAAAATAAAAACAACATAAAGTAATAATAACTAAATTTTGATACCACTTTGTAGTTTCTACTCATTCTTTACCATTAACTTTGGTCTTTTCAGAAATCAATTCTGCTATTATCCTGGCATTGTTGGGCTCTGTCACAATTCATCCATTTAAAAGACACTTTGATCATTTAGAAAAAGAGATGCTTCTGTCCTCCAAGAGATTGCAACAAAATGAATGGTTGTCATGTCTAGGGATAAGCTCCGTGAATGTTTGGGAAGTAAGTCTTCATCTCAATTAAAGAATTTTTGTGAGAAAAATTAAGGCTGGAATCTGCAGCTGGAAGGTTGGGGGCTTTGGTGATGACTATTGGGGGGGCTCCTCCTTCCACGTGGCACCTCATCCTGCAGGCCTCCTGTGCATACCCTGGGTATCTTTACAGTGTCAATGCTGTGTTCAAAGGCGTCTATAGACCTGGGCTCAGAAATCCTGGATTGAGTCTCAGGGGAGAGGGAGAGAGAGAGAGAGAGAGAGAGAAAGAGAGAGAGAGAGAGAGAGAGAGAGAGAGAGAGAGACAGAGAATCATCTCAGATTCAAGAGGAGAGCTATCAACACTATCAGTTGATTGGCCTGCCCACACACCAAAGGGAGGAATGATTGGCAGTCATTTTCTAGGGAATGACTGTACACAGAACAATTATTGTATCTAGTTCTCTTCTGGGAGTCACACATGCTAAGGATCTTACAAACCCAGAGCTATTGAGCCATCCGTGGCTGCCATGTGGAACAAGTCAGTTTAAAAATAAGACAAACCAACAGACAAACAGGTCTGAAAGGTGGAGCAGCTTTCTGCTGGAGGAGAACAGGAAGCTTGTCCAGCTAGCACAAGGTTTGGAGCTGCGCCACTCTGAGTTCTTATCAAGGCTCTGCTGCTTTTAGCCACATGACTCTGGAAAATGGCCTTGGTAGCTCCAAGCCTCAGATTATCATCTATAAAATCTGGAGAGTAACAGTAGCTGCTCTCATACAATTGTTGTGAGGTCCAAATGTGAGAACATTTAAGAGTTTGCCAAAGTGCTAGGAGCAGTAATAATGCTTCAGTAATAACTATTGCGTATATAGTTATACACTATATAGAGACTTCTTGGTCAACAATGAGACGTAATGTGCAATGGTGGTCCCATGGGGCTATATTGTCTAGTGATGTCATAGTCATCTTAGTCGGTTAAGTATGTTTACCATATTTGCACAACAATAAAATTACCTAACAACATCTTTCTCAAACTCTGGCTACCTTATTAAGCAACATATGACTGCACTGACATAGGCATATGACCTTTCCCCTACAGAAATTCTCCTTTCTGTGCTAGACCTTAAAGGTCAAACAAATGTGAGGTTCCAATCAATCATTGGAAACTCCTTTTTTGTTGTTGCTGTTTTTTGTTTTGTTTTGTTTTTTGGAGACATGGTTTCTCTGTATAGCCCTGGCTGTCCTGGAACTCACTCTGTAGACCAGGCTGACCTCGAACTCAGAAATCCGCCTGCCTCTGCCTCCCAAGTGCTGGGATTAAAGGCGTGAGCCACCACTGCCCGGCCCATTGGAAACTCCTTAACATACTGATCAATAGATCTCACACATTACAAATCTTCTAATTAACATGTTCTGATTTCCACGGGAAATACGGGAAATCAAAGATAATCCGTTACAAAAATAACTTTAGTTACAGGAAAGGAAAAATGACAGTTGGTAAGTTTCTTGTTCTTCTTAGGTGGTAAGTCAGATACTCGATTAAAGAGTCTCCTGTACCCTGTCAGCAGAAGGGCACTGTTGAGCTCAACACTCTCCTTTTATCAAATAGGCCAAATCAAACTGTTCACAATATCGTCTCAGACGTCACACTCGTGGGTGAGGTAAATGGTCACTTCGTTTCATCCCATGTGTGGCAAAGTATTTTGTGTTTTCTGCATATGTGTATGTATGTGTGTGTGTGTGTGTGTGTGTGTGTGTGTTGTACACCTATTAATTCACAAGAGACTACTCCTTTCTGATATTACTCAATGGGACTGCAGTTTGATTTGGTGCCTGTGGTTCACTGATGTCAAAGATCAGCATTTTTCTCTCTCCCCCAACCTCTGCCTCCCCCCCTCTCATACATACCATGTAGTTTCTATCACTGACATCTACTCCACTACTGCACACTGAGCAACCATCACTGTTATCTAGTTTCAGAATATATCTTCTTCTTCATCATCATCATCTTCAAAAAGTGCTAGCATTTAACAACACCACCAACACACTCACACACACACACAGACACACACACACACAGACACACACACACACACTCCTGTGGCTTTTCAAGTCACCAGAACACAGTCACCCTCAAAACCATTAATCTTCTCAGCCCTTCAGCTGAAGGTTTTGACCTTCAGGATGGTAGGCTGCTCAGAGAGCCTTCCCTTCCCCAGAACTTGGAAGTTTCTCACTGCACCGCATCAACGACTGGAGCAGCTCCGGTCTTGCTGTTGGCAGCATTTACCATGTATGTTCACTGACCAGTGTCCACAATGTATCCAGGTTGACAGTTGAGCAGAAGCAGCTCTTTAAGTGATAAGGCCTCAGATCAACTTTGCCAACGTCACCCAGAGGTATTTGTCAAAGCTGAGTCAAAATGGTGACTCAATCCTCCAGCATTGCCGGGACTTCCCAGATCCTCTGGTACTCATGCAGCTATAGCAAGCTTGCCCAGGAAGCCTCTGGTTCTCCTTAGGATAGGTGTCAGGGTGGTCACTGGAAGCACTGGGAGTTTCTCTTCATTTGTTTCTTTATGAGTGTTAGAACTAACTTCTCAGTTTATAGACTGCTAGCTTGGAAAAGAAAAGATTCTTGACACTATGTGTCCTGACCAGACTGGTTAGGCAAGGTCATAGGAGGAATCTGCTGTGGCTAACACCAGCCAGCTGGAGCCCTGCTTCTTCAGAGCCCATGCTGTGGCACTTCCTGAGAGGACCAATTGCTTCTAGTTAATTGAATAATTAGAATTATCATCCCTTGAGACGTCTCAGGATCAAGAAAAATGTTCTACCTTTAGTGAATATCTTCCCTTTGTAATTCATGATTAACTTTTTTTTCACACACAAACCAAGTCAACACATATTAGTCATTTCATGTGTTAAGTACTATGCTGCTAATTGATTCCTTAATGTTCTTGTGGAGGAGGCTGCTCCATTATACCCCCATTGTACAGATAAGAAAATAAAGGTGCAGAGAAGTTAACTTGTCTAAGTGCACACAACTGTGTTATGGGGCCTGGATCCAATCTCTGGAGTGTTTGAACCTACAGTTCAGGCTCTGATGGAGAATGGGTGACATTGTACACAACCATGTTTGCACCATAGTGCAAAGCCAGATATGTGGGAGTCATGCTATCAGAGACTCAAGAGCAAGAATCATCAGTGAAGGGCTGGAGAGATGGCTCAGTGTTTAAAGGCCCTGGCTGCTCTTCTAGAGGACCCAAGTTCAGTTTGCCGAACTCACTTTGGGTGGCTCTTAACCACTTCTATCTCCAGCTCCAGGGCATCTGAATCTCTGGTCTCTGCAGGCACCTGCACACACATGTACACCCCAAATACACTTTTATTTATTTTTTTTTTTAGTATAGAAATAGAATTTATTTAGGGCATGAGGAGGGGAGTCAAGAAGGTAGAGGAAACAGAGAAAGGCAGAGAGGGGGAGAGAGTAGAGAAGTGGAGAGGTGGAGGCTGCCACGTGGAGGGAGTGGGGGAAGGGAATGGGGAGAGGTAAGAGATAAGAGATGCAAGAGATAAGAGCTAAAATACACTTGTTTTTGTTTTTTTTGTATTTTTGGTTTTTTTTTTTCCGACACAGGGTTTCTCTGTGTAGCCCTGGCTGTCCTGGAACTCACTCTGTAGACCAGGCTGGCCTCGAACTTAGAAATCTGCCTGCCTCTGCCTCCCAAGTGCTGGGATTAAAGGCATGCGCCACCACTGCCTCTCGCCAAAATACATTTTTAAATAGAACCATTTATTAAATTCCCCAAACAAGTGAACCAAATGCTATAAAACCCACCTATCACAAACATCTTACATACAAACACACCTATCACAGAAACCCTTACATTTGAACCATTTCTTCTCTGGCACTTTTACACAGAACTGACCTCCCAGCCCAATCAAAACTAATGTGGGTCTCCATCTTCATGTCCAGAATTTGTTCACACCATTTCCCCTTTGCTGCTTTTTCATTTTCCTAGTATATTTTCCCTTTTCCTGGCTCCCTTTTTCTCTTTTTAAATTATTATCTATTTATGTGACTATCTGTGTGTCTGGTACGTGCCTGCCCAAGGAGGTGGGTGAGAGAAGTGGCAGCTTCTGGAGTTTCAGGCAGCTGGGAATCGAACTCAGGTCCTCTGTGAGAACAATATATGCTCTCAACCACTGAGCCATCTCTCCACCCTGACTCCCTTTCTCAACATTCTGTATTTGCAGTGGTTGGCAATCTCTCTACCTTACATTGACTTTGTAGAAACCACAAGCAAGGAAAGCTTTGGCTTGGCATTCCACCTCTGCCTTTGGTTATTAGCTACCGGCACTTACAGAGCCTTTGAGAAACGTCCTTTGATGTCTATAGAAGACATTGTACTCTTTTCTTAGTAAAAATGTCTTTTAGTTTCCTGATTGTGGACACAACTATTTCATACTCCTGTTGCTATGTCTTTCTGTCTTCGGTCGTCAGGGACTGTGCCTTTTCTTAAAAGTGAGACAAAAAAAAAAAAATTCTTCCCTTAAGTCACTTCTCGCCAGGTATTTGGCTATAACAATAAGAAAAGTAAGTAATACAAAAACCTGTTAACGAGGAGTGAGAGCGAGAGCCAAAGTTATATTTTAAGTTTTAACTACTGTGCCTAAGAGATCCATAAACCAAAATGCTTCTACCCTCTAAGCATCTTGCTAAGGACTGATACTTCCTGAGATGCTGGAGGCTATTATTTATGTAAGATAACAAGCCCTGTGTTTTGTGGTTTTGTACCCTAAACAAGTTTGTTTGACCCAACTGGATGTGCTTGATCACATTCAGGCAGGAAGTGTGTCAGGATACATGCCTGCCCCTGATCTGTCCTGGTGGGAAATATGTGGCCTTATGGGTTTGCCTTCATAAGCCCTTGTAAAATGTTACTCATTACCATTTTTTGGGAACCCCAGAATGGACCTGGTCAGAGTCTATCATCTTGGCCAGTATTTAATCAATGCTTGCTTCAATTTGGCTCAAAGAGCGTGGTTGTGGTCTTATTCCACTTATAGGACAAACTTGATCAGGTGGTTTGTGGGCCTTTTAAGCTTACTTGTATGAGGTCTGTGGAAAAATTTGGAGATCTAGGCTGGAGAAGTCTTTTAACACTATCATAGTTAATGTCCGCTGTCAATGTGACCCAAAGCTAGAGTCACCAGAAAAGAAGGAACCTCAACTGAGGAATTACTTTGATCAGATTGGCCTTTGGCCATGTTTGTAAGCTTTTTCTTATTTGCTAATTGTTGTGGGTGGTGCCATTCCTAGGCTGGTAGGCTTGGGATGTGTAAGAAAGATAGCTAATAGGAGCCTGGGAGCAAGCCTGGAAGGGGAGAGCTCTGTATTTCCTGATCTGACTTCCTCAGTGAAAGAGTTGTTACCTGGAAGTATAAACCAAATAAGCCCTTTCCTTTCCAAGTTGTGAGGAATCTGTGCAACTCATTTTGAAGGCAGGAGTCATTATGCTGTATTGTTAAAAATAAGTTTCCATTTACTGTAAGAACTGAATTTCTGTCTCGGTTTCCTGGAACCTGACCTGCCCCAACCCATGACCTTGACTTGCTTTTGAGAATACCCACTAACCTCCACATGGTGATGGCTGTTGTTTTGGGATTTTCCTGCACCTCTTTACTGTTCCATTGTCTCCTGTAAATGTGTGAAGCACATACTCATGATTTTACTCCTAAGAAATGAACTCAGGGCTGTTCTCATTAGCCTTACTTGGGAGGCAGTCGATGGCCTACTCTTAGGTGCACCCCAATAAAAATCAAGCTTGCTTCAAATTTTGATTCTTATTTATTATAGGAACAAAGAGCTAACTAGAACAAATGATGTAAGCAAGGCCTAATGGACCATTCTGGTTTAAGTCTGTAGTAGGACCAAAATGCTAAGACAAAATTAGACAGCAGAGGCCTGACTCCTGAGGTTTTAGAGAAGAACAAGGACTCTGCTGGAAACTGGGCTCAAAGGCCATTTGTGTTGTGTCCCACAAAGAATCTGACTGAATCCTGAGAACTTGAGACTGGATTTGTGAGTTAGGGACCAATGATGGAGACTTCAAGACAGGATAGCATTCATGTTGTGTCACAACTACTGCTGATTGCTTTTATCCAGGTCTACAATGCTGGGGGATAGGGGTGGAGCAAATGGAGAAGAGGGGTCAGAGAACCTTTAGTTAGGTCAGTGGTTCTCAACCTGTGGGTCTCGACCCCCTTGGGGGTCACATATCTGATATCCTGTATATCAGATATTGACATCACAATTTATCACATTAGCAAAATTATAGTTATGAAGTAGCAACAACATAATTTTATGGTTGGAGGGGCCACCGTGGCATGAGGAACTGTATTAAAAGGTTGCAGCATTTGTAAGGTTGTGAACCTTTGCTTTAGGTGAAGGAGCCAGCGGCTGTAATGTTAATAGATTAGGAGACGTCGTGCCCCAGGAGAAGGCCACGTCTCTAGAAGCTCCATCTTGTAAAAATCAAAACTCACTGAAAACACTTGCCAGGATCGTCGCTTTCAGTTGCTGGGTTGAACGCCTCAGTTGGTTGGCCTCTCTCCTTTTGAAAGCTTTCCTTGGGCTTTCTGTCACTGTGAACAGAAAAGCAGCAGTGAGCAGTGGCCAGGCCACAGCCTGAATGCTACTCTGGCTTGAAATTTTCCTTCATCAAACAAATGAATCCATTTACTTTCCAATTTAGCCTCTACCAGGTTCTCAGGACATAGGCAGAATGAAACCAATTCTTTGCCTGAAATAGCACACAAATGGCTTTTAGCCCAGTTCCTGATTGAGCCCTTGTTTGCCTGTGCAGCTTCGTAAGCCAGGTCTCCAGAGCCAGCATTTCTCTTGACACTGGTTTTCCAGCCCCCACCGTAAGAGCCCACTAAACTCTCTGACTATAGCATTCTAGGGCTTTTAACGTTTCAAATTCTTTCACGTTCCTCTCTACCAGCAAAGGCCTAAGAACCTGTGGCAAGGTTTCTCAGAACAATGGCTCCGCCCCCTCACTATTCTGCATTAGCTAACTCTTCTGGATGCTGTGACAAAGTATCCAACAAAGGCATTTTAAGGATGGAAGAGTTTGTCTTGAATTAAGAAGGAATCGGCTGGTGGTTGGGGTGCACACCTTTAATCCCAGCACTCAGGAGGCAGAGGCAAGTGATCTCCTGAGCTCACAGCAGGGAAGGTATAGTAGCAGTAACTGGTCACATTGCATCCACAGTCAGGAAGAAGAGAGAGATGAAGGTGGGTCCCAACTTTTCAGTCTGGAACCCCAGGAATAGAATGGTGCTGCCCACACTTAGGGTAGCTTTCTCACCTCAATTAATTCAGAAACCCCTTCACAGACAAGCCTAGAGATTTGTCTCCTAGGTAACTCTGGATCCTCTAGAGTTGACAGCCACTATTAACCAGCACACCCACTGGTAGAAATTAACATAACTTTCTGTTTTTCAACATTCCAGTAGATACTACAATGATCAGTTGTGAGTCCGTTCATGTAGACCTGTACCAGACTCTTTAAAGATCTCATTCCTGGGAATGGAAGGCCTGTGTCATAAGGTGTACAGATGAGAACAGAAGACACCACCGGCTGTCCTCCCAGGGGGTGTCCCAATTTTCATCCAGGAGTCTCAGTTTGAGAATTTTCATTTCCGTTTGTCCTTGACAGCTCTTGACACTGCCAGATATTTTGATTTTTATCAGTCTTAGTGCTAAAAACATTTTCTCGATGTTTCCTTTCTCTCTCTCTCTCCTCTTTCCTTCCTTCCTTTCTTGATTTTTTTTTCTTCCATAAATTAACCCATTTATTGCAGGCTAGGCGAGTCTCAGATTGTAGGACTTCTACCGGTCTTTCAGTTCCTTCATCTTCTGATGGCAGACTTCACTGTGACTGCAGAAGTGGCCTTGTAGGTCCAGGCCCCGCTGGCCACTATTTTCATGCAGGAACCACAGTACTAGATGCCAACGACTCATCTCTTCATTTTGGTCTTGCCACAGAATGAGCAAATGTACTTGGGGTGCTGGCTGATTTCAATTTTCTTCACCATTTTCCAGAGGGAGGCGTCATAGCAGATCCTGTATTTCCCAACCTTCTTGTGTGTTTAGCCATGTCACTGGAACTGAAGCCCAAGTCCAAAGAGTCCTTTCTGGTTTTAAAAAATAGTTTATTTTTATTTTATGTACACTGGTGTTTTGACTGCATGCATATCTGTGTAAAGGAGTCAGATCCCCTGGAATAAGAGTTACAGACAGTTATGAGCTGTCTGGGTATTGTAGGTGCTGGGAATTGAACCTGAGTCCTCTGGAAGAGCAGCCAGTGCTCTTAACTGTTGAGCCATCTCTCTACTCACCTCCCCCTCCTCTCCTCCTCCCCCTCTCCCGTTCCCCTCTCTTTCTCCCCCTCCCCTCCCCCTCTCCTCCTCCCTTCCAATCTTTCTCTTCCACTCTTTCTCTTCATCTTCTTCTTTTTGGAGACAGGGTTTCACTTTGTAGCACTGGCTATCCTGGAGCTGGATAAGTAGACCAGGCTGGCCTTGGACTTGTAGAGATCCACTGTCCTCTGCCTCCAGAGTGTTGATACTAAAGGTGTGCAGCCCTACCCATGATCTTTTTCTTACTGTTTTGTAAAAGATAGAATTTTAACTTGCCGATACAATTTCTTCATTGATCTGTAAATCCCACTGAAGCTTTCCGTTTCTTTTTCTAATCTCTCTCCCAAGTACTGGGGTCACAGATGTGCAATAGCATGCCCCTTATATGGGGCATTAGGGATTGAACCTAGGACTTCAGGCATGCTAGGCAAACACTTTACCAACCAAATCTCCAGCCTGTGTGAAATTTTTGAGTTTTCTTCTGTTTCCCTCTTTGGAATAAGTTCTAGTGTTTTTGGTTTTTGTTTTGTTTTGTTTTGTTTGTTTGTTTTTAAATTCTGACTCTCTCCTTTATTGGCTTTCACATAGATTGACACTAGTCTGCTATCTTATCCAGAAATTTGTTTCTTTGTTAATTGCTAGAATCTTGCTACCTTGCTCAAGTTTGTCCATATGAGCCTAAAATGGCTTCAAGCTCAACCAAGATCCTTCCGACCCAGGCCCCTGAGTGCTGGGATTTGGGATTACAAACATAGATCACTATGTCCAGAATACAGTCCATCTTCATTCTTATTTTGGCTACTTCATAAAGATGTAAGTTTCTTAACCAAATTTGATGTTAACAACCACCATTATCTTTCTATAAACACAATAAAGACATTACAACTCTTCAACTGCAGTCACCTTTTCCCAAGTATTTGTTGCTCAGTATTATTACTTTGTCGAGGTGGTGGTTTTGTTTGTTTTGTTTTTCTGAGACAGGGTTTCTCTGTGTAGCCCTGGCTGTCCTGGAACTCACTCTGTAGACCAGGCTGGCCTCGAACTCAAAGGATCAAAGGTGTGTGCCACCACCGCCAGGCTCTTCCTAATCCTATTATTTCTAATTTATAAACAACTGGAGGTTTCAAAGAGGTTAGGTGACTTCGCTAAGGTCATGTGTCTACCAAGTGTCAAAAGCCATCTCGAACTCAGCTTCCTTTGGCAGAAACATGCAGACTTATTTCCTTGGAATATGATAGCCATTCTGTTACATGGTGACTTTGAAAGGTCAGCTCGGGAACTTTGAGATATTCCACCAGGGTGCCCTCCCCCTCAGAGCACACAGAAGAAACAGGTTAGAAAGCACGTAGGCTTGGAGGAAGGGGCTGATTAAGCCCCTGCTACCTTATTCCCTAAAGACCAATCAGTTTAAAAGTCACACTGTTTTGCCAATCACATTGTACCTAATGGCGGCTGCTCTAAAATCCTATTTAAGATCCCTGAATGTGCTCTGGGGGGTCGCTCTCCCATCTTGGTATGTAGAGCGGCCTCAGCATGCTGATGAATCAATAAATTTCTCTTGCATTTTGCATCAATCCCCGACTCCGTGTGTCCATTCAGAGGGTCTTCGGTAAGTTAAGACTCCCCAGAGTCTTACAACTTCAGTGATGAGATTTGAGCCACAAAAGAGTGGAGTATTCTCAAAACCTCCCATGATAGTCAGCTGGCTACAGACAGAGTTCTTTTCTTACGTTTGTTCTTATATTGATTCTCTGCATACTTCGTTAGTCAGCATGCTTGCGCCTCATTCTTTACTATAAAGAGGTTGGCAACCTTTCCAGGCGGCTGATTGCCTTTTGCTGGTACTGTTGGCTCTTGACTGACATGTTGGGAGTGCCAGTGATAGCTGTGGGCTAGGGGTGGGTCCTGCTCCTGGTTAGATTGCTATGCAGGCTCCTGAAGATGCAATACGCAGGCACATTTCCTGAAGAATTGCTGCAGCACCTGATGTCTTTTGGTCTGTGCAGTGCTGCATCTGGGCAAGGGACATTTGATAAGGGCAGCTGCTGAGCCTGTGGGACAGCTCTGGTCTGCATGTACAGCCTTGGATGTGTTTCTTACAGGATTCTCATCTGTTTGTTACATTCCCCTTTCTAGAAGTATTTGAGTAAGCTGCGGGAAACAGATGATGTCATCCTTGAGGCTTTGTTTTTGACATTTCAGCCCACGTGTCTGCCTGCCCATGTGGTCTTTGATTTGGGTTGGTTTTATGGCTAAGGTTGGGACTGAAAGCACATAGATTTCTAGCCTGCTGCTAGGGAAGTAGTTTGTGGATTGCTTCCACCACCTACTGGTATCCCAAGAAAACTAACAAGATCCACTGGAGGTGAAGACTATCAAAGCGCCATCTCTATTCCTGAAAGCAAGCTCAATTCTCAGTTGGGGAACAAAGAGTCTATTCAAGGATGGTGCTGCCTCTGCTAAACAAACACTCCTGTACCAGCCGTCATTGCCTCCTCACTCAAAGGGAAGACTAATAGGAAAATAGCACAGACTACATCAAACAGGTAAGAGATGAGAGAGGGAAATATGTAGTTCAAAAGCTGCAGGGAACCATGTGTCCTTCTGCTTATGTCAAAGAGCAACTCCACAGTAAATGGAGCACAGCAATCATCAACTATTCTCTTCCCCTCCTCATTTTAAAATCATGGTGGCGCACACCTTTAATCCCAGCACTCAAGAGACAGAGGCAGGCAGGTCTCTGAGTTCGAGGCCAGCCTGGTCGACATAGCAAGTTCCAGGACAACCAGGGCTATACAGAGATTCTTTATTGGACACAGCCAATAAAGGCATACTGGCCTTTAATCCCAGTATGTAGGGGGGATCCCAGCAAGTGGATCTCTCTGAATTTAAGGCTAGCCTGGTCAACATAGCAAGTTCCAGGCCAGCCAAGGATACAAACAAACCAACCTCACAACACTGTAAGTGGATCTGAGCCCAGGTTGGCTTCGGTATCACTCTATTGATTTAGAGTGGGTTGATATTTGTAATCAAGAGGTTCAAAGGGTGAAAGTGTGATTGCAAGCTATCTGTACCAGGTTCATTCTCCTCCTCCCTGCCCCTCTGAGCCAATGAGAAGGACACATTTCACTCCACCCTG
>JADRCH010000075.1:3679342-3691842 GCA_019843965.1 Rhynchomys soricoides
ATTTCACTCCACCCTGCCCCTCTGAGCCAATGAGAAGGACAAATTTCATTCCTTTTTTTTTTTTTTGGTGGCTGGAGAGACAGCCGTGGGTGCTGGGAACCGAACTCTTATATTTTTGATTGTGAGCCCAGCCTTTAACGGCTGAGCCATCTCTCCAGCCCAAATTTCATTCCTTAAATTGGTCGTGGAGTTCTGCAAGAAGCACAGTTGATACCATTTAAAAAGAAGATGCCTGTGCTCTCTCACAGGTCTGTCGGGAACATTTTGTGGTGACCACCTTCAAGGACTATAGACTGTTGCAGGATATTTGATCACACTGTGAACCCAGAGATTGTGTTATTTACTAAAAAAAGCCTGTTTCTAGCATGGCTCAGCCCTTAGCACACACCTTTAATTCCCCCAGCTGGAATATGCAAACACTCTTAGTACACTTCTTTAATGCCAAACAATGAAGGTAAAGTTAGTTTGTAGAAGGAAGCATCCAGTGATGTCTAAATGAGTGGCAGACAAAGTGACAAACCAGAGAAAGATTTGACAGAATAGGATGTGCCCAGCTCTCGAAAGAAGAGAAAATAAAGGGAAGCTACTTAAGAGAAGGCAGTGCAGAGAGAGGGAGGAGGCAGTTTTACCAGGAGGGTTTTACAGAGACAGGTTGAAAAAAGAACATGATAGACACAGGTGAAGACAGAAGAAGCCAGAGAATGAGAAGGAGCCAGAAGATTAGAACACATTGCCAAAGTTAGTAGGAGGCCAAGCAAAGCAATTCAGTCAGAAACTAAGAGAAACCAGATTGAATCAGTCAGCTTGGAGAGAAGTTTGAGCCAGAACAGCTGAGTTGAACCAGCCAGCCATGCTCAGAAAGGGTGAGCATGTTCAGCAGTAAATCTCAGAGGCTGAAAACATTCTAGGCTTAGATGAGATTGTACAGAGTCTAGAAGCTTTCAGAACTAGGACTAGGTTAGCAGACTGATGCAGTAAGCCTCCAAGACAATTACCAAGAAGAGAATAAAAGTTACTTTAACAGAAGACTGTACTTAAGCTTCTCATGATTTACTCTGTCTCACATCTTTCCTGGAGAGTTTCCTTCTTCCTTGTTTTTCTCCAGTGTCTTGCCTACCTTGGCTTTCCTGGACAGTTGGCATGCCAGGCACGGGCTTTCTGCCTCAGGACATGAATTCCACTTCTTTTCTGACTGTGTTGTCAGTGTATCTTAGGCCTCTCTGCCTTGACTCAGTTCCTTGGACAGCCTGCCTCAAGCCCATCCACTCCAGTGCAATACAATCACCTTAAGTGTCTGACATGCATGATCAGTGTCTGTGTGACCCCACACCAGTCAGACATATACACCACAGTTGAAAATGTAAGCCAAGTCAATAGGGTCCTTTTTAAAAAGTTTATTAGACGGTATTTATTTTTTGTATGTGTTTATGCATGTACGTGTTCACGTGATACAACACACTAGTGATGGCCAGAGGACAACTTCTTGTGTGTGGGTCCCAGAATTAAACTCGGGCCATCAAGCTTGATAGCTGGTGCCTTTTCTTTCTGAGCCATCTTATTGGTCTCCTCAACAGAGATTTGAGGGATGAGGCAAGAGTCCAGCCTAGATGTGCACTGATGCCAGTGCAGTCACAGTGAGACAGTCTTCTCAGGAGATGAACCGGGTGCTAGAGGTGGCCTCATGGATCAGGCAAAGACTTACCTGAATCTAAAAGGATGTGTAGGAGTTTCCGTAATCTCCCACCAGCTGGGTTGCTATGGTTACAGCTAAACCTTAAAGAGTAGGAGGGCACGGAGGGGTGAGAAAGTGCAAGGGAGGTTATGTTTGGAGTTTTGTAGTCTTGGTCTACACAACTCCTGGAGGGGAAGTTCTGTTTTTCACGAGCTTCTTCCACCAGCAGGGAGAAACTGTTTACATTTCATAAGCAGAGATTATAATGTGAGTGTTTCCATTTCCCACAGTAATTACTACGCATCCAAGGTAGCTGCATTGTGTCCGCGGTATTGTGTTCAGGTGTTCCTTCTTGCTGGGCAGTTTTCTCTCTGTTCCTAGACTTTGTTCAAGGCTCCCCCTGCTGGTTATAATTGGAAATTCGGAAGAACGTTTCTCTTTGTCCACAAGGCTGCATTTAGGTACCCTAGAACTCAAGGGCACGAATAGGTGAACAGGTGTTCTAAGGTAGCGAAGCTCAGGCTGGTTTGGTTATGTTTTGATGGGTGGACAGCAGTGGAGGGCATGGAGTGGGGAGGAAGCTGGTCATGCTAGACAGTAGCCAAACTCAGGCCCCAGGCTCCTGTTCTCTACTCACACAGTTATCACAGTTGGTAGTAGAATCTGCTGCAGATGTGGGTGAGGGACTCTGAGGGGGGGCCCCACCTCCCTCAAGCCACACCCATCGAGTGGACCCACATTAGTGATTCACATTTTATTCCTTCATGGAGTCATGGCCTCAGGGAGCCAGGCTGCTCCAGGATGGGGATTTGGTCCCCATTTCCCTTCCCAGCTGCACCAAATAGCAGCGTCAGTTACTGATACAAAGCCCAGGGCTTGGCTTGCAGGAGCCACTGGCCAGCAGCAGAGGCAGGTCCCAGCTCATCAGCTCATCACTGGTAGTTTTCCAAGAGAAGGTGTTTCTTCAAGTATGTTCTGTTGAGAGCCTTGTGTCACTGTTAAGGAGCTGGGGCCCTGGGGTTATTGTTTGTTTGTTTGTTTGTTTGTTTTACCATCATCTTATTTATTAATTGCACTGGCTATCTTATTTAGGGTCACTACTGCTGAGAAGAAACACTATGACCAACAGTAACTTGGGCAGGAAAGGGTTTATTTGGATAACATATCATGAGTCACAGTTCATTGAGGAAAGCCAAGGGAGGGACTCAAACTAAGGCAGGAACCTGGAGGCAGGAGCTGATTCAAATGCCATGAATTCCTCGCTTGCTCTATATGGCTTGCTCAGCCTGCTTTCTTTGTTTATTTGTTTGTTTGTTTGTTTCTTTCTTTTTTTTGAGACAGGGTTTCTCTGTGTAGCCCTGGCTGTCCTGGAACTCATTCTGTAGACCAGGCTGGCCTCAAACTCAGAAATCCGCCTGCCTCAGCCTCCCAAATGCTGGGATTAAAGGCATGTGCCACCACTGCTCAGCTTCAGCCTGCTTTTTTATAGAACCCAGGATCACTAGCCCAGGGAAGGCACCACCCACAATAGGATGGGTCCTTCCCAATTACCAATTAAGAAAATGCTCTACAGGCTTGCCTACAGTACAATCTCATGGAGACATTTTCTTATTTGCAGTTCTGTCTTTTCAGATTACTCTATCCTTTGTCAAAACAAAACAAAACAAAACACTGGTCAGCACATTGACCTTCAGAGATAGGCCAGAGCCAGTTCCACATTGACCTTCAGAGATAGGCCCGAGCCAGTTCCACATCCAGTATTTGAGTGACCCAGAATCTCGGTGATACACTTGTCCTTTTTGAGTTACTGTCAAGGTGAGCCACTGCAACCTATATCTCCTTTACCTTCTTGGATCTATTGCTTTCTGTCTGTCCTTTGAGAGACTTTCTGGGTTCTCATATTCACCCTGGTATCCATGTCTAGCTGCAATCTCAGCCAGGATGTTTGGGAGCATAGGAACGGATCAGTCTTTCCTTCCTGGGAGACGCCTGAGCTCCCTCTGCGGACCACCCACAGATCCCTGTATGCTGAGATAAGCTTTGGCTACAGGAAATATGGTTCAGCTGTGAATCAAAATAAACCTTCCCTTCTCAGTGTTAAATCTGTGAGGAGAAGAATAGAATAGAAAGTTGGTACTGAGATCTAGGCATCGGTGTGATAAACCTGGCTGTGTGACTTGTAGCCTGTTGGGACCAGTCTGTGGAAGTTTGGAATTTTGTCATAACCATCACTGAAGGAACCATTCTCGTGGGAGTTGGAAGAGCAGACTTCCAAGAGAAATGCAGACAATTAGAGCCTGGTTTATGAGGTTTCACAGGCAAACATGGACTCTATCGGGAACTAGACTAGAGGCCATTTATGTGATAGTTTGGCGAAGAATCTGTGTGTATTCTGTCTTCAGAAAACTTGATTGAAGATAAATTAGAAATAGACTAGTTTATTTGGTGAAAGAAATTTCATATAAGATGGTATGTAGGCTGTGTCATTGCTACTGCTTACTGCTTTCATACAGGTCTACTGTGAGAAAGGACAGAGTAAGAAGAAAAAGATACACAAAATATGCACTTTGGCAAGAAAAAGTGTAAGCAAGTTTAAAGTTACAGGCTAAAGTTACAGGCAAGGCAGATTCAAAAGGTAGCCTGTGGCAGGTGGGTGAACTGGCCCAAGGTCATGAGAGCAAGAGAGCTGGCCCTGACCTGCTGCAGAACTCTGGAGAAGAGGCCCTGTGTCTTGCCTGGGCAGCACAGCAGAGCTGGTCCAGAGGACATGAGACCGGGAAAGCTGCCTCTGCCCCTTACTGACTGTGGCATTGGGTAAGCTAGCCAGGGCCGTGCTGGAGAGCTCACCCTGGCAGTGCAGGCACAGGAGAGGTGGCAGGCTGACCAACTCAGCTACTTCCCAGGCCCAGATCCAGAGCTGTGAGTCCCCCTCCCCCATCTATCTCATCTCAGGAAAGAGCCAGTCCTGTAGATCCAAAGCTGCAGGATCTCCATGACACAGGGCAACAGCAGGATGTCCATGAGGAGTCCCTGTGAGGATCCAGTATTGCTAGTCTAGAAGCCAGAGGCGTTGAGACAGACCACTGGCTCACTGCAATGACCAACGTAAAAATATGTGGACAAAAGGCTAGACTGTGTGACACACTGTGACACACTATGACTTCTACAACAAGATGCTTTCCTTGTTTGTTTTTATTCTATCTTATTTTATTTTGCTGGGGAGGGTGCAAGGGATGGGGAGGTGAGTGGGATTGGGATGCATGATGTGAAATTCACAATGAATAAAAAGTTTTAAAAAGCAGCAGTAATTATTAAAGAGGCTAGCAGCATTATAGGAATTCTTATTCTCTATTGGGATAATTGAACAGGGTTTCTCTGTGTAGCCCTGGCTGTCCTGGAACTCACTCTGTAGACCAGGCTGGCCTCAAACTCAGAAATCCACCTGCCTCTGCCTCCCAAGTGGTGGGATTAAAGGTGTGTGCCACCACTGCCCGGCACCCTCAAGTTATTTCTGATTGGTGAATAAAGATACCTACAGCCTATAGCTGGGCAGAATGAGATAGGCAGGGCTTGGTGTTCCTGGCCCTGGGGTCGGAGGAGAACCGTGAGGAGAGGGAGAAGAAGGTGGAGAGTCTAGAAAGCATGGCCATGAGAGCTGGCCGATTGGAGTTAAGAGCAGCCCAGATGAAGCATAGTGATAACTAGAGGTTGTTTATAGGAAAGTAGATTCTAATAGCATAGAGGGTAGGTATCTATCCAACTCTAGTGCGGATAAAGGTTTACTGTAAATAATAAAAGTTGGGTGGCTTTTATCCAGGAACTGAATGATCAAAGGTAGGGTAGAAGCCCCAGATTGAAATTACGTATTTTCTACAACAGTGCAAGGTTGAGGGGATCATAGAGTCTTGAATCATGTCACCAAAGAGTCACTGAGGGTAGGCAATATGTGGCAGAGTCAAAGTTCCTGCAAGGGATCCTGAGAGGTTACTGAATGAAGCTATGGAAGAAAAACTCCAGGCTGTAATGGAGACATCAGGCTGTCAGAGATCCAGGTCCTTGGGAAAGCCACTGAGGAGAGAGTTATATATAGAGTAGAGCCAGGCCACAAAAGAGGACAAGTGTGCTTCCAGTGGAGAACAGAAATACAGGGCTCCCAAGCCCTCTCTCTGGAGCCCAGGCAATTCCAAGGCCTGGACACCACACACGGGGTTGTAGGATTTGTGTTTAACCTGCTGAGTTTTGGTGTTGCTTTGGGTCTACGTTTTCTTGCTATGCACTAGCTTCCTCCCTTTGGAATGGGAATGCTTATTCTGTGCCACTGTATGTGGGTGGCACCACTCCAGGGGCAAGAGTCTCAGACTGCATAAAAAAAGAGAAAGCTATGGCTGGAGAGATGGCTCAGTGGTTAAGAGCACCGGCTGCTCTTCCAGAGGTCCTGGGTTCAATTCACAGCATCCATGCGGCAGCTCCCAACTGTCTTCTTGCCTCTTGAGGTACCAGGCAGGAAAGTGGTACACAAATACACATGTGAGCAAAATACCCACACAATTGTAATTAAAAGATATGTTTAAGGAAGAAAGTTAGCACCACGTGAGCATTCATCTCTCTCTGCAGATGATATATGACCAGCTCCTCACATCTTCCCCACAGTGATGGACTTTACCTCAAACCAGAGCCAAAGCAAACCCTCTAAGTTGTTTTTGTCGGGCCTCTTAGCATAAGAATGATAAAAGTAACTACTATACTTATGAGTTTTTGAAAAGATGTTTTATGGCTGCTTAAGGGATTAAAGTCTTCCTACTCATTTTCTACTTATGTTTTTAAAAAGAGTGATAAAGGACAGTTTAGTTTCTTTAAACCGGTTGACATTCCTGTACCCTTCGTGGATACAAGCCTAAAGACATGAGCTGTGATAACTTCCAGGCATGTGGGCACAGGAACCGATGACAGATGACAGATGGCTCCTTGGGCACAGAGCGTTCTTCTTCTCATCCACTAGAGGGTACCTTAGAGTTATCCTGTGGGGGTGCTCAGGAAATCACACTTTAAATCTAAGCTAGCAATCTCAGACTTAAAGTATTGGTACAAACAAACACTTCTGGCGCATCATCAAATGCAGCTTGCTAAAAGATGGACATATTCCCACCCCCTTTCCAAATCCCAGCGTTCTGACAATCTTCAATTTTATGTGTACAGTCACTTAAAAAGAAAGTCTTTATCTTGCTGAGATAGGGGAGTAATATATATATATATATTTGGTTTTTTGAGACACGGTTTCTCTGTGTAGCCCTGGCTGTCCTGGAACTCACTCTGTAGACCAGACTGGGCTCAAACTCAGAAATCCACCTGCCTCTGCCTTCTGAGTGCACCACCACTGCCCGGCTATAATATGTTATTGTAAGTATTTTTCAGGGGGTTGGGGATTTAGCTCAGGGGTAGAGCGCTGGCCTAGCAAGCGCAAGGCTCTGGGTTCAGTCCTCAGCTCCGGAAAAAAAAAAGTATTTTTTGGGTGGAAATTATGATATTTAAGTTTACTAGAAAGGTTGTTAATTTTATGATCACCATCCCAGAGCTGGTCCTCTAATCTGTGTAATTAGTGTTTTGTTTAATTGGCTTTATCATAAATAGTTCCATGAAAGACACAGAATTTTATTTTTCTTTCATTAGCTTAAACCACGCTTGCCCATTCTCATTCTGTGTTCCAATAAGAGAAAATACAACGCTCTACAGTAAACCTAAACATCAGAAATAGTTCAGATGGCCGATAGCAGACACTAGGAAGCTCACACTGCTGTGAGAACTAGAGATTGATATTACCCTACTAACTATATTATGTACAGGTTATAACACTATTGCAAAGGTATCAAGAATGCATCCATAAAATGGTGTTGACCACCTATGACACATCAATCATGAATGAGAAAAAACAAACAAACATCCTAGCTCTTGGGATGGTAAATTGCTATGCACAGGGTATACAGAGAAACTTGTAACCAAATACTTAGCGAGCCTGGATTGTAGCCATGGGGGCTTCTCATGCATTTATCATGTGGCCTGAGCAAAGGAGTTCAATATCTCTGGGTCTTGGTTTTGTCTCCTGTTAAATGGGAGGCAATCACCTAACATATTTTTATAATCTTTGCTTTTAAAGATGGGGTCTTGCTTCTAGTCTAGGCTGGTCTTGAACTCATGATTCCCTGTTCCAGCTATGCAAGTGCAGGGACTACAGGTATATCCCACCACATTTAGCTCACACATCTTAATTTTATCGGGAAAACAAGTAAGACTGTGAACATCAAGCTGAACATCTGGTGAACATCTGCTGGTAATTACAGAGCTAGGTATATGTGGCATTCCTGTGTGCTTTAGTTGTGCCTATTGCTGTGATAAAACACCAAGACCAAAAGCAACTTGGTGAGGAAAGGATTTTTTTCAGCTCATATGTCCCAATCACAGTCCTTCATGGAAGGGAGTCTGAGCAGGAACTCAAGGCAGGAACCTGGCATCAGAAACGGAAGCAGAAGCCATGGAGGAGTGCTGCTTACTGGCTTGTTCTTCATGGCTTACTCAGCATGCTCTCTCAATCTAGGACCACTTGCCCAGGAATGGTGTGGCCCGCAGTGGTTGGGACCTTTCTACATCAATCAGTAATTTTAAAAAGTGCCCTATGGATTTACTTACAGGCTAATTTTATGGAAGCATTTTCTCAGTTAAGACTCCATTTTTCAGGAGAGATGGCTCAAAGGTTAAGAGCACTGACTCCTTTTCCAAAGGACCTGAGTTCAATTCCCAGCATCCACATTGTTTGTGATTCCAGTTCCAGGAGATCCAACACCCTCACACAGACATATATGTGGGCAAAACATGGATGCACATGAAGTAAAAATAAACATCTTTTAAAAAAGATTTCATTTTCCCAGATATGTGTAGGTTTGTGTCAAGGTAACAAAACCAAACAGCACACTTTGATCCTTCATGACTGTCTTAGTTACTTTTCTGTTGCTGCAACAAAACATCATGACCAAGGCAGTTTATAAGAGAAAACATTTAGTTTGGGGCTCACGGATTTGGAGGGTTAGACTCTTAAGACCATCATGACAGGAAGACTGGCAGCAGGCAGCCAGACATAATGCTGGAGCAGTAGCCGAGTGCTTATGTCTTTATCTGCAAGTAGGAGGCAGAGAGATACTGAGAAGATGTGGGTTTTTGAAACCTCAAAACTTGCCTCCAGTGACATACGTATTCTGATAAGGTCACACCTCCTAACCCTGCTCAAACAGTTCCACCAACTGGGGACCAAGTATTCAAACATATAGGCAATGGGAGACATTCTTATTCAAACCATCACAAAGACCGACCATCTGTGCCAGCCACCAGCGAGACGATACAGACACACCATTCTTCCTGGCTTGCAATCTCTGCTTTGCATTTTGAATTCCAGCATGGCTTCTGCCTGATTCATCTTGGCAACCTGTTTGGCTCTTGTTGTGGTTTCTAAGCTCAGCTTTCATCTGACTCTTGGCTCAGCAGCTTTCCTGGTTATCAGCTTACTCACGGATTTGATTGAGAGACACCTTTTCAGCCGTTCGGGCTCCCACCTATTTCTCAGGGAAGAAAATTCTGTCGGAAGTTGGCTAACCATGTGTGAGAGGTCTGCTTCAACCACTGTGCCCCAGTATTTACATAGAAAGAGAAACTCAGGTCACCATAAGGGAAGAATCCTCTTTGATGAGGTTCTGCATGCTAGGCAGCCAAAAACTACTGGGCTATCTAGAAAGTGGATTGGGGGGCAGGGAGCTAGAGAAATGGCTCAGCAGACTAATGGCTAAGAAGACTTGTTACTCTTGCAGAGGGCCAAGGTTCCCAGCATCCATGTGGCCAGTAAACAGCCTGTGTAACTTCAGTTCTTGAGGATTCAGTGCCCTCTTCTGGCCCCCTCAGGTACTGCATACCGAGATGCATTTGGCGTACAGCATACACTTATACCATTTTTACTGTAAAATTACATTTATTTATTTACTTATTTGTTATCACACACACATGAACTTGTGTACCATGATGCATGCATAGAGATCCAAAGATACTGTATGTATTCAATTCTGTATTGAATTCAGGTCATCAGGCGAGGTGAAAGTGCTCTTTCTCATTCTTGCTGGCCTCCTGCGCATTTGTTAAGACCGTTTATGTAAAGAAAGAAACAACCCAGAGGAGGGCAAGTTGATGCCGCAGGAGAGGAAAAAATAGTACACAGAAATGAGGCCTTGGAGAACATGAGGGCGTATGGAGTATGGAACACGACTCATTAGCCACTCCACCAGGAAGGCAGGGTATGTGCATGCTTGGCATTTTTCAGTCAGTTATGAGAGTCCCCAAGTTCTTAGGACAGTGAAATTACTGGTGATATTCACTCTAAGGACAAGTCTTGAATTAAGGAGGGACTTCAGGGTCAAGTCAGATGCAGACTGGCACGAGGTGAACCAGAGGGAACTCTATGAATTGAATTGTGGTTTTTCCTCTCCAACTGTAAACATGTGGGTAAACCAGGCTTGTGAGTGGCTTCCTGCCTTCTCTGCCAGGAGAGCATTGGTGGTGGTGGTGGTGGTGGTGGTGGTGGAGGAGGAGGTGGTGGTGGTGGTGGTGGTGGCAGCTGCGGCGGTGGCAGCGGAGGTGGGGGGGGCGGCAGCCGTGGCCTTGGCGGCTGCGGCGGCAGCAGCGGTGTTGGTGGTATGTTTGTATTTTTTCAGATTTCCAAATAGGTACTGTTCAAACTAAATCTTGAGGGGACATGACTTGGGGCTGCCAAGATGGGATTTTTGCTACCATCTCATTTTGTTTGGGTACAAATAGAGAGAAACAGGGGCTGGTGAGCTAGAACATGCTTGCTGCCAACCTTGATAACCCAAGTTCAATCCCTGGGACCCAGAGGGTGGAAGAGAAGAACCAACTCCGGTAAGCTGTCTTCTGACCTCCACACTCATGCTGTGAGTGTGCACACATACTCCACATTAAAAAGAAAAACAAAACAAATAGAAACAGCGTAGAGGTTTGTTTGTTTGTCTTTTTTGTTTTTAAGAGAGGGTAGAGAAGAACAAATTGAAACACATTTTGTGACTGGGCTGGTTATTTTGAAATGTAACAAAAGCAAAAAGACTCATAGCTACAACTAATTAAGTGCCTACCTTGGGTAGGAGGCTTTCTAATCTGTAAATAAGAGTGTTGATATAGAAGTCTTTTTCTCCCTGTCATGCAATGAGAAGGATTTTGGTTCTGGATCTGAACCCTGCAGATCTTTGGATGTAATAGGGTTGCACAATATGTTCTTGTTTTCCTGTAAGCTTGGCACTGGTATCACTGAGTTTCAGGTGCTGCAATTATTTAGGTGGGGTTAAAGTTTGGATCTAGAATGTTCCCCCAAAGGCCCACAAGTTAAAGGCTCTCTTTTGGGGTTCGTGCAATTGGGAGGGGGTGGGAACTTTGAATGGAGGACCTAAGTGGGAGGTTTTCTGTCACTGTGTGTGTGTGTGGGGGGGGGTGAACCTTTGAAGGAAAGTGGGATCCCACCCCTCTCTGCTTTTGTCTGTGTTCTAGCCATGAGGTGACTGCTTTGCTCCTCACTAGGCTCCAAAGCAACTGACTCACAAAACATGGGCTGAAGCTTCCAAAATTAGGATCCAAAGTATATATACCTTTTCTCTTGTTAAGTACATTTGTCTCAGGTGCTGACTGACTCATGGAATCAGAATTTGCATGCAGGGCCATCCAACTCTAAAAGTCATGTTAAAGCCATTTTGCACAATTCACATGGACCCAGCTCTCTAACTAAGGATGTAGACTGCCATGGCACAGGAACTTGGATTTGAAAGCACTCCATTTGTTCGTTATATTGTCTAGGGCTATGTATTTAATGTTTACAAGTCTGCTTCTCCCCATGAAAGTCAGGCATAATAATAGATCCTTAATCAAGGATTGCTCTGAGGGTCATGTGACATAATATCTGAAAGACATGGCCCCAGCAAATGGAAGACCAGTGTTTGTTATGACAACGTGCCAGTCTAGCCTCTGAAAGGAGCACTTGGGCATCTGTCTGAGTCAGTCAGTGCTAGCACTGGAAACATATATCCTGTCTTGGAAATGTCTCACATAATGGATTGCGTCCGCTTAACTCATTCCGCAGTGTGCTTCCAACGAGGCATCTGAAATGCTTGGGATGATGCTATTACCCAACTGCATGAGTGGATTTGATAGCTTTTCCAAAGGGCTGGTATTTCAGTTGAGCAACTGTAACTGCTTCGTGGCAGTAGAAAAGATTTATTTTTGGACCCTAATCAACCCTCAGACCATTTCTCAAACTCCAGCTCCATCTCAAGATGTCAAAGTCACGCAGTATTAACGTTTGGTCAAAGGTGCTGGTGGCATTTTGTGGATGTAATGAAGAACACATTGTCTAAGATTGCTTTGTGATGCCTTCTGCCCTGAGCCCAGCTCACTCTTTAAGACCCGGCTGGCAGAAACGCCAGCTGCAAGCTCACCTAGAAGGCAGTGAATGAACAGAGAAGTTGCTCAACTTTGTGGAGCTTGGATTAGGGGACCTGCTGGCATAGTGGGGGAAGGGGCGAAAGAGCCACTCCTCCTCACACCAGAAGACCAGAGAAAAAGATCTGTAATTAAAGAATTAAGCATAATGAATCAATTTCCAATTTGGAGAATTGCTCAACTCCTAAAGAGGAAACAGAAATGGGGGCGAGAGGGCAGAGAAACAAGAGGGATTCTCTACTAGGTGGTCATTGCTGTCAGAGAGGTAAATAGATAAGGCAGTCATTTCCTTCCT
>JADRCH010000075.1:3694091-3708226 GCA_019843965.1 Rhynchomys soricoides
TGGTGGTGGTGGAGGTGATGATGGTGGTGGTGGTGGTGGTGGTGGAGGTGGTGATGGTGGTGGTGGTGGTGGTGGTGGTGATGGTGATGGTGGTGATGGTGATGGTGGTGGTGGTGGTGGTGGTATGTGTCTGTTGCCAATGGGGGTAGATGGCAAAAGGGATGTAATGGTCCAAATTCTGATTCTAGATGGTTTATTTTTCTGTTTATTCTCCCTTATCCAAGTTTAAATCTGGACAAAAGACACTACCTTACCTTATCTGATTTATGTGTCATTTAAATGAGACAGTCTCAGTGACTCATTGTCTAGACACTTAGTTACTCTTCCTAAGTGTTAACATGGATTGCAAATTTAAAATAACCTTATGAATACAGTACAGTCTCCTACAATGTGGGCTCTATGGTTTATTTAAAATATTTATTTTTTATGTATGATTTTTTTTTAGACAGGGTTTCTCTGTGTAGCCCTGGTTGTCCTGGAACTCGCTTAGTAGACTAGGTTGGTGTTTGATTATTTTGCCTGCATGTATGTTTGTATGTACACTGTATTCATGTTTGGTGCCAAGAGGTCAGAAGAGGGCATCAGATCTCCTGGAACTGGATTTGGGAATGGTTGTGAGCCACCTCAAGGATGCTGAGAACTGAACCCAGTAATGTTCGGAAGCAACAGTGCTCTTACCTAAGAGCCATCTCTCCAACCTTTGTGCTCATTATTATTGTTGTTATTACTATTATTACTATTATTATTACTTTGTTTTTGAAACGGGGGTCTGACTTTGTAGTCCTGGATGTCTTGGGACTTGGTATACAGACCAGGCTGGCCTCAAACACCAGCCTGTCACTGCCCTCTCAAGTTCTGAGATTAAAAGTGTGTGCACTCTCATGACTTATCTTTATTTTCTGTGCATGGGTGTTTTTGCCTGCATGTATCTCTATGCACCACATGCATTCTTGGTGCTTTCAGAGGCCAGAAGAGGGTGGTAAAGTCCCTTGAACTGGAGTCACAGACAGCTGAGCTGTCACAAGGGTGCTGGGCATTGAACCGGGAACCTCTGCAGGAGCAGCAAGTGCTCTTATTTGTGGAGCCATCTTTCCAGCCCCATTGCTTTAAACTTCGAATATATGCTCGCTGAGGAAAACCTGAACAACATAGACCATAGAGACACAACAGCAACTCCAACTGGTCAATACTATTAACATTTTGGTGCTCTTTTGAGTGGGGTTTTTCCTTCCTAAGTGTTCTATCTTTTAAATAGAACATTATGTTATAATATTCTTTTAAAAAGTAATCTTGGCAATAGACTGTGATCCTTTCTTGGTGGACAAACTGTCTCTTAAAATACGTATTCTTGTAGAAGTAGCCACACCCTGGGCCAGATCCTTTATTACTTAAAATTACTTCAAACTATTTTTCTTATGGGTGGAGGGTGGAGTGGGAGGAGAGGATTGCCTGTGGCTGTCTAGACTTAAGAAGCATGGTGCACAACATCTCCGAAAATTAACAGCCCTCATCAGCATGCAGGTGGCTCTGAGGAGCTCTCCTGTAAAGAATCCTCTTTTTTTTTTTTTTTTTTTTTTGGTTTTTCCTCTTACGTTGATTAGATCAATGTTCTCTGAGCTAATTTGACTCTGTGGAACCATTTATCCTCAGGGCTTCTGCTAGTGTCTCAGGCTCATTTGAGGAAACATTGTTGCAAGCTCATGGCTCTTCGGAGTAGGGGATAGGTCTTCATCACTGTGTTGTTCTCACACTGCTTTACAACTGGGTTTATTAGATATTATAAAAAGTAAGTTTAGATCAATGAAGCCACTTCCTGACCAACAGCCACACAAAAGTGACTTGGGGACCAAGGGTAACGACCAAGGCTGTGCTCCAAAGGGTGCCTCTCAGTGTCAAGCTAATTGGTCCCTTTGGGGATGAGCCTGTGAACTTGGTCTCATTAGCACAGCACAAGTGCACAAAACAGCTGAGTTAGTTTATCAGGAGCCCCTGACATTCTTTTCTTACCCCGATTCTCCTGCTGTCCTCCAGGTGGCGATGCTGGTTTATCAAATCCTGAGATCCCAAAGCCTGAGCCAAGAGCCTGAAGGCAAGGGAAACATGGAAAGTAGCAGTGTCAGACCAGGTGCGGGCCTGAATAGGGACACACACAGCTGCTAGATCTGGAATTGCACAGCCTCATGCACTGGGTGCCCAGACACAGGCAGGATTTTGATAAATCAGTAAGCCAAGAAAAAATGCTTAGCCTTTACCATAGTTATGGGGCCAGCAACATTCCAGGTATGTGTGTGTGTGTTCAGGTATGTGCATGAATGTGCCACAGCACATGTCTGAAGGTCAGAGGACACTTGAGAGAGGTGGTTCTCTCTTTGCATCATGTTGGCCCCAAGGATTGACTTCACATTCTCAGGCTTGGTGATAGATGAACCATCTTGCTAGTTCGACTTTTCATTTCTTTAGCTGGGCCTGATAGAACACCAGGGTTCTCTTTTTGGTTAGCCAAATAAATTATATGCCCTCATGTTTCCATGGGTGGTTGGTTCTTGTACTTGCTGGATGTACTAATCTTCATGTATACTTGGGTTTTATGTAGAGAGGCATACATAGTGTTTCCACATAACCAGTGCATGTCCTCTGTATACTTTGTACTTCAAGTCACCTCTACTACAGAATACAACTGTACATATTTACTCTTTATAAAATACAAGTGTAAATAGTTATTCTTTATTTTTAAAAAGTCCACCATTTTGTTTTGATATTTTGTTGTTGTTTGTTTGTTTTAGAGACACATTTCTCTATGTAGCCCTGGGATCTCACTCTATAGACCAGGTTGGCCTGGATCTCAGAGATCCACCTGCTTCTGCCTCCTGAGTGTCGGGATTAAGGTTGTGTGCCACCTCTGCTCGGCTTGATGTAATTTTTATGTCTATATTTAAACATAAAGTTTCACGTATCTCAGGCTGGCTTCAAGCTAACCATGTAGGTGAAGATGATGTTGAACTCTTTATCTTCCTATCTCTCCCTCCTGAGTGCTGGGGTCACAGGACTGTACCATCTACGTGGTCTACGTGATGCTGGAGAGGAACTCAGCACTGTCATCCCTGACATAGTACACATGCTCCACAATCCTGGTCCTTTGTAGCATTCATTTTTTTCCAAGTATTTTTGATAGGTTGGCACTGAGGTTGTGGGGCACACAGAGATAGGGCTGACTATAATGAATTCTAACCCCGGGTTATAGTTGTTAGAATTACAATCTGGGTGGTACAGGGTTTTTAACACCTCTTATCTTTCTATGCCTGGTGGACATTGAGCAATAATGGCAGAGCCAAAATTCAGTGATTCTAAAGCCATGAGACTGAGGTACTTGAGAACCAATATTCTGTTACAGCATGGTCACCTACAAACACATGGACATTCTTTTTACAAATGCTCACTTCCCCTAGTGAGTGACACACTTCTTTGGTTTCTGTTTTTTTGTTTTTGTTTTTAAATCATTATTTTTAACTATGTGAGTGCTGGTACTAACAGAGGCAGGAGGTGTAGGATCTCCCTAGAGCTGGGGTTAAGGTAGTTATGAGTCACCTGACAGATGTTAGTACTCAGGGATTCTGCAGGTATGTGTTCTTAACTGCTGAGCCATCTCTCCAGTACCAGAACCATGCATTTCTTGAGGGAAAGATTTCTTCCTTCATTCCTTTATTCATGGGGCTAGCAATGTACCTGTTACCCGATAAAGCTTAAGCATCCGAGGGAGCAAGTGAATGAGAGATGCTACTGGCAGAGAGGAGGCTGTCCCACAGTTAGGAGGCTGTCTCACAGTGCAGACACAGACAGCGCCCCTGCAGGTAGACGTCTCTAGGAGGCTGGTCTCTTGAATGAAAAGGATCGAAGACCCAACCAAGAAGGAAATGGATTGCTTTCACCCGGATTGACCTTCTTATCTCCTGAAATACAGGTGGGGATGCAGGAGGAGGGGTTCCTTGGCCACGCGAGGCGCTGAGTATCTGTATTATGCCAGCTTTGTGTCCAGGGTAGCGCTGAGCATACGAAGGTCCTTAAGTAGTTGCTAACAAATGAACAACCATCTTCTACCAACCAAAGATTGATTCTGCAAATATTTATCAAAAGTATCTAAGTGTTAGCTTCGAGTGAAAACCATAGCTCAGCTCCCACCAAGGATCAGATCATCCTGGTAGGGAGCACAGGGCGGAGCCGAGCCATGCTTATTTGAAGCTCGGCTCTGCCAACCACTTACTTTTCTTGTGGTTCTGTTTCCAAGCCTGCAAAATGATGGAGGAGGCACAAAATAGCACCTACTTAAAGGAATTATTTTGACGGCTAAGTGAACTAACATTTGCTATCTACCTCTTCTGTGCTATCACCGATTACTATGATACCATGTGGATCTTAGGGATGGAACTCTTGTTGTTAGGTTTGGCAGCAAGCACCTTTACCTTCTAAGCCACCTTGCAGGCCCCATATTGCCCTATCTTGAGGGGATTTTAAGAGCCAGATTGCTTTATAGTCTTTTCATATTACTTACGGTTTTTTCCTTCCCTGGTTGATCAGCTGGCCATGCTTTAACCCTTCTCTGAGTGCTGTTTAGGATGCCATAAGGATGTTGTAAAGACTGCCTTGTCCTGTGTTGGAGAGGACATGCGGGAGTTACCCATGCACAGCAATGGCAGCGTTGGCACATCATATGTAAAAGCTTGGAGCCAGGGAGACCCTGGGGTGGCTGTTGTGTGGCTGGTACACAGGACACAGGAGGTGTGCATGGGGAGGGAAGAAGAGTTGGAGGTGTGCAAAGGGCCAAGTAATATGAACTTCAGCTGAAGGGCATTGCAACTTGCATTAAGTAGACTTTACACGTGATTCTGAACACAACAAGCTCCCTCCTCCCCTTCCCTCCTCCCCCTCTCGTTCTCCCTCTCCCTCCTCACCCCTCTCATTCTTTCTCCAGAGTCTCTCTTTGTAGCCTTGACTGGCTTGGAGCTTGCTATATAGATTAGGCTGGTCTTAAGTCACCAGATTCCCCTGCTTCTGTTGGCATTAAAGCTGACATGCCTGCAGCAGCTTTTTAACTGGTCACTCGGCCACTTCTTTCCCTTAAGGATCTTTTCCCACTTTCTCTGTTCAGTAGTCAAGTGTTCTTTGTCCTTGTGGTTGGTTGTTTATTGAGCTATAATATAAAATAGAGCAATTTAGAATGCATCTTAGTACGTATTCACGATTGTACAGGAGAATCACTGGTGTTGTGTGTGTGTGTGTGTGTGTGTGTGTGTATTGAGACAGGGTTCACTGTGTAGCACAAGGTGGCTTTGATCTCATGGTGTTCCTTCTGTCTCAGAGTCCTGGAGTGCTGGGATTATATGTGTGAGCTACCATAACTGGCTCACTTCTCATTTTACAGTATTTTAATCCAGACAAAGGTACACATCCTTAGCGATCACTCCCTGTTGCGTCTTGCCTCCCAGCCACTGGAAGCCATGAATCCTCTTCTTTGTCTATATGGATTTAGTTATTCTAAGTATTTCATGAAAATGGAATAGGACCAGGAGGTCTTGTGTGCTTCCTGTTTTCACTGATCATACTGTGTTTTTCAGTTTACTATGTTACAGCTTACTGTAGCTGTGTGATGTTTTTAATTTGTGAGGTCATTACAATTAGGTGATTTTTTATAGTACATACCCACACTGTAGAATGTATCAGTATTTATTTTCATGTTCTTATATTAATTTGTATAGATTTTCTATTGTCTCTGGATTGACTAGAGGACAGAAACTTTTAAAAAGGTTTACCTTTTCTAGATTTGTGCATTTTTGGGTGGGGTTTACATCCTTCCTGTTCTTATTGTTTGTATACTTAGGAATGGACTTGCTGGGTCCTGTGAAGGTGCTGTACTTTTTATGTGCATAGGTATTTATTTTTGAAACATGGTCTTACCCAGGTTGGCTTTGAACTTGTGATTTTCTGGCCACTTCCTCACCAGAACTGAGACTATTGGTGATACTACCATGCCCAGCTATGTTTAATATTTTTGAAGAGCAGTCAAGTTTTTATTCAAGGTGATCACAACTTTACATCCCACTAATTTCTCCATATTCTTGTCAGCACTGGGTTCTGCCTGTCTTTTTTAATGCAACCAACCTAGTGGGTATACTCATGTCCTACTGTGGTTTTGACTTGCATTTCCCTAGTGATGAGTAACATGGGATGCACTTACTGGATATTTATGTATCTTATATCCTTTGCATAAATTAAAATGAAAACAGTCAGAGTAACAAGACTTGATATAACCTGTGTACATATACCTGTGTACACGTACCTAATCTAATACACGACTTGCAGGTATCATTTCGCATTCTATGGATTCTAGTTCTTCCTTCTCTAAGATTTTGTTAGTTCCTTTTCTTGCTGCCATGAGAGAAACAACTTAAATAAGGGTTTATTTTGGCTTACATTTTGAGGATACAGTCTGCTGTGGTGCAGAAGAGAGCAAGAGGAGGGTGGTCACACTGCATGGGCAGGTAGGATGAAGCGAGATGAACACTGCTGTCAGCTCACTTTCCCCTTTGTAGAGTCTGGAGTACCAAGGCTAGGGCTGCCTACATTCTGGGACAGTCTTCCATCGCCAGTGAAACCTCCCTGGAAACTCCCCCAGATGTATCTGGAAGTGTGTCTCCTACTCAATTCCAAGTCCAATTAATATCCAGTTGATAATGAAGATTGACAATTACAGTGGTGCACCATGAACGATAAATAACTTTGAAAATTCAAATCCGTCTTCTCCTCCTCTTCTTCCTTCTCCCCTCTCCCTTCCCTTCTCTCCCCTCCCCCTCCCCCTCCCCCTCCCCCTCTCCCTCTCCCTCTCCCTCTCCCTCTCCCTCTTTGGGAGTCATAATTAATAAACTATTTTCTAAACCAAAGGCTATAAAGATCAACTTCTTTGTTTTCTTCTAAGTTTCTTATAGTTTTGGCCCTTACAATTAGGTCTGTAACCAATCCTGAATGAACTATTACATATGGTATGAGGTACAGCCAAGGTAATCTTTCAAAAACACAGTTCATGATACCCTTGATTAAGATTTTTTTTTTTTTTTTAAAGCTGCTTACTGCTGATTTTAGAACAAAATTCACGTTCCTCCTCACAGGTTCCTCTCCTCTCCTTTTCACTTGAAGACATAGCTACCTTCTAACAGTACTTGGTCATGGGGACTGCTTCCTGCAGTGTTCTGCCTCACAGCTCCCTAAACTGCAAACACAGAGTACTGTTCTTATCCTTCAGGTTTAGGCTCTTTCTTCCGTGAGGTCCTTGTTGACTATCCTACCTGCAGTAGTTTCCCTGATGTCTGTGTACTGCATTCATGCAAGGTCTGTAAAGGCCAGAAGAGGGCATCAGATTCCCCCTGGAACTGGCATTACAGATGGTTGAAAACCACCATATAGGTGCTGGAATTCAAACCCAAGTCCTCGGGAGTGCAGGCAGTGCTCATAACTGCTGAACTATTTCTCTAGCCTGTGTTTATCTTAACGACCACGATGAAGGGTGTTTTGCCCCCAGCTTTCCTTCACAGGTCTGGTAATTTCTATTATTCTCTGGCCTCCCTTTGACATCACTCTGCCTAGATTTCCTTCATTGCTTATTTTCATGGGGCGGAGTATATATTCTGGAGTTTTAATGCTTGCTTGCTTTTCATTCTTTTTCTTATTGCTTTTACTATAAATGTACATGTTGAGGGCTGGCAAGGTGGCTCAGCAGGGAAGATACCTGCTGCCAAGCCTGTCCACCTGAATTTGATCTCTGGGATTCACATGATAGAAGGAGAGAATTGACCATCTCAGACTGTCTCCATGCACATCTCTCTCTCTCTCTCTTTCTGTCCCTCAGTCTCTCTGTCTCTGTCTCTCTCTCTTACTGTGCCTCAGTCTCTTTGTCTCTCTCTGTCTCTCTCTCTCTCTCATACATTGGGATTCAATTCCTTAGCCCTGAAAATTTCTCAATAGATCACCACTCTTTCAAACAAGTATTAAAGTAAGCAAGTATTAAAGAGGAATACTCTAAGAACCGAATTTCTTTTCTATCTCAGGGAATTATTGGCTGATTTCTTGGCAAGCACATCTCAATAACACAAGAAGGTTTGTCATCAGCACTTAAAAAAGGCTCACCGAGATTCAGATAGTCTTTTAAATGTCATAAATTCCAAACCAGTAAGCTCAGAAATTGTTGCAGCCGTACAATATGCAAGATTTAGTTAAGCAGGTGTGCATGTAAAAATTTTAAGATAAATACTTGCATAATTATACATCCTTTGAAATCCTGCAAAGCGAGTTGGAGAGATGGCTGACCGGTTAAGAGCACATACTGCTCTTCCGGAGGACATGAGTTCAGTTCCCATCACTGACATCAGGTGGCTCACAGCCATCTGTAACTTCAACTCTAGGGGATCTGAGGTCCTCTTCTGGATTCTGTAAGCACCTGCACTCACACATGCCCATGCCCATCCTTCATGCATACATAACTAAAATAGAAGTCCTGCAAAATGATTTCTTTTTTTTTCTTCCAAAGAGTAGCTTTATTAAATTCAGGTGAAAACTATCCATTAGATTTAGCAAAAACAAAACAAAAACAAAAACAAAAAGAGCAACCAAACAAAAAACCCAGAGCAACAACAACAACAACAACAACAACAACAAAAAACCTGTCAGTGATCTTTGAACTAGATCTTAGCTTATTATGAAAGTATTTTTTTCATCTAGTTATCTGAGGTTAGAATATAATCTGCTAAACATAAAATACTTAATTTTTTTGCTTAATGCATTCTAATGGTAATTACATTCCTGTTGACTTTTTACTGATTGATACTCTCTAGCCAAAGGTTGGTAAACTCTCAGTGGTCTTTTTGAGTACAGAGCATCAATGGGAAGAGTTGAAGTTATGAATAAGGTTGGGAAGCTTATCTATTTTTTAAATGGTGCATACAATTTTATTTAGTAAACTTATTTATAGAAATTTATGTTGACAGAAATATGTATGTACTGTGGGATATCTATTACAGTATTATATACAATGGTGAATTATGAGAAACATGTCAAAATTAAATACAGAAGTAATAATTTATGAAATTACTTGTAGACATTTCTATAATAATTAAAATGCTATTTTTCTAGGCTAAAACTTTAGAAGCCAATATTATCATCATCTTATAATTTCATAAATATGATTAAAATAAATTAAACC
Organism: Rhynchomys soricoides; assembly: GCA_019843965.1. Classification (NCBI taxonomy): domain Eukaryota; kingdom Metazoa; phylum Chordata; class Mammalia; order Rodentia; family Muridae; genus Rhynchomys; species Rhynchomys soricoides. The sequence goes on from JADRCH010000075.1 coordinate 3,703,336, forward strand.
ACTTTGTAAAAACATTTTGCAATTGGAAATTATTTCTGACAGATCAACTCATACAGTTTTATAGGCCATTCATTTTTTCTTCTTTGTGATGACAAAGGAAAGTTGACTTCAGTCAAAATAGCAGACAACCTAATCTCATAAATTACATGTTTAATGTTACTTGTTTTCAGTAGGTTTTGAAAACCTTACTACTGTCACACTCAACTAAAAATAAGTTGACAACTCCTGACTAAATTCAGAGAAAATAAATAGTAGTCTTCTAAAATATACAGGACTCACATCCCTAATGTGACCACAAAATTCAAATACCTCCAATGTTCTCCCTTGAAGGTATGTTAGCTTCACTCTGAGAAAAGAGCAACATTCCTTTGTGTTTTCCAAGGCCATTACACTGATACTCATCAGATACCTATAACACTTGCTGAAGTTACCCTTAAAATATTTCTATTTGACCAGCATGAAGTGTCCTTCCTTATCTTTTTTGATAACTTTTGATTGAAAGTTGATTTTATTCGATATTAGAATGACTACTCCAGCTTGTTTGAGACCATTTGCTTGGAAAATTGTTTTCCAGCCTTTTACTCTGAGGTAGTGTCTGTCTTTGTAACTGAGGTACGTTTCCTGTATGTAGCAAAATGCAGGGTCCTGTTTACTTATCCAGTCTCTTAGTCTATGGCTTTTTATTGGGGAGTTGAGCCCATTGTGTTAAGAGATATAAAGGAAAAGTGATAGTTACTTTCTGTTATTTTTGATGTTATTTTTATGTTTGTGTGGCTATCTTCTTTTGGGTTTGTTGAAAGAAAATTACTTTCATGTTTTTTCTAGGGTGTAGTTTCCCTCGTGTTGGTGTTTTCCATCTATTATCCTTTGTAGGGCTAGATTTGTGGAAAGATATTGTGTATATTTGGTTTTGTCATGGAATATCTTGTTTTCTCTGTCTATGGTAATAGACGGAGAGTTTTGCTGGGTATATCAGCATGGGCTGGCAGTTGTGTTCTCTTAGTGTCTGTATGACATCTGCCCAGGATCTTCTAGCTTTCATAGTCTCTGGTGAGAAGTCTGGTGTCATTCTGATAGGTCTGCCTTTATATGTTACTTGACCTTTTCCCCTTACTGCTTTTAATATTCTTTCTTTGTTTAGTGCATCTGGTGTCTTGATTATTATATGACAGGAGGAATTTATTTTCTGGTCCAGTCTATTTGGAGTTCTGTAGGCTTCTTGAATGTTTATGTTCATCTCTTTCTTTAGGTTAGGAAAGTTTTCTTCTATGATTTTGTTGAAGATATTTACTGGCCCTTTAAGTTGGGAATCTTCACTCTCTTCTGTACCTATTATCCTTAGGTTTCTTCTTCTCATTGTGTCCTGGATTTCCTGGATGTTTTGGGTTAGGAGCTTTTTGCATTTCTCATTCTCTTTGACTGTTGTGTCAATGTTTTCTATGGTATCTTCTGCACCTGAGATTCTCTCTTCTATCTCTTTTATTCTGTTGGTGATGCTTGCATCTATGACTCCTGATCTCTTTCCTAGGTTTTCAGTCCCCCGGGGTTGTCTCCTTTTGTGATTTCTTTATTGTTTCTGTTTCCATTTTTAGGTCCTGGATGGTTTTATTCAATTCTTTCACCTGTTTTGTTTTGTTTTTCTGTAATTCTTTAAGGGATTTTTATGTTTCTTCTTTAAGGGCTTCTAGCTGTTTACCTGTGTTCTCCTGTATTTCCTTAAGGGAGTTATTTATGACCTTTTTAAAGTCCTCTATCATCATCATGAGAAGTGATTTTAGATCCGAATCTTGCTTTTCCAGTGTGATGGTGTATCCAGGATTTGCTATGGTGAGAGAATTGGATTCTGATGATGCCAGGTAACCTTGGTTTCTGTTGCTTATGTTCTTGCGCCTGCCTCTGGTTATCTCTAGTGCTACCTGCCCTCCCTTTATCTGACTGGAGTCTGTCCTTCCTGTGATCCTGGTTGTGTCAGAACTCCTCAGAGACCAGCTGTCTCTGGGATCCTGTGATTCTGGGATCCTGTAATTCTGAGATCCTCGTGTGACCAAGCTCCTGTGATCCTGGGTGTGTTACAGCACCTGGGAGTTGAGCTTCCTCTGGGTGTTGTGGGACTGGCTGAGGAGTTCCCACCCAAGGTCTGCTTAGGGCACCGGCCCAGACCAGAAGGAACCTGTGCCACTGGTCCAGCAGGGTTCCTGGGTCCCTGGATCCTGCTGGTCCTAGTTATTCCTGGTGTTGGGGCAAAATGATTTCTTACAGGAGACTTTGTTTGCATGAAAAGGCTGAAGCCCTTGGCTTAGTGACATATCTCTGCACACATTTCTGCTCCACATCAATTCGGTAGGATTATCATCATAAGGAAGGAACACACCTTCATCTTAATGCTAAGCTCCGCTCCTTTCCACTGATAGGAATTCTTTTGATGAAGACCTTGGCTAGAAGCACAGTGAAAGACCATCTCTCCCCCAAAGCATCTCATTCTGGAATCGCCCACCCTCCACTGCCCCCGCCCAGTGTGCCATCTTGCTTATCATTTACAGCTATCCAAATATCTAAGAAGCAAGCCCAAAAAATGATTGAAACTTTTGATCCGAGAAATAACTCACATTTGTTTTGCTTCGCTCTAACCTTCAGAGCTGTGCATCATGCTGACAAGCTCTCGATTTTTTAAAAAACAGATTTTTCCTTTGGGGTTTCTCCTTCTTTCACTGTGGTAATATTTTCTTCTATCTTTCATCTTCAATAAAAAAAAGTAGGTATAACAGTCTAATCAGCTCTTACCAACTTTTCTGCAAGAACCAGCCCCCCCCCAATAATAAAGATATAAATCAAGAATTGTTTATGTAGGGGTGATGTATGGCTCCCCTGGGCTTTGAGTTTTACATGGCCACTTTGAAAACACAGAACACTGCTCAGGCACAAGCGGTTTGTTTCTGAGCCCTGCCTGGATATTTCTAATAAATATTACCTGCCTCTGATTTTATGATATCTACAAGATAGTCATGCAATAAAATATTTTCAGATACTCGTATTAGGTTTACATTGTCAGCAAAGAGATAATGACCCCAAATTTTAAGATAGGATATAGAGAAAACATTAGTTATAATATCATTGAGTTTTGTTGATTGCCTCTACTGTGATAATTTCATGCCTAGAACACAGTCAAAGGGTAACTGTAGACTGGTTAAAACTGGGTTGCTCTGGATGGGAAACTTACAGATGATTTGAATCATCTTTTACTTTTTTGACATATCTATACTAATTTTTTCTCATTGCGAGTATGTTGCTCTTGAAATGAAAAGATTCTTTTCAAAGATTAGTCCACGGGGAGAACTGATAAAACTAAGCCTAAAAATAGACGGAGTGGCATTAATGGGAGGTGGGGGATGGGCTCTGAGAAAGTGAGAAGCTGATTATCTTCTAGCTGTGCCTGAGCTTGGAGGAAGTGCGGGCTGCCTGTCTTCTTCTGCAGTGCTGTGCCTAAGCCAGGCTAGTGTGCTCACTTGCTCACTTGTCAGGAGGAGCAGGGGCAGGTTCATTCTCAACCTGCGCCCACACCAGGCCCCTTTCTGCCTGATTTCTTCTGCTTGGAAACCCGTGGTTCCTCTCAGATCATCCTTAAGGATGATGTGGGCTTACCATCAAGCTCTGAGGAGGAGTGAATTTGCTTCTCTCACAGAGCCATGTCAGAGTTCTCTTGCCTTCCTGCTTTACCCCCCCTTGCACCCTACCCCCACTGGTTTAAAGATCATCAAGGGAGATAATTCCAAAAGGCCCCTCTTAGAGTTCTGTGCTGTTGCTTCCAGTCCGTCTTGTACTTAGTGCTGCAGCTTGCCTTACTTAGGGGCTCAGGTGAAAAAACACACTAGACTTATTTCAGAGTATAGAAACACATTATCTCAGGCATTGTATCTGGGAGACATTCAGGTACAGGAACCAGGATGGTTCACATCCATTGAGTATGACCCTGCTTGTCCTGACTGGCTTGCCCCATACCTTATCAGTTGTTAAATATTCTAATAGTCTCAGAGTAAAGTTAATGTTGTACACGGAGAGTTGAACTACGACTTAAGACTTGCCCCTTGCCTTCTCTAAGCACTGGCTCACACTCTGAGAAAGTGGCAATGCTAATCCTGCCTTTCCCACTTCAGAGAGCTAACCAACCATGAGGTCCACATTGTTGAGGCAGATGAAGTTCTCCTTAAGCTGTGAGGGATGGGATAAATGTGATGGATGATGATAACCATGCTGATGGCGAAGGTCAAGGTGGTGGGTATAATAAAGAATAAAAAGAAGACAAACTTGGAAACGCCGTGGACTCTCCTCTTCCAGTTCATATGCTCCTAACCCAGCTCCCTGGCTCGCAATTCACAGTAATGGCTAGACAGAAACATAAACCGGCCGTATCAGCCCTCTCTGCTTTATGTCATTGTGGCTCCCACGCTGTTTACTGACTGAGGCCTGATAGGCACTTCTCTTTGTCTGTGGGCATTCGCTCCACAATTTATTTCACATCCTGGCTGGGAAATCCTTCTGTCCTGTTATTTCCAACACCTGGGACCACTCTTGATGTTCGTTTAATGATCTGCTAGTACCCAGAGCCAGCAGAACGGAAGACAGAATTATCCATTGGGTTCTTGCACCCTCGACACACTGTGGTTTGAAGAGGATTCTTACGTGCCCCTTTCTGAGTCATGCTGCACGATCTCCAAGCACATTCTGCATAGTGTCTTGGATGAGCAATGGGCTTGGCCAGTTGAGGTTGGTATTTGGCTCTCTTTCTCCTACCTCTTTCTTTCTTTCTTTCTTTCTTTCTTTCTTTCTTTTCTTTCTTTCTTTCTTTCTCTTCTTCTTCTTCTTCTTCTTCTTCTTCTTCTTCTTCTTCTTCTTC
>JADRCH010000075.1:3708236-3736285 GCA_019843965.1 Rhynchomys soricoides
TCTTCTTCTTCTTCTTCTTCTTCTTCTTCTTCTTCTTCTTCTTCTTCTTCTTCTTCTTCATTTTTTGCTACCCACTCATTACTCTGTGAAGACTTTAGGACTTCACTGAGTCTTTTATGATAGCCTTAGCAAGACCCCTTATCCTGGTGGAAGGCACAGAATATCACAAAGTCTGTTCCAACAGAGGAAGCACATACTCCCAGAATTCCTTCAGAGAAATGAATTTAATCTCTGGGCAGCAGAGTCTGAGGGCACTGAGGAACAACACACTCTGGAAAGGAGTATGTTTGCTTATGTGCAGTAAAAGCCATTCATGGAGAGGGGTCTCTCTCCTGGTGAAACCTTCTTGCTCCTTCATGAACCTCAGAGGAGCCTGTGGGATTTTCCTCTCCCTTCACCCATGCTTCAGGATTAAGCTTTTGCAAGTTACACTGCACAGGCTAGGGATACAGCTTGGGTGTTAAGAGTGCTTGCCTAGCATGTGTGCAAACCTAGGCTGGATCCACAACAACCAGTAACACATAATGAGGTGAGGTTGTACACACCTCAAATCCCAGGTCTTGGGGAGTCAAAAGTTCAAGGTCATTTTTGGCTACATAGCTAATTTGAGGCCAGCCTGGGATACGTAAGACTGTCTTAGAAAAAAAAAAAAGTTGCACAGTATATAAGATAGCAAGGCGAAGACATGAGGAACCAGGCATTATTAATGTAAAAGCCCTGCCTACACAGGTGGGTCCTCACCATGGGAAGGGAGTCTTCCCCGGCAGTGTCACATAACTCAACCCCCCCAAACAACAACCCCCCCAAACAGAATACAGTTATCAAATATCATGCTTCTCTTAGACCCTTTTTGTTTCTTATGTTTGTTGTTTTATTTTTCGAGACAGGGTTTCTCTGGGTAGCCCTGGCTGTCCTAGAACTTGCTCTGTAGATCACACTGGCCTTGAACTCAGAGATCTGCCTCTACTTTGTGAGTGCTGGGATTAAGGGCATTTACCACCACCACCCAGCATACACAGTGTTATTTTTACATTCTTTCTTTCTTTCTTTATTGTGTGTATGTCTGTCATTGGTGTGTGTGTGTGTAAGTGTGGCATTCAGATTCACGTATATGATGTGTGTGTGTGTGTGCGCATTTTGTGTGTATGGTGGACGAACACAGGTAGAGGTTGTCAGGTGTCCTGTTTTACTCTCTGCCTTATTCCCTCGAGGCAGAGTTTCTGACTGAATCTGAAGCTAAGCCCCAATGATCCTCTTGTCACCACCTCCTTGTCCAGAGCAGGGCTAAAAGCCTGTAAACACATGCAACTCCTTTACATGTGCCAGGATCTAAACTCAGGTCGACGTGCATGAGCAGCCAGCACTTTTACCCACTGAGCCACTTCTCCATCCACCACTGCATGGTTTCCTTGCTCATCCCCCTGCTTATTACAGTGTGTCGGAACCTTGGCGTCATCTCCTGCTGCCCCTTCCTGGGTTGCTACAGGTGTTGTCAGGAGCTTGGGTTCAAGTCTGAGGGAAAATCATCTAAAGTTCTCTCCTGAGTGAGGGAGCTCAGGGCCTCGGCTGCATTGATTGCCCAGGTGGGCAGGCAACCTTGTGTTGAAGTGGGTCTGACCTCCCAGAGCTCATGTCTGTGTTCTGATGACCCCTGCTTCCATAAAAAATAACAGGTTGCTGATAAGCTGGCCCTCTGCTCTCCTGCTCAAACGTCAGCTTGGGATCTGCACTCAGAGCAGGCCTCTCAAGTCTAAAAAGCCCTTGTGCTCTGTATTTTGACAGGTTGAGAAATCCAATCCATTTATTTTGAAAACCCATTAAGCCCAGCCAATGTGGGATATTTAGAAAGGCCAGAATTTTGCTTTTGGTCAGAAGGTCACTGCTGTCATAAAGGAAGTGAAACAAAACATATTTTATCGTAGAGCTATAATTCCCAAACATTCTTTAAAAATATACTTTCAGTAAAATGAGACACAACAAAAGCACAGAGTATTGAATTGCCGGAAATTGCTGCCACTGTAAGCCCTCTTTGTTCAGGAGACTTATTCAATTTTGCATCCTCGGTTCTCAGACCTGGGAGAGGCACACAGTCAGTGCTCAATAAATGCTTGCCGAGTGAGTCCCAAAACGGTTAGCAATGCCACTTAATGTTGTTCTAGATATTAACAGTACTTGTTTCTGGTGGCAGTTAAGAATGGAGCTGCTCATTTCAGTGCTCAGGGGTTTTTGAAAGTGAGTTCAGGAATATGTGATTTGACTTACTCCAGCCATCTTGGTCATGCTATTGATGAGACAGCTAACCTGCTTTTGTTAACTGGATTCTCCAAAGATAACTCGATTGATCCTTTCGACCTTGGGAAGGGGGCAGAGGAGATGTTATTATTTTTGTGTTACCTTCAGGAAGAGTACCTAGCTACAGATCACCACTTGAAATAAAATAACCTTATTAAAGGTGATCCCAAGTGTGTAATGTTCAGAACATGATATAAAACCTCCTTTGATCTTCCCACAGCACTCCATTGTCTCCCCTTAATGAGCATCTAGATGTCTCTCTTTTTGGTTCTCTTCTTGTTCTCTTCCCACATCTTCTGGATCTCTTCTCCCCGATTCGTTCAGGCCCTGCCCTAGAGAATTACTAGATATCTGCAAGGCTCAGAGCAAGACTCTGCCTGTCTCCAGCATGATGGGGTGGAAGTGAGCCCTGCACAAGCATCCCATATTTGCCTGGTTGTCACAAAGAAGAATTTTTTTTTTTATTTTCTTGAGACAAGGTCTCACTATGTAGCCCCAGTTGGCTTTGGAATGTATTGCATAGACCAGATTGGTCACGAACTTGTGAGTGTTCCTCCTACCTCTGCCTCCCAACAGCCAGGATTGCAGGCATGAGCCGTCGTACCTACAAGAAGAAAATTGAAGACCTGAGACCCCAGAGCTGACTTTTAGAGTCCAGAGAGAGACCCAATCAATAGAGTTCCCTTTCTTTGCCTGAGTTGTGAACCAACTCAGAAATAAGACAAGCAAGCTGATGGAGACATTAGAGAGTGCAATGTATAGCTGTAGTCAGATAACATCCTTTTTGTTTTAATTTAAATTTATTTTTATGTGCATGGGTATTTTGCTTGTGTGTATGTGGGTACACCACTTGTGTGCTTGGTGCCTACAGAAGCCAGAAGAGGGTGTCAGATCCTCTAGGACTGGAATTATAGACAGTTGTGAGCCACCATGTGGGTGCTGGCAATCAAACCCAGGTCTCCTGGAATAGAGATGATGCTTACCCATCTCTCCAGTCCCCAGCAAATAACATTCTCAATATGAACTCTTAGAGCTAGGCAGGCTTCCCAATACTTGACTAGGTTAGGCTGCCCTTTGTCAGGGCAGACGGCACTCAAATGGTGCTGTTCAGTTTCTCCATCCAAACCCACCAAAGCAATGCTTTCCCTCAAGACAGGAGGTCTGAGTGGAGAGTTGAGGAAGTCAGTAACACTACCTTTATTGGTATCTGCTCTCATGAAGCTTCATCAGACAGAATAACTATTTCCTCATGCTATACCATGTTTTATTGCCTCATTTTGTGTTCAGCAAGAAGGAGCCAGCAAGATGGCTCCATGGACTAAGGCACTTGTCACTAAGCCTAGCTACCTGAATTCAATTATCAGGATCCATGTAATGAAAGGAGGAGACAACCAACTTTTTCAAGATGTCCTCTAACCTACACACACACACACACACACACACACACACACACACAATTATTTGAAAATTAAGATCCCATATCCAATCAAAATTTCTGAACTTTCTTGAAAAGCTAGAATGGCCTATAGACCAGCAGCAAGCCTAGTTTCTCCACAGCATGGAAGTCTGGGACTTGAATAGACAGTTGTGTTCCCTCAGAGAGAAAGATGGCTACTTGGATAGATGGTGGCTGGATAAATGGCTGCCTGTCTGGGCACAATGGGTTCATCTTGGGAGTTTTATGTTTCCTGTTGGTATACATGTCCTGTCCTCTATAGGCATTTTAACTTAATTCCTTTACTCTTTTTTGTTCAGATGAAGAGTGGAGTTTCTTATTGAACCAACAAACCTATCTTCATCAGTATTGCCCATTTCTATTGATTATTGTCTACCTTTGATGCATGAATTAACTTACCAAAGTCCCGACCTTTTTTATCCTACTTATAACAAGCCCTCTTGCCTAGCAGAGTTGAGGTTTTGTTTGGAGAAGACAGAAGAGATGAGGTACAAGGACTCCCAACCTCCTGACCCACTAAACACACGAAGAAACCAAAGCTGGGTGTTACAGAGCGGGACATGGTGGCTTGCAGAAGGAAGGTATGTGACTTCCCTACTGCACTGTACCCGTGGTTGCTTCTGCTTTACTGGGCACCACTGATGAACGGCAGATGCACATCTGAGTGTGAGTTTCTGAACTATACTTTGCCTTCCTGTGGTGACATACTGGGTAGAGGCTCCAGGTTGACCATACAGATGAAAAGGAGAAATCACAATGTCACATGAGGAGGCATCCAAGAGTCGTGGTCTTTAGCATGCCACCATTCTGGTTCTTGCAAAAATGCAGAGGCAACAATTCAGGAAGGAAGAGGCCACACAGGGAGAGCTCACTCATGCGTTCTTGCCACCCTACCTGCCATCTGTAGGACACACCCATGCTCTCCTTAAAAATGTAGAGTTGGGCAAGGTGACTCAGGGATGTAATCCCAGTACTTGGGAGGTGGGTGTAAAAGGATCATGATTTCAAGGCCAGCTTGGGCTACATGAGACCCTATCTCAAAAAAAAAAAACAAAAAAAAAAAAAAACAAAAAAAACCCAACTCTTTCAGCTGGAAACACTATCTTCCAGTGCCAAGAGGACAAACACACAAAGAAAGAGAGACAGACATTCAATGTGTGTTCTCTTGGCCTTTGAGAGATCACTGAGCTATTCTTTTGGCCACATATCTGCAAATCTACACGAAGGATGATATTGTAGACTTCCACGAAGTAAAATGCCCTGAAAATGTTACCATGGCAAAGCTGAAAGAGTCTACAGTGTCACCCAGCATGGCATTGTTGTAAACAAGAAATTTAAGGGCATGGTTCTTGTCAGAAGAATAACTGTGCACCCAGAGCATATGGTGTGCTCTGGGAGCTCTTAATCAAAGAAGCAGGAAAAGGTAAGGACGCCCATACTCAACTGAAGTGCCAGCCTGTCCTGCCCAGAGAAACAGCTCTGTGAGAGCAAATGGGGAAGGGCCTGAGCAGCTGGAGCCTCTTCTTGCAGCTCCTAGATACAACAAATAAATAAAGCCAAAAGACATCTAGACTGCAAACAAAACAAAAAAAGATAGCATAAATCAGAAGGACAAATGGCTATTTGGATGAGCAGGTAGATGGATGGACGAGAAGACAAATGGATGGGTAGATAGGCATGCAGATCAATGGATTCATCTGGGGGAGTATCATGGTGCTCTTCTCTGTCACAGAGGAAAACACTTATGTTATTTTCAGAGACCTACTTATAACACTTGAAGTTCAAATGCCAAGGCTGAACAAACACAGATACTCCAACACTAAGGAAGTGCAACAGATTAACCCCTGGGCTTTGTGGTCACTTGCTCCCGGTGAATGCTTTTGGACTTCTGCTTCTCACATCTAAAGCTGTGGGATCATAATACCCTCCCCAAAAAGCCTCCTTAGAGTTCACTGAAGCTCTTTTTGGAAAATACCAATAACCAGGCAGACAGGAAGAAGGAGGGAAGTAGCAAGGCATCCAGTAACTAGGTTCCTGTTTTCTATTGAGCACCTACTAACTGCTTAGCTTTACTACAGGAGTTACTTACAAGCTGGAGGGGGGGAGGTGCTCTGCTGAGGGTACCTGGACACAGACCTGTACCTATGGTTAAGCATCCTGAGTGGGCGCCATGTTCTGGTGGGTGGCTGTGAAAGAAGAGGTCTATCCCCAGAACCCACAGTTAAAAAAAAGAAAAAAAGCCAGGCCCAGCGGGACAGACTTGTAAGCCCGGTGCTAATGGTGCGGAGGCCAGTGGATCCCTGAAGCTCACTGGTTGTACCAGGTCTCTACATGCATGCAGACGTACATGCCCACAAGTACCCTTGGACTCTCACACATGCACATAGACAACATTTAAAATATTAAAAAAGAAGATAGTTGTAAACCACAATGCACTGACAACTGTAAGGTCCGGTCGCTGACAGCGTCTCATTTAGCAAGCACAGCAGAGAGCTTCAAACTTTAAGCAAACCAGTTCCCTGCTAAGGCACCCCAGGGGTTCTTGGCTATGTTTAATAGCCATGATGCCTGTGGTAGCTCATGCCCATAGAGCCAACTACTTGGAGGTTGAGGCAGTAGGATTGCCTGAGCCCAGGAGTTCGAGGCTAGCCTGACAACACCGTGAAGCTTCTGCCTCAAAGTCAAACCACCTGATGCTCTTGTCTTGATCCTCTAGACCCACTGCAGTGAGCTCAGAGCACCTGTTCCAGTGTCACCTCCCATCTTTTCCTTTGTCATTAACCAGTGTCCTGAAGCTCTGCTGTCCACCCAAGGTCAGACCCTTCTGGCCCCGGTACCTGTGTGCTTTCTGTTACTCAGGAGGAGAGTCTTGACCATGGCTGGCTCTGTTTTGACTCAGCTCTTCTCTTGGACACTGTCTTCTGATAGAGACGAGAGCTCCTGTACCAGTTTGTCTAAGGTATTGTCCACTCTCATCCCAACCTCACCTGTCCAGCCTGTCTTCTACCTTCTTCCATTTTTGCCATAGAGCTTACCACTATCAAAATATATACTATGCTTATTAATTATTTGTTCATTGACTATCTCCCTCTCTCTCCTAATAGAAATTCCTTCAGGAAGAACTGTGTGTGTCTCAGTCACTGAGCCACCAATGACATGGACAAGCCTGACATCAAGATGTGCTCTAGGTCGGGCAGTGGTGGCGCACGCCGTTAATCCCAGCACTCGGGAGGCAGAGGCAGGCAGATTTCTGAGTTTGAGGCCAGCCTGGTCTACAGAGTGAGTTCCAGGACAGCCAGGGCTATACAGAGAAACCCTGTCTCAAAAAAAAAAAAGTGCTCTATAGATTCTTATGGTCAGGTTTAGTTGTAATCTCTCCCACCAGAGGACCCGTCAGAAAAAGCCAAACATTTTCCAGCTATGGGAAAAATATCCACAAGTTACCACAGACTTCAGACTAGGAGCTTTTACTTCAACTCCTGCTACATTTCAAATGTGAGTTAAGTCTGAATATGATCAAGAAGGAGCCCAAATCACAAATTTGGCCTGTCCATTGTAAGACCAGTCAAGGCAAAAACATGCCCAGTGCATGGGAACTGGAGAGATGGCTCAGTGCACACAAATTAGGACTTCCGTTCAAATCCCTAGAGGCCCCACATAGTGAGTCATGGTCATGTGTGTTTTTCCAGTGCTCCTACAGCAAGATGGAGCAGAGACAGGAGAATCCCTGGAAGCTCTGGGGACAGCCAGCCTGGCATTTGCAGCAGCCAACAAGAAAGAAACCCTATCTCAGGACAAGGGGAAAGTGAGTCTCACACCTGAGGTTGTCCTCTGACCAGCAGAAATGTGTCGTGACATATGTGTCCCTGCACTTACACACATACATGCAAACACATCATAAATACCTACATCTCTCTGTTGATTATAGAAAATGCCAAGCTCACAGCTGTGGGACCAAACAAGGATGAGGATAATTGCCATTCAAGACGAAACGGGGAGGAGTCAAGTGGCACTCTCTGCCGACCCAGTTGGGAGTGGGGTGGCAAGGGAAGCTTGTGAGACCTTGGCTTGAATTGGCAGGTGATAATGTTTAGGATGGTAATTTGTGCCTGGCTGGTCCTGCCTGAGGAGATGCACGTTGTAGGGAGATGCTAGCTGATCTACGACCCCATGCTTCTGCAAACTGCTGCTGCTGCGGCTGCTTAATGAGCCAGTCAGCCATTCAAGTGCCTCCTACATTGTGGCAGCTCTTGCAAATTGAGCAGCTGAAGGAACATACTGGAGAGCAGGGGAGCTGATCCCTGACCAAAGACTCCACTTCCTGCTCATGCCACACTGGCCTTTTGACCTCAATGTCTAACACCTGGAATCACACTGGCCTTTTGACCTCAATGTCTAGCACCTGGAATTGCAGCTGTGCTGACACCTTTGCCTTATTTCAACCTCTCGCACCTACTTCAAGGCCTTTGCACAGGCTGTTCCCTCTGCCTGGGACCTGTCCCCATCAGATTTTTGTCTGGCTGGTTCTAGGACTTTCTGTGTATCTTTGCCACAGTGTGGCTTCTGGGAGGGGCCTTTGTTAGCTACACAGTTCACAAAGAGCACCTGCTTCAGTCTCCAACTACCTGTCATTCTTCCTACGTGAACCAGTTTTCTGTAAGCTTCTGAAGAAAGGGAAAGTTTCTCTTGCTTACTATCTACTCCCAGAACTACAACTGCCGAAGAATATTAAATATACCAAGAACCAATCAGACTTATAGAATGAATATACAAGGCATTGCAGGGTGGGCCATGAAGTTATGGAAGGCTCATGTGAGACACAGAAAGAATGAGACAGGAAGTGTAGCAGGAAGGGCACAGGAGGGCATTTTATGAGCTCTACAGGACCCAGGCACAAACACATTTTTTTTTTTTCAATAGAAGAGAACAGACTAGGAGCAGGGCAGTGGTGGCACACACCTTTAGTCCCAGCACTCTGGAGGCAGAGGCAGGTGGATCTCTGAGTTTAAGGCCAGCCTGGTCTACAGAGCGAGTTCCAGGACAGCCAGGGATACACAGAGAAACCACATCTTGAAAAACCAAAAGAAGGAAAATAAAAGAGCAGAGTGTAACTGTAATAATTGTTCTTGAAATTACTTGGTCTCAAACAAATTTCTTTTACAATTAGCCACAATGGTTCAACAGCCACCAGGTACACACAGACATTCTTTCTAAGTGACAGGGAACTAATTTAAAAGTATTTTCACTGAGGTTAAAATGTACAGATATATAGCTCAGTAAATGAGTTTTTATAATTTTTATATTTATTTTTGTGTGTGTTCATGTAGATATGTATACACCACAGAATATGTCTGGAGGTCAAGTGATAGTCTCGGGTCCTTGCCTTACACCTTATTTGGAGCAGGGTCTCCTGTTTGCCACTGCGTTGAATAGCCTAGGCTAGCTGACCCATGAGCTTCTGCAGGATTCTCTCATGCCCACCTCCCATCTTGCAATAAGGAGCCCGGGATTACGGACCAGTGCTTCTGTTCCAGGATTTATGCAGGGATCTTGTGATCTCAACTTAGGTCATCGGGCTTTGTTGTTTTGTTTTGTTTTTGAGATAGGATTTCTCTGTGTAGCCTTGGATGTCCTGGGACTCGATCTGTAGACCAAGGCCACATGGTCTTCTTGGGACTTTCTTGGGCCCCTCCAGAACTTTCCTCTTTTTTATTTTTATTAGTCCTGATTTGCCTTTTGTTTTCACTTTGCGTACACTCCGAACTTATTGAGCAACACTGACCTTCGGTCTTCTAGAGATCTTAAACTTGGCCAAGGGAGAAAGCTATCTGGTAAAGCTATTGCTTACCACTATAGTTCCATGCCAACCACAGTGCCTAGCGCACAGTAGACACTCATAAATAAGTTACCAATAGATAAATTCGTGGCTGGATAGCTGAATGAATGAATGAGTATTTATAAGTGGTCAAGGATGCAAAACACCAAAGTAACATGCTTAAAGGTGCACCATAGCAATGCTGGTTCATTATGACAATGACCAATCAAAGGATGTATTATTATTTTTGATAGAACTCAAAGCAAAAGTCAGCCATTCCCTTTGAACTCTTCTGAGGCAGCTAACTGTTACAGGAGAAGGAAGGCTGGGGGAGGGGCTCCGGGTCCAAATCAAGTGCCTCAGAGGCTCCGGGACCCTCTCCCAGACCCCAGATCCTCACACAACCTGGCCTGAGAGATTAGAGCTGGTCTTCCTGTGGCTCCCTGCTGTTATCTGACCCAACCTGCTGCCTGACTTAGCAGGAGGCTAAGCCTGGGCCCCACCTCGAAGGGGCCCTACAACTTTGCAGTAAAACTACCTCCAGCTCTTGTGTGGGGGTTAGAGTGAAAGTGTCCCACTGACTATGGAGGAGGAGAGGACTGGTCTCTAGAATGCTTACGTGCCACAGGAGTGGAGACTGACCGTCATAACCAAAGATATGAAATGTGCAATGTACTCGTGGCCAACTGGGTGAGCCTTCTGATGTCTTAGATCTCAGCCTCCCGTGAAATTGAGTGGGGATAACTTCACAGTCTGAGGCACACCTCAGGAAAGCACTCTGCACTATTCTGAGTGAACAGCTAAAGGGTGTGCCAATTCTTTTAAGGGATTTTAAGGATTTCCGTGTAGAACAAAAGCCAGACTAGCTGTCTGTGATTCTGGGGCTCTCAGCAAGCAGTAAGTGATGATTACAGAGTGTTTGCCTTTGACTCAAGTGAAAGAAGAAATGTCTGCTAACCATGGCAGTCAGAAAAAAACAAGCTGAACACCCAGCAGGAGACTGAGTAGCCTTACCCCATCTCTGGTGGAGTCTGAGCCTGGCCTGAGCTGTGGGTTCTATTCTAGGATGTACAGAATGGGTGCTGTGTGGGTTTGCTATTCCTAAGGAAGGTCTTGACACAGGAGCAGGGAAGGATGCTTAGCACAACTTAATAACCCTTTAATAGCTCAATATGTTGGTTTTGGGCATCTATGTTCATTGAACACCATAGTTCTGTACAGTGAACTGACAGTTATCACCATGCTCTAGACGAGGAAACATTATACAGGCGACTAACTCATCCAAGGTCACACAGCTAGGAAGCACAGAGCAGGGACTCAGCTCCTCATAGCTAAATTGCTTTCCACTCTCCTCCCTTCTGCTTTCAAACACTACCTCCCTGCTTCCTTCTATTCGAGCTTAGAAACCAGAGCTTTAAAAAGTGACTTCTACCAAGAACATTCAGCAGAATGAGCCCAACATAGAATGACAACTCACAGCGACACAAAAGCCTGAACCAAAGGAAATTACCCTGCACAATTTGCAAATCACCTCGACAGAGTCTTCTGGGCAAAATGAAGGCTAATTTTAAAACATTCACATCCTCTGGGCCTCGCCCTCCCTGTCCCCCCAGAGGTTCTTGGGGCCATTCAAGCAAAACTCCCTCTGCTCTCATTTGCATTGTTCTTGGGAGGGGGAAAGTGAGCAAGCTCTGAGGTGTCACTCCCCTGAGAGGGGCAGCAGGAGTACAACTCATTTGGCACAACAGGATCAGGCGTGAATCTGTGCAAAGTTGGCCTAACGTCCAAATGAGATAATTAGTCATCGTTGCCCCCCAGAGAAGGTAGACAATTGACCTTTCACATGAACATGAATGTGCTCCACCCAGTGACAAGAAATGAGGGCACTAGTCACTTGATAAAAACACAGGCCCAGGAGAGCCTTCGTAAGAGCTCCTGCCATGTTGGACCCTGTGCTGTGGAGGATGCTGGGTACCATCATGATCAATGTGCATGCCCCCAGGAGATTCAGGGAGGCCCTGGATGGTAAAGTGTGGCAGCTGACAGCATTTGGGAAACACAGAGAACTCCCAGGTTTACACAGCAGTTCACTCATCTATTTTAAAATTACGTTTATTTATTTAGTGTGTGTGTGTGTGAATGTGTGTGAACATCTGTGCTGCAGTGTATGTGTGTGTATGGAGGTCAGAGAACAACTTTTGGGAGTCAGTTCTCTCCTTCCACCATATGTGCCCTAGGGATTAGACTGTATTCGTCAGGCTTGGCAGCAAGTGCATTTACCCACTGAGCCACCTCACTGGCCACAGAGCAGTTTATTATAATGATCATGAATGTCCCAGATATGATCCCGAGGTCACTGTATTAGTATTTCTCAACTCCTTCCCTCGAGTCACTTTGGGACTCATCTACTTGTTGGTGGGTCTCTGTCCTGGGCCAGTCCCCAAACATTCACTGTCCCGAGTCCTAGGGATGGTCAGATAACCATGACTTCTTTTTTATCATGAGAATGAAAATAACTTTCACCTCCAGGAAATTTCCAAACCAGGCAGAATGTTCTTGGCTTTCCATGGCCTCCTGAGGCCCAGGCTTTGTGTCCCTGAGCTGTAGGGAGGGTAGCATGCTTGTGTGCAGTGGGGCTATTCTTCAGAACAACAAGGCCGGCAGTGGTGTGACTCTTGCCTTATCAGTGGTTGGCCTAGCTGGATTCTATTAATTGCTGGATGCGTTGGAGTTGGCAGATACAGGAAACAGTGTACATGGTGACAGTGCCCCGGCTCACAGCCTCTCTGAAACTGTATTATTGTAGTGGCATAATTGTGATTAGGGACAGATCCCTGAGGAAGAGCAGACCTTTGATGATTGAGTCACTTCCGCTCTACTCCACTTCAGTGTGATAGTGTGGCTGGCCCCACGGACATACTCACCCTTGGCTGGCCAGAGACTTTAGAGTCCTACAGTAGAACTCCCCAACAGGGACA
Source organism: Rhynchomys soricoides (assembly GCA_019843965.1). Classification (NCBI taxonomy): domain Eukaryota; kingdom Metazoa; phylum Chordata; class Mammalia; order Rodentia; family Muridae; genus Rhynchomys; species Rhynchomys soricoides. The sequence continues at coordinate 3,720,778 of JADRCH010000075.1, forward strand.
GCCCAGTCCCTCCCCCAAACTAGGATCCTGGGGGAGGGAAGCAGGACAGAGATTCTCCTATTTCTACTTTTGGTTCCAGCAAGTGCTTTGGAACTGGGGAGACCAGACTTTATGGGGTCACCAACTTTGGCAGGTTCATTCCTTGAGTCTCAGTTTCCCCATTTATAAAATGGGAGATGATAAACGATTATTGAAATGTTTGTCGGGAGGATTAAATGAAATTAACTTAATAACACTTAATTAGCTATTAGTATCACTATTGTTGTTCTTGTTTCCTTTCCCCTCCCAAATCAACTGAACTTTTCAAAGGAGGAGGTTCAGAGGGATGGCCTGACTAGCTTAATGGCCTAAAGGATGGCTAGGTTCCAGTCTCTGGGACCTCTGGGGTGATTCCCTGGGACACAGCAACCTGAAATAGAGCCCATCTCTCTCACCCTGCCCTTGGCATGCGTCTCCGCTATCACTGGGTGCTGTCCTTGTCCACCCATGCTCCCAAGGCTGCTGGAAGCTTTTACCCAGAACAGCCCTAGACAAGCTCCCCTGAATCATGCTTATCTCAGCCCGGGTCAGGCTTCAGAGAGAAAAACACCCTCTGTGCACAGGGTGGGAACAAAGTTTGTCAAACAAAGGGCTCTGCCCTTTTTACTGGAACTGGTGTGAGTGGGGCCCCTCAGAAAGCAATTATGAGGGACCTGGGGTAGAGTGTGCTGGCCTGGGCTGCCTCATGCAGCATCTAGCAGAGGATGTAATGGGCAGAGTGGGGGACAGCCTGGTGGGCTCTAGTCTGATGTCTTAGGTTCACATCTGTCACATAGTGGTTCCATGCTCTCAGGAAAGTCACTTTTCCTATCAGAGCCTCTATTTCTTCATCTGGTAAGTGGGGGTAAAAATATCCTTCTCAGAGTGCTGTGGCCAGGATGAAATTAGATACCTATGCAAAACACTTGGTCTAGTTACACATACAGCAAATAGTCAATAAATGTTAGATGCTTAATGAGGGAAGTAAAGGAGGCTTTTAATCCCACAAAAAGCAGAAAAGCTGCCCCAGAAAAGCTTGTGAGACATCACACAGTTCAGGTACTACTTACTAGAATTCGTTACCCATACATTGGGATTTCTAGCAAACTGTTTTTGTTTACCTTTCCTTTCCTTTTCCCGTCTTTCTTTTCTTTTCCTTTCTTTCATGTCTTAGATCTATTGCTGTGATAAAATACTGACCAAAAGCAACTTGAGGAAGAATGAGTTTATATAGTTTACCTATCCTGTGTCATAGTCCATCGAGGAAGGTCAAGGCAGGAACTCAAGTCAGGAACCGATACGGAAACCATGAAAGGATGCTGCTTATTGGCTTGCTCCTTACGCCTTGTTCAGCTTGCTTTCTTGTAGCACCCAGGACCATCGGCAGTGAGCTAGGACTTCCCACACCCATCATTATTCAAGAGAACGCACTACAGACATGTGTATAGGTAACCCTTATGGAGGCATTTTCTCAGTTGAGGTTCCCTCTTTCAGATGATTCTAGCTGTGTAAAGTTGACATAAAACTGACCAATAAGTTAGCTCTGTGTGTGTGTGTGTGTGTGTGTGTGTGTACAAGCCATGTTGTATATGTGGAGGTCAGAGGTCAAATTGCAGGAGTCAGTTTTTATCTTCAACCCTGTGGGTCCTGGGGATCAAACTCAGGTTGTCAGGTTTATCAACAGGTGCTCTCTACCCACTAAGCACTCTCGTTGGGCCCTAGTAAACTCTTTAAATACAGAGATCATATATACTTTATTTACCACTATGTATCTAGTATTAGTAATTCACTTACAAATATTTTATGTGTGTGAGTGCTTTACCTGTGCATATGTCTGTGTACCACATTCATGTGTGGTGTTCATGGACGTCAGAAAAGGAAGTCTGATTCCCTGGAACTAGGGTTTCAGGCAGTTGTAAGCTGCCTTGTGGGTGCTGGGAGTTGAACCTAGGTCTTCTGGAAAAGCAACCAGTGCTCTTAACTGCTGAGATATCTCTCTAGTCCCTAGTGTATTCATAACGACAATAACAACAAGAACAACAACAACAGCAAAATGACTGCTCTAATAGGTGACCACACACTTAGTAGCTTAAAACAATGTAAACTTATTACCATCCAGGTCTGAGGTTAGAGGCCTGAAATGGGTCTCTGGAGGATAGTGTCAGGGTGTTGGAGAGCTGCACACCTCTGAAGTCTTGGGAGACACTCTCAATGGTGCTTGGGCCCCTTCCTGCACTTTCCAAACTAGCCTGGCAGGCATCTTCAGTTAGAAGTTTGCCTTGAAGGACCCCTGTGATTATATTGGGCCCATGAAGGTAATCTTGGTTACCCATCTCACCTGCAGCTGGACGACACAGTAATCCCATCTGTAAATGCCACACCGTACCCCTGTCACGTAGCACAGCATATCCATGGTCTCCAGGGATAGGGCGTCTTGAGGGAGCTGCAGTTTTGCCCATCACACCCAGGATGAGATGAAGTGGACAAATGTCAGGTATTAGTAGCAATGTGTACGCCTTGGAGGAAGCCATCGATTTGACAGCCTCCCCAGGGACAAAACAGTCACTTGTGAGCTAGGCCTGGGCACATATGCCTGTATTCCCAGCACTTAGGAGGTGGAGGCAGGAGGATCAGGAATTCAAGGTTATTGTTGGCTACATAGCGAGTCACGTTAGACCTAATCTCTAAGACAAATAAATAAGCAAACAAAGTTACTTTTGAGAATGGTCATCGTACATGTGATTGCAACATGGGTTGTTGAGGATGTCAGTGGAGGAGATACGAGCCTCCCAAATACTCGGGGATATTTAAGTAGTAACTTCTCTGAGGATGAATTAGGTACTCAGTGCTAAGGAGGGAGAGATAAGCAAGAGGACCATTGCTGCCTTCTAAGAACCGTCAGGTTGAGGTTATGGATGGCACCAGGGTTTGGCATAGGGGGAGGCTACAGATAGAGGCAGTACCATGGTTGTTACAAGCACAGAGTCTGCAGCCTGGGCTGTCTGGATTTGGAGTCTGGCTGTGCCACGTACTGGTTGTGTGACATGTGACAAGAAGTAGAAACAATAGCAGGTCCTGTGTTGTTGGAAGAATGCCATGAGGTAGCGTTGGCACGGTGCTTGAAAGAGCGTCTGACATTGCACGAGCCACTTGCTGGCTAACATCAGGCATGCAGGGTATGCCGGCAGCTAGCAGAAGGTCACAGTTTTGATGGCTGATGGTGTCGGGTAGAAAGGCTCATTTGGATGTGGTTTTCCATTTTCAAGTTTCCCTGGATGGGGTAAGAAGGTAGCATTTACTCTGATGAATCCTGAGTACCTCTTCCTACAGGCCAATTGATGAGCACTGAGTTTGACCTAAGGCAGCTCAGATTTTCCACAGGAGACCAAACCTTTCAGTGTTCTTCACAGGATCCTGGTGCCAGATTCTAGGGCTGGAGATCGGATGATCAGCAGCTCAGGAGACATTCTGAAAGTTAGGGAGGGGTCCTAGATTCCCCGGGGAAATTTTCATTTTAGCCTCTATTGTCTTTCAGAACAGGTTTGGAGACACCATTTGGGATAGCAGCATCCTCAGATCTCAACCTTCTTTAACCTGGTACTAGTGGCTGATGGGTAAGCAAACACATTTGCTATCAGAGGTTAAAACAGGATTGTTTAAGGCATTTTCTCCATGGAGGTGCCAAAATTGCACTCTGATCAGACAGGAAGTCCTATTGCTTGAAAGGAGCCATCAAGAGAAAACACATCAGGGCCCGTCCTCTTGGGAAGGGAACTGTGACTAATCAACCCGGCTCCTCTCTAGCTGGTCTCAGGGCCTTTGTTCAGTCCGACAGGTCAGGGAAAGTTTGAGCAGGCCACAGTTGTAAGAGGGGCAGTTCCAGAACTTTCCCCTTGTTTTTTCAACCGAGGGATCTGTGCAGGAGGCTAACTAAGCCAAATCTACCAAGAAGATTCAATCATGTTAGTTTCCTACTTGAAGCACATTGAGGACACCCTGATACGGTCTGCCAAGGCCCTTATGACCTGAGCTTGGTGGCCCAACTCTGGCTTCTGTCTTGCCTGTCATCCTCCCAAGTAGCATTCTTTCTTCAGTTTCTTCAGTGGGTCTGGCCAGTGCCAGTGGGCCTAAGAGAGCAGAACTGCAGACCTGAGAAGGAGGTCCTGTGGAACTCAGAAATGAAGGAGACAAGCCCCAGTGTGGTAGATTTCTCCAGCCAGCTCCCAGCTTCAAGTAGCTACTGTCAGAGTGGCTTTCTTTGTGCTTCTGTTCAAGCCTGTGCATTTCCTAAGGACAGAAGACCTGTCTGAGACCTCAGGTTTTCAGATAACACCTATGGCAGTAACCTTGAGAGTACTAAGAGGCCTAGAGGAAGTACCATCACCAATAAGGGCCATTTGATGAGTGTATGCCATATGCCATACTCTGCTGAAGACTTCACGTGGCTTCCTACAATGACTATGGGATAGGAATTTTGCCCTCACATTATAAATAAGAAAGTTAAGGTCATTTACTCATTAGGAAGTAGTGAGATAGAAACCCAGACCTGGGGAGATGGCTCAGCGGTTAAGAGCACTGACTGCTCTTCCAGAGGTCTTGAGTTCAATTCCCAGCAACCACATGGTGGCTCACAACCATATGTAATGGGATCCGATGCCCTCTTCTGGTGTGTCTGAAGAGAGCAGCAGTGTGCTCTCAACATACATTAAATAAATAAATAAATCTTAAATAAATAAAGAAAGAAAGAAAGAAAGAAACCAGAGCCCAGGTTTTTAAGAGCCTAGGTCTGTCCATAAGTCAAAGGTGGATTGCCTCCTACGTGTAGACATGAACATAGAGCTGCTACTGGCTGATCTGTTGCCAGGCCTGAGGGGGGTGGGGGGTGCTCCAGGAAGGGCAAGAATATGTGATCAGGGTGGGACCGCTGTTGTTTGGCCTCACTTCAAACAAAGATGACAGCAGGGAACTTAAAGCCCCTGACTTCCCTCCTCTGAAGACCAAAGCAGGCCAAAAATAGGAGAGACAGGAAGCATTTGATCCCCAAGTGTCACATGAATACAAACATCCTGCCAACTCTACCATGAGGGAGTGGCTGAGAGCAGCTGCCACAAAGGGACCAGCTAGGAGGCCAGCTTGCTGGGTGGCATGCAGCTAGACCCTCTGGGACTGATATAGGTCTGGGGTATGCTGACAGGTTGAGCACCTGAACATTTAGGTTGTGGAGAAATAAGACAGACAATATCCACCCCCTGTTGTCATTACCCCTAGCCACATCCCATTGCTGAGCCCATGGCTGCCTTGGGCTTAAGGTCTCTCTGAAGCCCTTCCTGGACCTTCCCTTGACTTCTTTTCACCTACCCTTCCTTCTCTCTGCTTAAGTCACATCAGACCATCACCTTCTGACTCGTTCTTAGCGTCCTGTGTATTTTTCCTCAAAACAGCTTTACATGCTCAATCTGCTCTTGGCTTATGCTTTTTAGAGAACCTGGGCTAACTGTGAAACCATCTAGTGATTCCTCATTTCATAGTTCAGTAAAAACAACTTCAGAGAGACAAAGGACTCTTCCTTTAAAATATGTTTTAAAAAGATTATTTTATGTGTTTGAGTGCTTTGCCTACATGTACATATGCGTACAAAATGCATGTCTGGTACTAGGAGAGGTCAGAAGAGGGCATTGGATCCCCTGGAACTGGAGGTATGAGTGGTTATGAGCCACCATGTGGTTGCTGGGAACTGGCTCTAGGTCCTTTGCAAGGACAAGCAAGTGGTCCTAACCACTGAGCCTTCTCCCTAGACTCAGCAAACGACTTTGAGAGGTAATACAATGAACTCGTGGATGTCAGGAAATGGGTTTTCCAGATCCCAAGCCACATCTTTGACATTGTGTGTATTTGAGATGGGAGAAGTGATAAGACCCCTGTGAGAATTTCTTCAAAATAGGCCCCTCCCACCTTTATCCAACATTCACCAGCTTGAAGGCTTCTAAGGTATATATGGTACCTGTCTTATTCACATCACTCCTAGACACTCCAGTCCCCAAAGCGTGGGCCCCTGACTGCAATGGTGAGAGTATCATTCAAATGAGAGGGGTTGCTATTTGCTTTTCAACTGGAGCAGAGGCAATGTGAACAGATAGACACCAGCAAACATGTGCATACAGCAAAGCAGAAGATAGCCAGAATCAAGGGGGAGCTCTCCCCAGTTAGAGGAAACGGCACCAGCATTGGTCCAGGCACTGGCCCTGGGGAGGCTTTCTGCTAATGTCTTTTGCACCTGGAAGGGAACAGCACTGCCTCATGACTTCCATCCTGCTAATTACCAGGGTACATCTCCCCAGTGACACTGAGCTCAGTGTCCTGATAAGGTGCTCCCTAATAGTCTCCCATTTCCCTGCTGACACCAGAAAATAGGCCTGATGTGGTGAGCATACTGCGCTGAGCGAGGCATAGCTGTCACCCCAGCCCCTCAGCCTGAATCATTAGTGGATCTGAATCAATAGTGTTCAGGCAACCCTTGCTCCTTGGAAGCATTCATTTGGCACACTTGCTATTTGTCAAGTAATTCTTCTCTCTAACATTGCACGGTCTATGGCCCTGGCACAGGAGTCTTTCCTTCTTCCACAAAGTGCTGAGGGGAATTTGCAAGCTCCACACAACATCAGCGTTCTCTCTCTGGAACAAAAGAAAAGGGGGGGGGTATTTTTGAGGGGGGGTATTTTTGTAAGCACCAGGTTGTAGGCCTTTATGGTGGCTCACTGGTGGCAAGCAACAGTGTTCAACAATGGGGAACATAAGCAAAGGGTGGGGTAAGGTGAAGTCTATTTGGAACTTAACAGTGGGGCAAGGTCGCCACTAGCCAAGTTGATAGAGGTCATGTTCAAGTGTGAGGATGCTAGTTGCGTCTTCCTTAGGCCCCTTGTCTCCCACTCAGTTGTCAGAGTGAACCAGTTAGATAGATTGTATCTAAAACAAGTGAGTATCCATTTTAGAAGAGGAGAAGGGCTAATGCCCAGTGTATGGCAAGTCAGATCCTCTTAGCCCTTTAGACTTTCCTATTAGGAAATAAGCTCTAGAAGCCATGGAAAAAGCCTGGCACTGGACACAGACCAGTTCACTGAGTGACAGCTAGTGCTTGAAACAATGGGAAACATCAGACAGTCCAAGCATCTGGAGGGAGGTGTGACGTCAGGGATACCTTGGAACCTTCTCGAGATGCTTCTGACTATTATTGTCTTCAGAACTTTTTTGTTTATCTCTTTTAAATGAAGGCTGCTAATTTTACCAGCTAATGGGAACAATGTGTGCCTTGTGATGAGTTGGAGATTCACACAAGTGCCTCTTGAGATGCTGAGAAGAGCATTGTGAGTCTTGCTTCTAGACAGGCACTGGGAAACAGAGAGAATGGCATCCATGAAAGATACCTTAATCTTTCTAGATTTCCAGCTCCTTGAAGAAGGAGGTCAGAAGGTGTGGTCTGTTCCCTGCTGGCTTCTTGGGACTAGCCCTGAACCTGGCATTTGAATTGGCCCAGAAAACATTTTCTGAATGAATGAATGAATGAATGAATGTTAGGAGGCCGGTCAAGACGACCAGTTGGCTAATTGTAAAGGGCTATCCTTGCTGTCCACATCTCCTTTTAGAACCAAAATGGTGTGGATTTTGGGACTACAGAGCTGAAAAAGACCTCATTAGGTTTTTTTATTTGAAGCTCTAATTGTTGGAGTGAAGGGGAGAAAGAATGGAGGAGTCAGTGGGGGAATTCATGATTCAAAGGTGGGGCTTGGAGGAGAGGAAATTGGGGGTGGTCAGGAAATGCCTGTAGAGACCCAGGGGTGGGACAATGGCCAGGAGCTTCATTTAGTTCTGACTTGTACTGACTAGGGGTTTCCTTTTCATTTAAATGCCCATGGCTGGAAAGGGATTTCTGTCCAGAAGAAATTGCTCAGTAACAATACAGGAAGTGCCGCAGAAGTTCTTGACCAGAGGCCATGTGTAGGTTGAAGAATCTGCCTTTGGAGTGCAGAGAACTAGGAGACCACAATGACCCTCAGGAGGACCCGGAGATATCCTCCTGGGTGAAGAGTGGGGTTGATGATATTCTTATAGGAAGGAGAGATTTGGATACATCCAGACAAAGGGACACAGGCAGGGATGGAGTCAGCACAAAGTGAAAAGGTTGGACAGCACAGTGTGTGCTTTTGAGCCCAGGTGTCCCAGAAAACTCATAAGAAGTGGGCTGATGGAGCAAAGGTGAATCAGGGAGGCTTTGATCAAGCCAAGCAGAACTTTTACTATCAAGCTAACTTACTATTTCTGAGTCATATATTACTTTTTGCATATGAATAAATGAATGACTGGATGAATGTAAAAATGAACAGTGGATGAACAAGAAGGAAATTTGACTAAATCTGTCCAATCCAGTGATGGCAGAGTCTGGAAAGAGTTACCCTCCGAGGTGAGCCTTTTCCCTCAATGCCACAGAGCCAAGAAGCCATCTGAGAGCTGCAGCCAGGACCCTGTTAGAGGCATGCCAGAGCTTCTGGGAGAATGTCTACAGCCATGTGAAGATCTCCACATATCTCTCTCACCACCCAACAAAACAGTTTAGCCACGTAGGCTAATATGGTAAGTTAAGTAAAACCAAGTGTTTCCCCTGAGTAAAATTTTAGGGGTGCCAAGATCTGTTTCCAAACTGCTCACTTTACTCCTTGACCCCTTTAGATAATGGCCTCATCTCTTAGCCAGAAGTTGGAGTGCCTGTCACCCAGTGCTGTGCCCTGTGGTAGGCAGGACATCCAGTGCTGTGCTCTGTGGTAAGTGGAGGATGGGAAGGCAGGTTTTGACAGAAAAGATGTAACCTGAGCCCTGAAAATGGAAAGGTTTTCAGGGACTTGGTGGTGGGGAGAGCAGTGACTGAAGGAGCCAGAGTTACAACCAAGTTGACTAAGGGTAGTTTTGCAGAGTTCTAGCAACTAATCCTAACACGTTATTAGATGTCCAGTTATTAACGAAAATGTCCCATACGCTCAGTCTGATCACAGTATCAGTGAGCTGATTGAAATGGCTGCATTAGGCAGCTAAATCCATAATCATTGGCCTCTCCACTGTAGGGGAGCTTGGCTAATCCTAACATTAGCAGGTTGCAGGACCTCATCAACAGAGCCTGCTGCAGAGTGAGGGATGCTGTTTTCAGGATCCCAAGGAGACCTGGGGAGCTCTGGAGGATGGAAGTGCTCACTCATTCTTACTGTAAAAAACCCCTGAGAACAGCAGGCTGTTGAAGGATCAGTGTGGGGGCCATTTTTCTTCAGTGGAACTTGCCTTACAGTCTTACAGGCTGCATATTTCCTGGTTACAATAGTTGGGAGAAAAATATTGCTAAATGGCTGCATAAACAATTTTAATTGGCCTGAGCTCCCAAAATGTGCTATTTTTGTGCTGTTGCCAAGTATGTGTTTTTACTAGCTAATTATGCCCAGCATTTAACTTTTGGAAAAAAAGAGAAAAAAGAAAAAAAAAAAAGAGAAGAAACAGGAAATAAGGCATTCATTATTGGAGTGACAACTTTGGACAGGCCCACATTTCAACACTCATTGTGTAATTTCCTCTCCCTAGCTTACAGTTAGTTGTTCCATGAGACCACTGGAAACAAACGCCTCCGTTAGTGGGGGGCTGGGAGGTCATTTGCTCAATTCAAAATGCCTGTCTATTTTCACCTCAGGCAGAGGGACAGGTTCCCTCAGGCCACTGGAGCCCACCTCCTGAGTCTTCTCCTTGTTGGGAAATTCTCCAATGAAGGTTTTTGGTGAGTGGTTTGCCTGGGCTCTGCTGTCAGGGGCCTCCTGTTTATGCCACACTTCAAGGCTCTTGGGGATTTAGCTACTCTCCTCCCTCCCACACCCCCTTGAAAGTATAAAACACAGCGAATCCCAGTTTGTTAGGCTCCAACTCTCAGAAAGCGAAGTTAGACCACTTATTATATTAAAATTATCACACTGTATATTATGTATGCATAGAAACCACACAGATGCTGAAGTGTGTAGTTTAAACACCATGTGGCTCCCACAAGGATCAAGAATATATTGTTGCCAGTGCTCTGGGATCCTCCCTTTTACCCCTGTCCAATCACCATTTCCCCTTCCCCATAAAAGGTTCTGATGTTATTTAAACTTCATATAAATAGAACTGTATAATATGTGGTATGTGTGCTTTTATTTTAATGTATGGCGTCCTTTGTTTTACTTGGCTGTATGCCTCATGGTTGTATCTCATTCAATACCATTACTATATAGATTAGATATATCAATATAATGTGGGTTATCCATCTAACTATAAAGGAAATATAGGCTATTTCCAGTTCATAGCTATTCTGATTGATGCGTCTTTGAATTGGTGCACATGGTCACAAATTCGGGCTAAGCATCAATAAGGAAGTGATAGGCGGGTCGTACATATAGTTGGGGTCCATGTTCAGACTTTATAGCTTAGAGGCCAGTTTGAAGGGTGGTGCATGGGCTCTGCCCCTTCCACGTCAATACTTGGTACTGCCCATTGTTTTAATTGTAGTGGTTTTTGTCATACTCAGTGTGTTTTAATTTGCTTGCCACCCCTAGATCTTAATATGGAGAAACACATCTTTGTGTGTGTGTTTATATTGCAGTTAGAATAGCAGTTGAGAAATAGTTACAAGTAATTGGAATCAGGAAAATGTTACTGTAAAAGGAGAGGGTTTTGCCCTGAAGTACTCTGTTGTATTACTGAACTTTAGAACCCCCATGGCAGACTAGAGCTGTGCTAGGTAGTGTGGGGGGGAATCTCAAAAGTTCATCACTGTCAATACCTTTTAAATCAATAAATCATTAATATTTTCCTATGTCTTTGAGTATAAATATTCTTTTTCTTTGGGTACTGGGGATCAAAAAAGGGCTTTGTTCAAGCACCTACTACTGAGCTACATCCCAGCCTACTTATCATTTAAAGTTTTTTTTTTATTACATTTGGTGTGTGTGGTGTGTGTGTTATGTGCATATTATGTGCATGCCATAGTGCGTGCGTGTGTGTGTGTGTGTGTGTGTGTGTGTGTATGTGTGTATGTCAGAGAATCTCCTAAGGTTTATAAAATTTATTAATCCAAATTTACTTAGTTTCCAAATTTTTCATTGCTCTTAATAATAATGCATTGAAAGCCCTTGCTTGTGATTACATGTTTGAGAACATCTGCAAAGATCAGGCTATTTCAAAATTATACCTTAAGGGCAAACTGGAGGGCAAATAAGGACATGTGATTAATAAACTAATTAATTGGAAGACTGATTCTTCATATCTTTGTTATCCTACTGTGGTCTGCCCTTGATGTGAGCTCACTGATTGATTTGGAGAGGAATCTTCATTCCTTTCTCCAGAAATCATCCCACCACTGATGGTGAGCAAATGTGTTGAAATGATAATGGTACAAGAGTGGATCTGGGTCCTCCATATTCTGTTTAGCTCTATATTATAAAACAAGTATTAATAGTTATTATTGTTTATTGAGCATATTATGTAGCAAACTAATATGCCTCTTCTGTGGTTGGGATGAAATGTCCTCTACAAAAGCAAGTTAAAGGAGAAAGATGTCACAATTTCTCTCAGATTACAGGACATCAAGGTTTGGAAGTGACAGCAGCAGGAGCTTGAAGAAGCTGCTCACGTCACATTCACAGCTAAGCGCAGAGAACAATGACTGCACTCATGCTAGCACTGAGCTCACTTTATCTTACGTAGTTCAGGATTCCCTATCCAGGAATGATCCTCCCCACAATTAAGATGAGTCTTCCCGCATTGATTAAAGTAATCAAGAAAGTCCTCCACCAGCAGGCCTACAGGCATCCCTGTCTAGATACTGTCTCGTTGAGACTCCCTTCCCAGGCGACTGTAGATTCTGTTGACAATTAATGCTAACCATCATAACGGCCTCACAACATGGATGATGTCATTGTCTCTGTTCCTTAGTAAAGGAGCTGAGGTTTGGAAAGGTTGGAAATCTCACAAACAACACAGAGCAAGTGATAGAGGAGAAGGAGCCCAGCTGAATGACTCTGGAGTCTCAACTCTTGACCATCATGTCCCTGGTTCTTTGTGATGCTGGCCATGCTTTCGGATTTTATATATAAATGTATTCTACTGCCCAGAGCAATGTTGTGTGGCAGGATGACTTCTGGAGAGAGGGCTGAAGATTCCTCTCCATACCCATTCTTTTGCAGTTTGCTTTGTGGCTCCTCCCATTGAGAGCTGAGAATTATTTCCCATCCCTTATGATCTGACTTTGTGATTTGCCTGGCCAAATAGAAAGTAGTAGGAATGACAATATTCCAGTCCTGAGCCTACATCTTCAGAGATTGCATTGTATCTCTCTTGATCTTCTGAGGGAAGATGAGACATTGGGAGTAAGGCCAGGACAAGTCCCTAGATACATGAGAATGCCCGAGCTAGCTGAGGTTAGTCAAGCCTCCTTAAGTCCACCTGCCGTTAACTGTAAAACCTCCAGGCTGACTCAGAGACCCATAAGCAGAGCATTAAATGTTGTGCATCACTGAAGTTTATGATGGTTTGCATCATGAGTGTGTTGCTAGATAACATGTACTGTGGTAGCTACATACTAAGGATTTGTACTGTAATGGTTATGTCCAACATATAGGGAAATGTTTACTGTGGTGGCTATGGGTGGGGCACCAACAAATTGATCATGAAATGCTTGATAGGTCAGCCCAACTTGACCTCAGCACAGTCAAATATCAAGCTGTCACTTAGGAAAGTGTCTCATTCCTGAAGCATATAAGATCTATGCTCCTGGAGTATATGAAAACATGGTGTCATGAAAACAGCAGCCATGTGCCATCAAACTACTTAGAATTATTGTGATGGCCATTATCTCTTACTGTACAAAGATATCACAAGCTATGTACCACTATATGTGTGCATGCACGCGTGTGTGTGCACACATGCACATGTATATAGACTAGTCATGCAGTTTAAGTTGGATTTTTGTCCTTCATTCCTGAAGGAGCCCAGATTCTGTAGATGGGAGCATTTGAAAGACTACAACCCGTCCCGAGCCATCTGAAGATTGCATGGTCCTTCTGTGACTGACAGGTTGTTCTCTAAGTCAGCCTTGTTGTCTTACCTAGAAGGTCCCCTCCCACTGGTGACTCATGTGTCCTTCAGCTTTACCAATGTGCCCAGGCTTCCAGCCTCTGAGATATCCACATTGCTACCAGCATTCCAGTTTCCCCTACTGCGCACTCCAGCTGAACAGTTCTGTACTCTTGACCCTTTTCTCAGTCCGTTCTGCTCTTTTGCTTCAGCTATGTTTTGTTCTATAACTAATTACCCACAAGTTAACAACACGATAATGCTCATGCAGCCTATAGATCTGGGAATTGGAGAAGATATGGCATATGCTTGTCATTGCTCTCAAATTTCTGGCGCTTCAACAGAAATGACTTGAATGGAAGGCACTGAAGTCCTATGGCACATACCTGGCATGTGGCTGGGTTAGCCCCAGATGGGACAGAATGTGCACAGCATGATAGCTTCAAGATGGTTGTTTTTATAGCTAGTCCTAGCAGTATAAGGCAAATCCTCAAGATCTTTTGAGATTTCTCTTTGGAACTCAGTGTATGGCTTGATATCTCCCTTACTCTGTTGATTAAGACAGTCACAATCCTGCCCCGAGTCTTGGAGCGGTGGGGCATAGACAGCATGTCTTGATGGGAAAATTGTTAGAGACTCTGGAGCCATGTTTTAAACGGTTCTGTTTTAAATTAGTCTATTCATTATTTTTCCTAGTTGCTAAGATCATTTCCTATGTGTAAGAATATTTCCACTGAGTGATAGAGAGATCAGTGATAGAGACACCAATCTACCCACAAAACGTTCAACTCAATATTTATCCTGTCTACAAGATATGCAGGTATGGAGGTGATGGGGGTGGTGGAGCAGAGACTGAGGGAATAGCCAACCAATAACCAGCTCAACCTGAGACCTATCCCATGGGCAAGCACCAATCCCTAACACTATTAATGATACTCTGTTATGTTTGCAGACAGGTGCATGTTGTCCTTTGAGAGGCTCCACCTACACCTGTCTCAGACAGATACAGACACCCACAGCCAAACAGTGGACGGAGATTAGGGACTCTTATGGAAGAATAGGAGGAAGAATTGCAGCCCCTAAGGGGATAGGAACTCCATAGGAAGACCAGTAGAGTCAACTAACCTGGACCCTTGGAGCTCTCAGAGTCTGAACCACCAATCAAAGAACATACACAGGCTGGACCGAGGCTTCCCTATATGTAGCAGATGTGCAGCTTGGTCTTCATGTGGGTCCTGAACAACTAGAGCAGGGGCTATTCCAAAAACTGTTGCCTATACATGGGATATGTTCTTCTAGCTGGGCTGCCTTGTCTGGCTTCAGTGGGAGAGGAAGCACCTAGCCTCACAGAGACTTGAAGTGTTGGGGGGGATACCTAGGGAGGCCCACTCCCTCAGAGGAGAAGGGGAGGGGAGGTAGAGAAAGGATTGTGGGAGGAAGCGACCAGGAGGGGGCAGTGAGTGGAATATAAAATGAATAAATAAAATTTTAAATTAAACAAATAAATAAAAAAGAGAATATTCCCACTGTGGGGAAGATGTCTCAGCAGTTAGAAGGCCCCGTTATTCTTGCAGAGGACCTGGATTCAGTTCTCAGCATCCCCATGAAGGTTCATAATCATCCACAACTCTAATCCCAGGGGGATTTAGTACTTTGTTCTCACTATGGTATATGATCATACACATATTTACAGGTAAAACATTCCTACACATAAAATAAAATGAATAAATGTTTTTTTTAAAAAGAATCTTTTCATTGAAAAAAAATTACAAACCTTCAAGCCAATACAGCGAGGCGAGAGGAAAAGACAGAGATAATTACGAGCGTTCACAGGTTCAGTTACTGTCATCCGCCCTGGAGGTATGCCCTGGGGTTTTGTGAGGGAAACCCGTCCTTCCTGGGGTCTCACTAAACCCGGGCAGTGACCAAAGCCTTGCAAACCCGGAGGGTGAGGACGGAGGCACCAGAACACCACTGTGGGCCTGCTACAGAATAAGAAAGGAGGCCACAGTGAGAGGTTGGATGAGTCTCCCCTGGCTGGGGGCCGGGGAACTGAGACCCAGTGATGTGTTTATAAAAAGATAAAGATATAAGAATATGTTCTACGGAGGGGTAGTCAAGTATGGGGAAAGGGTTGCCTCAGCGGGCCCATGCCGAGGCATCCTTTCCCCCGGAGGGAACAGCCACACGTATAGTAGAGAATAGAGTTTATTCAGGACTTGGGGAGGGGAGATAAGAGGGTAGTAGAGGCAGAGAAAGGCAGAGAGAGGGAGAGAGTAGAGAAGTAGAGGCCGGCCATGACCACGTGGAGAGAGGGGGGAAGGGAAAGGGGAGAGAGCGGAAGCAAGAGGGAGGAAGG
>JADRCH010000075.1:3736385-3767347 GCA_019843965.1 Rhynchomys soricoides
CAGAGAGAGAGAGAGAGAGAGAGAGAGAGAGAGAGAGAGAAGAGAGAGAGAGGGGGTGGCAAGCAGCCCCTTTTATCGTGGGTCAGTCCTGCCTGGCTGTTGCCAGGTAACCGTGGGGAGGAGCATACCTGGCTATTGCCAGGTAACTGTGGGGTGGAGTTTAGACAGAATGCTAACACCCAGGAGAGGGGAAGAGGGCTGCCTAGAGCATAACCCTCTGTCCCTAAACATGTTGGAATCGATTCTACATCTATCTTCTTGGCTCCTGCTTCCCTCAGACCCACAGGCTCAGTCTCCATCAGTTTCTTGGGGTATGCTCCACACTGTGGCAGTGAACAAGGCACTTGGGGGCCCGATTTGACAAAAAAGCAAAAACATCCAGAAGACACTCCAACCTGGAATCCAGGGGTCCAGATACTCACGGAGTGACTTTGGGCAGATAGTCAATCCCCTAGAACTCTGTTTCCCCATCAGCCAATCAAAGCAGGACCTTGACCTTGAAGGACCTCTAAAATCCCTTCAGAACTCCCCGAAGAGAGATGATTCCAGCACACCAGGCACTCCTAAAATTTCAATCTCCAAGCTCAAGTTTATTTTCTATCTTTTGCCTTACTGCTGGCTGGCTTGCTCTTGGTGTAATTTATTTAAACTGAACCATGCTGAGCAGTTTGGAACTGAGTTTGCATGAATCACTGTCCATAAAATCAAGTTAAGTGGATTTCATTGCACACGGCACACCTGTGTACAGACGCTGCAAGAAGCCGGATTTTCTTGGCTCTTCCAGACCTCTGTTAGAATTGCTTCTCCAGTGATACAGCATTCACCTGTATTTATTGTCCATTGTTATAACAGCTTCCCCCCGAAAGCTGAAAGTAAAGCGTTTGGAGCAATTTCTCCTGCAGATCATTTTATATAGCTGTCCAGACTCTCTATCTAGCCAGGAAAACTGACATTGATTTTCCCTATTTTATCAGAGTCGACAAATATCAGATCCACCTCCAATTCAGTCATCCCACAAATTTTTATTGAGTGTTATCTGAAGTCATCTTGAGGTAGATACAGGGCTGAGGCTCAGTGTTCTAAGACCTTACAAACTGGGTCAAGCATTGAGCAACAGCTTGGGGTTAAACAATGCACGAGGCTGCTGCTAGGCAGAGAAGGGCATATTCGATACATTCTGAGTGAGGAGAAGCCAAACACAAGGCGGGTGACACGGGGAAGGATTATGGGGAGTTTGGGAAGGTGACTTCAATTTGGACCATTGCCCACATTCATCCCCCTCTGTCCCTCTGACAACCTGGACAGCCATCATCTGAGGTCACAGTGTTCTGTAAAAGGATGTGAAGGGGTGGGGGGCGGAGATGACATTTATGGGAAGAAATGCCCAAAGGGTCTGCTCTGGTGCTTGTGAAAATACATTTCAGACCCAGTGTGAAGGATTATAAAGGGATTTATTTCATTTTGTAGCACAGCCAAAAGCACAGTGTCTTAGTCAGGGTTTCTATTCCTGCACAAACATCATGACCAAGAAGCAAGCTGGGGAGGAAAGGGTTTATTCAGCTTACACTTCCATGCTGCTATTCATCACCAAAGGAAGTCAGGACTGGAACTCAAGCAGGTCAGGAAGGAAGCAGGAGCTGATGCAGAGGCCATGGAGGAATGTTGCTTACTGGCTTCCTTGCTTCCCCTGGCTTGCTCAGCCCACTTTCTTATAAAACCCAGGACTACCAGCCCACAGATGGTACCACTCACAAGGGGCCCTCCCCACCTTGATCACTAATTGAGAAAATGCCTTACAGCTGGATCTCATGGAGATATTTTCTCAACTGAAACTCCTTTCTCTGTGATAACACCAGTTTGTGTCAAGTTGACACAAAGCCAGCCAGTACACACAGGTAGGCAATGACTAAAATGGTGGCCCAGGAGACTGGCTGTTTGTATTATCTTCATTCTTCTTTTCTATCATGATGTAGGAAGTGTGTGGCCTCTGCTCTGCCACAGAACAAACATTTTGGTTTTCCAGGCTGATTTCAAATGTTTCTGAAAATTGAATTTCATTTGCCCTCTCTGAGAGCCAGAGAGACAGGTTGGGAAATTGCAGGAGAGCATGGTAGGACCTGTACTGACAGTTCATTTATATAATCCCTTTGAGAAAATCAAGTTGATTAAAGCTACTAAGTTTTGGACATACTTGCTTGGATACATGACCTAAGTGACATTTGGCTTGCTTCATTGGATCTGTTGGTAGTGCCGTTTTGGGATAAGTCATGCCCACATGTCCCCAATAACCATTCAGGAGGCTAATATGCTTAGATAGCACCATTACCTGGAGGAGTAATGTTATGCTCTGGTGAGCAGTGCTGTCCAGCGGAAATACAGTGTGAGGCACACATGTAACTTAGAAATGTCTCCTAAAACTCCAAGACCTTTAAACATTTTTATTGCAAGGCTAGAGAATTGGCACTGGCTGCTCTTCCAGAAGACCAGGATTTGGTTCACAGCACCCACATGCTGGGTCAGAAACATCTGTAACTCCAGGTTCAGAAGATCTGTCACCTTCTTCTGATTTTTGAGGGCACCAGGCATGACATGGTACACACATATACATATATGCAAGCAAAATACACACTACATAAAATAAGTAAAAATAGTAAAAATAAAGTTAATTTCTTTTAGATCTTATTTATTGTGTGTATAGGAGGCTATGCATGAGTCA
This sequence comes from Rhynchomys soricoides, assembly GCA_019843965.1. NCBI lineage: Eukaryota > Metazoa > Chordata > Mammalia > Rodentia > Muridae > Rhynchomys > Rhynchomys soricoides. The sequence continues at coordinate 3,739,102 of JADRCH010000075.1, forward strand.
CAGTGTGTGTGTGTGTGTGTGTGTGTGTGTGTGTGTGTGTGTGTGTGAAGTCAGAGGACAATTTATGAGAGTTAGTTTTCTCTTTCCACCATGTGGGATCCAGAAATTAAATTCAGGTTATCAGGCTTGGTGGCACATGCCATTATCTGCTGGCTTAGTAAAATCTTTTTTTAAAATTCATTTTTATTTTATGTACATTGGTGATTTGACTGAATGTATCTCTGTTTAAGGTTAGATCCCTTGGAACAGGAATTACAGACAGTTGTGAGCTGCAATGTGGGTGCTGGGAATTGAACCCAGGTTTTCTGGAAGAGCAGCCCATGCTCTTAACTGCTGAGCCATCTCTCCAGCCCCTGTAAAATCTTTTAAAGTCAGTTGTCAGTTGGTTCATCCTAATACCCTGGAAGACTACCTCATTTTATTTGACCAGCAAGTCTTTTGTAATATAATTTTCCCCTCAAAACTAGTTCATGAAGGACAAGTAACCTTAGAAAAACAAATGAGCATACAGAAAGGTCCAGTGCACAAAATCTGGACAAGGTGTAAATGTGGTATAAACAGAAGTAATAGATGATTATTCAAAGATGCAAGAAATGTGCCAGATACCATCTCTGGAAATGAAGCATAAAATTATATAGTTGAACATTAGGTAATAACCTAGTCCTAGTCAGAGCCAAAGGCTGGGTTCTTCATTGCCTACAAGTGTTAAAACAAGGGGACTATAGAGATGCTTGGTGGTTAAAAGTACTTACTACTCTTGCAGGGGAGCCAGGTTCAGTTATCAGCACCTATGTGATGGCTCCCAACCACTCCTAACTCCAATCCCGGAAGATCGGATGCCTTCTGAACTCTGAGGGCACAAGGCATGCTCTTGATGCACAGACTTGTGGGTATACACTGCAAACACTCATACATATAAAATAAAATAAATCTTTAAAAAACCCATTGTAAATGAACCTACAACAACAACCAATGACAAAAAACCAAAACATCCTTCAGGGACTCAGGGCCTAGAGAAAGACTGATAGTGAACATGAGGCTGTGCGTCTAATGTACTCATCAGAATCCACGTGTAGCTACTAAGCACCTCTAATATGCCATGTCTGAAGTGAGATTGGTCATGCTGTAAAGTATGCATCTGGCTCTGGAGACTAAGCAAAGAAAAAGAGGCGTGGTGATGCTCATGGGTTATTTGTGTGTTTCTTTTGTAACAGAACCTATCTTCATATTAACTATTTTATTTTCTTTTAATTTTATTATAGTATATGGGTATTTTGCCCACATGCACATCTGTGCAGCGCATGTGTGCCTGGTGCCTGATGACCATGGAGGCCAGAAGATGGAGATGGAGCCCATGGAACTGAAGTAACAGGGTGAGCCACCATGTGGCTTCTGGGAATCGAACCAAGGTCTGCTGGGAGAGCAAGTGCTTTTAACCCCCGAGCTATCTCTGCAGCCATACATTAACCATTTTAAAGCATGCACACCAACAGTATGTAGTACACCCACAGTTCTGTGCAGCCTTCTCCTCAAGCTAGGTCTACCGCGTCTTCATTATCTCAACGGAAACCCCTACCCAGTCAGCAGGGACTCCCACCTCACTTCTCAGCCTCTCTTAAGTACCAACTTGCTTTCAATATCTACAGCTTTGCCTATTCTGGATATATCACTCAAATGGGATCACCGATATGGAACTTTTTGTTCCAGGAATCTTCACTTTGCATAAGTTTGAGGCTTATCCACAGGGGTATAAAGAGGCTCTCTGTTATTTTTCATTGTTCATTAGTACTTTACTGTATTAACACACCAAATTCTGTGAGACAGGTGTGTTGCTCCTCAGACCAAAGGCAATAGCATGACACTTTAATTCACCAATCGATCTCCTGATGGACATTTGACTTATTTCTACCTTTGTTGCTGTTGTTTTATAGCTCAGGCGGGCTTTGAACTCATAACTTTCCTACCTCAGTCTCTTGAGAGCCGGAGTTAACCGGTGTACATTAGTATACCTGGCTACATCTTTGGATTGTTTTCCATAGTGAGTCCATGATATGAAAGATCATGCATAAGTTTTCATTTCAATGTCTTTTTTATTTTCCTCTGCTTCTTTTGATCTTTACCTAAGAGTCGACCTGCTGGGTCATTTAACTTCTTGAAGCATGGCAGATCTGTTTTCCAGAGCGGATGAACCATTTTATGTTTCCATCAGCAGTGATCTTAGGTTCCAACCAGTTTCTCCACATTCTTGCCAACTCTTGTTATTTTGCATTAAAGACATGTAATGGGGCTATAACGATAGTTCAGTCATTTGCCATACAGGCCTGCCAACCAAGTTTGATCCTTGAAATTCATTACGGAAGGACAAAACCAATTCCTAAAAGCCAGAAAGCTGCCCTCTGACCTCTACCCTCAAGACGTGGTGGGCACACAGTCAAACGGCATTCTCTCTCCCTCTCTCTTTCTCTCTCTCTCTTTCTCAAACTGAAAAAATTACTTATAGCCACTCTAATGGTTATGGAAGACATCTCATTACAGATTTTAAAAATTAATGGTAAGCTATTTTGAGAGTTATTTTAGATTCATAGAAAGATTAATCAGAGTAAAGAGAGTTTCCATTTACCCTCTATGTCCACTCATGCACAACCTTTCCTGGTGTCAACCACTGGTATCACAGTGGCACATTTGTTTTAGTCAATGAGCCTACATGGATACACCATCATGTCCCCAAGTCCACAGTTCACATTAGCATTTACTTCCAGGGTCGCACAGTCCATGAGTTGTGGATAGTTGTGGACAAATGCACAGTAGTGTGTACTCACTGCTACAGCATTGTCCTCTATACAAGCAATCTCATTGCCCTAAAACTCCTATGTCCTGCTCATTGTGGTTTTGATTTGCATTTTTTTAATGATTGATGGCATTCAGCATCAGTCTAGTGATTTTCAGAGTCTTGAGAAGCCCCCTGAGGCCCACCGTGGTGAGAAAGAGGGGAAGGCAGAGCAGGTGGCAATGGTATTCAAGATCTTCACAACCCATCTGTCACAAGTGTTTCACTTTCATATAATCAACATGTTACGAAGCACTCTGCCAGCACTAATGGTGCTGAAGCTAAGCTAACTTTGACACCTGATCTTGTGTCATCTACATTCACTCTTAGCCCATGTCTTGAGGTAGTTAATATCCCAAACTAAGAGTAGAGGTGGATTTTCTGACTACTGGTCCATTTTCTTTCCATTCTATCGTCCTGTCAGTTACAACAGAAATAAAGACAATTACCCATGTCCTGATATAAGCACTATCATACAATTCTATCATGATATATCTCCGTGTTTTGTGCCTTGAAGAGGCATGTTCACATGTTGTGATGGTTAGCTTTAATTGTCAACTTGGCACAACTTAGAATCATCTGGGAAGAGAGTCTCAATGAGTAACTGTCTACATTGGATTGGTCTGTGGGCACATCAATAGGGAATTGTCTAAGTTAAATGATGTGGAAGATCCAAACCACTGTTGGTGGCATCATTCCCTTGGATATTGTTGTCCAGCAGTTTCCTCTGCAACTAAAGCATTATAGCCTGCAGGGAGGACAGAAGGTAAACCACTCAAAATAGCAACAGGAAGTCTCTGAAGCTGACCAAATTCACTTCGTCCTTCCCTCCCAGAAGAAGAAATAAAGATGACCGAGAGTCACTCTTAGACAAGCCAAGCTGCAATGAAGACTTAGCATGGAAGATGCAGATACCAGCTGAGCTGCTTGGAAGAGATTTATAACAGTTGAGTCACTTGGAAGGAACACTCTCCAACCTGTTGAGTTGCCTGAATGCTGTGCAGTGTGCTCCAGGTTCCCAGCTTTGTGAGCTGTCACCCATGATGGGGTGGGCTTTGCTGATGCAGCTGTTTGTGAGTCATTTCTGTCCCTTTAAGGAACCCTTCACCCATCTTCCTATAAGTAATCCCAATAAAAACCTCATTGGCTCACCAAGTTTGACTTTGGTGAGATCTATATTTTGGTCTGTTGTTGGCTCCCTATTTGGGGTGGGTAGACATGTGTGTTGCATCTCCCTAGGAAAAGTCTTGTCATACAACAGATCTAAATAGCAAAATACAGCCAAGCATAGCAGGTAAGAAAGTGAACATGGCTCCATCTATTTCTCTCTGCTCTGGACTATGGATAGCATGTGACTAGATGTTTGAAGGTCCAGTCTTCACTTCCCTATAATTATGGTCTATAACCTGGAATTGTAAGTGGAAATAAAACCTTTTCTCACTAAGTTGTTATTAGTCGAGGTATTTTACCACAGCAAGAGAGATGAAACTGGAACACTCATGAGATTCCCTTCTCCCTGGCCAGCAAGGCCCCTCTTCCACCTCACTCCATTCTTCTTCCACGCATTCTCCTCCACACACACAGGAGGCCTGCTGCTCTGTGTGGAGGCCAGCCCCCACCTCAACATCTTCTCATCGCTGGCCTGTCATCCCTCCCATGATAAACTTTACACCATGTGCCTTTCGACACCAGGCCAATAGGTTTTTGCAAAACCCCTGCAGAAGGCACTGATATTCTCTTTTCAAATGAAGGAAGTTAAGTCTTGGCTGAGTAAAATCAGTGGCCGAAGATCACAATTCTCAGATTCATATGTTTATTAACTTAAAGAAAGAAAGTTATGAAATCTCTTTCTGGTTCAAGTCACTGGACTAGGTACAATGTGGGAGAAAAAGATGCCAGCCATCCAGCCAGCCAGCCAAACAAAATCTTTATCCTCAAAGATGGCAGATGAGTGGGAAAGGGAGACAGGAACACAGGTGTCTATAACACAGATGATCCATGAACAACATGAAGGATCTGGCTTCAATCCCCATGCAACAGGAAGTCCATTTATAGCCTCTGATTGTCCCCAAACTGGAATTAATAGTGTTATCAATAACACAAAACAGCTGGTTAACACACTGTCACTGTTATGTGCATTATATGCAAATGTGCATGAATAAGAAGTTCACTTTCTGCTGTTCACACACGTTGAGCAGTGTCCCCAGTGTTTTTAGTGGACACAGGCCATACCACAGCTCACTGCAATATTAGCAGGAGGTGTCTACAAAGCTATGATAGTGGGGCAGTATATGCTGCAGTCAATTTTCTACAGTTATGAATTAACCATGCATCTTCATTGTGTGTATATTTCTCTTGTCTGCCAATAGAGCTATGTGTAGTCTATAATAGTACATGTGCATAGTTTTGATAAGTTTTACCTTTTTATACATAATTTCATGGTAGGAAATGATAAAATAGACTAATATCTACATATGTTTTATACATTCATGGAATGCCTATTTTTTTATATTTATAGTCTACATAGTTTATCTCAAAAGCTTTTCAAATTGTTAACTCCTTAAACTATGTTTAAGTTGGTCCACACAATTTGATCCTGTGATATTGAAGGGTCAACTGTATAAGATAAGAATTAGAGGTATAATCATGTATGTGTGCAAGAATTTTGCTAAAGCTGGCTCAATAGTATACCATGGAAAAGCCCAATAAGCAGAGGCTTAATGAAGAGGGACATCTATTGCTTTATCACTGAAAAGAAGGTCTGGAGGGGAACAGACTCCTGACTCAGGGGTCATCTGAGACCCAGTCTCTTCTGACACTTTCTAAGGCTTATGGTCCAAAATGGCACTGGGACAGAGGCTACTCTACCTGCATCCCAGGTAGCAAGAAGGAAGGAGAGGAGGGTGAACATAGACCATGTACCAGCTGAATCAGTGCCCACTGCCCGCTGCCCACTGCCCATGCCTGGCTCTTCAGAGGCTCCACCTTTTCCTCCCAGCTTGCCAGCTGACAGCCTCTGCTCTGTGCATGGGGAAATGAAGGTTGCATTAGCTCACCTTTTGTCACCCCCAATAGAACTGGAGTTTTACTCCAGGAAATAAAGGGAAAAACAAATGTTTGGAAACACTGAGCTGTCTGCCATAGATGTTTACTTGAAACACTTAAAAAAATATTCATTTTATTTTTAATTATGTATATGTGTATGTGTGGGGGGGGGGTATGTACACATGTGAGTTCGGGTGCCTTCTGAGTCTTGGAAAGTGTTTTGAGTCCCCTGGAGCTGGAATTACAGGCAATTGTGAGCTTCCTGGTGTGGGTGTTGGGAATCAAACTTAAGTCTAGAAGAGCAGCAGGTATTCTCAACCACGGAATAATCTCTCCAGTCCCTGACATACTTTCTGTTTTTATTAATAAAAATTGGTAAAGACTGTAACCATCTAAAAGTTTGTTTGTCTCAACAAATTCATTAATCCATCAACCACAGACTTCTTAAATATTGTGTCTTAGGAGGGCATTCAGTGATGTGGAGGGACATTTGCAACAGTATGTTAAGTGCTAGCTCCAGAGTTCCAAGCAAACTAGAACCAGGAAGAACAAAAGAAAGTTACCTGATGATATAAAAGAATTATGGTCCTCTGGTTGTTTTTTAAGAAGAGTCCTTAGTAATTCAGACATGTATCTGTGGATGGTATGACATGATGTGTGGTATTACATGCATTCCTTGGTGGAGTGGAGTGATGGATGGGATCTGCCTGCAGCAGAAATGGAGGAACGAGGTGACTTAGCATGGATCTGACAAGAATGGCCGAGAGTGTGATCACGGTTGAAGCTTGGAGTGATAAACAGACACCTAGGATTATCTTTTAGGTATGTCTGAAAACTTCCATGATAAGAAGCTTCTAAAAATAGACTAAGTATGCATCTCTTAACCTCCGACTCATTCTGCAAAGGAACTAATAATACCTACCTATCTCACAAGGTGGAGTAGAATTCAATATAATCATATGAACAACGTTGAGGTGAATAAAAGAAGCTCACTCCCAGCTGGATGGGACTGGGATAAAGTTAAGTTTAGTCCTCTGACTCTGTCTTCCTGCTTCTATGTCTCCAGAATTGGTGAGGAACGCTGGGCAAGTGTGTAATATGAATCCCATGGCCTCCTAGCCCTCTAAGAGTATTCCATGGATACTAGCCTTGGACCACAAACTTAGTCCACTGCAGCAGACTGGCTCACAGGTGCCACGCTCCATTGACTGGCTGTGGGGTCTCTGGTAAGCGACTCCCTTCCCGAAGCTTCAGCCCTTCTGTCTAAGAAGTGGCTGAACAAAAACTCTTTTGGTATGGATTTTCTGGAGGATTTGGTTCTAGGGTCCTCTTCTAATGATTTTCAGGAGATAAATATTAACTGTATGAGTGGCAAAAACAGTCAGCATTTATTGACTGTCAACTATGGACCAAGGATAAAGTTAAGCACCTTTTATGCTTTAACTCATTTAATTCTCCATGAGGCAGGTCTATTTTAATTTCGTGAAGAAGAAGAAGAAGAAGAAGACGAAGACAAAGATGAAGATGAAGAAGAGGAGGAGGAAGAGGAGGAGGAGGAGGAGGAGGAGGAGTGACCTCACTAAGGGTAGATGGTCAAGGTCACAGAGCTGATCTTTTAACCCAGGTGATATGACTAAGTCCAAATCCGCAGGGGAAAGTGGTGGACCGTGTGGTGTTTAGCTGCAATGGAGAGGGCTCAGAAGCTCTGGGTCTGTGAAGCAGGAGGGGGCCAAGCACTTTCCCAAGGATGAAGAGCCATCCCAGATATCCATTGAGGGGCTGAGAACCAATAGATGTTCAACATCCCACTAAGGTAAAGAAGATACCAGACTGAAGGTTAGTGGGTATGTGGTTACTAAAATTCATATTGAAATTTTATCTTCATTATGAGGTAATAAGAGGGTTGGAAATTAATGTGGGGCATCTGCAAGGGAAGCTCTTAGGAAATAATTACATTTCAGTGAGATCATAAAGATCATTGGCTCTAAGCCAATGTAGCTTTATATGAAAGAGAGAAGAGACCTTAGCTGGGATGCTCAGTCCTTCCCATTTCCAACTTAGGACTCTGCAATATCTCCATCTAGCTGGTATGAAACCTTTTGGTTTTGTGGTGATAGTTTGGTTAGCCCGTGCCTGCTGAGTCCTATTCTGAATTTATTTATTTTGTGTCAGGGGCACATATGTGTACATGTGTACATGTCAGGGTTAGAGAACATTTGCAGGAAAGAGTTGGTTCACTTCATCATGTGGTTTCCAGGCATTGAACTCAGGTCATCAGGCTTGGCAGCAAGCACCTTTACCTGCTAAGCCATTTGGCTGGCTCTGTAATATTTTTAATATTATCTTGACAGAGGGAGAGAATACCATTTGTATGATAGGATAACCAGGACATGTGCTTGATAGCCCTTCAAAGCCCTGCACAGGGCCCAGAGTCTTATCCATGTCAGGAATATGGATGGAGTGGCTGCCTTCATTTGGATAAAGTAACTTAAAACAACCAGCAATATTTCACGAGAGAAGTGTTTTGTACCAGCCCAGATTCACTTCAGCAACTTTATACTTCAACACTGTTGTGGGGAACCAGCCCTCTCCCCACTTTCTGCTTAAGTTCTGGGGAAAGGACCATGACTAGGACTCTGGGGACTTCATCAATGTCTGCTTGAAGTATGATCCTTGGATGAAATGACAGAGAGAGAGAAGAACACAGATACACTCCTCAACAGCATCTATGAGACAGTGGCCAGCTTGTTAATATGTCTGAGACCTGACCATTTAGATTTTTTCAATTATGCCCTATTATGTGGTATTACTTTTGTTCACTAAACCTCTGCAGACAGTATTTCTGATGTCCATTTTTAAAACCCACATAGAGTTTAATATTAGATGTCAAGTACTTTTAAAATGGCATTCTTAATCCTAAAGACATACCTTGCCTTCCTTCCTCAAGGCCAGGACCTAAGGCCTTTTTCTTCCCTTCCTTCCAAAGCTTCCTGGGTCAGGATAGGAAAGGGCTCTTGTCAATGTGCTAAGCTTTACCTTGAGGGATGAGTGAAGACACCCTTTAAATTACCCATAAAACCCTTTGATTCACTCAGGAGAGGTTGCCATGGGCAATTTGCTAAGCTTATTGATTATTTTCTGTTTAAATTAAAGTTTGATGTCCTGGAACAGGCTGTGCAGTGCATGGAGTTAATGGAAAAGGTTGAGATGGAGGGGAGAGACGCTCACTGGGGAAATGGAGGGTATTCAAGGAGAAAACAGGGAGTCTATGAGGAGAAGATTGCTAGCACCACATTGTAGTAAATATGATAGCAATAAAAAAGATAGAGAATGGAATTCTTTTATGGAGAAGGGCAGCTTCCCAACATTTAAAGCCCCAGAGAGACACAGGGAAAACATGTTAATTATACAAATGTTTGTGGAGAGTTCATTATATGTTAAGCATTATGCTGGGCACAGGGAGAAATAGAGAAGGCAGCACCATGTTTAATTTAGTGGCATACGTCTATAGCTCTTAAAAGGAGGGGCCCTGGGCCAATTCCTGATGCTTGGTGCATTTGTCAGTTTTCTGTTACCATAACAAAATGCCAGGGAGTAGTCTACTTTATAAAGAGAAGACGTACAAGATATCACATTGACATTAGCTCAATGTTCTAGTTTCATTCAGTTCCTGGGATAAATCACTACAGCTAAAGTAAGTTGGGGAGTGTCTTAGTCAGGGTTTCTATTCCTGCACAAACATCATAACCAAGAAATAAGTTGGGGAGGAAAGGGTTTATTCAGCTTACACTTCCACATTGCTGTTTATCATCAAAGGACGTTAGGACTGGAACTCAAGCAGGTCAGGAAACAGGAGCTGATGCAGAGGCAATGGAGGGATGTTTCTTACCTGCTTGCTTCCCTGGCTTGCTCAGCCTGCTTTCTTATAGAGCCCAAGACAACCAGCCCACAGATGGTACCACTCACAAGGGGCCCTCCCCCCTTGATCACTAATTGAGAAAATGACTTACTGCTGGATCTCATGGAGGCATTTTCTCAACTGGAGCTCCTTTCTCTTCGATAACTCCAGCTTGTGTCAAGTTGACACATAAAAGTAGCCAGTACAGGGAGGAAAGGGTTTATTTGTCTTACACTTGCAGGGCCATCATTAAGAGAAGCCAGGGCAGTAACTCAAGCAGAAATCTGAAGGAGAAATTGTGGAGGAATGCCGATTGTTGGCTTGCTCTCATGCTCACTAGCTTTCTTACACATGCCGGGACCCCCTGCCTAGGGAATGGTCCCACCTAGAGTGGGCTGTGCCCTCCTATATCAATTAATAATCAGGATGGTTCCCTTTAGACATGCTTACAGGCCAGCTGAGCTAAGTTGACAGTTATTGGTAACTATGACACTCAGCAAAGTCCATGGCAGCAGTCTATGTAGAAGAGATCACATTACCAGACAGGATTTGGAAGGTAGTTACTCAGGTTTCAGATTTTTATAAGAATTTATTCAGAGACCCAAGAGTATGACTTTAATCCCTTATGAGTGTGGTGTCCCCAGTGACCTTCCAGTGGACCTTCAAGGTCCCACTGCCTACTGGGACACTAAAGATCAAGGTTGTAATACATGAATCTTCATAGGCTAGACTACATCCAACCACAGTTGAATCATCTGCATGCAGATGCTCAGACCTTACCCCTGGACATCCTGAATCAGAAATTCTGGAGTGGGCCCTGCCCCTTGCAGGAAATTGAGATGTGGGTTACAATTTGAGGAACTTGACCAGTGGAGTGGACATCAGAGGAGGCCAGTCTGGGTTCATTATTGCCAACATCTGGTGCCACCTGTTCCTGGCAGGTGTGCTAGCTGTGGGATGTGAATTACCGCATTTCATGCTTACGGCAGCTCTTCAAATAGAAGATTAAAAGTAAGCATTCTGGAAGTAAGGGCATCAGAATTCAAATACAGAGCTTAACTGCCCTGCTCAAAACTGCCTTCCAGGTTTCCATCCCTCACAAGCTCGTGGTTCGTTCTACTCTGCTCAACATGATCTTCAGATAGACGTGGTTTCCCCCCACAAGCTCTGTCATGAGGTTTTAAATGTTTAAGGACAAAGAGGAATGAAACCAAGGGCAGAGAGCATGAAATGGGTTAGGGAAGGCCAGGGGCGCAGAGCTGTGAGGAGAGGCCTGGGTAATGCCCCGTCTTACACAGTTACTGTCAGTGGCGCTGGACTGCAGAATTTCAAGGAAGGACAGATCTTTGCAATAAGGCCAAGTGCCCTTGGACTTGTCTCTTATTTACTTAGGCCTGCACACTCTGCTACTTAAAGTGTTTGCTTTCTAGAGTTGTAACAAATGAAGTCTGAGCTTCCTAGGTCTCCTATTACAAATGGCCACTGAAGGAGGTTGGCAAGGTGGATCAGTAGGAAAAAGCACTCGATGCCAAGCCTGGCAACTCGAGTTCAATCTCTTGAGACCCACAAAGCTCACAAGGTAGAAGAGAGTAAACTCCCACAAATTGTCCTTGGACTGCCACCTGTTAGCCCATAGATAGATAGATAGATAGATAGATAGATAGATAGATGGAGAAAGGAAGGAAGGAAGGAAGAAAAAAAAAAGAAAGAAACACAGAGTACCCCTTACCTTACAGCTTAAGCCAATGTGTATTCATTCTCCTATAATTCTGAAGAGTGGAATTCTAAAAAATAGAGAAATAGTCCATCTATCGAGGCAGTTCTCAACCTGTGGGTCATGACCCTTCGTGAATCCCATATCAGATATCCGACATATGAGATATTTATATGATGATTCATAACAGTGGCAAAATTATAGTTATGGAGTAGCAACCAAACCATTTTATGGTTGGGGGTCACCATAACACGAAGAACTGTGTTAAAGTTCGAAAATTGGGAAGGTCGAGAACCACTGCTTTAGAGGTTTCAAAAGAAAATTTATTTCCTGGTGGTTTCTGGCTTCTGGGGGCTTCTTACTTTCCTTGGCTTGTGGCCTTCCCTCCGTCTTCAAAGGCAACAGTTTAGTATCTGTTCTCCTATCTGACTTCACTTCTTGCATCTTTTTCCCTGGTTTTGCATCCTTTTGCCTTCTTATAAGGACCATGTAATTACCCAGAGTTTCTTCCCATCTCCAGCTCCTAGTTTGATCACATCACCAGGTCGGTTAGCCAAATAATGGAATGTAGTGACAGGATCTGTGATTAGGATCTAAACACCGGGGGGGGGGGTGGTGGAACCCCCCTCTATCCTTACGGAAGCCAACCTCTCCTCCTTGAAGGGATGCAATCATAAGTCTTGGCTCCCGTCTTACAGGAATATGCAGATCATTTCAATCACAAGCATAACTATTAGCATTCTCAGTGGTTCTAATGCTTCAGTCCTGGCATAGAGGAGGCAGAGGCAGGAGGTCACAGGTCAGCCTAGGATACATAGTAAGGCCTTGTTTTTTTTTTTTTTTTTTTTAAAAAGTAATGTTTATGTACCCTGCTGTGTCCTATGATGTTGAAGGACTTGACTACTATGTGTGTATGTGGGAGTGGTGTGCTCAGTGCAGTGTCCTGGTTTGAATAGGCTTGGCCCAGGGACTGGCACTATTTGGAGGTGCGGCCTTGTTGGAATAGGTGTGTCCCTGTGGGCAATGGGCTTTAAGACCCTGTCCTCGCTTCTTAGAAGTCAGTATTCTGCTAGCAGCCTTCAGATGAAGATGAAGAACTCTCAGCTCCTCCTGCACCATGCCTGCCTGGATGCTGCCATGTTCTCACCTTGACGATACTGAACCTGTAAGCCAGCCCCAATTAAATGTTGGCCTTATAAGAGTAGCCTTGGTCAGGGTGTCTGTACACAGCAGTAAAATCCTAACTAAAACAAGCAGTTACAACAATTGGTTAGATTTCTTTTAGAGCCCTAACTACGGGTCAACACAGACAGAGCTGAGGCTGATTCTCTTGAGGAACCAACGGTCTGATGACTCAGAGTATCATGCAATGCTGGGAAGAGAAGAAGCAATAAGCTCAGGTCCCACGATGCCCCAGTGATCATGAGCCTACAGGTCTGTCCATTGCGCTCAGTAAGAATCAGAATGTGCCTCCAACCTCTGGAAGCAGTGGCCAGGACCAGGGCTACCCACACCCCTTGGAGGCTACTGTCACTCCCTTGGAACTGCATTTGCTCATGATCAGGGGAACAGAAAGCAGCAGCCGTGTCCAACAGAAGAGAGACATTAAAGTTGATTAAGTGAGTGGGCCAATTAGTGTCTGGCTTCATGCAGTGTGGAGTTAATTAGCCTCTACAAAACAACAACAGCTGCCTTAATGGTGGGGCAGGAGGCCCAGCAGAGAGCAGCCATGGGAAGAGCGATAGAGCAGTGCTTAATAACTTGGCTCAAGTTAGCCCTGCCCACTAAAAATGTAGAACAAAGCCTGGGGCAAACTTCTTTGCCCACTTCCAGACTGTGTATGGAGTAGGAGCCAGACTGATCTAGCCTCTTGCTCTGGGGAGATGCCAAATTCCACCTCTTTTTTTTAAAAACATAATATTTTAAATTTATTATTTGAGAGTTTCATATTTATACCCAATATATTTTGATCATATTTATCCCCTACCTCCTTCTACAAGTCCCCTCAACATGTCTTCCTCCTAACTTTATGACTTCTTGCTTTTTAAAATAACCAGAGTCCAATTATTGCCTGTATGCTCGTGGGTGGGACATCCACTGGAGCATGGGCAACCTACCAGAGGCTTCGCTCCCAATGAAAAATGACCCTCCCTTTCTCAGCAGCCACTAATTGCCAATAGCTCCTGAGCTAGTAGTGCAGCCTGTGGGGCTCCCCATCCATGCTGGAATTTTGATTGGCTTGATACTGTGCAGGTAACCTCAGCTACTGTGAATTAATACCAGCAAAGGGCACATCATGTCCAGAAGACAGCATTTCATAGCGCTTCTCCCTAGCCTCCAGCTCTTATATTCCTTCTGCCTCATCTTCTGTGATGTTCCCCGAGCCTAGAAATGGAGGCTTGATATGGAGCTAAGCATTCAACACTCATTTATTCTCAGTACCTTGACCAAGTATGAGTTTCTGCATTAATGGTTGCCCACTGCAAAAAGACTGTTCTCTGACCAATGTTAACAGCAGCAGAAATCTATGGGTATATAATATAGATTAAGAAGGCAGTTTGACAACATGGCCATTTAGCATGTCAAAAATAGTAGGTTTCCCCCTATGGCCCATGATCTCCGTGATCATGGGCTTTTGGGCTAAGTTTCAAGGACCAGGTATGATTTCCCTTTTGTGAAGCAGGTCTAAAATCCAATCAGAATGCAGCTAGTTACCCAGATAGCAGTCACACTGCTATTGCATCGGCGGGCATGCCTTGCCCTGCTGAGCTCCTGCTTCCTGCTTGATTTTAGTTTTCAGACTTGACAGCACAACTTACTTTCTGTTCTAACAAAATTAACTAATCCACTCAGCTTTGCCTTGATCTTCTACTCTGTATTCACCCTGTTGCACAATGATATTCCTTCTTTGTTATATACATAATGACACTTACTAGAGAATATTTAGAAAGTAAAGAAAAAAAATAGCCCTACTGAGGGAGAGTCACTCATTGACTATTAAATGCTGGCACTATGCAAGCTGTTCAGACAAAGTATGTTATTTTTCATCTTGCAAAACAATATGTGTATGTGTCTGTGTATATGTGTGTGTGTGAGAAAGAATATGTGAGAAAAAGTGTGTATAAGACTGTATGTATGTGTGTGTGTGCACATGTGTATATGTGAGAGTGTGTGCATACGTATGTGTATTGTGCATTCATGTACTGCTGTGTGCATACTGTTTTACAAATTGGCCTCACTGTATGTGATCATTAATAGCCCTCTGTTTCAGCAACATGTCATCAACATTTTCTCTATCTCATTAAAATAGTCTTAAAACCCCTCAGCCTGTACAGATTCACTAATTACATGTCATAGGCGTCTGTCTATTTATGCTTCACGAGTCCTCTGTCAACAGTTCTTGAGAATAGAGACAATTTTTTTTGTCACAATATGCACAGTAAATCAGAGGCCAATCATGTGGTAGGCACTCCTTTTAAAATGTGATGAGTTCACAAGCAAATGAGTAAATAAATGTGGCCAGTGCTTCCTCTGGCCTGCCGAGGTTCTTTCCATGTCTTTACTTACATAAAAGATTTTATAACCCGATCAGTTAAGATTGGGTTCATTTACAAATGACCCAGTGCCTCCCCAAGCACAGTTTAAACAAACAAGTTTATTTCTCCTCTGCACAAATTCAGGAGGTTTGCCTGTCTACCAGCACGGGCTCCATTCCCAAGGCTGCCTTGTTCAAAACAGACGCCAGAGCTCCTACAAGGGAGGAGACAAGGAGAGGGGAGCATGGGACCTTCCGTTGAGGACGTTTCATATGCCATTTCTGCTTGCATTCTTGTTAGTCAGAATTTAGTCACAACCATATCTAACTTCAAGAGATTCTGGGAAATGGGGCCGTAATTATGTATCTAATATTGTGTGTAACTGTTAATAAGCAAGAAAGGGATGAAACCATTAGGGAACCATTAGCTAGGATGACTTTGGACCCTGGACAGACCTAAAAGACCACTCCCTGGTGTGACCCTTAGTTTCTATATGTAAGTCTCTGGATATCTGTTGGGTCAGCCTAGTTGCTTGGACTAATGCCTGGGACCTGTGCGTGGGGAGGGCTTCAGTGTGTCACCTCCCTGCTATGAGCTTCTTCCTGCCAGTTGACAAAGTAGTCATCGCCAAAGATTGACTCAATAAAGATGCCCCATTTCCCGGAGGATGTTTTTCCAATTAGTGGGAAGAGGAAGTTGCAGCTGTGAGGACAGGAATCAGGGTTCTGAAATGCAATGATTATTAGTAACAATCAATCAAACAGCCTCATAGGACAATGGAGGAAAAGCCAGCTCAAGGATGCTGTGTGGGACAGGGATGACAGGCTGCCTGGAATAAGAGACAGTGTGGCCCAACTGCAATGTGGCCAAGTCCCTGAAATGGCGAGGGAGTTAGGAACAAGGCTTTACTGCCTGCAGTAAAAATCCTGCCAAAATGCATTCAGAAACGTGCAGGGAGACGCGCATTCATTATTATGCCCCTAGCAGCTATCACAGGAAACCATCTGGGCTCAGTTGGCCTATAAATTCGAACTTGCAGTTGGGTGGGCTATGGGGAGGCAGCCAAGCAGGAAGTGAGGGTGTGAAGTGGATCTGGCAGGTTGCACATGCAGGGTTCGTGCTGAACGTGGGTCCTCCGTGCAGTTGTTTTTCTTTTAAAATTTTTATTGTGAAACAGAGAGAAAGAGAGACAGAGGAAGAAGAAGGAGGAGGAGGAAGAGGAGGAGGAGAGGGAGAGATACATATTCGTGCGCCCGCGGGCCCGCACAGACAGCAAGAAACATAAGTGTACATTTTAATAACATTCACAAGATGAACACATGCACAAGAATCACAAGGGTCAGAAACAGGGGATTGTGAGCTCTCTAGAAGTACCAGTGTGCTTCCCTGCAGCCAATCTTTTTTGCCTTCAAAGATAGGGATCCTAACTTAATGAAGGTAACTTTTAGTATTTAGTTCATTTGCTTTTGAGCTTTGTACTGTGCAGAACCCTGGAGCTTCAGTTTAGTACGCAGTATTATCTTTAAAGTATTCTTCTACATTGCATAATGCTCCAAATTGTTCAATGCTCAATTTTGTTTTCAAATATTATTCTGTTTATTTATTTCACTGCTTTTGTACACTTTACTATTCCTGGACTTTGAGGTATTTTCGGTTTGAGTTTATTACAAATAACACTCCTATGAACATCCTTGTGCACGTATGTATGGATTTTTCTATCACTGTGATTCTCTGGCTTCGGTGTGCATGAAAATAGCTAGTCAGCTTGCTGAAAAGCAGACTTACGGCCTCTCTCCCTAGAGAGTCTGACTTAGGAAGTCCAGACTGGAATCTAGATGTTTCATTTCCAACAAATTATTTCACCATAAAGCCTCTCCTGCTTTCTCGGACCAGGCAGCACTCCAAACTGTGGCCTGCAGGCTAGCCTTGGCCATGACCTACCTTTAGATGATCCATGAGCTAAGGATGTTTTTTCTTTTCCTTTATCAGAACTGGGACTGTATACACCAGGGAACTGCCCCAGGTTGACTATTGGAACAACTGCGCTCTCTCTCTCTCTCTCTCTCTCTCTCTCTCTCTGGTATATGCCCATAGAGTGTTCACAGAGGTATGTCACTCTCTTCTCTGACTCATTCCCTTGCGTCAGGTCTCTCACTGAACTTGGAGTTAGGCAGGTGGCCAGCAACCCCAGCGATCCTCCTGTTTCCATTCCCTGACTCCGCAGTGCTAAGGTTATAGATATATTCATGACCACACCCAGCGTTTGAAGCTCTGGGGATTTGATCTCTGGTTCTCAGGCAAACACAGTGAGTGCTTGTATCTGCCAAGTCATTTCCCCGGTCCCAGTGCTGGGCTTTGTTTTATTTTAAAAAAGTTTTAAATGATTGGGGAAAATCCCAAAGGACAATATTTCATGACACACAAAAATTAGATAAAATTCAAATTTCCATGTCAATAAATAAAACTTAAATGGCATAGTAAAAGCCACATCAACTGTTTTTTATGCACTGTCAATGCATGCTTTAATGCTAAGCAGAGCTGAGCAGAGACCCCCACATGGGCCCACCAAAGTCTACAATTCTCTTCCATGTTTTACAGAAACATTTCTCCGGGGCTGGACTTAGAAGGTGTGCTTGAGAGTGGTACTGCACCGTGGGTGCACATCAGCCACACGGTTAACAGGCACTGTCAGTTTCTCAAGGTGACAGTTCCTGCTTTATATGTTCCCAGCAGCAGCAGCAGAACATCCCGGCCCCTCCACACACTCAGAAACACTGCCAGGCTTTTAGTTTTGGCTGCTCTATCAGTGGTGTCCGATTCTGGTGCTTGTACTTTCTGATTACTAATGGATGCTTAATCATGTTAAGCAGTCCTCAACCTTCCTAACTTTGTGACCCCCAACCATAAAATTATTTTGTTGCTACTTATAACTGTTATTTTGCTTCTGTTATGTATTGCCATATAAATATCTGATATGCAGGATATCTGATGTCTGACCCACAGATTGAGAACCACTGCTCTGTTTATCAGCCACTTGGATTTTTACTTTAGGAAGTACCTCTTTGACCCTTTTGCCCAGTGTCTTAGGGTTTCTATTCCTGCACAAACATCATGACCAAGAAGCAAGTTGGGGAGGAAAGGGTTTATTCAGCTTACACTTCCACATTGCTGCTCATCACCAATGAAAGTCAGGACTGGAACTCAAGCAGGTCAGGAAGCAGGAGCTGATGCAGAGGCAATGGAGGGATGTTCCTTACTGGCTTGCTTGCTTCTCCTGGCTTGGTCAGCCTGCTTTCTTATAGAACCCAAGACTACCCAGCCCACAGATGGTACCACTCACAAGGGTACCCTTCCCCCTTGATCACTGATTGAGAAAATGCCTTACCGCTGGAACTCATGAAGGCATTTCCTCAACTACAACTCCTTTCTCTGTGATAACTCCAGTGTGTGTTGACACAAAACCAGACACTATACCCAGGTTGGTATGGGTCCTGGTACCCTTGGAGCTCAGAGGCACTGGATCTCCCTGGAGGTGGTTACAGGTTGTTGTGAGCAGCTCAGAGTGGGTGCTGGGAACAGAACTCTGCAGGAGTAGCATGTGCTTGCCACTACCTGGCACCTCTCCAGTCTTTGTGTTGAGTTTTCCACCCTTCACATACTCTGGGTACTTTTTTTTTTTCACTCATAAGCCAACGTTGCACGTGTCTTCTCTCTGGTGCTTGGTTCTTCCTGATGTCCTTTGAAAAGGAGAAGTTTTTAATTTTAATGCAGTCAACATAAAACTGCTTTAAAAATAAAGGATTACATTTTTGGCTTTATTTTGTTTTATGGGTGGGCTGTGGAGGGAGGTGCATGCCATCACATGCACACGTGGCTGTCAGAGGATAACTTGTTGTAGTCAGTTTCTTCTGTCAACCATATGGGTCCCTGGGATTGAACTCAGCTTGTCAGGCTCCCTGTCACCGCTACTCACGAAGTCACTTTGTCAGTTTAACAGTATTAAAATTCTTAATGTCCTGTTTAATAACTCTTTCCTGGGGACTGGAAAGGTGTCTTAGCTGGTGAAGTTCTCATGAGATCTGAGTTCAATTGAGCCCAGCTTCTGCACATTTGTAAACCCAGCACTGGGGAGACAGAAACAGGGGAATCTCTGGGACTCACTGCCAGCCAGCCTAGTCTAACTGACAAACCAGAAGTCCCAGTGAGAGACCTTGTCTCAACAAACAAGGTGCATAGCTACTAAAAAATGATGCCCAAGGTTGACCTCTAGTGTATGCTCAGACTTGAACCCCCATAAGCACCAAACACACACACACACACACACACACACACACACACACACACACGTGCAAACACTGCCCTGAAGTTCTTTTTTTTTTGTTTTGTTTTTGTTTTTTTGTTTTTTTGAGACAGGGTTTCTCTGTGTAGCCTTGGCTGTCCTGGAACTCACTCTGTAGACCAGGCTGGCCTCGAACTCAGAGATCTGCCTGTCTCTGCCTCCCAAGTGCTGGGATTAAAGGCATGCGCCACCACTGCCTGGCTCCATTTTGAAGTTCTATTACTATATTGTAAGGTCTTAGATCACACAGAGATGAGTTTTGTATATGGTATGAGTGAAGGTCCTGTTTCTAATTGACCAGTATTGACTCTTTCCAATACCATTTATTAGATGACCACTCTGTTCCCACCACTGTTCAGGGATTCTTTTGATACAAAGCAGACACGTGTGTGGGTCTGACTCTGGACTCTGTTCTGTTTCATTGGTCTATTTGTGCTAATATGGCAGACAGTAAGTTACTATGACCTTTTATGTGTTGAAATTTTGTAAAGCATGCCCTGCCATTTGGTTTGTCTCTTTCCCCACAGTGTTTTATTACATTAATTTCTGGCCCTGAAAGATTCCCACTCCTCTTAGTTTGCTTACAAATAATCTGCAGTTGATGGGTAGAAAAAGTTAGCCTTCGCTAGCAGTGGGGCCAATTACTACATACTCTTTGGAAAACAATTTGATAGAACTCTGGTTCCTGAACTGCTGCTCTGGAAATGCCTCTGGATATAAGAGCAAGACTAGAGATAGGGAAAAGTGTTCATCCTGCCAGCACCAGACTCTTGGATCTCTCTAAATGCCAAAGACAGTAGTAGGGAACCCACTCGACTTCCAGAAGCATCTAGCTCTTTAGGGTAGCCCCGAAAACACGTCACATCAATCCAGTGTGCAAATGCTAGGTGCGCAAAACTGTTCACCCAAGCATAATGTTTAATGGGGGTGAAACTGAAAACACGGTTTGACCAACGAGGTAATGATGGGGTGGACGGTGATGGCACAACTTATTGTGAAACATTGTTCATTTATTAAAGCTAAGAGAAGGGAACATGAATAAATGGTTTTCGTCTAATGTGGAATGAAAGAACAGGATGCAATGATACAGAAAGTGTAATAATTAAATGTGGAGAAAATATGTCTGCTGGTTAAAATAACGGAGAGAACATATTACTATGATAGTGATCGCTGGGGCAATGGGTGAATTTTTTTTCTTGTATTTTTCTAAGTGTTCAGTTATGTGGTTATATAAAATTATGGCAAAAATGTAACTAGCAAAGCCACTTCCTATTACCAACGGCTCCCTGTTTTTCCCCTTCAAAGTACCTGCCACGTGCCAGTCAATAGACTGTCTTCCTCTTCTTGTCCGATCTCACTTAATCCTCACAGCCTTTATGAGATGGAGTTTATTTTGGTTTGTTTTTATGGATGTGTGTGTGGTACAAGTGTGCACATGTGTTTATGTGTGCTCACATGCATGTGCATATGTGTGCTCACATGTATGTGAGTTGATATAGTGGCCAGAGATGAATGCTGGGCACCTTTCTCTGTTTTTCTCTGCTTTATTTTCTTAAGATTTATTTATTTTTATTTTAAGTGGTGTGTGTGTGTGTGTGTGTGTGTGTGTGTGTGTGTGTGTGACACCACATGTCTACAGGTAGCTGTGGAGGCCAGAAGATGGCATCAGACCCCTTGGAACTGGAGTTACAGGTGGTTGTGAGTCACATGACTTGAGTGCTGGGAACTGAGCCCAGCAAGTGCTCTTAACTGCTGATCCATTTCTCCCCAGCTCCCACTTAATTTTTAAAAATGATTTATTTATTATTTATTTGTATGTGTGTGTCAAGTGTTTTGCACATGTGTACAGGAGACTAGAAGAGAGTATTAGATCCCCATGGAACCAGACTTACAAGTGATTGTGAGTTGTTTGGCTTGGGTGTGCTGGAAACTGGACTTGAGTCCTGTGAAAAAGCAGCAAGTGCTCTTAACTGCTGAGCTGCCTCTCCAGTCTCCCGTTTATTTTTGAGACAGAGGAAAGTGGGTCATCAGCCTCTAGACCCCTCAGCCCAGGGGCACAGATCCCCAGTCCGATCTCCTTCTGACTAGGTGTCTCTGAGAATGTGTTCCTTCTACCCAAGGACATAGGAAACTTACAAACACCGCAGCAGCTTTTTCTAGTCACTTGGCCTCTGGTTATTGTCTTTCACTGAACCTGCAGTGACTGATTCAGCTAAAATAGGTGGCCAATCCTGTTTCTACCTTTCCAAAGCTAGGATTATATCCTGGCTCTCACAAGGATTCTGAGGATCTGAAATTAGGTCCTCCTGCTTGTCAGCTAGGTACTTTATCAACCCAGCCATCTTCCCAGCCCTGGAGTGATGTTTTGGCTTTATTATCCCCTCGTCAATAAGAAGAGAAAGGAGAGGAAGCTTGGGAGGTAAAGGGACTTGCTGGAAGTTACCTAGCAAGAGGCAGAGAGTCCCTTAGGCACCCCAATCTGTGGTCTCACCCACTGAACCAGTTGGCTTCCACCTGCTGAATGGTGACATCTTTCAAAGGGAGGCAAGTTCAAGGGTGGTAAAGGTATAGATGTGCCTGGAGGGAAGTGGGTCAGCAGCTTCTATACCCCTCAGCCCAGGGGAACAGATCCCCAGCCCCACCTCCTCCTGACTGGGTGTCTCTGAGAATGTGGCCCAATCTTGCTGAGCTCCAGCTTCTGCTGCTGTCAAATGCAATAAATAGCCCCCACCTTGTAGGCCGTTGCATTGATTAATGAGATAATATACATTCCCCTGTCCTACAAAAAGGAGACATTTGTGAATTTATTTCCTTCTACCCAAGGACACAGGAAACTTACAAACACCCCAGCCTTTTCCTGTCACTTGGCCTCTGGTTATTGTCCTGGGTGTAATGGAGTGGAAAACTCTCTACACGGCTCCCTCTGACAGGGAATTTCTAAGCTCAGAAAACTTAATGGTTTTTGTCAACCTGATTGTCCAGTGAGAGCGGATTAGGAGAATGACTTCCCTTGTCACTGGAAAGTTGACTCGCTCCACGGCATTTTTCCTGGTGCCAGTGGGAGGCATGATCGATACAAGACAGACCCAAATACTTACCTGTGGTCTCAGGGCTGAGGACAAAGGTTGGGAGTTCCATTTAAGTGCCTTCAGCCATTTCCAAGTGGACGGGCATGATGTGCATTTAGTGGTTCAGGCTGGTGACCCGAGCGAGCTTTGCAGTCTGGGAGCATGCTAGCAATCTAGTGTCTCCTGTGCAGTGGAGCAGAGGCCTCCAGGCTCAGGCAGGATTTCTTCATTCCTGTTTTTCCATCTGCACAAGGGAGGCCCATTAGTTACTGTCTATGGTGCTAGGGACAGACAGCCTTGAGGTTTCAGGACTTTCCAGCAACAATGCTCTGAGGCCTCCAGAGTGGTCAGAAACAACTAATGGACACATGGTCCTCAAACTGCCAGCCTCAAATCTGGGAGCCACATACCAACTAAACAGCACTTGCAGAGGCTCTGCTGTGCAGTAGCTAGCCCTGTGGGAAACATCCACTGGGACCAAGGATGGTTGGGTGCTTCTGCCATGTTCAGTCTTAATGACAGAACAAAGCCTCTGTGACAGTGGCCAGGGCAGTTGTTACTTCCTTGGGGAATTCACTTCTGACCCTTTAGAGTAGGTCAGGGTACCAGTAGTTTTCCCTTACAGCAACTAAAACTAAACACATTTACAGTCCATTTGAATGCAAATCTGTGCTTGCTCTGTGTGTTGTCAATCCACTTTTCAGGCACGTAGTAGGATCTTAATAAACATTTATTGACTACATCAATTAACAGAGCTGGATAGCTACTTGTTGATGACTTACTTGTTTGCCCCATTTGATAGAGTCCCTGGGAGGAAAGGAAACATGCCCTCTTTGTTCACTTTGTCCTTGCAGCGTGGGGAGCCATGCCTGCTGTACAGTAGCTGCTCAGCAAACACTGCAAGACTGATAAAATGCTGTGTATGATGGACCAATCTCAAAGCAGTGCTGTGAACTCTAGTTCCTGAGGCAGTAAAACATAAGACAGTAAGGAAACAGAATTACGTCAGAGACATAGCTTTCATTGATATCAGTCTTCATGCACTGATAATTTTTATTTTTGTAAATTTTTCAAAATTTTACTTTTTTACTTATTCGCTTTATCTCTCACTCACTGCTCCCCTCCTGGTCACTCCTTCTCTGAGTGGATAGGGGTTTGCCTGGGTATTCCCCCTACCCTGGCACTTCAAGTCTCTGTGAGGCTAGGTGCTTCCTCTCCCACTGAGGCTGACAAGGCAGCCCAGCTAGACGAACACATCCCACACACAGGCAACAGCTTTTGGGATAGGCCTGTTCCAGTTGTTCGATACCCACCTGAAGACCCAGCTGCACAGCTGCTACATCTGATACAGCACTATTTTAATTATTTTGATATTTTTCTCCCCATAGAGTTTTTCTTGTGGGTATTTTACACCTAGTTTTAATTAGTTAAGTTCATACACACACTTCCACTCACTCACAGAAACACGAGTCAACAGCTGCCCAGGTGTCGGGGAGTTCTGTGCATTGAAGATCAGGAAGGGAGGCCTGGCTGAATAGCATCTTTCTCATTGTTGGAATTAATTGTTGGTGCTACACTGGAATTGATGGTATCATGGGAAGAGTTGGTGGGAGGCATTGTGCACTAAAGGTTCACCCTTGAGGCCATAGCATATCAGGCAAAATATACCTAGGTTAGAAACAAGCCACAGAAGATGCTTTGTTTGGCGCACCTTGGGGTTGGTTAATGGGAAACGGTGTCCGCACCTGCTAGTTGTAGCCCCTACCTCTTTCATCTTCCTTTTGGGGGGGACAAGGACTTGCTATGTTGCCCTGACAGCCTAATACTTGCTATGTAGCTCAGCCTGGCCTCAAGCTCGCAGCAATCCTCTTGCCTTCAAATGGTAAGGAAACAGGCAGGTGTCATCCTCAGCTGTTCCTGCTTCCTCCCGTTTCCTCCCTATGGCATTTGTGTATCTGTATTTTGTGTGTGCTGCATTTTGTGGTAAGCAATTCTCTCTCTCTCTCTCTCTCTCTCTCTCTCTCTCTCTCTCTCTCGTTTGGATCATTATGTGAAAACTACCCAGTTTCCATCTGTAAGAGCCTAGTGACAAGGCCAACAAGTAACTTGTTACTACAGACGTTGGAAACCACTGTACCATTAAAAAGAATCGTATCAAAACCTGTTCTGCTATACTCCGAATGTCAGTGTCCTATGAGAGACCCACTACAACAGTAGGAAAGAACCTTGCTTACAATGCCAAGGTTGTGTAAATCCCTTGTCATGTAAATAAGGTAGGCAGAAAGTTGAGTGCAGATTTCTCACCTGTTGGCGCTGGTGGAGACTCCAGGTGGGCACGGGTGATATGGTAAGTAGAGGAAACAAGATGGCCAATGATCTTCTGTCCTGGAAGAGACAGCAGGGGTCGGAGCTGAGGAGGGGATAGTCTGAGAATAATGAGGCAGCCCCTAAAGTGACAGGTCAGAGGGCAGGCAGAAGCCTGGGGGCTGGCTAACGGGAAAGAGCTTCTGGGCTTGCTGACTGTAGCTCCCACACCCCTTCCTCTTTCATCTTCTTCCTTCTTCCCTCCTTCCCTCTCTCCCTTCCTTTCTTTTTTGACAGGGTTTTGCTATGTTGCCCTGATAGCCTAAACTTAGCCCAGGCTGGCCTCAAACACTCACATCAACAATCCTCTTGTCTCACCCTTCCAAATGGTAAGGTTATAGCAGGTGTTACCCCAGATGTTTCTGCTTCTTTAAATTTCCCCTCTATGGCATTTGTGTATCTGTAGAACTAAGATGAGCAGTCATGCAAAAGATCTTAAGAGAAGTAGATTTCTAGGGATGATTATTATTATTATTTATTATTGCCATCTTCACTCCCCAGTTATAAGGAAGGCTGCTCGATCTTATAAACAGTATATTCCCTTTAGCAAACTCCACTGTTTCTCACCTCCTTGAATCTACCTCTCTACTTACTGCCTTTTGGGGACCCACCTGAATGCACAAGGTGAGAGAGCTAGCCCCTCCATGGCAAATTCACAGCCTCAAGCTTACTGGGCATCTCAACACTCCCAAGAAGAAGCCAACATGTGGAAAGCTCAAAATTGACTTCACATTCAGAAAAGGAACATATCTGATGTAACATGACTGGCAGGTCAGTGCTCAGGATATCCATGCTGACTCCTTCTTCCCAGGTGCACACAGTGTGTTTCTCAGATTCTCTTGCATTCGGTTGTGTCTGTGGACTGACAACATTAGACATTCTATGCATTACTCTTGGTTTGGTCCATGACAACCTCCCACCCACCATCCTTCATTCTCCTTCCCTCATGGGTAGACTGAAGATAGTAGAACCTCCATTATCCTGGATCCTTGGGTGACCTTGCAGAAGAAGTCTGTCTGCCATCTGTCTGCCAGCTGAGTGCCATTATGGGCACAAGAGATAAATAACAATTGTATTGAGTCATTGTTTGTTTGGGGGTGTGGTTTCAGGAATTATCCTGATTTACCAACATACGTGGCAACTAAGCTTTCAACCTCTGTGCCTGCAAGAAGAAAGCAGTGAGGAAGAGTCATTGTAATTATCTTCAGGGTTTGTCTCTTCCAGTAGGATCAACTTCATGGTTTTTTCCCTGTCTTGCCTTGGTTCTTCCATGACAAGTAGGTAGAAAGAGACAGAAAAATCTACATCAGTGGTGTGTGTGTGTGCGTGTGTGTGTGTGAGAGAGAGAGAGAGAGCGCTGCCCTATACAACAGTCTCCTGCTCCATCTACTTAGGCTCTTTGGTTATTGTCATCTACACTGCATTTGGATTTTTCTTAAACTCCTTTTGATTTAATTATGAGGTTCTTGACAGAAGTAGTTCTGTCTGCCTGGTCTCATGATGCTATTCCAAGCCTTTCCCCTCTCTCTACCTCAGCCTCAATTACCCAGCCCTGCCCTGCTCTGCAGCTAAGACCTGCCGTGTCTTAACTGGCCCTGGAAACTCATAGGGATTCAGCACTTTCTAAGCTGATCTTAGAGAAGAAGTCAATTATCAAGCATTTCCTCAGACTCCCGTGGGTTTTAACTTTGAACCCCTTGTTTGGCCTTGTGGCACATGTTTAATGGGGATGTTTATATATTTATTTTTCTTGAGACAGAGTCTCGTTACATGACTCTGCCTGGCCTGCAACTTGCAATATAGATCAGGCTGGCCTAGAACTCACAGAGACCCATTTGCCTCAACCTCCTAAATGCTTGGATTAAAGGTATGCACCACCATATCTGGCTTTCCTTTCTTTCTTTCTTTTTTTTTTTCAAGCTTATACATCTGAAAATGAGATCACTTTGATGTACATGTGGCTGATGAGGGTGTGGTTCTGACAGTTTAGGGACAGAAAGCATCCTAAGTCTGCTGAAGTAAGCAGGAGTAGTGTGGGCTCTTCAGAGGCTCAAGGAAGGGGTCACTAACTATTTCTCTCTAAGGTCATTTATGTGCACATGGTCCTTTGTCATCAGTCTTAGGGGAATTCACAATACATCAGTAGTTAGCTTATCCTGGAAAGCATTTTTGAAAAACTTCCCAGAGCTTAGGAAAAGGAAGATACTTGTTTTTTATCTGGGAAATAATGAAAGCATATGTAGAGATACTAACAGGTGATGCTCTCTGAGTCCATTTTATGTTACAGACACTGGTTCCCTATCTTGCTGCATGCAGTCCTCACAACAATGCCAAGAGATGGGGGTATACTCTTAAGGACCTTTTCTAGATGAGAGAACAGAGTCACAGAGAGAGAAAACAATATGTACACACACACACACACACACACACACACACACACACATGCCACAGCACTAGAGTTCACTCACAGTCAGTCTGCCTCTAGGGGTTGTGCTCTTAGACTCTCCGACTCAGGTTCATAGTTTCAGTAGAAGCCAGAGTCTCACAAGGGCTCAAAGACCCATGTGGTCATACCAACTCAAAGCAGAAGCATCATAGGATTGTCAGTCCATTGTCAGGCTGGTCCCGACCTAGAGATGACACTCACGCTGACATCATTGATGGGGAGAAAGTCAGGCCAGAAACAAGGGTTCAGAATCATGTTGCCAAGGCCAGAATGACAAGGGTAGGAGACCTGAAGCTAGGCAAAGCCAGAGAGAAAGAAGAAGAAGAAGAAGATGATGATGATGATGATGATGATGATGATGATGTGTGTTATATACAAGCCATGCTGCACACATGAAGGTCAAAGGACAACTTTGAAGAGTTGTTGGTTCTCTCTTTCTACCATGTGGTGTGGAATGCCAACCTTTCTCTGCCAAACTTTCTTGCAGGCTAGCCTGGCTTCTCAACACACGTGTTCTACTGCTCAAGTTCAGGTGTTAGCTCATGATTCTGTCCCTGGGTACTTCCTCAATAATCTGGCCTCAAAACATCTAACAGAGAAGTTCCTTTTGGGTTGGGTGGGGCATCAATATGCGTGGTCAGTAGACATCAGAAACTACATGAAAATATTTCCAGGCCTGAGTTCCCCAGTGGGACCACACATTGCCAGAGAGATGATGATGATGATGATGATGATGATGATGAAGAAATAGAAGAGGCAAGAACAGAAAGGGCAACTGAGTTGATTGAAGGAAATCACAGACACTTTGGCAGACATTACTGTTGTCACTTAATACTGCCCCCCAATCCTGTGCAATAGCAGTACATAGAGAGTCACGATGTACTTAAACATGCCCACTACTTTTTACCAGGTTTTGAGTGCTAGAACTCTCTATTTCTAGGAAGCAGCGTTGAAACCAGACACCCAGGGTTAGCTCTGACTCTCCCAGGGTTAGCTCTGACTCTCCCAG
>JADRCH010000075.1:3767357-3790853 GCA_019843965.1 Rhynchomys soricoides
CCCAGGGTTAGCTCTGACTCTCCCAGGGTTAGCTCTGACTCTCCCAGGGTTAGCTCTGACTCTCCAGCTAAAAGCCTCTTGAGGAAAGAGGGGATTTAAAAAAAAAATGTCATCATAAAATAGCTCACCCAATCTCAGCACAGAAACTTTGTGGTCAAGAACAGAAAAGAAAGATAAAAAGCATTTTATCTGAAGCTGAGGCAAAGGGGGATATCAGTAATCATGGGTTCTCCAATGGGAGCCAGCCTTGCCTTTCTGCAGTATCCAAGTTATAAGAACTGAGTGGTTGTTGGCGGGGGCGGGGGGAGGAAATACCAGGAAAGGGAGATATGAAGGCTGTAGAGTCCTCCCTAGGAAGAGTCCTCCCTAGCACAAGTCCTCCTCCCAAGGAAGAGTCCTCCCTAGGACAAGTGCTCACCAGCCTTGCCTTCCTCTTGGGGTGAAGGGAGTGAAATTTGTCCATGTACTCAAGGGCCAGCATCCCTGAACCACTACCCAGTTGAATTCCATGTCCTGCTTCAGGTAAGTGAAGGGACCACATTGCATGGTCCACCGTCCACTTCCTGAAAGGGCAAGCACCCAGGGTCTGGGACCCAGAATCTCTATGTTCCCTGTCCAAATGCCACTCTGTCATTTCCTAGCTGAGCCAGCTTGGATAACTTCTCATCCCTGACTCTCTAAGGCTCAGAGAGGTCCCAGGCACATAAGTATCCAAGATGTTGTAATGAAAAATATTCTATTCTTGAGCAACCAAAAAGTAAATCATTAGGAGTGACTCATGTCATGGTCTTAAAAATAGCCTCACACAATGAGCCACCAAGAGCCCGAGTGGGACACTTATGTGACATGTGCAGGTTTCCAGGAAGGGAGAGGTTGCTGGGAAGGACTTTCCTCAGTCACAGCGCGGCTTTAAAAGCCTTCTTTACACGGAGAGCAGTAAGACAGCTACCTGCCCACAGGCACCAGTGAGAAGCACAGCCAGCATAGGCCCACAGCTAACTTGACCTAATGCGAAAAGGTGCTGTGACAGGTACAGCTTTGGGAATGCTTACCATCAAATGGCCAGGGGACTTAGGAGCTGTCACTTGATCTCAGCCTGGAAGAGTGAGCAGGATTTGACTGAATGGACACTTATGGGTAGAGGAAAGACATTTTAGCAAGAGGGAACAGCATCGACCTCAAGTATGATGATGAGGTTTGACCTAAAATATTGGGACCGCGTGAGTGGTCTGAAGGGTTGGAGGGTGAGGTCCTTGAGAGAGAGCCTGGAGAAGGTGAGCTGGGCAGGACTCACGGGGTGGTTAACCAAGCTGAGTGGCAGAAAAGTTCTGTATCTGCACTGTCTCATAAAATAGTCACAAGCCACAGGTGGGTATAGAAAAACTACTTAACACGAAGCTAGTAAGACTAGAAGACAGGGTTTGAATTTTTATTTGATTTCTGTGGAAATTTAAATGTCTCAATTGGCTAGTGTGTACCACATTAGACAACCCAGTCACAAGACTTGTGACAATGATGTCAAGAGTACCAAGGGAGCCTTCTAGGCCCTCCTCCTCAGCCCACAAATGAGAGCTCCCAGCCAGCCATAGCTGTTTGAACAGCAGAGCAGACAAAAGGGGCTGAACCCGACTTATATTCTGTTCACTGAATCCACATATCCTGATGCTGCCATGTGGGCCCAGAGAAGGGCCAGCTTCTGAATTCCAAAGGCATCACAGTGGCCCCCGAGGCTTCTCTCTGTATCTGTGGTCTGTTTGCAGGTGGAATCAGGTTTCCCCTTCAATTCAGCTTCCTAGAACTGCTGAGGCAGGTGAGTATACCTGGGGCATGCCCTCATGGGGACACTGGGTGGCAGCTGTTTGTTGGTGATGCTTCCATGAGGAGAGGTCCTTAGCCAGGCTGTAGCATAGGCCATTTTGCAGCTGGGTTCTCCCTTCAGCATGACCTTTGGCCTGCATCTGGGAAGGCATAGAAGGCTGTTGCTCTGGTCGTATACTGATAGGGCAGCCATTCATTGTTCAGCTTTCCTAGCAGTAGAGCATGTATTAGTTTAATGTGTACTTGGCTTCCTACTGATTCTCAGTTGCTTTTAATCCAAAGGAACTAAATTGAGTACTTAGACAGTGCTTCTTCAGAACCTCCCCACATCCCAACAAAAAGGACACAGGCCTCACACTCCCTAGCCTTGAATGCAAAAACAGAGGTAGATTCATGAGGCAGCATATCCATTCATGACACGCAGCCCTAAAACAATCACACTGTCACGGGCAGGAGTATTGAATCTTAGAATATTAACATACATTAAGGAAACTTCCATTCCAGGGAATTTTGGTGACCCGCTCAAGCTACATAGGAGGTGGATCCCAGTTCTGACGTCACATAGTCCTATTTATGAAACCAAAGGCTGAAAACTGAAAGCTATTGGTGAAAAATGTACTATCAGCCCATGCATGGTTTAAAAAATATTTTTAATCTTTCATCCTTAAAAAGCAGAAGAATTCACTTTGAAAACACACATGTTAGCTATTATTTCTCAACATGTGAATCTGTGTGGTACTAAAGGGTCAAAGGCAAGAGCTTCTAATCATGCCACGAAGGGGTCAAAGCAAGCAAACAGAGTCGTGCATTACTGCAGAAGGTAAAAACCACAAAGCGATCTAAACAGCTTTTAAAATGTCTGGTTCATAATTCATTCTGCTTATTGTAGGGACTCAGTGTTCTCATTTGTAGAAGTTTAAATAAGATGGGGGATCTTGAAACCAACTGAATTTGGCCTTTTTGTTCTACAGAGGAGTAATATGGGTTAATTAGTGTAAGTCACAAAAGTAGACAGGGAGGAATAGAATATCAGGCATGCGCACACATGGGCATCTACCTGCAAACATGCACACGTGCTTATGCAAGCAAGCCTGTGCACATGCACACACACAGAGAGAGAGAGAGAGAGAGAGAGAGAGAGAGAGAGAGAGAGAGAGAGAGAATAGCAGTGGGAATGGAAATAGTTAATAGTTATAGTTATGCAGGAGCAGATTGGATCCCTTGGCTCCTGCCCTGCAAGGAATTCCAGACCCTATGTCCTATTCTTCTCACTTCTGTGGTTGTGCAAGCAAATCCCCAGGAATATTTCTGTAGACTCCTGTGTATGGAAGGTGCTGGTCTTCTGCATGAATGTGATGATGCTTAAGTTGACACATAACAGACATTCAATAAACATATTGAATGAGTGAGTGAATGCATGAATGAGTGAATGAATGCATCAGCGAAGGACCTCAAAATGGGAAGTTGTTTTCCAAAACCAAGGCAAGTAGAACCCCTCAGGCAATATCTTCTGAAGCCTCTAGTGCCATCATCTTTGTTCCCAGCTGAGCAACCTGCCCCAACGGCTTGTGTCTCACTGTTCCTTGGACACTACAGTGAAAAGCCTTTGATTCAATTTTCACTCCCTCTCCTGTTAGAGCTCGCTTGCTTTTGGACTCCACTGGGAGCCCCAGAGCTGTTCTCGGAAATGCGGGAAGTGCGGCTGTCTTCCCTCCACTCTTACCTTTGTCCTCAAATGAGACAGATGCTCCCTTCAGTGTTGCTCCTTCTTGGGACAAGCTGTCCTCTGCAAAGCCCCTTGATCCTGTGGTAATTAGGTCCTGGGAAGGGAGGTACCCTGTGGGTATCAGACTGGTTCAGACATGTCTAGACCCAGCTTAAGCTACGTTGCCTGTCAAGAAAGATGGGAACACACTGGAAAGAAATGAGACAAATAGATTCCTGTCTGGTGGAGCAGTGTGGGGTCCTCGCTGATCATTTTCAGAGCTACACCAGCTAGGAAGCCATCATAAACCTTAGTTACATCCTGACATGGGATTGGCTACTTTGGTAGCCTTTGCAAACAGAAAGATTTCTTTTTCTGAGCATCAGGCTAGAAATTGAGAGCAAACTCTTTTTTTATTAAGAAAAAAAAATAAGTTTTGTAGTGGGTAGAGAGTATATACCCATAGTCCTGCCTGCTCCCCTGAGGCCTTATGCTTGCACAAATAAGCACAAGCATGTGTGCACTTAGCCTTATAGTTCAAGACCAACCTCAGCAACATAATGAGCCATAGTGAGAGCCTCTTACTTTCTTCAAAATTTGTTTAAATTGGAGGGGGGGGTACAAGGACAATTATGGGAATCAGTTTTGTTCTTCTATGTGGGCTCTGGGCACTGACCTCAGGCTGTTAATAGCTTTGACTACTGAGCCATTGCACTGACATGAAATCCCATTTTTGAAATAAATTAAGTCTCAGCATTCAGTTTGGGACAACTGGGCAAAAAACTGTTACTTACCATATGCCATAACTTATAATCATGGAATATCATTTTATCTGCCTTTGAATATCTTATTAAAATATTTCAACAGCCTTGATAAAATTTTATTGTTTTCACTTACAAAAAGTAGAGTTGCAGACAGTGAGAGGCAATGGTATGTATTCCAGGTAGCCCCGACCGGCATGGAACTATTAATAGTAATCCTCCTGCCTCAGCCTCCTGAGCGATGAGATTAAAGGTGTGCACAATCATGCCTGGATTCAGTTCAGGCTTATCTAATTACATATAGGCATGTCTAACTGTAATCCATGGGCCACGTGCTCCCCATGATAGCTATCTCAGGGTTTTTATTGCCACAATAAAATACCAGGAGCAAAAAGCCAGTTGAGGAGGAAAGGGTTAATTTGGCTTACACCTCTACATTGCTATTCATCACCAAAGGAAATCAGGATGGGAACTCAAGCAGAGCAGGAACCTGGAGGCAAGAGCTGAGGCAGAGGTCATAGAGGGGTTCTGTTTACTGACTTATTCCTTATGACTTGCTCTGCTTTCTTGTAGAACCCATGATGACCAGTCCAGGGATGGCACTGCCCACAGTGGGCTGGGCCCTCCCTCATTGATCACTAATTAAGAAAATGCCTTACAGCTGGATCTCATGGAGGCATGTTTTTCAGTTAAGGCTCCTTCCTGTCTGATGACTCCAGCTTGTGTCGTTGACATAAAACCATCTTGTACAATAGCTATCTATGGATGCATCTGAGCACAGCATCATACACTGCTTCTCAATTCTATTGGCATGTGTGAACTTTGTAGGTGACAGTAGCATGGGTGTCTTTCCTCGACATTGCTCCTCTGTTGTGCTTTTCTTTCAAGCTCCCCATACCTCCCTTTGCCTGCTGGCTTCTGTGGCAGTAAAATACCACACTCTAATGAAATGCTATATTTGTGCCATAGCTGCACATTACAGACTGTACCTCAAGTTAGGCTGGAAAACAGCACATGTGCATCCCTTGGAAGTGTTCAGAACCCCAAAGAGATAGTCATGGCAGATGCTATCTATGAGTTCTAAGGCTCAGCCTGGAACTTCTCCAGGGTCTTAATCTAAAGACACTTCTCAAGATCTGGCTGCTTTCTGGTTTTTCAGATGTATACAGTAGCAGAACTTGAGACCTAAAGGTCAGTGGGGGTAGAAATGAGGAAGGAAATGACATGTTCCATGACGAGTGTCCCCAGCTTGTCTTGCTCTTTCTAGATACAGTGCAAACCACACATGGTCACAGTGTACTTCTCTGGTCCAAAGTGGAAAAGTTTCTTTCTGACTGTTTCAAGGCTGCTTAAATCTTATATGTTTTGAAGGCTGAGATTCAATAGAATTCCCCGGAAATTCATGTCTCTCTAAATTGGGCTGGTTTGGGATAGATCTCTCTTCCCAAAGACATTGTATAAACTGTCCCAGGTTCAGCCATAAAGAAAGTATGTCCTTATAGGCCTTCTGTCCTGGAGGGCAGGTCTGATCTTTTTTTTTTTTTTTTTGGTTTTTCGAGACAGGGTTTCTCTGTATAGCCCTGGCTGTCCTGGAACTCAACTCTGTAGACCAGGCTGGTCTCGAACTCAGAAATCCGCCTGCCTCTGTCTCACAAGTGCTGAGATTAAAGGCGTGCGCCACCACTGCCTGGCTCAGATCTGATCTTAATGTACTCCCAGCTCCATCAGATCTGTTGTAACTATTTTGATCCCCTACTCTTTCCTATACAAAGCAAAGAACTCACTCTCACTCTTGTCCTTATTTCTGAATTCGCTCTCTTGAGGGCAAAGCAAGGTCCAGCTTATTCCTGCCTCCCTGTCCAGGCACCAGGGCTCCTAGCTTACAAAATCAGAGCTACCCGCGGAGCTTCAGGCTCAAAGTGGTAAAAAAAAGAAAGGGTTCATTTGATGTGGTTAGCCTGCCGTCTCTGCCTTTCCCCCCTCAGCCTGCACTGAACTCCATGGATGAATAAATGATAGTCTTCACAGCCTCACCTGAGGCTGAAGCAGGGCCCAGGGATGCAGCAGGGGCATTACCTTTTTTTTTTTTCTGAATTCCTGGCTGCTTAGGCCAGCGTGGCCTCAGGATTGGGACCAAGAGAAAGAGAAAGTAAGAGCAAGCAGAGGAGCAAAGGCTGTTGTGACACAGTTTCCCTTCAGCCCCAGAAATAGAAAGCCAGACTTCCGACTTGCACAGCCCCTGTGCAAACCACTAGACCACACTGCCAGATAAGAAAAATGTTAGATTGTGTCATACTTCCTTCATGGGCTGCAGCTTCTGCAAATGTCCCCGTGTGTCAGAGAGTCTGAGGAACGAGGATTTGAGAGGATAGACGAAGAGAGACAGCAGAGACTGTCATTTCTGGTTATAGGTTCATGTTTAACCACTAAAGGAAAGAGGGGCTCACAAAAGCATGAGTGAGCTAACTTAATTATTTGCATGTCTGAGAGAGGAAAACTAAGTAGCTAGCCAGCCCTGTGCCCTTGGCATTTTCAGTACCCACATACTTATTTATCAAGTACTAACTGGGTAGCAGCGGCCACATTAGTACTGCAGATTTTTTGGTGCAGAACAAGGAGGCTGGCCCAAAGTCAGAATCACCTAGATTCCACCTCTGGGCTCAGTACCACTGCACCATGGAAATAATTTCCCTTCATTCTTTCCCCAGAGCAGCCTCAGCAGGCTCCTGTGTTGTCAGCCACTACAGGAAGAGTGATGGTCTGGGTGTTGACAGGCTCCTAATTGGAAGGTAGGAGGTGCCGCCAGAGATCAGCTATAAAAGTTATCTTTGGATGGGGGTGGGCTGCTGATGCTCGGAAGAGAGTTAGGGGTGAGGTGGGGTGAGCTGTCAGCCTGGGACAGGGCCTGGCCTGGCAGTCAGTTGATGCATGCATGAGGAGGCAGCTGATAGATGGGGCCATTTCAAGGAGTGGTAACAATAATATGCATACCAGACTTTAGGACCAAAAAGTTAATAAGGGGGTGAGGTGCTTGGAAAGAGAGAGCACGTGGAGTAGTCCCAAAGGCCAGCGATAGCTGTTGAGAAGGAGCTATGTGGCAAAGACAAGGGGAAAGAGAGCCTTAAGTGTCCCTTCATTCCATCAATAACAAAATCGGATGTTTCCGAGTGACTTTTATGCACTTTTAGCTGTTCCAGGTTCTGAGAAGTTCAAAAGAACAGCCAGGCCAGATGACTGAACATTTACTTCAGCAATGATCAAATCCATACACCAAAATTATTACTGGTTAGGATGATGCCTGCATTATGTAATACTGATACTTGTGCAAGCTTCTTCCTGCTGTTACCTCATTTAAGCCACATAAACGAGCCTGCAACCCTGCAAAGTAAGCACCGTGGTCTCCGTTGTAGAAGTGAGAGTGGTGTAGGTTCTGAGAGCCCAAGTATTCTTACTGGGTCTGTGGAACCCACAAGTGGCTAACCAAGGTTTTAACCTACGTTTGTTCTGAAGTTCCTGGTACAGCCCCCTTTACTGAAATAGCTGAGGGGATTTATTGAGCCAGAAGGCAAGGTACATTCTGGATGATGGTGCAGAGGGAAGACCTTAGTAAATTACTAAGTGAGAGATGCATAGGATTTCCAGAGACTTTAGAGCATTGGAAAGAACTGTAAGAGGGAGAGGGAACAGTGTGGGGCCAGGCCACTGATTTCTTGGTAGAATTGCGTGATCTGTTGGAGGGCTTCAGAGCAAAAGCTCGGGTTGGGGAAGTTGTTTGGTGATAAAACACTTGCTTAGCATGTACAAGACTCTCAGAATCACACACACACACACACACACACACACACACACACAATCACAAAAACCAAACAGAACAAAGCTGTCAGAGGGTGGAAAGTCTAGGTGAGGAATCATCCGTGCAGAGCTTGCTCAAGTCTGGCCCAGCCCAGTGGAATGTCTCTGCTGGCCTTATGATCCTCACAAAGCATATACGGCATGAGAGGGCTTGGTAGAAGGGTGAAAGTTCTAGAAGGCCTGGCAGATAGACAGTCATGCCACAGGCAGGCTCAGTCTTCCAAACACTGGATATGCAGTGCTTGAAAGACCAGCAGTGTTCAGAGGGAAAGGGCCCCTCAGGCTGTGGGATGGGCTTTGCTGCCTTCCACAAGGACCTGCGGGTGTCCTGGCAGAGTGAGGAGGTGGCAGAGGCACCAGGTGTTAGGGTACCAGGGCCTCCTGAGAAGGAACAGGTGTGAAGCAGAGCAATTAGCCCAGAGGCGTCAGTGGGACAGACAGGTTGGATTTGATCAGGAGTCACCGGGATTACATCACCTGCTGATGAACAGGCTTCATTAAGTCTCCAGTGCATGCAGGACCTCCAGGAAACTTGTTTTTTTCAAGGAGTCAGAGGACACAGTAATTAGAATAGTCTTTTAAAATCAAACACTATGAAGGTGGCTGGAGCCTTCAAGCTTCTCTCATGGTGTTCTGGGCATTCCAGAAGGGAGGAAAAGCAGGTGACTCAGATGCTGAGACTTGGACAAGCCCAGCGTGAGGCAGATGCTCCCCGTGTGAGCTGGCAGCTGCTAATATCTTTGGGAACTGCTAATTTTCCCTTCTGCACCAGCTGCAAATGGGGGGCCATTCAATAGTCTCCCAAAGAAGCTGATGCTTACATCCCCCCCCCCCCGTATGTGTGTGTGTGTGTATGTAAAAGAAGCTGATGCTTACATCCCCCCACCCCCGTATGTGTGTGTGTGTGTGTGTGTGTAATGAACAAGCAGGGTCACTACCCTTATTCACATTTCCAAACACATTCCCACCCTAAGTAGAAGACAGGGGTTGTAAAGCAACCCCTGGTAGTGAGCAGGTCTGCAGGATTTGGAAGGTGTCTTTACAAAACCAAGACAGATGAGAAAGTGTTCCTGTTGCCATATGGGACCAGTGAAAGGAAGTGTGCACTTGGGAGACTCTACCTCTTGCCAGACAAGGCGAATTTGCATTTTATACAGCTCATCTTGCCCACGGGTTACCTTCCCCATGAGCAGGTCCTCTGTCTTCATCATCCCAAATTCTTGCTCCAGTGTTTCTGCTTAGACAAACTCAACCTCCCTCAGACATCATCCTGAGTTTTGATGAGAAGTCTTTCTAACTTTATCAGTAAGTAATTGAATTTTATCTCTGTCCTACCAGATAACCATTTTACACTCTCTGAGGCCTCTGTCTCCTTGTCTGTAATACATTGTGGGAACTCACTAGCTGTGATGAGAATTAGTGAGAAAAACCACAGAAGTGTCTGGACACATGCTGACACTTATTCCGCATTAGTCATTCATGTTAATAATCCTCACAATAATAACATCACTTAATATTGTAATTACTTCACACTAGGCCATGTATTAGTCATGGGTCTCTAGAGGAAGAGAATCAACAGATGGATATAGGATGAAAGAAGGAAAGAGAATTTATTAGTTTGGCTCACATGATATGGTCTGGGTCTCCCAGCAATGGCTGACTCACACTAGAGCAGCCAAGAACCTGTAAGTTGCTGGGTCCACACAGCTGGATGTATCAGCACCAGTCAGGCACTGAAGGCCTGGAGGCTTACTGGAAAGCCATTGTTCTTCAGCCTATGGTGGAAACCCTGTTGGGTCCTAAAGTCAGAGAAGGAAGGTAGTACGTGAACCTGCCAGTAAGAGTGAAGGCAGGCAGGTAAGAAGCAAAACTGTTCCCTTTTTCCATCTGTTGTCTAGGCTGCCAGCAGAAGGTGCCACCAACATCTAGGGTAGCTTTTCCTGTTTCATATAATTGGTCAAGAAACTCCCTCACAGGTACTGGAGAGATGACTTGACAGTAAAGAATGCAAACCACTCTTGCAGAGGACTTGAGTTCTGTTCCCAGTACCCACATCTGATGGCTCACAACCAACTATAACTCCAGCTCCAGGAGAATCCAATGCCTCTGGTCTCCCAAAGGCACCCACACTGGTGGACAAAAACCCACATTCACATACATATATACATAATTTAAAACACAATAAATTTTTTTTTAAAAAAAAGAAAAACCTTACCATAGGAATGCTGGCAGCTTTTCTTGTAGTTGATTCCAGATCTAGTAAAGTTGACAACCAAGACTGGCCATCCCAGGTAGTAACTTCCTTGGTTGTAGGGACAGTGTCTACTTTGTTCATGGTCTTGTATCCAAAGCCTAAGAGTGTTTGGTCCATGACAAGTATTTGTTTTTGATATGATGAGTGAAGGAATCAATGAATGAAGAGCAGCCATGCATCATTTGATAACACAGATATGCTCTGAGAAATGCACAGTTATGTGATTTTGTTCCTATGCAAACATTGAATGTACTCGTATAAACTCAGGGTGACAAAAATATAGTCTGGCATTCCCAGGCTTCACACTCATGTTTTATGATACTATGCTGAAAACTGCAGTGGTGTCTGTATCTGAATATACAGATGGCAAATCATGAAGTAATCAAAGATGAAACTGTATGCCTGTGTCAATCTCCTGCTACTGGTGAGTGAGGGATGTATGTGTGTGAGACCTGGGATATTGCTGTGTATCCCTCTAGACTTCCTAAAGCTGGTATCTTAGGCTATGCTATCATCATCATCATCATCATCATCATCATCATCATCATCATCATCCTCTCTTAGGGCTGGAGAGATGGGAAGTTAAAAGCACTTGTTGCTCTTACAGAAGATCCTGGTTCAGTTTCCAGAACCCTTATGATAGCTTTTAACCATTCTCCACTATTCCAGTCCTATAGGATTTGATGCCTTCCTCTGATCTCTGAGGGTACCAGGCATGTACTTGGTATACAGACATATACAAAGGCAAAACATTTATACACATAAAAATAAAATTCTTTCCTGACAAAAAACTAGTCTTAGCTTATTATAACATCTAACTTTGAATGCTTCACATTTTAAACCTTATTGTTCTTTTGTAATAACACAGCTTAACACAAACTTGTAGGCAATAAGAACGTTTGTTTGCCAGGCATGGTACCACATGCCTTTAAAGCACTGAGAAGACCAAGACAGGTAGATCTCTGTGAGTTTGAGGCTAGCCTGTTCTACACAGTGAGTTCCAGGCCAGCCAGAGCTATATAAAAGTGAGACCCTGTCTCAAATAAAAACAAAACAACAAAACAAAACAAACAAGAAGACATTTCCATCTCCTTTATAATCTTAGGGCTGCTATATATGTTGACTAAAACATCAATGTAGCCCTCTGCCTGCATCATTCTCATTGTATCTATGGGATATTACATATAGGTCTTTGACTGATCTATTTCTGTTCTGACAATGTAACTGCTCACAGACTGTTGATCTAATACACACACAGTTAGATGCTGCTGTTAGGCCAGGATGCTCACACTGGCTAGGATGGTCTGGCTATGAGCCCATCACCAGGATCCAGGGAGGCAGTATTCTGGTGGGAGTACCCTTGACAACTCACTTGTAGGTGAGCTGAGCGCTTTAAGGGTGGGGACCATTTCTAATTCATTTTAAGTCCCTAGTACATAGCAGGTGACATAAATGAAGTGCTCAAGTGGCTACGCTTGACTTCAAAGAGAAGCAGAGTCTCAAGTAAATTTGTCATCCATCCTCTGCAACAGCCAAACCTGTTCCCTGTCTCTGCTTCTGTTTATGAATGACCCCCTTTCTAGTCACAAGTCTAAAATTACTTGGCAGCATGGAACACTGCCTGGCTTTGTGGTCAGAATTATTTAGGATTGAATTTGGCTTGGTCAACCACTAACCATCCTGCCTGGTCAAGTTGCTTGGCCTTCTCCAGCTTCAGATTCTCCTAACAGCAAGTTAAGATCAAACCAGAAGTTTTACTGATTCATTTAACCAGCATTTACAGGGTATCTAATCCATGGTGGGAGCGTTCCAGGCAGTGGGAATACATAGATGTCAGTGAGGCAAACATTACTCTCACCTGACAGAGCTTACAAATCAGCACCATGAGAGACACTGAAAAAACAAGCAGCATGGGGGCATTCCAGGTGGTCATTAGGTGCTGTGGAGAAAACACGAATGGACTGATGGAGAAGGGACGGTATAGTCAGGGTGGTGAGTGTCTAATTCACGTGACAAGAAAAGACCTTTGTGATGAGGACTGGCATCTTGGGAAGAATGTTCTGGGAAAAAGGGAAAAGGTGAAGGCCCTCGAGTTCAGGGTTAGCAAGATGACATGTGACTAAAGCCATGAGAAGGAACAAAGAGGGTGCATAGCTGGTTGAGGCAAACACATGGAAACTTGAGGAAGTTTGGCTTTTGCTCTGGTCCAGCAAGTAAAGCTTCTTTGGAGAGCTTTCAAATGTGAGATTATCTGACATGAGTTATAAAGAGTTACCCTGGCAGCAGCAGAGGGGATGGAAAATGGACAGTGTGGGTGTCATATACAACCAGGAGGCCAGTCACACGTCCTCTACAGGCTTAGTGTAAGACACACACAGGATGATGCATATGTGGGCTTGGCTAAACCTGGCAGAAGTTAATGCTCAAGCCACAGTGGCAGCTAGAGATCATAGCTGGTGGTCTAGCCTGCCTCCGTTCCCATGTGACCTGTCATGCAGGGTGCCACCTGTCCTTGTCCACTCACTAATCTTTGGCCTTATGGCTCCTTCCTTCAATCCTGCCCTGATGATGCACCCCACTGTGGCAGCTTTACCTCCCCCTCTTCCACTAGTAGAACTAAAATGCAGCATCATGCACTTGCTCCTCCATTCAGAAGTTCCTGAAGGGCTAATGGCTCCTTAAATCACAGTCAGAGAGGCTAGTCTTCAGGGCCTCTTGCAGTGTGATGCTTTCTCAATCCATGGCTACTGCTACCTTGGAGATGAACAGCCATGAAGAAACAGAGCTGGACACAATGTGTGACTCCAGTCAGAACCACAGAGGAAACTGCACTGGTGATGGAAAGCCAGCCTTCACTAGCCTTTACCCCACATGCTCTGCCCATAGTGGACACAAATCCCTGGCCATTGCTGCCTCTTTTCTCCCATTGTGTTACCATAGACACAACAATCATGAATCTTTTCTTAAAGCTCCAAAATGGTGTGAGGTTTCCCAAATTAGTTTCCTTTTATTGCTCTCTTCTTCATTGACTCCTGCTCTTGGGAGGCCCTAACCCATAACAAAACACCCTCATTATGCCTTTACTAGTTCTGATGAGAGACCCAGGCTCCAAGTCATGGGTTTCCTGCCTCAAGTGCTTCTGTTCAGCTGTCCCTTTCCAATGTGGCTCACTTCACAAAGGGTGAGTGCCAGACTGGAGGGCAGATAATAACTGGGACCTGCTGGCTACAGAGAGAAGAGCCAAATCCGTGACAGTATATTTCTACCAACCTGGAAGCCAGACACTGCCTCCCCTAAAACAGCCACTGGTTATGATGGATTTACAGGCTGGCTGACTTCTCCCACAGAGGGACTGAGAGATTGGCTCCAGGAGTGATACCCACCACCATATAGATCTTGGAGAAGACAAAGAGAACCTGGTGCCCAACCCCAGTGATCTAAAATAGCACGCCTGAGGCTAGCTATCCTCAACCACACATGCCAAAGCATGGAAGCTGCACAAAGCTATGGGACACAGATGTCCCTGTTCTTGTGAATGGATAGCCACAAATGTTTTTATAGAACCTTAAAATGTGAAAATGTGATTGTGAAACCTTTGAGTTCTCACTACCCAGTCCTGCCTGATATGGATGACAGCTGTGTCTGGGACACTGTTATCCTGACTCAGTGCCAGGACACCTGGGTACCATTGGATGCACAGTATCAACCATCCATATCTGTGCAGAATATATAAGGCTTCTGCTACATTATCACAGGCCAGAAGCATTCTATTATCCTGAGCAGCTATGGGGATAAACAAAAGGCATGCTTTTGAGCTTTTGGACCCACCCCTCCATCTTTGCCTTCCATCTACTTTTATTGGAATTATGGTACCCGTTTGGGAGCCTGGATAGAACTAGGTGTGTCCTCAAGTATCCAATCTACCTGTGCATCTTTGTATGCCTCTGTGACCTGAGTCTGACTTCATGGTTATGCTGGCCTATGCTGTGCCAGTCATACTGCAGATGTCGAGCTACACCTCTGCGCCCTAGATGAATACCATCCAGAAATCCACATGCTATACCAAAGTGTCCACACCAGGGCACAAACATCTACTCCTATGGGGCTGCCACGAGTGTAGTGTACCCAAACAGTGTTCGCACTAGACAGATCATCCAAGTTGTAACTTTTCCCCCTTGTCCACACTGAGCACAATGCACCCCATTCTATTCTCAACAAAACTTTCTTTGCCAGGCCTCCCAAAGCAAGCCCACTGCTTTAGGCTATCCTAGACTAATAAGTACATACACATGGCTAGAGCTATATCCAAAGGATTGGACTTCATGCAGCGTCAGGCCTGTTATCCCTTTCCCCACCCTCCACCACACTACAGAAAAGCAAGCCACTCCCTTATTGTACTGAAAACCATCAAAACCAAGAGCCACTGGTGTAGTCAGCTAGACTCTGCCCTTTCTATGTTGGGCCAGACTGGTAGGGCTTTGATATAAAATCTGGCTCCTAGCCCTGAGCCCTGGTTGTGTATCTTTTCCAGTGTACACATTGGTGTTTGTATCTTCCTCAGCTTGACTAGTGCAGCTAATGGCATTGAGTCCCACAGATAAAACAAGCATGAGGTTGGAGTCCCAAAGGAGCCCGGTTCACCTGTGCCAGTCTGCCAGCTATCCAGAGTCTTCACTGCTCAAACACACACAACACGCAGCTAACTCTGACAAGTGCCTTAACATTGCTTTGACACTTTGGAATTGAATCGCACTGTTGCAATGCCAAAGTCCCAGGGAGTCATAACCCATTTCCTACCCATTGCTCTGAGTCGAAGTGTGGGTCAGAAGGGTACCACTAAGGGAGGCCTTGCAGTATGGTCACAGGGTGGTCACAGGGGAAGCAGTAGAGGCAGCAGAGAGAAGCCGAAAGTTCTGTCATCGGCATGACATAGAGAATGGCATTAATGATGCTTCTACCAAAGAACCCAAATATGGTGGCTGCAGAAGACTTGACCACACATCCTTCTGTATGTGGATGAAGCTTGTAGGCAAAGATCCATGAAGCCCAACAGAAACACTATGAAATCAAAGGCAAATTTTATACCATGTACTTTGAACTCTCTAAGGTTTGGATGTCCTCGGCCACCTGACATGACATTGCTATAGGGGCCTTCCTGTCTACAGGTAGATTTCACAGACTAAGATGGCTGCCTGAGATTGGTACCATCTCTATAAAAGCTGTACTAGCAAGAATTGTGGGACACTGAGCTGAATGTTAGAGAGTCAATTGTGGAGAAATTGAGATGAGTGCATGGAGTTGCTCTCAGGGGTGGCAACTCCAAACTGCTAACACTCACTGGGGCAGAAACCATCAGCTACTCCAGCTCTTTCCGGTTCTGTTGTACCTAGAAAGTCTCATGCAAGATACTCAACCTTCCCTTTTATGCCTTCCCTAGTTTTCATTTTGTCTTTATTTGCATTTGCACGTGTGTATGTATGCATACCATGTATGTGTGCTTGGTGCCTGTAGAGACCAGAAGGCTGAGTCCCCCCAGACCTGGAGTTTCTGACAATTGCGAGGCACCATGTGGGTGCTGGAAACTAAACCTGGGTGCTCTGTAAGAGCAGCAAAGGCCCTAAAGCTCTGAGCCATGTCTCCAGGCCTATCCTAGACTCACTCCAGAACAGGTCATCTGGGTCCCTCCCCTGATCTCAGCCTTGCTCAGGGAGTACATTCCTGTCTGTTATCTGTACTCCCTGGGCCAGCCTCCCTTTCTCTCCTGCTGTGTCCTGTCTAGCTTGGTCCTGAAAACCTGGCGGGGGTAGCAAGAGAATGAAGAAAGGACAGACACACATGTGCAGAGAAGCTGGGCTCAGGTGGGCTGTGCTCCTGCTGATGGGGCCCCTATGAGGAAGCTACAGTTGATAGTATTTGCATACACTGCCAGTCAGACCAGAGGAAAGC
Organism: Rhynchomys soricoides; assembly: GCA_019843965.1. Classification (NCBI taxonomy): domain Eukaryota; kingdom Metazoa; phylum Chordata; class Mammalia; order Rodentia; family Muridae; genus Rhynchomys; species Rhynchomys soricoides. The sequence continues at coordinate 3,783,694 of JADRCH010000075.1, forward strand.
ATTGCTGTCCCGATGAGCCTTACCAGGGAAGGCTTTGCCATTCCAATGGAAGCACTGGGGTCTTTGATATGGTTGTACCATGTCAACAATATACGAATTCACTCAATGATTCCTCTGCTTCCTATACTCTTCCAAATGTCAGGGGACCCTCTTGTCAGGGGGCTCCTCACCCACATATTCCCACGGTGCCTATGCTTGCATAAGAATAAATGTCCCACTTATCCCCAGTCACTGGCTCAGACACGGTGTGCTTCGGCCATCAATGCCTTTAAACAGGAGAGAACATTGGAATGTACAGAATCAAGAAATCTGGGTTTAAATTCCATCTCATACACACCTGCAATTCTGGGCCTCTATCAGCAAACTCTCAGTTTTCCTATCTATACAGTTGGAATAAGACTACCACTGATCTCACAAGACTGTCAGGAATTAAGTAAGGAATGCATAACCTGGCACATCGTACCTCCCCATTAAAAGAATATAGAAATTGCTTGTAACCATAGATAAATGTCTTTATAACTGCCATCTTTTGTCTGAAGTACTCAAAGCCAGTGGCTGAGCCCACGTCAAGTGCCATTTCCTAGGTAATATGGCCTCTTTGTTGAGTTTTATTTCATGAATCCCTTCCTCTTGAAAAATAAATTCTTGAAAGATTTCCTTGTGGATTAGGGAGATAGTTCAGTGAGGACTCGTTTAAAATGATACCCAACATCCATCAGGGAAACCAGGTGTGGTAACACATGCCTACAATCCCAGAGAGGGGAGACAGGATGCCAGCCAGTCTAGTCAATAAATAGTGGGGTAGGAAGATCAATAGAGGAAGACACCCACCGTCAACCTCTGGCTTCCACAGGCATCTGTAACTACATTAATGTTGTCAACTTGACATTTTCTTGGGCTTCTGGGCATGCCTGTGGAGGATCATATCTATTGAATTAATGGATGTGTATTAAGCCAGTGTGGGTGGGGATGCTGCCTGGGTAGCTGGAATCCTGAACTATATAAATGGCTAAAGCACTAAGTCCAATGTATTCTGTCACTGCTCCTGTCTTCTTACTTGATATGGAATGTTAGCCACTCAAAGCCCTGCTTCCTGGCTTTGCCACTGGGAAGGGCTGGAGCCTGGAACTGTGAGTTAAATAAACCTTTCTCCCTTAAGTTGTTTTTGTCATGGTGTTTTATCGCAGTAACTGGAAAAGAAACTAAGACGCACACATTTTTTTAAAGACTTGTAAACCAGAATACTAGGGTCTAGTGAGCAACAGTCCTGTGACTCTCTAGTTGAGTTGGACTTAAGGTTTTCAGAAGGGCTTTGTCCCAATTTCTTTTCCTGTTAGATAGGAACTGACTTTTCAACTCCTGGAGGATTTCTGAGAATCTAAAGATTGTAAAAGACAGAGCACTGGCTTCCTCGGGTGCCTGGAACATCCCTCCTTGAACACCCGGGTGCTTGAAGAAGGTACCTCTCCTTTAACAAGCTAGTGGGAGGAGGAGGAGAAAACTGGGCAGCAAAGAGACCGTTAAAATCCATCTCTTTGCCCATGCCAAAGCCCAACCTGCCCCACCCAGCCCCTATCCTCTATCAAGGACACTTGTCTGCTATCAGAAGCCCGACGGCACTTTTCCCTGCTTTATCAAGGACCTGAGGAAACATTTCTCCAACTGAAGATAAGGATTCCCCGGCCACCACCACCCACACAAACACCACCACCCACACAAAAGCATACTCTTTTCTCCTGACTATTTAAACTGAGTTCCTGACATTTTCTGGAAAGAAGGCATTTCTACCTGGATCTGCAGTGACTCGTGGAGAGGCAGGTAAGACAGTACTTACTGAGTGCCACATACCACCAGATGCTCTTAAGTTCAATTTTGAACAGTGCTGGGGCACCAGGCACAGCCTAATGACCCTAACATGGAAATTTACAAAGTGAGATCTGAATTTGTAGCTCAAGCCTGCAAAGGTAAGCTCCGATCCCATTGGTCCTGGGGGTGGGAGGCGGAGGCAGTGCTGCGTGGAGAGGACTTCTCCAAGGAAGTAATGTGTGAGTTGGGGAGTGTGTGCAGTAATCAGCCAGACTTAACTCTTGCGTTCTGTGTGGCTGTTTGGGGGTTAAAGATGCCCCACATTTTCAAAGACTGGCTGTTGCTTCATGCTGGTCCCATCCTGAGTCACCACCAAATGACCTCCTGAAGGTTAAGATGGAAATGGCTTCCCAGAGTGATAGGGGAGCCAGTGAAAAACCTGGAGGGGCCTCCTTCAAAATTCCATCTGTTTTGCAAAAGTTGCCAGATAAAAGATATTTCCAGATGGAGGGCCACACAGGAAATAACAAATGGAATTTTTTTTTTGATGGTTCTTTCTTTGTGAGATCTGATTTGAGACTTCACCTGAAATAGCCTGAAAGTATGGGGAGTGGAGATGGCCCACCTCAGCCTTGCTGCCTTCTAAAGGGGGCTGTGGCCTGACCAAGCTTTGCAGAGACTTGAAGTGCCAGGGTGAGGGGATACCCAGGGGGCCCCACCCACCCAGAAGAGAAGGGGAGGGGAGGGAGGAAAGATTGGGGAGGGGGTGACTGGGAGGGGGCCGTGAGTGGGATGTAAGGTGAATAGGTAAAAAAAAAAAATAATCAAATTAAATTAAAAACAACTATTCATGTGTACGAGACCCTCATCTCCCAAAATCCACGGTCCAGAAACTGTCACTCTTAGGTCCTCAGAGCCAGCAGATGACAGAGAGTGTTGGGTTATAGAATAAATGGTTGTGCAGAATGACCAATGGGCCCATTCTCTGGCTTCGGAGCCAAGCAGGCTTCCACAAGGAAGGTGGTGAGGGATCTGGGAACTGATACAGTTCCTATAGACCTATAAGGCCAGGGGTGACCACTGAGGTTCCTGAAGAGTGTCTCACAGCTCCTGGGTCTGGCTTCACTGTGAAAGGGATCATGGATGAGCCTGAGAAGGCTGTGAGCTCTCTAACACCATTCGTCAAATTCTGCTCGTGGGACAGATGTGCAGCCAGGGAATAGCCATTCTCCTTCACCAGACTTCTTTGTGTGTGTAGTAAAACACATATAAAATTTTATGGTAAATATACACAAAATCTACCATCTAAACACTCCCAAGTGCATAGTTCAGCGACACCGGACACATTCACATTACTGTGCAAGCCTTACCCCCATCTATCTCCAGGGCCTGTCTTTTTTTAATCTTCCCCAAGTGAAATGATGGATCCATTAAACAATAACTCCACATCTCAGTACCATTCTACTGTCTGGCTTTATGAATTTGACTCCTCTAAGGACCTCCGAAGAGCGAAGTCATAGCCTCTGGTCGTAGTGAATGGTCGGCTTACTCCACTTAGTGTACTGTCTTTAGGATTCATCCATATTGTGTTGTGAGCCAGAATTGCCTCCGTCTTTTCGATGGAACACTATGGCATTGTGTGTACGTGGCTCTACCTTCTTTTCTGCCCATCTGTCAGTGCTTCCACCCTGTCTACCATGAAGAATACTGCATGGAATTGAGCATACAAATGTCTACCGTGAAGACTGCTGTATGGGTGTGAGTGTACAAATAATCTGTTTGCGTCCTTGTTTTCAATTATTGGAGGTGTAGATCCAGCGGAGGCTGCCATACTGTATCCATAATGGCTATGCCATTTCATATTACTATCAACAATGTATAAGTATTCTAATATCTTCAGGGCTTCAGCAACACTTGATATTTTCAGTTACTTTTATTTTTGTTTGTTTTCAGTTTTGGTGCCAGAGATGGAAGGCAGGGTTTCACCCACCAAGCCCATGTGCACTCTCCTGCTAAGCAATCTCCTCCGCTCTCACATCTCCTTTCTTATAGAAGCCAACTCTAACAGCTATGGAGAGGTGTCGCCTCATGGGCTTGACTTGCCTCTGATGATGAGTGAGCGTGTTTGTGTGTTTACTGGGTACTTGGATACCTCCTTTAGAGACACCTGAGTGCAAAGTCTTTGCTCACGTTTACACTGCATTGCTTGTTTTGTTTTTGTTGAACTGTTTTATGCTCTGGATCCTCAGGTCCAACCAACAGACCATTTGTAAATACATTATGCTATTTCAGGATTATGTTACTTTCTACTCTGTTGATGGTGCCCTTTGATGTAAAAAAATCCTTTGGTTTTGATGTAGTCCTTGGTTTGCCTATTTTAAATTTTGTTGCCTTTGTCCTTAGTGTGGTACCCAAGATTTCACTGCTAATTCCAACGTCATGGAGCATTCCCCTTCTTTCTTCTAAGAGACATATAGTTTTAGTTCTCAACATAAGGATTCCAGGAAGAACTCCCTCGCTATCATGATGTCCTTCCAGTCACTGCATCAGCATGAATTGAGTTGATAACATGGACATGATATTGAAGTCTTCTGTTTAAAACAAATTATTGAACAGCTCCAAACTGAGGTCACTATGCAGGAAGCTAATAAATGAAAAGCATTCTCTCTCTTTTCCAAGAACTTAAGGCAAGACACCTCTTTTGAGGTGACAAGATGCTATGTGCACAAAATCACAAAAGCTAATGAAGCATGCACCCAGGTCTTAGAGCTAAGAATGGCAGGAACTCACTCTAAGATTCAGAGGTAGAGAGTCCAGACCTTTAGGAAAAACATATAGCTGGAGCTGTCAGGCAGATAGAACTAGGAGAGCTTCTATACTAACCACAGGAATCATTGGTGTTTACTGAACACTTACTTTATGCTGGGCGTGTGCTCTGTCCATCACACATGGCGTCTATCCCAGTTACTACTCCTAACCCTGTATTTACCATTGTTTCTATTTTATCAATGGGATTTGTTTTAGTTTATTCTGATCTTAAGTTGTGAAGCAGAGAGTCAAAATTAGGTTTATTTGTACCAAAGCCTCTATGCTAAGCCATTCTAATTTAGTCCCAGAGCTTTGAAGCAGGGGCAAAGCAGATACTCCAGATAGGGATAAAAGAGTAGACAGTGGGGGAATGGAGAGATGGCTCAGCAGTTAAGAGCACTGATTGCTCTTCTAGAGGTCCTGAGTTCAATTCCCTGAAATCACATGGTGGCTCACAACCATCTGTAATGAGATCTAGTGCCTTCTTCTGGTGTGTCTGAAAACAGCTACAGTGTATTCATATACATAAACTAAAAAAATAAATCTTAGAAAAAAAAAAAAAAGAGTAGACAGTGCACAGACCATGCATACAAACAGGATGTTTGAGACTATAGCAGGCTGAATGGGAGGGGTCAGTCTCAGTTTGTGGGATAGAAGGTGGATTGAGGAGTGGGCAAGATTGAAGCACCTTCATGGAAATATAGAAGAATTTGACCTTGATTTGTAAAAATGACAGACTCACACCCAGAAACATCAGCTCTAACCCTCAGTTCACTTCTTTCCTCTAGAAAAATGAGACAAGTGAAGACTCAAAGACTAGTCAAACCATAGATGACCACGGGCCATCATAGGATGGTTATGAAAAGAGTATTATTCCAGATAGGCTAGGTTAGCCGTAAGGAGATGAAGGGTAATTGAGAGAAGCAGAGAGAGCTGGCAGGAAGAAGCTTTGTGCCTGGTGCTTCCTGAAGAGCACCTCCCTCTGTAACAGGTCTCCTTCTGTAGCTGGGCCCACCACAGAAGCAAACCTAGTTCTGTTTCTCTCTATGGTCTGTAACTCTGAGAGACTTGAGGGCAGGCTGTCAGGGTGGGTATCGTCAGAGTCTCCTTCCCCTGCCAGGCCCAGTACACTTCCCCATCAGCACCCAGTCTCAACTCCCCCATCCCTTCTTCCAATGGACTGTACATCTGGGATACAGGCCTCAGACCAGGGAGCCACGACCATGGCATGGGCCTGTCTCTTCCTCATTATGTTACTTTCCTGAGCCCGAGGCTGGACAAGACCCTTGTGATTCTATCCCATGAGTCTTTAAAGGATCTCCACAGCAAGAAAGGGAAGGCATGTGGCCCCAGCAAGGCTACAGACTACCCAGCTTGGGCTAAGCTCTCACTAGGCAGAATTTGTTATCCATCTATCTCTAGCCAAAAAGAGCCCTCTGATTGACTTCCTCTAAAATTCTCTCTGCTTAATTAATTCTAATAATAACTGCTGCCATTGAGTTCTTGCTTCATAATGATCACCGTGCTAAGTATTTGGCATGCATGATCTCATTTTATTCCTACAACCCCATGATGAAGATATTATTATCCCTATTTTGCACATGATGAAATTGAAGCTTAGCCCTGTTACATAATTTGCCTAAAAACCTGTGAAGGAGCCAGGACTCAAGCATAAGCCAGTGTACCTCCAATGCCTGGGACTCACTGCACTCTCTGCATGGGTCCTTGTGAGAGTTGGGATCCCACAGTGACAGGTCATATGTCAGGGTGCCTTGTTTGCTGACGTCATCTGTATCTCATGGGAGCCAAAAAGTTTCTGTCTTTCAAAAATGAAACTCTCATACAAATACAAACTTAAGTGCTTTATCTATGGTCCTAGAAACTTGGGAGACTGAGGTTTGTGGGTTGCTTGAGTTTATGAGTTCAAGGTTAGCCTGGTCCCAGTAGTGAGACCCTGTCTCTAAAACAAATGAATATAAAACCGTCTCTAAAATATTGGCCCTAAATATTAATGGTATCTATGCCTGAATTCATTTTAAAATTATACTCAAGAAAGACATGAAGGAGTGAGCCTTCTTGAGAAGCCCACACCCATGCTCTTGGGTGTGTCTTACTTCCTGAGTGCCTCTTTTCTCTTAACCCTTATGCTTAGACATATCTTTTAATAAAGCAAAACCCTGTTTAATACACACACACACACACACACACACACACACAGAGACGAGACAGAGACAGAGATAGAGACAGAGACAGAGACAGACAGAGGCAGAGACCTTCATTTCAAGTTCCTTGTCTACTTTTGCCCAGAAAACACTGATGGTGGGCACATGCCTGGGCCAAGGGGAGCAGTAGGTCTGCCACTGGCACATTTATCATCATCGATTTGATTTAATTTATCAAAGACCTGCCATGTGCTGTCACATGCTCAATGCTAAAGACAGAGTTGAGAACACGTCAGAAACAGTTTCTGCCTTTGTAGAATTTCCATTCTTGCAAGGAGAGAGAGAGAGAGAGAGAGAGAGAGAGAGAGAGAGAGAGAGAGAGAG
>JADRCH010000075.1:3790863-3804574 GCA_019843965.1 Rhynchomys soricoides
GAGAGAGAGAGAGAGAGAGAGAGAGAGAGAGAGAGAGAGAGAGAGAGGCAGGCTCCTGTTGCAGAGCTTCTGGAAAGAAAGCAGTGAGGATGGATGCTAACTATCGGGGAAGGAAGTGGGATAATGGGGGTAGGGAGGGATGAAAAGTTGGACCTTACCTTTAAAGATCCATTTATTTAGCTTTACATGTGTGTGTGTGTGTGTGTGTGTGTGAGAGAGAGAGAGAGAGAGAGAGCGCACATGTGCATGTGTGGTATGACTGCATGAGTTTATGTGAACCACATGTATGTGAGTATTTCTGGAGGCCAGAGGGCATTGGATCCCCTGGAACTATGCGGGTATGGGGAACTGAATGGGGTCCCCGGGAAGACCACTGGGTGTTGTTGACTACTGAATCATCTCTCCAGCCCCCCAAAGTTACATTTTAAATGCCCCTTCTGAGAACAGGACATTGTAACAGAGAACTAAATGAAGTTCATGAGCCCTATAGGGTGATGGGAGAAACGGCAGCTCAGAAGCTGGGTGTGGTGACATAACTGTAATCCTAGCCCAGCGCAAGCAGAGAGGAAGACCAGAAATCAGCTACTTAGTGAGTCAAGGCTAACCAGCCAGGCTACATCTCACACACACACACACAAACACACACACACACACACACACACACACACACACACACACACACACGGGCAGTCAGAGAGGGAGGAAAGAAGGAACATTTTAGGCAGAAAAGAGAGAGCAATGCAAGAGCCCCCAGTTGGAGCCTGCTGATATGATCCAAGCATAGAGACAGAGGTATGCGGTCATGCGTATAGACATCAGTCAGGGCCTCCTAGCCCACACTAGGAATCTGGATTTCTGATGTGGTGAACTGGATTCCATGCACTGTGGTGTGCTACTTAGCTGGGACTGCCTCCACAACTGCAGAGAAGAGAGTTCCCAGAAACAGATCACAATGGCAGCACTGGGAGTCTCTTACCCACCTCTGCCTTACCTTGAGCTTGGAGCAGCCTAGGAACTCAGGGTCCAGTACTCAAGTTGGGAGGGGTCAACCACAGTGGAAGAAGGAGCAGTTGGCTCTCATTTGCTCAGCCAGTTGAAGGATTTGAATCATCAGTGGACCCTCAAAACTGTCTTGAAGCCAGACTCTTTTTTAATACATTCTATTGAAGATGGTGGTCAATGGCTCCAAAGCTCTATAGGAACTTACTATGCACCAGCTTCCTAAGCACCTGTTTCCTTTTGCTGAATCCTATAAAGGCAGTAGGAGACAGTGCTCTGAAAGTCCCAGTGTACAGATGTTTGCTTCCATATCTGTAGGAGCAAAGAAGCTGGGCCCCAAGCCAAAGGTCAAGGAAGGCAGAGCCGCTGTGGGGGAAACATGGGCAGGCTCACCCAGAGGGAGATCTTCAAACTCCAGCTATAGCAAGGAGGAAACCAAATGTCTCAGCATTTCTCAGATCCCTTCCAGCAGGGGCAGCTACGCTCTGCACTCTGTTATGTGTTGAATGGACATTTCAGGACAGTCACTTCTGTACCACACTTGGCCTCCTCTCCCCTCTCCTTCCCCTTCTCTGTCATACACATTTGATCATGTCTACACATTTGATCTTGTGAAGGCCAGAGGTCACCATCAGAGTGTTCTCTTCTATTGCTTTCCACCTTCTATTTTGAGTCAGGGTCTCTCCCTGAACATGGAACTCACCAATTGCTTTCTCTGGCTGGGATTATAGAAGCTGCCAAGTTTTTACAAGGGTTCCAGGGATAAGAATTCAGGTTCTCATGCTTGTGTGGTAAGTATTTTATTTACTAATAGATCCAAATCTCTAGCCACTGGCCTCTTACTTCTCAAAGAGGACTCTGTAAGTGGCCGGGATGCAGAAAGTCAGTGAATAACATCAGGATGTGTCTGGAGCATGCTACGAAGCAGGAAGCAGTAACATTGCCAGCAGCTACCTCAGGCCCAACGGGCACAGTCCTAGGTTACAGTCTGAAATATGGAGATCTCTAAGCCTGAAGTTTTGCAAATACTTGAGTCTCACTTTAGCTCTTCCCGAGGCACCCCCGTTTCAGCCGTCTCTAGCGGATGTCTTGATTGCTGCCTCTTGATGTGGTGATGATTGCTTCCAAGAGATGGAGTAATAACAACTGCTATCATTTCTGAGCGTTTTCTAGGCACCATCATTGTTCTAAGCGTTTTTGCACACATTATCCCACTGATAACCCCTATAAGATGAACAGGCAGCCCAGTGATGTTGGCCCTGCTCCAGCCCCCATTGACTTCTTTTAGAACCTCCACATGCCAGAGAAATTGAGGTCAGAGGTGAAGTAACTTCCCCCAAATTACACATTGGAATTCTGTCTACGTAACTCCTGTGTCCATTCTCCTAAGAATCAGATGATAGGGGAGGAAAAAATTAATTTGATACTCTTTCCTACAAAACCTGATTTGTTTATGTCTAAAGTTACTAATAGAACAAACTGGCCCTGAAAAGTTCCCAAATGAGTAGGCAAATGCTGGAGTCTTCTCACCTCAGCCCCTCCACACCATCTCTGGAGGTTGTCTTGATTGGTTAGACGTCAGATACCCATGACAAATGAACATTTAAAGAATTTTCCATGTGAGCTGAAACCATCTTAAAAGCTTTATCTTTGTGACTGTCACAACTAACAAGATGCATGTTGCAACTCGGCTTCCAGTGGTTAAAAGAATAACAACAAAAGTAAATTGTCCTTGTTAGCATTTCCCATGTGACGCTTTGTTCATAGCAGAAGTCCACTGTAGCTAAGACATGCACTCAGTCACGTGGGACTCATCTTCCTTGAAAAATAACTGTAAATGTACTAAGGGGGGGGAATTCCAATGAGGAAAAATAACCTATCCGTGGTCATATTTATTAAGCAGACTGATTCAGGCTTCTTATATCAGAAGGAAAACTTGGAAATGTCTAAACTTCAGGGTATTTAATATTTTTGAGGCTGGGGGAGAAATTACAGTTTAGTCCTGTTGGGTACGGACCAAGCAAGGATTTCTTTAGCTCTCATTTTACACATTCAAATCGCTGAAGCTATTCTGAACATGGCAGTTACTGGATGCTTCCGGAAGATATCATAAGGCCACGATTGCTTTAAAATCATTCATAATAAAAAGACATAAAAAAACACATTTTGAGACTTGATTCTAAATATTATACTTAAATTTGGGCGACTTAATTGCCCATAGAATGGGAATGAAGTCCCACCAGCAGGAAGTAATTTCTTACAACCATGGTGTGTGAAATTGAAATCTTAAGATATCATCATATCAAAGACACACCTTCTTCAAGAAGGCTCTCCCCAAAGAGTTATGAAAGACAAGAACTTGACCCAAAGTCATGCAAGACCCCCCCCTTCTCCCTTTAACACACTCAGGTCAAAGCAGAAGCATAAAGGAATCTTTATGCCCTGGACTTGGCCATTCCAAAGTTAACTCTTGGAATCCAAGGAGATCTTTATTTTAATAACTTAACTCCAATGCTATGGAAAGTTGGAGCAAGGGAAGTGCTGATATGTGTGTGTGTGTGTGTGTGACACACACACACACACATATATCCATTTAATTACAGATCCATGTGTCACACACTGGGTACATATATATATCATATATATAGGTGCATATATATATATTTCCATTTCATTACATATCCATGTACCACATGCTGGGTATGTTTATATATATAACATATATATATGATATATATAGCTCACATATATAGGCACATATATACACACACACACATATATATATATATTCCCATTTCATTGCCATTTCAGATCCATGTGCCACGTGTTGGGTAGATAGGCACATATATATGTATGTGTACACACACACACACACACTATATATATATATATATATATATATATATATATATTATGTATATATATACACACTCCCTTTTCATTGCATACAGATCCATGTACCCCATGTTGGGTGCATAGTTCAGCCCATCCTTACACCAAACCTCTAGTTAGTAAGTCTCATTATTTCCATTTTACTAACAAGGATGCTGAGAATGTTCAGCCCAGATCACGTGATAGTAAAGGGAGGTTACAATGCAGGCAAAATCCTTAGCCATTTTCTCCATGCTGTATCTTGAAAGTAGTTTTCCTAGTCACATGAGCTGATAAGAGTATAAATCAACCCCAGGAAATATGGTTCTTGTGGCTCAGCATTAAAACATCATTACTAAGTAGATATACTGCTAATTACAATTCGAGTGTTTTGTTTATTTTTCTTCTTTCGGTTTTGGTTTTGAGACACTGTCTCCTGTAGCCCAGACTGGCTTGTAGCTAACTTTGAAGGGGAGGATGACTTAGAATTCCTATGCTCCTGCCCTGACCTGGGATTACTAGCCTGTGCTACCACAAACAATGTTTATTTTCACTTCAGATAGAAATGAAAGTAGAATAACAAGTTATGTATTTATCATATAATTTAGGTTTGCCTAAACATTGTAAAGATTTTTTTTTCATTTAAAAAACCAAGGACTTAAATAGGAAAATGTCTTTTTTTAATACTGAAGGTGGGTCTTGGACCAACACGAGGGCATGTACACAGATACAGATCTTAATTATTCCCTTTCAGTATAAATTTCAGGACATGGAGACAAGAAAATGACACGAATCTGTGGGTAGTGGTTCAGGTTACTACTAATGAGAGATCAGAGAGGATTTTGCTCAGTACGGGGAATCCAGGAATTCTGTTCTGACTTTAGCAATCATCTTCCGGGGTAAGCTGGTCTAGGCTATTAAGCAATCTTTTAAATGGGGCTGAAATTCCTACGCCCGTGATCCAGGCTGTTCTTCCTAAACAATGGATTCTGAAAGCACTAGGGGTTTTCCTCTTCCCAAGCCTGAAGACTGTCATCATCATAAACTAACAGGCCTTGAATGATCATTTCTGAACTCAGTTTCAGGGAACTCAAGGCCCAGAGGAACCCAGGTTTTTCTCCCTGCAAAAGTAGCTAGCCAGAGTCCCCTTCTTCCCTTCTACATTTTTTTCTCCTTCTAGAACTTGCCTTCAAGCTTGAAGGAGAACTCCCCTTTTCTTTGCTTTATATAGGGCAAAATAATAATAAGTAATAACTGTAAGGTCTTTGATTATTGGAAAGGAACTTCCTCTGGTCCGAGAATTGCTGATACTTTAGAGAGAGGGCCAGCCTAACCGCTGGAGTTCGGTCTTTGAAAGATGCTGAGGGAGGGAATTCTGCCGCCAGCAGATGGAGAGGAGACCCGGACAACGTGGTCCCTCCCAGCCACCCTCCCTGCGGGATTAGCTGCCCCCAGTTCTGCTCAGGCGCACCTAGCGCGTGAGGTCCCTGGTCATACAGCTCGCGTCCCCTCTCTGGAGCGCAGTCGCAGCCACTAGCTTGCTGCCAGCAGAGCCGCACTGTCTTGTGCATCGCAGAGCACCACGACCGTAGACTTGGGACCTCGAACCCCAGACGAGCGTGCGCTAGCCAGCCACTAGCAACGCTTGCATTTCTGCAGGTGCTTATTTCACACTCTTGTCTTTTCTTTCCTGCTGGAACCGTCAGGTGGTTACTTTCAGCCTGAAACCAAAGGGAAAGGCAGAAGAAGGGGAACTCTGAAAAGGACGGTTTAGTGGCAGCGAGCTTCTTGCCCCAGGAGAGGTGCTCAGGGGAGACTCTGCCGCGGGTCCCTTTAAGAAGCCAAGTCAGGGCTGCCGCCGTCGCCGCTGCTGCTGCTGCCGCCGCCGCTGCTGCTTCTGCTTGGATTGCTAATCCCCAGGAGCCCCGTTTAAAAAAAAAAAAAAAAAAGGAAGAAAAAAGGGGGAGGGGGCGGGCAGCTGTCTCTTTAAATGTGATTTCCTTCTATTGTATTTGAATCGTGATCAGGAAAAAGGAAATGAAACCAGAGACAGAGGGAAGCTAAGCGAAAATAGACCTTCGCGAGAGAGAAGGGAGCCCCGGGAGAGCCGCGCGGTCCGTTCCCCGCCCCCAGGCCGCCGCCCCCTCTCTGCCCTCGGCGCCCCGACCCAAGCGAAGGTGCGAGGGGCTCGGGGCGGCCGGGCGGAGCCGGCGACTGCGCGCGATCGGGACCGGGCGGCGGCGGCGGCGGCGGCGGCGGCTGTGGTGACGGCAGCGGGACCGGAATGGAAGGTTAAGTCCTGAGCAGCGGCAGCTGTCGCAGCCGCCAGAGGGAGGCCGGGCTGCTCCCCGGCCCCCTGCCTCGGCCGCCGCGCGCCGGGCAACTGGGTGATTCGCTCTCTCTCTTTGGCGTTTGAAGGGAGCGCGGTGACTGTCCTTGAGCGTGGAGGGGCGAGCTCGCCGGCGGAGCGACCGAGCAAGAGGAGGCGCAGGAGCGGCGGCGCCCGAGCACCCGAGGGGGTCCGAGTCCAGGCAGCTAGCCAGCCACGCACCACAAAGGGAGCGCCCCCGCCGCCCGGTACGCCGCCCCCCTCCCCAATGTCCTCGGCCATCGAAAGGAAGAGCCTGGACCCGTCTGAGTAAGTGTGGCGCTTCTGTCCCCGCACCCCACCCGGAGTCCCAAGCTAGGCGCGAGGGGCTGACTCCAGGTACGCGCCCGCAGCGTGCCCTTGGTCCCTCGGTATCGCAGGGGTTCTCTTTCCTCGTGGGTGACTCAGGAGACACTGAGAGGGACTGGGCGGCGGAAGCTGTAACTGGGATCGACCCTGCGGGCCGTTCTGGGCTATTTGGAAAGCTCCCCAAACCTTCACCAGGGCCAGAAAGTTTGCCCAGGAGCATGCACCCAGAGCTCCAAGGCACAGGTGAAGGGTAGGGAGAGTGGAGGAGGAGATTCTGTTTTCTCTCCTCTCGTCCCACCCTCTCCAGGTTCCCTTCCTTTTTGTCCATTTGGCCCTGGGAAGGGGGGCATCCCAACCAGAACGTCCTTGGGCTCTCCGATAATCTCCTACCAGGCCCGGAGTAGAGCGGACAGTTGATCCGCCTGTCCACCTGGGAACTGGTTCTGGCCTCCTGAGACTTCTAGAATTGCTAATCCGGAGTTCCTCCGGGTGCATGTACGCGCCTCCCCTGAGTCTCCTGGTGTGGGCATGTGAACCTCGAAAGTTAGTGCACTTTCTTTCTTTCTTTCTTTTTTCTTTTTTCTTTTTTTTCTTTTTTTCTTTTTTTGGTCTAGTATGTTTTTCTAGGGAGCAGAATCTCATCGAACTCTCAGAAGGGCTTGAGGTCAGCGAGCCAGAGCCTGTAACAAACATGTACTGTCTTGTGGTCTGAGCTTTGCGCTGGTTTGCAGAGAACACCCCCATTCCACAACCTATACCCTAGCCCATTCTCTAGTCTTAACAAGGGGAGCCAGGAATGAAGGTATCGTTGTTTGTTTTTTTTTTTTTTTCCACGTCTACGCAAATGCCCTTTTAAGAGTCATTAGCTGTCTGGTTTTGAGTTTTTATTCCTTTGAAGTCCTCATGTAATCCTTTGAAGAGATTTGTTAACACAAGACCAAAGAAGATGGTTAATGACTTGTCCATTTGGGCTTTTAAGACGCATTTGTTTTGGTGGGGGTTTTTCCCCCTTTTCTTTTCTTTTCCTGCTTTAAAAGAATTGGGCTTTCCTGCTGAAGTTTTCCTACTCACCTCCCCCCTCAATTTCAGCGTCGGTGGTGGTGTTTATTTACCTGAGCTTTACCCTCAGTCAGCAGCATAAAAACCCAGCGTGTTCTCATAACACACAGGAAGTCTCATGATCCAGAGAGAATATAAACATCACTCTTCAGTCTTGAAGGTTAAGACACCAGCTCAGAAAGGAGCTAGGTTTGTTGACATAAAGACCAGCTTCCTTAAAATCTCAGGAGAACAGCAACAACCCTTAAAAGAAAGAGTCAAAGCCTATAGCTTGCTCCCTTTTAAAAATAAACTTAGAATTACATCTGAGCCCCGAGTTTTCAGAGATTGGACAAGACATAAGATTACACAGTAAGGGAGTGGGTCTGGTGAACTGGTGTTTACTGCTTCCCTATCAGCACAACCTAACCGCTAATTCTTTATTAGACGTTGAATGTACAGAGTCTGGCTCCTTAAAAATATATTAATTACACAAATGTGTGTGTGCACCTAAGTGCAGGTACCCTGGAAGCTAGAGGTGATGATCTCCTAGAGCAGGAGTTACAGGTAGTTGTGAGCCTTCCATTTTGGGTGTGGACAGTCCAACCTGGGTCCTTTGGAAAAACAGAAAACACCCTTAACTGCTGAGCCTTCTCTCCAGCCTGAGGATTGGGTTCTGTAAAGGAAGTTCGCTCTTGCCAAAGTTTGTGCCTTTTTTTGCCCCAAAGTTTGTGCCTTTTTTTTGCCCCAGACTAGAAAACTGAAAAGTATTTCATAGCTGTGATAGTGAGCACCTGGTTCAAGACGTCCACTGGTAGTTGATCTGTCCTGCAATATGTGTCCAGTAAAGGAAGACTGTAACTGAAGATGGACAAGCCCCGTGGGAAATGGCTGTGGAACATTTTCCCTCTCTCTGGGAAACTGTTGAGAAATTTTTGCCAGAAATCAAAGCTAAAGAGACACTCAGGTGTCATATTCAGGACAGGCTGGTGGGAGAATATCAAATATTAACTTAAGGTAAATCCCATTCAGTCTTTGGCTTGAATTGTTCATCAGAGATAATGGCATGCCATTAATTATAGAAAGACTGAGTCAGAATCTTGTCCCACCCTTATCTGTTCTCATATCTTCATGTCTCTTTCTTCTGCAACTCACTCTCCCGCCAGCTGCCTCACTGAGGGCTTGCTCAGAGCCAGCTTGGATCTCTACCGTCAAATCTCCAGATATATAGATCAGTCCTTGGCTAGGCACGTGCACAGGTAGCATGTACACAAGGAGCCGGAATTCGTGAGCATAGATTCCCTTCACCATGCACTTGGTGATCCCTTCTGCCTCCCTACAGGTCATTTGAATTCTGGCGAGTTTTGTTCCAGTTAAGTGCGGATTCTTTTCTTTCAAAGTTGGCTGGTAATAACATCAGCCATCTGGGCATCAAGCGTGATGGGAGTTCTGTAGGTGTTTTTGAAAGCCCAAATGTAAAACCATGAGCTATGCAAAGGGAAGAGATTTGATTCTGAATTGGTGCACTTGAATAGGCCAATGACCTTAGTTAACTTTCAGATGTGAGAATGGAAGCCCTTATATGTACCCTATAGAAACAAAGGATCTAGTGGAGCCCCTCCCCAGACAGGGTTTCTCTTTGTAGCTCTGGCTGTCCTGGAACTCACGCTGTAGCCCAGGCTGGCCTCAAATTCAGAGATCCACCTGCCTCTGCCTCCAGAGTGCTGGGATTTAAAGGTGTGCACCACCACTGCCTGGCAACTTCTAGTGTATTATTAAAACTATTTAAGGTCTTAGCCCACCTCACCCATAATTCTATATACATGAGAGGCTGAGGCAGAAGAATGGAAAGTCCCAGGCCAGCCTGGGCAATTTAGTGAGATCTTGTCTTAAACTTTTAAAGGAAGGAAAGGGTTTTCAAGCTGCCTTAGTTGCTAAGGGTGCTTGCTGTAAGTCTGATGGCCTGAGTTTGATCCCTAGAACCCACGTGGTAGAAAGAGAGACCCCGCAGCTCAGTGGTTAAGAGCATCCCCTGCTCTTATAGGGGACCCAAGTTGGATTCTCAGCACCCACATTGGCTGGCTCACAACCCTCTGTAACTCTGTTCCTAGGGATCTGATGCTTATGGCCGTCTGGGGCACCTGCCCTTATATGTTTCCACACACATACATACAATTAAAAATAAAAATAAACCTTTAAAAACAGTACAAGCAGAACTGAGAAAGAAGTCAGTGGTGGAGCACTTACCTAAAGCTACTAGGGACCTGGGTTTGATCGTCAGCACTGAAACAACAAACACCTAACAATTGACTTGATCATTGTTTTTCTCAAAGAAACTGGCCTGAGCTTCAAACTTCCTGGTTCTAAAAGAAGGTAAACTTATATTTTTGTGCTAAAATGGTGGGTTTGGCATTAGCATTTAGCTAAATGTTTACAATGGAGGCTCGATGGTCTCCTAGCTAGGGTCCCCTGAAGATGTTGGAGTGCCCTATAAACACTCATTCCATGAGTCTCACTGTCCCTAACTATAATGGAGCTGAGCTTCATGGGTACAGGCCAATTAGGCCACAAGGTCACTTGGTAAAAGTGCCAAATAAAAGAAGAACAACAGCCGTATCCACCAGGATACCCAAGAGGAAACCCCACTGGACATTTCATAATAGGAATGAAAGCCAATTTTAATTTTTTTAAAAAAGAAAATTGTTTTGTTTTTTTTTTTGGTTTTTCGAGACAGAGTTTTTCTGTGTAGCCCTGGCTGTCCTGGAACTCACTCTGTAGACCAGGCTGGCCTCGAACTCAGAAATCCACCTGCCTCTGCCTCCCGAGTGCTGGGATTAAAACTGGTTTTTAAAAGTATGTTTTATTTGAATAATGTTCCAGGAGCACATTAATTATTACAAATCAACAAGCATTAAGTGTTCCCTGTCTCCTATTTGATATCACAATCATTTCTTCCATGCCATTTTCTCTCAGAAAGTCATTTTTCTCATATATAAAACAAAAGTATTCAGATTCTAGGAAGGCAATGCACTGAGAAGGCCCTATTGTGACTTTAAAACAGTTTTTTTACATTCATGTGTGCATGTGTGTGTGTGTGTGTGTGTGCGTGCACGAATGTACTCATATGTATTTATGTGCATGGGCGTATAAACAGAACAGCCTGCTGGAATTGGCTCTTTCTTTCCACTGTATGGGTCCTGGGGACCACATCAGATCAGCAGGCAAGCAACCCAACCTCCTAAGCTTCTTGTGATACCCTACACATAACTTTTTAAATCAAGGAACACATCCCTCAGGCTTGATGTGAACAAAGTGCCTGGATTGGGACTTTGGTATCAATTTAATTGCCATCCACTCCTTTTAGGTCCATCGTTTGGCCCTCTTCCACTCTACTAATTTAATTTTATTCAAACTACTTTTGCTATCCTGAAAAAAGTATGAAGAAAGAAAAAAAATACCTCACCAATGTCCTCTATCTGTTTAAGAATCGCATTGTGACCTAGATTTCTTCCCAAAGATTCATTCAGATCTAGTATTTCTTTGAGACATTGTCTGGATGATGCTGATGACAGACTTGAAACCCTGCTTCTCCAGGTTCTGCTTCAGGATGGGCTGGGATTATGTCGCCACTTTAGGTAGAACTGGAGAGTTGACCACTGGGCCTCTAATAACCTATGAAGCTGAATCTCCAGCCTGAGATTCACGCAGAATGTAGGAAGGAATGAAGACCTCAACTGGGATAATTAGATATTGATGGAAATTTCTATTTTGGAAAGAGAAGGTAACCTAATAAAATTTCGATAGCTTTCTTCCTTCTCTACCTTTGATTCTGTGGGAAGGGTTTCAGTGGGGTGGATTCAACAGGTTATCGGTAGATTTTAGCACACTGGGTCATCAGATGCTTTGACTGTGAGCAACCCCTTTGGTCTCAAGTATATTCTTTGGGATTTGTTAGTGTCTGTGTCCTCTGTACCAAAGAAGAAAGGGATGGAGGGCTGGGAAGACAGAAGGGGGGGGAGGAGGAAGAAGCAGACGGGATCAGAGGTGCCACAGAGGTGCTGGAATGTAGTCAAGGGTCCAAGCGCTATCTGCAGGTGACTTGGCACCTCCTGGTATCCTGTCTTCAATTTTTCAGATGATAAGGTCTCTCTAGCTCACTCCCATCTTTATCCAAGATTGGCTGTGTCTGTGCAGTCTGAGTTAGGGAGTCCTTTCTCCGTACATTGCTGGAAGGAAATATGGTGAGATTCCCCATAGAATCTTTGGCATAGAGCAATTCCTGGACCTTGTGCTTGTCTCCCTTCAGCAAGCTTATCCTAATGCTTGGCCTCCTCCCCAGGGAACCCGTGGATGAGGTGCTGCAGATACCCCCATCCCTGCTGACATGTGGTGGCTGCCAGCAGAACATAGGGGACCGCTACTTCTTGAAAGCCATCGACCAGTACTGGCATGAGGATTGCCTCAGCTGTGACCTCTGTGGGTGTCGGCTGGGAGAAGTGGGGCGGCGCCTCTACTACAAGCTGGGACGGAAGTTGTGCAGGAGAGACTATCTCAGGTACATCCCTCACACTTCTGGGGCACATCTGGGTTTGGACACATAGTCTCTAGCTCCTGCTTTGGCTCTGAGGTGCCTGCCTAAGGAGGTTAGGCTGTGGAGGCTGAGCCTCAGCTGCCTCTTCAGAGAAGCCGTGAGCTCTTCCTCTGCTGTGGCCATGTTTGCAGAGACACATCACTGCATGGTAAATCACCAATGTCTTTAAAGGTAAGAGAATACTAAAGATGGAATTCAGAAGAAGGACAAAATTCGGGGTGGGGTGGGGGAAACAGACCAAAGGATAGGGTTTGGAGAAGTAAATGTAGGGAAATATCAGGGGCACTAGGGGAAGAGAGAGAATTCATTTGTAAGTTTGGGGGTGGGTTCTCATTTAATGCTCAATAAACATATGCATATATGTAGATAATCTTTTGCATGACTCCAATGTTTCTTTTAAAGATTTATTTATTTATATATAATGAGTACACTGTACCTGTCTTCAGACACCCCAGAAAAGGGCATCAGATCCCATTATAGATGGTTGTGAGCCACCATGTGGTTGCTGGGAATTGAACTCCGGACATCTGGAAGAGCAGTCGGTGCTCTTAACCACTGAGCCATCTCTCCAGCCCAACCCCAATATTACTGATGAGAACTTTTAAAATAGCAATCTGCTCTTGCTAGTGAGCCAAGCACTGAGTTTCATAACAGGAGGCTAGCATTCAGCAGCTATAAAGGTGAAGGCACTGGAGTCAGGAGGTTTGGGTCACTACTCCATTGCTTCCTAATGCTGGCCTTGGGCACCACACACAAGTCTCCATTTCCTGTCTGTGAAATGGGGATAGTAACTGTGGTTACTTCTAAGGTTAGAGTGAAGTACTTGTCTTGGTACATGACTTTAGAAGTAGATGGTGGCTGATTTTATAACTGACAGGTGTCGTGGTGGTATCACAGATTATTTTCTGTTATAATGGACAAGGAGATGGTAGCATGGAAGGTGAAATAGGAAGTGTACAAAGCCAAGTGAGACAGAAACATTTTGCCTGAATGTAGGGTCCTGGCACCCAGTGAATGTCTTTGCCTGACATGTTCTGGCATCTCTAGCTTTTATATTCGCTGTACTGGAAGTAACTCTGTGCCCTAGACTATCAGATCTGCTCAACTGTTCAGCTCTCAGTTCTTTGCCATCCTCCTGTGGCCAAGGGTCCACTGAGCATTCAGCCTCAATATATTAGGACCATCTAGCCCGTGAAGAGAAGCTCTTTTAGACTCCAGTGGCCTTGGCTGCTAAGGCGACTCTTCCGCCTGTGTGTGTTCTCAGGGCACTGCACATGTGAAATACAAACAAAACTGCTAGTAGTTTCATGGTCAAAGGAGGCTTATCCGTCCACCCAAAGACTGAAGTAGCGTTTACATGCCTACACTCTTTCACTGGAGTCATTGCAGGTGTAGTGGGTTTGGGTCTTTCACTGGAGTCATTGCAGGTGTAGTGGGTTTGGGTCTTTCACCGGAGTCACTGCAGGTGTAGTGGGTTTGGGTCTTTCACTGGAGTCACTGCAGGTGTAGTGGGTTTGGGTCTTTCACTGGAGTCA
>JADRCH010000075.1:3804584-3887084 GCA_019843965.1 Rhynchomys soricoides
CTGGAGTCACTGCAGGTGTAGTGGGTTTGGGTCTTTCACTGGAGTCATTGCAGATGTAGTAGGTGGGTTGAGCAAGTGGAAAAGAGAGCAAGTAGGTCTGACTGTCATTTTGTTGAATTTCTTTTTTTAAGTCATAAGAAAATAGAACAGAGATAAATACAGACCTGGTTTTACTCACCCCAGGTCTGCCATATCCACCAGAAAGCAGCTGGGTAAATGATTCCCACTGGGCTCCCGCCTCCATCGCTGTTGAATCATTTGACTCTTATTAAACAAAGTCAGATACAGTGAGGTCAGAAGAGCCAATTCCTCTCTATCTCCCTGGTCTTATAGAACACTCAGGAAGAAAGGCAGCACCGCCTGGGCTTGTTAATCTTCTCCATTTTCAAAAAGGAGAAGGAAAAAATAGTCTGGGAGAGCCCAGTGTTAATTAACTTGTGTCTTGGTGACACGAACTAATCCTTCTCCCTGCTACATTCCCAGGCAACATGTTAATTAACTCTGCATTAGTGCAGTTCCCAGCCACCCTTTAATATTTATATTATTGTTATTAAAATGGGCAGCAGAAAGCTTAAGGCGCTGACACCTCTTGACCGAGGAGGGATTTTTATTTCCTTTAGGGATGGTCCATTAGCCATGGACTTCTTTACTTCAGTTCTTTGGCATATCCAGAGCTATTTTAACAGGGTAAGTTCAGTCCTCCAAAGAGGTCCAATCCTTCTCTCTGGAACAGTCTCTCTCCATGAGGATCTTGAATGGTCAACTCTCTTCTGTTCGTTTTGAGACATTCAGCCTCAAATATCCAGGATCCACCCCCCTCTCTCTTGTACAACTCAAACCTGCTACTGTTACATTGTGTTGGGTACCTAGCCCAGATCCCCTTAGATCCAGTTTTCATAAACTTTATGTAGGACAATCCCCTCTAGCCTATGGTTCTGTTTCAACAGCTGGCACCTACATCTAGCCAGCACCTGTTATAGCCAAAACTATGCCATCTCACCAGATCCTGGTGCCAAAGATCAGGGGAGTCCCCAATCCCTGCAGCTTAGAGGAGAGCCAAGGCCACTTGGAGACAGGACTTATACTTCAGGAGTTCCCAGACATAGGGCCAAAGCTCCCTCCAAGGCTGTGCACCTGAGATTGCTACTTGACTCCCTCTCCTCTTTTGCAGTTACCCTGAGGACATCATAAACTACTTGAACATAAATCCTCCCCTGTGGTCTGTTTCTGGGATATCCAGCTAAGATGAGGATTCTGTGAGCCAGAGGTTAATGCACATATTAACTCTAAGTCCTGGCTCGTTTTCATTACTGTTAGCATTTCAGAGTATCTGAGTTAGAGTGAGCTGCCAGGACCTCTGCCTCCAGTCTTGGGCCTACAGTGTAAGTCACAGAAGCCAGGAGAGGATATGCCATTTGCTCAGGTTACCTACCTAGTTAGAGGGGATTCTGGGACCCAAACTTACCTCCCAAACATTAGTCCTTTGCCCTCCTATTAGCTGCTTGATGTATTGTAATTTGCCCCCTGACTTCCCTTTAATAAGCTCCCAATTTCTTAAGGTCTCACACCTCAGGTAGTCAGACTCATTTGCCACATGCTGTTTTCTCAGTTGTGTGTCTCTGCTCAGCCCCTAACTTAACTTACTGAACAGTCAGGACACCAGAATGCTCTTTCTGCTCTGTGACCTCCAATGTGGCAGTTACCTGCAGCTCCACCATCTGCTCTGGTAAGAGAATATTCTCTCCCACTGATGAGTCTGCTTCCAGCACAGAAAGTGGGGTCCAGAACAGAGATGACCTCTGACCCTGCTGCAGTGAGCTCAATCTCTGCTCACAGACCCTGCTTACAGGCCATCCATTCTGGCCAAATGTTGCAGGCTTTAACGGCTGTCTTCACCTCCCCTACAACCTCTTAGGATGCACCAGTCAATTCTCTCGTTTTGTAAATTTGTAAAAACTTCTAATGAGACCAAGCATTTACTGGGAATAGACATAAAGACTTTATGCGGAAGCTACGTGCTGACACAAATGCTATGTAAAAAGGACCCTGCAGAAGTTGAGAGCATACCTGGAATGTGTTCATATGGCCCCTGTTGGCTCAGTCATTGGCCTCTGATGCTCTTGACACGCCATGGTGTTGCACTAACATCTAAGTAAGGTAGATGGTAGGATGGCCAAGCCATCTTCTGGTCCTTGTCCTAATTTTCTTCTATTCTTACAGGCAGGCTCGTTTTCAAAGTTTAGCCATTATTAGATTATTAGAACACAGTCTGCTGAGCCTTCTCTTATGTGTCTCTATCAGTTATAGGGATAGTCGGGAATTTCTGTTTCTAACAAGTTCCTGGCTGATACCGTCGCTTCCGGTCCCGACCAGCTCCTTTCAAAACATTGCTCTGACTCCTAAGTTGCTTCTCACACCTCAACACTAAGTATTGCTTGATTAAGTGGTTGATGTACCCGAGACTAGGGAGAAACTTGATTTAGATGTGAGAAAAGTCATCTCTCCAGAGAGTCATGCTAAGTGGGCAGGAGGAGCATGAATGAAGATCCTCTGTGCATCACGGAGAGATCGTGTTTGTCCTCTGCGTCTCTGAGGCATGATTAGTGGCACTACTTGTCTCCCGGGATACTCCTGTCTCCTGGAGCTGGGGCTCCAGTGAATGGTCATGTGGACATGGAGTTTGCAGCATGAGGGGTGGGGGATGACTCAAAGCACACTCCCCAAAGGGTGGAATTAGTGGCTGTTGGCATGGTAGAACCAGGAGCCTCGTGATGATGCCCATTTTAGTGCATTCTTGGTGACTTGCCCCTCCAAGGACTGGCCCCAGCTCCTCTTCTGCAGTCAAAGTTCCTCTAGGAAGGAGACATAGACTGCATGCCTAGCTTCTCACAAGTTACTTCAGCTGCTTCTCTTCTATAGCTGGTCCACACAGCTTAGAGGCATGGGTAAAAGCAGGAAGAGGCTCAGGAAAGGGAGGAATAACAGCAAACAAAATGTCACAGTATCATTTTGCTTTCAGGGAAGGATTCATGGGCTATTATCTGGGTTCAGCTGTCTTGCTTATCTGTTTTTATGTTTAGATAGCGTCTTACTGTGTATCCCAGTCCTGTTAGACCTTGCCATCTTCCTGCCTCAGCCTCCCAAGTATTAGGATTACTGCTGCAATCCACTGTATCCGACTAGGTGTGGCATTGTCTAGGTTTTGTGGAACCCTGATAGATAGATTCCCATCAATCTATCATCACAGCTCCTTCTTTCTGTTGTCTCTGCCCCTGTTTCTTAGCATTTTTTTCTTTTCTTTTTGCCCCAGGCTTTTTGGTCAGGATGGTCTCTGCGCTTCCTGTGACAAGCGGATTCGTGCTTATGAGATGACAATGCGCGTGAAAGACAAAGTGTATCACCTGGAGTGTTTCAAGTGCGCCGCCTGTCAGAAGCATTTCTGTGTAGGTGACAGATACCTTCTCATCAACTCCGACATAGTGTGTGAACAAGACATCTACGAGTGGACCAAGATCAATGGGATCATCTAGGCTAGAGTCCCAGGCAACTGTCGGGAGGTGTTTGGTGAAGATACTGTCTCGTTGCAGTCTTCACTCTTAGGCACTTTGGGAACCTGAGGGTGGGTGAGGCCTTTCTTAGGAGTTATGGACTCTTCCTGGGCACTAAAGATATAGCAATCACATTACTAATGCAAAGGCTGAGACTTCAGTGACCAAAAGGACCAGCCCTTAGGGGGAATTTATGGTCACAGGCTAGCCATAGAAACTGACAAGATTAGTGGAGAAAATATTTGGGGACCAGCATGCACTGTGCCATCATGATAGGCTTTCCCAGATAGGCAGTCTTGGGTAAAGATTAGATGTGACCTTGGTGTTCATGGACTAGAGCTAGTTAGTTTCTTCCTGGCTTTGGTAACTACCCTGTTCTAGTCATGGTCCTTCACACTAGGAAAGGAAAGAGAGAATAGTCACTCTTTTTTTTTTTTTTCTTTTTTTCTTGGTCACCTTCCCGTGGCCTAAAGCTCTAGAGCCAAGGGAAACTGCATGGAGGTACATTTCAGTTGGGAATGAAATACCCATCTTTCAACCAGACAAATATTTATAGCAATGTTGGTGAATCACTGTTTTTAGACACCTTCATTTTGAGGTGAGGCGCCCCACAGATTGTTTCTATACAAATGTAAATCTTAAAAAAAAGGCAAAGTTGTCCAACTATTTTATTATCTTAGATTATATCAAAGTATTTGTTGTGTGTCATTAAAAAAAAAAAACCTCGATTCTGAAGACTTAATAAAAATGACAGGCAAAAATACAGTGCTGTTGTTGATGTGAAATGACTTACAGTTTGGGCTAGCAGGGAAATGGTTTTCTTTTTTCTTTTTTCTTTTTTCTTTCCCTTTGGAAAGGTGAAGTAAATATGCAGTTTATTTCTAGGTCAAATAAAAGCTTCCGTTTATTGCAAGGGTTTATATGAGGTTTATATAGGTTTCTGTATTACCGGTGATTATATAACAGGCCATCACGGAGCTCAGAGGGATATAGAATAATTAAGTTGTTATTGTAAAATGTGCATTTCACTTTGGCATTGTGTGGAGTGAGGGGAAGGCAGCGAGATCATTGCCTTTGGGAAACTTGTAACCTAGAAAGCACACAAATACATAAAATAGATTCCCTTTGGGAGAGAAGGTAATTACCTGGCTTGAAATGTGGCAAAGATGCTGAGCTTGACACTTCTATTTTCCGAGATGTGTGTCTCAGGGTGTTTTATGACAAGTGGTTAAGAGGACCTTACTTTGAGAATTTAAAGCCGGCACCTTGGCTTGTGTGTTCCTGCACGCCCATTGGGGGCGTTATCTGACTTAAAGCGCCACCTGCTGGTCGTTCCTCAACCCATTCGCCCAAGGGTGTCCCAGGGAACGACAAACCTCCATGATATACTTTCAATTATTTCATAAAACCTTTGGCAAACACCAGCGAGTCTAGATGTGTTTAATTATCGAGATGTCAGAAACATGCAGCTAAAGCTATGTTTAATTAACTTGAAAGTACTTTAACGTCTGTCCCCTTTAATTCTAGAGAAGAAATAATGAAGTTCAATGAGATTGGGAGCTCTGACTGCTTAAGGTGGCCTATTTAAAACAAGTCCAATTATATCGTACCGCAGCCTAGGTGGCCCACAGGTGCTCCCTCGGAGGGGATGTTTGCTCTAACTCAGCAGTTCTCAACCCGAAGTCCCTGAGCCTGGTATCAGCATCACCATGAACTTGCTGGAAACAGACTCAGGGAGCCTGCCCACAAAGCACACAGCAGCAGAAACTCAGCAGGGGGCTGCCTGTCCTGGAACAGACCCAGGGGGAGGGGCTATTCTGACTGGTGCTCTGAAGTTTAAAAATGGAGATTTTACATCATCTCCCAGCTAGCAAGATCACACATTCTAAGTTGTTAGTATTCAGTTTGTGACATGAAGGTTAACTGGGGAATTCACAGGCGTTGACAAAACACTGCTTACCAAAGGGTCCGAAACTGAGACTGCTCACTGTTCAGCTATCAACTAGCTTATTCTTCATAATCTAACACACTTCATCACAATTCAGTCTAACTTTTTTATCTATGCTCTTCTGTTTAATTATATCTAGTCGAATATGGCAGTGAGATTACAAGAATGAAGGATTCATATCCAAAGACTAAAATATAAGACGTTCTCACTTTACCTGGAGAGCTAATCAGTATTAGCACATGTAGAGCAAGGAACATCACGATGAGCTGAGCCTGTATTTCCATCATGAATGAAACTAATGCAGAAACAACCTTTTATATTTAATCCCGTTCTTAAGCCGCAAATTGCTGCAGATCGGTGATTTGTATATCTCCTTCTGTGTAACACATAAATTACCAAGATGAGTCCACTGAACCCTAGCAAGTATTTCCATTTGAGCTTGTGCAAATGTTTTTAATCTGTATAATACCTGTTTTATTATATGTCTTGCAAGTATGTGTGTGTTCCAGTATAATTTTTATGATGTTCAAAATTGAACCAAAGCCTTCACGAGAGCTAGGCAGATGCTATAGAGGTCAACTAACTTTTTAACCACACCATCAGGGACAGTATGATTGCTATGTAATTGTTTTTCTTTGATTTTGTTTGAGACAGAGTATCCCTGTTGCCTAGGATAGCCCACAGCTCACTATGTAACCCAGGCTGGCTCTGAACTTGCAATGCTTTTCCTTCTTACTCCTGAGTGCTAGTAACATAGTCATGTATCTCCACACCTGGCTAAAACCAGCATTAAATCAAAATAAAGTGGTCTCTGTCTGGGTAGTATAAACTTTATTGCAAACCCCAACTATAATAGTACAACTCATGTTAAGACTTAAGAGGTAATTAGTCCAGATCTTCACCATCCTAACAAAGGCATCACTGATGCTACCTCTTCTCTCACTCCTCCCTCCCTCTCTTCTTCCTTCCCTCCCTCCCTCCCTCCTTCCTACCTTCATCTTTCTGTTTGAACTATGTTTATTTATTTGTATGTGTATGTGCTCTGGTGCTATGGTGCACGTGTGGAGGGGAGAGAACTCTGGGGGGTTCGTTTTCTGAGTCTGGAAAATGAACTCAGGTCATTGGGCTGGTTCATGTACCTCTACCCACTGAGCCATTTTGCTGTCCCTTATGGTTACCTAAGCAGAGTGTTTGCAGAAAACCACCCCAGGAGCTCCAATATCTAACGCCTAAGTGACTGCAGAGAAAGAGACAAGAAAGGCCAGCTCCCAGATCCTTCCCCTGGCATCCTGCCTGAAAGTGTCACTGTTTTGTCCAAGCCCAGCCAGCCTAAGGGAGCTGAGCAGTGTCTCTTCCCTGGCCCCTGCCTTGATCCATCAGTTTCCTGGTTGTGTATTTCTTCTTCACTTCTGTGTGTTTCCTCTGCTCTGAAGCAGCTTCTTCCATTGCACCTGTAACCCAGGCTGTGCTTCTCTGGAAAGCTTGGGCTCCCAGGGAGCTGGACTGGAATACCAGGTGGGTGGTTTAGCAGCTGAAGTCTTGGGTTTTAATTACAGTGACAGGACTACTTAGTCCTCCACACTGCACTTCCTGGGCCAGAAGCTCGATCAGATCTCCATAACAATTAACTCCTTGAATTCAATGAGCCCTTCCCAAGGCTTCTGCTGCTTGCTACCCGTGTGGTACTGTGGGGGACCCTGAAGCCCCCAAGGCTAAGCCACTTGTCTGAGATTCTCCAGCCCAGCAGGGGTAGGATGCTTTCTCAGCTCCTCTCCACCCTGTTCCCTGCTGCCCATTCAGCCTCATCTCACTGCAGAAAGATGTATCAGAACTTAAAAGAGGGTTTACCAAAGAGTAGCCACGTTTGCTTTATGATCGTATGAAGGGAAGTTTGTGTGTC
This sequence comes from Rhynchomys soricoides, assembly GCA_019843965.1. Classification (NCBI taxonomy): domain Eukaryota; kingdom Metazoa; phylum Chordata; class Mammalia; order Rodentia; family Muridae; genus Rhynchomys; species Rhynchomys soricoides. The sequence goes on from JADRCH010000075.1 coordinate 3,811,981, forward strand.
CACACACATATATTCTGAGCCAGCAATGGGACTTTATATCGTAACCCCCCCCACACACACATACACACACACACACACACACACACACACACACACACAGACACACACCCCCCACCCACAGAGCAGTAGGGCTTTGTTTATATTGTAACCCAGCAGATACCACACACATACACACACACAAGCAACTTTGGTGCTTTGTCTATATTGTAACCCTAACACACACACGCATACGCACACGCACATGCATGTATATATCCTAAGCCAGCAACATGACTGAGTTTATATTGCAAATACATATCGCAAATGGATGGGGGGTGGTGAGGGCAGGGGGAGAGGAGGTGGTGGTACATTCATGTGAGGGCTAGAGCACTGGCTCCTTTTATCCCGGTGTTGTTGGATCACCCGCCTGACAAGCTACATGCGATGTTGTCCACATGACTTTTGACTCTCCTCTAAGTTTCTACAGCATTTATTGCCTAGCATGTTTTCTCTCTTTTATTTTCCACATTGTTCCCTAATTTAAAACTTCATTTGGGAAGGCTGGAGAGATGGCCCAGCGGTTAAGAGCACTGGCTTCTTTTTCAGGGGACCCAGGTTCGATTCCCAGCACTCACATGACAGCTCACAACTGTCTATTACCCAGTTCTAGAGGATCCAACACCCTCACACAGACATACATGCAGGCAAAACACCACTGTACACGAAATAAAAATAAGTTTAAAAACAACAACAACAACAAAACCCACTTCATTTGGAAGGAAGGCCCTCTCTCCAGATAGCAGAGCTCAAGGTTTCAAGCCCATGGTTAAGGTCACTCACTCTGTCATACACTGGCTGTTGGGCCTCAGACAAGCAAGTTCACCTGTCTGGGCTTCAGTTTCCTCAGTAAGTGACAATGACACCGAGGGCTCTTATGTGCTTTTGAGTTTGTATTTGTAAGGCTCCTACTCTTCACTGACACCACAGGTCAGAGTTACACGTGTATGGAGTAGCTGTGTGGTGTACACAGAGAACAGTAGCTGGTGAGCCAATTTCTGGAGCAGATGGGCTTTTCTGTAATCAGATGAATTCGATCTGTTTATGGAATATGTGTGTGTGCATATGCATGTGTACACACGTGTGCCACACTGTTCACGTGTAAGTAAGAAGTCAATTCATTGGAGCTAGTTCTCGTCTTCCACCGTGTAGGTCTGGGTCAGGCTTAGCAGGAAGTGCTGTTACCCACTGGGCCATCTCCATGGCCCATGTTCTATTTTCAAAAGATGTGTGGAGAATCTTATTCTTTGAACATCTTAAAGCTTTGAAAGATAGTGAAAGTCTGTGAAATGTTCAGACTAAAGAAGGCTCAGGAGACCTGGCAACCGCGGTTCTGTTCTGAACCCAGTAGTCTTTGGTAAGCAATGCTACAAATAAATAAATAAAATTAAACAAACAACAACACATCATTAGGGACTGGGGAAGTAGCTATTAGTAAAGTACTTGCCACATGGTTCTGAGACCTGAACTTGGTTCTTAAGAGCCTGTGTAAAAGCTGGGAGGGCATAGAGGCTTCCCTGTAATCTCAGTGCAAGGGAGACAGAGGCAGGACAGTTCTCAGAGCAAGCTGCCTGGCTAGATTAGCAGTAACAGTGAGCTCCAGGTTCAAGAGAGACCCTGACTAAACATTCAAGCAGAGTGATAAAGGAAGACATCTGATGTGCTGACTAGTTTCATGTCAACTTGACACAGGCTAGACTCATCTGAGAGTTGGAATCCTCAATTGAGAAAATGCTTTCAGGAGATCAGGTTGTAGGCAAGCCAGGCGAGCATGCTCTTAATTAGTGAATGATGTGGAAGGGCCCAGCCTATTGTGGGCAGCACCCTGGGCTGATGGTTTTAGGTTCTATAAGAGAGCAGGCTGAACAAGCCATGAGGAGCAAGCAAGTAAACAGCACTCCTCCATGACTTCTGTATCAGCTCCTGCCTCCAGGTTTCTGACTTGAGTCCCTGCCTTGGCTTCCCTCAATGAACTGTAATTCAGGATATGTAAGCCAAATAAATCCTTTCCTCCCCAAGTGGCTTTGGGTCATGGTGTTTTGTCACAGCAATAGTAACTCTAACTAAGAAATCCAGCTTCAGTCTTGGGCCTCGACATGCATGTGCATGTGTGACCCTCTTACACACATGTATCCTCCTAAGACATCATTGGGTTAGATGAGAAAGTTGAAAGGAGAAGAGCCATATTATTGAAAAACAACGTCTCATCAATTATCTGCTGAAGTTGATAGCTATATCATGGGTATATAAGAGCCAAAATATATACTGAAATATCTAGGAGTGAAGGGCCATAATATATCTGATTTATTTCCAAATGGTTGAAAAACACGTGCATGTGTAGCTGTGTATGAGAGCAGAGAGAATTTGAGTGTGTGTATACAGATGAGAGGAAATGGTAAAGCAAACGGGGACGTCAACACAGAGGTTAATCTAGGCAAATGACAGCTGAGTGTGCTATTTTTATTCTTCTCTCTGACTGGGACGACTAAATAAAAAGTTCTGCTTTGGTTTTCTGTTTTGTTTTTTGAGACAGAGTTTCTCTGTATAGCCCTGGCTGTCTCTGTATATCCCTGGCCATCCCAGAACTCACTCTGTAGACCAGGCTGGCCTTGAACTCAGAAATCCGCCTGCCTCTGCCTCCTGAGTGCCGGGATTAAAGGCGTGCGCCACCACTGCCCGGCTCTGCTTTGGTTTTAATTAAGGAATGTTAGCATTTTCTTGTTTGGGTTTCTGGTTCAACTGGGAGAAGAATAAAGGCACCAGAAAAAAAAAATTCCAGTTTGGAATCCAGTGGCTCGACAGTGTTCATTCATCACAATTTCAAGTATAGTTGACTTTAGAAATAATCTGTGCAAAGAATGCATGGCTGGGACAGGAGGATTGCTGTGAGTTTGAGGCCAGTGTGGGCTACAGTGAAATTTTGTCTCAAAACCCAAACACATTTAACTGAAGCAAGTGTTTGCACCTGTGCTTGCCACCGCCACGCATAGTAACTATGGTGTCTTTAGGAGGATTCTTTAGTGCCAATTTCTGAGGCAGGCTATTTCTTATAAAATGAACTTGCTAAAATTCTCATATTTCCTTTGTAATTAGGATCAGAATTTCATTATTTGACTCTGGAAATGTGTACTAAGGCAAGATCATAAACCATCACCTTTGCTTGTGTGTCTTAGAAGTTTCAAAGCACTAGTGGAGGTTGCTCTCTACCAGTGGCTATGAATTAATTCTTCTGGGGAAAAACTCATTCCTACAAGCTAATAGAATCTTTGAAGCTCAATCAAGCCAATTTTCATTGTTGAATTATGATGTCTTTGAACTTGGCTTATTGAATTAGCCTATTGGATGACCACCTTGAAGATGGTTTTGTTGGTGACTCTAAGCCTCAGCAGCCTCTCTGTGGCTCAATGTCCCATCCTGTACCATTTATCTTAGCTGCTTAATGAGCAGCTCCAGGCAAACACTCCATTTTCATTATATAGTAGCTAAAAGAGACTTGTAGTCAATGTAATAGAAACAACCCTGAAATCAAGAATCCTGATGTTGCCACCGATGAGGCTGCCAGCTCTATTTCCTCATTTGCAAACTGAGGACTTTAGATCATCTCTGGGAATCTGGTATTCTGAGTTTTTAAAAGGTATAATTTTATTTTATGTGAATAGGTGTTTTGGCTTTGTGTGTGTTTGTGCTCCATGTTGGACCTGGTGACTAAGGAGACCAGAAGAGGTCAATAGGTCCCCTGGAACTGGAGTTACAGATTGGTTGTAGCCACCATGTGGAGGCTGGGAATCAAACCCAGACAGGTCCTTTGGAAGAGCAGCAAACACTCATAACCTCTGAGGCATCTGTCCAGCCGCTAATACTCAGAATATGCTTTACAGAAAGGTAAGTATTCAAACAAGGAGCAAGCCTTTGCTGGCACTCGGTCTGCAAGATTCTCTAAAGATTTTTGTTTCCTGGGTTTGAGTCATATAAATTCTCTGCCCACATCCAATAAGGATAATATGCCAAAGATATCACAAAGTTGATGAACTATGACTTCGAAGGCCAATTCACAAAGACTGTGTGACTTGAACATTGTCATCTGCTGTATCATTTATTCTAGACCTGTTATGTCATAGAGCCCTTCTAAAACCCCAGATGGAGCCGGGCAGTGGTGGCGCACGCCTTTAATCCCAGCACTTGGGAGGCAGAGGCAGGAGGATTTCTGAGTTCCAGGCCAGCCTGGTCTACAGAGTGAGTTCCAGGATAGCCAGGGCTACACAGAGAAACCCAGTCTTGAAAAAACCAAAAAAGAAAGAAAGCAAGCAAGCAAGCAAGCAAGCAAGCAAGCAAGCAAGCCCCACATGGAAATCCATGTCTGCGAAGAGCAACTACAGCTCCCTGCTCAGCCAGCAATCATTTACCAGTCTTGGAGATAAGCGACCTAGAAAGTGCATCCTCTTTGTCCAGACAAACTTTCAGATGACTGTAGTCCCAGTTTGTGTCTTGGACATAACCTCCTAGCACTTCCCACATCAATGAACTAAGCTTCCCCTGATTTCTAGCACATGGCAAATGTGTAACCTAGAGTATTATTACAAGACGCTGAGTTTTGTAGTGATTAGAAGTGAATCAAGCTGAGATGCTTAACCCCAGCTGTCAACCTGACCTCTGGGTGTGTCTGTGAGATTGACATAAAAAAGGGAAGACTTACCCTGAATGTGGATGGCACAGGTTGGGAAGGCAGCAAGATGAGTATATTTACTTCTTTCTGCTTCCTACTGGATACAATTTACTAACTGGCCCTTGCTCCTACTGGATATAATTTACTAACTGGCCCTTGCTCCTACTGGATACAACTTACTAACTGGCCCTTGCTCCTACTGGATACAATTTACTAACTGGCCCTTGCTCCTGCTACTATGCTCTCCCCACCAAGACGGGCTGTATCCTCAAATTGTGAACCTAAATAAACCCTTCCTTCTGTCGGGTATTTTGCCATAGCAGTAAGAAAAGCAACTAATGTACAAGCTATAATTAAAACACGCTTAGTAACTTTCATGGCAATTTGATGGAGCAATTTTACATCTAAATGACTCCAATGATAAAAGTGTGGGGTTTTTATTTTGTGTGCCTTTTTAAAATTGTATGTTCCTTGTCATTCAGTTTTTATGGTATTATACAAAAGCATCAGTAAATGGTAGATTGAAGAATTAAAAGATAATTGACCCCATTCCACAGTAAGTTTGAAAGCATTGATCTGAATGGTATGATCTTTGTGGGAAGTTGAAAGGCTTTTAAAATTATCTGGTCTAACCTCCCACTCACTGATAAATTGTCTCTTATCGTTTTTCTGCAATAAAGTTCTGATTCTTGGCAGTGTTGTTACAATCAATGTTCCTAAATGTGCCTCTCTCTGAGTACTTGCCATGTAAGGGCCTAACCGGGGTATTAATGGTCTGCTCAGCAATGCTGCTTGGCAAGTATTTCCAGCCCAGTCTCGTAGAAGAGGAAATTGAGGTTTGGGGTAAAATAGATATTTTTAACTAACTCTGGCCATCTGATTCCAGACTCACTGTATGGCATCTGGCTTCTTTCCTGTATTTGTATCCGATAAACTTCATTTTATATAACAAAAATGATATGTTTTCCCTGACTGCTTGAAATTACACCTATTTTACAAAGAAAAGGACAGAAATGAAATCTTAAGGTAACCATGAAAGCAGTGTTTGGGGGCTGGAGAGATGGCTCAGTGGTTAAGACCACTAGCTACTTTTCCAGAGGACTCAAGTTGACTTCAATCCCTAGAACCCTCTGTTTTGGTGCTAAGATAAAAGGGAGAGATGACAGAGAAAGCTAGAAGCTAGCTTTGGTTGCCTTAGTAGAAACAAGAGAAACTCTGCCTCAGAAACAAGGTAGAAAGAGAGCATGACTCCTAAAAAGCCATGTATGATGTACACACACACACACACACACACACACACACACACACAGAGTTAAAAATGTATAAAAACAGCATAATCATTTCTACCAACTCACATACCACAGAGATTTGTTTGATGTTAATAGTAAAGTCTTAGAATATACCTGCCACATAGTAAATGCTATGTAGTCAGACCTCCACAGCCATAGATTCTATATGCAAAGATTCGACCACTCACAGACCAAAAACATATTTTCTAAAACCCTGACTCTATGTAAACTGGAGAGATGGCTTAGTAGTTACAAGCATTGGCTGTTCTTGTAGAGGACCTGAATTCCAATTCCCAGCACCCACATGGTAGCTCACAACCATCAGTAACTCTATCTAGGTCCAGGGGAGCCAACGCCCTCTTCTGGCCTCCAAGAGTACAACACACAAATGGCACACCTATATTGAGGCAAAACATCCAAATACATAAAAATAAAGAAATCTTTAAAAGTCTGTATCTATACTGATCATGCTCAGACCGTTTCTTGTAATTGGCTCCAGGAGAGTACAAGAACTCTTCATAGAGTGTTCACATTGTACTAGAGATTGTAAGTAACCTAGAGATGATGAATACAGGAAGCTGTGTAGATGCTATGTGCAAACACTATGCTGTCTTACATAAGGTGCTTGAACATTCACAGAGTTTGGAATGTGACTGGAGCTGTAAAGCCAATCCCAACAGATACCAAGGGATGGCTTATTATATACATGTTCACATTCTAAGAATTAATTATTAGGTTAAAGAAAAGTCAAATGCTAAATTTACTCAAATCATTTTAAAGGACAGTGGTTTTTGTAGGAAACATAGAATAGAGACACCGAGCTAAGTTGTTACTCGAAATAATGGAAGCAAAGAACTGGGGACCTGGAAGGGGACCTGGAAGATGGAGAGCAGGAGAGCCAGAAAACAAGGTCGAGACCGAAAGCCCGATATCGGAAGGAATAACTAACACTCGGTACCTGTCCAAGGTTCTCCAGCTCACAGCCCTGGGTACAAAGACTTAATAAAGCGCTTCAGAACGACTCAACACCCCTAGGAGCAAGAGCACTCTATTTGGGCAAATAATAAACTCGAATCTGCTTATCAGCTCCACTAATGGAAATGACAGCCAGCAAGGCAAAAATGCCTTTTGATTCTCGGGATAACAGAAGCAGCTCACGGGATCTCCGGTTATTACTGATGGAATCCTCCCAGCTATTACACCTCGGAAGAATATTAAGGCATGCAGCCAGCAAAGATAGATCTAAAGGAGGGGGATGTGAGGGTTGCAGCCCCACACAATACCACCGATATTCAAATTGTGTTCTCCTGAGCTGTGTCTAATATCAGCATCATTTTTAAAAAACAGACATATCAGTTGGAGTCAAGGTTTTTATTTTACTCTCCCCATTCTTCACTGCCTGGATGGGGAGAATAGGGGGGGAAAGGATCACTGGCTACATTACTTTTTAATTTAATGCCCTTGAGTAAGGGCAATCGCAGTCAGGCATGATGGAGACTGCTGGAGAGCGGTTGTGAAGGTCCCTGCGTCTTAGTATGGGTCGCAGCAGCCATGTCCGCATCATTTTCTCCAGGTAAAGCTTTACTTCCCATTGTCATGGCATCTCTGCATCATACTATTTGAATTCCAGACACATCGACAGCACACTGAAGGGCCCCTGCCAATTTTTGCAGCTTGCTTGGAAAAGAGCATCAGGAAGCCAGCATTAGTCATTTATACGACTCCCAGGTCCCTGTTGTAAATTCAGCTTGTGGGCCTGCCTCCAGGTGAGGCCTTGTGGCTTCGCTCTCTAATCGTGTAACCCTTTGTGGCCAGTTTCTTTCTATAAACATGTGTTCCAAATCTTGGCTCAGATTGTCTACCTCTCTGAACCTCTTTTTTTGGGTGGCCGGGGGGAGGGGCCGGCTGCCAAGAGAATACTAGACAGAGACAGAATCCAACTCTTTGTCCTCAGCCAAGCTGGAACTGTCCGCATAGCCACCCCTCCTGCACCCCATGCAGATGAAATCTGGTAAGATTTGACAAAGGTTCTCCATAGCCAGCTACTGGCCTTGGATAGCCCATCTCATTTAAATGCGAGATTTTCAAGGTTCTCTCTTCCCTCTAGTTCTTCCTCATCTTTCTGCTTATCTCCCTCCCACTCTTCCCTCCCTTCCCTCTCTTCTTCTTCTCCTCCTCCTCCTCCTCCTTCTTCCTCTTCTTCCTCTCCTTCCTCTCCTTCTCCTTCTCCTTCTCCTTCTCCTTCTCCTTCTCCTTCTCCTTCTTCTTCTACTTCTTCTTCTTCTTCTTCTTCTTCTCCTCCTCCTCCTTCATTTTTTTAAAAAAAATTTGTTTTGTCTTTGTGTTTTCTTTTGTTAGGGACAGAGGCATAGGTCTCAAACTCAATATGTAGTCGGGGCTGGCCTTGAACTTCCTGTATCCAGGAGAAATTTTTGAAGAACTGTTTTTATGGGTTTAGGAAAATTTCACAATATAAATAGGGGAAAAATGCATATGTCGTACAATCCTATATATATATATGTATGTATATATATATATATATGCACATAGACACATAAACATATTTAACTAGAAGAAAATGTAGCAAAGTAAGTGGTGATTATTCTGTTTCTTCTTTATCTTTTTATTTATTTTCTAATTCAAGCAGGTTTCACATTTGTAAGAAAAAAATACTATTTATAAAAATAGCTTCTACCAGGGATGTTTATAGACGAGAAAGACAGTTTTTAAAAGTTTTATTATCTGGTCAGCCCAGATTCTCATAAAACCAGAGGAAGGCTCCCACCCACTGGTCCCTGGGCAGCAAAGTTTTCCAAGAAACAGCCTCTGAAAGCCGTGGCCTCTGGGTTAGAGAGTTTGGTTCCGCAGAAGCAGAAAATGCTTCATTCATCCATTCGGATTCTCTCTTACAAGTCCAGCTGTCCAAAGAGCACACAGAGGCATGGAAAAGAAGGACAAAGAAAAGAAGGAAAGAATTAATTCCTTAGCTGGCCAAGTGAGAAGGAGATAAATGTGATCCTGAACTGTTACAGACCCTGGGTGAGCTTCCTGCCCAGTAATTCCAAGCCCCTGCAGAACCAGTTTCCTATCCCCACCAGGTCTTAGAGGCCGCTCTTCCTGTATCTGCACAACCATCCTTGTTACTCTCTGGGGTTCAGTAAAATCTCTCCAGACTCAGGTTCCCAAGGGTAATTTTATCATGTAACCCAAGGCTACCATCAGTTCTGTGGTGTTCTGTATAAATTTGGTAAAGGTTACCCATATTATTTATTCCTTAAACTCACATACATAATTACTAAGGACATCACTCTTAGTGACTGGAGAGATGTCTCAGTCATAAGAGCCTGTGCTGCTTTTAGAGGATGGGAGTTTGGTTCCCTGCAGCTAAGTTAAACTGTTGATAACCACCTGCAATTCTAGCTGCAAGAGATGCTCTGACCACCACAGACACCTGCACTCACATGCACATATCCCCTCACACATACAAAATTTAAAAACACAAAAATAGGGCTGGAGGGATGGCTCAGTAGTTAAGATCACATGCTCCTTTTATAGAGACTGGGGCTTTTATTCCCAGCACCACATCAGCTTAAAACTGTCTCTAACTCTAGTCACAGGACAGGAGTCAGACTCCCTCCTCTGACCTCCTCAGGCACCAGGCATACACATGGTGCACATACATACATGTAGGCAAAAAATAAAAAAAAATCTCTTTAAAAAGACAACACTTGAGGGCTGGAGAGATGGCTCATCAGTTAAGAGCACTATCTGCTCTTCCAGAGGTCCTGAGTTCAATTCTCTGCAACCACATGATGGCTCACAACCATCTGTAATGGGATCTGATGCCCTCTTCTGGTGTTCACTCATTCACAAATAAATAAAAAGAAAATTATTTTAAAACGTTAAAAAAAATAAGGAAAAAAGACAATACTTTAATATTAATTATACAAATAGATAATTCATTTTTAAATAGTGGAAAATTTAAATAATTTACTCTAATGTTAAAAATTCAGAGTCACTTGTAGTTAATACATGATATACAATAAATGAACATATATCCTCAAGAAAATAAATTCTTTTGATTGTTTTCTTACATTGGTTTTATTTATTTATTATGTGTGTATGTGTGGCACATGCATGTGGAGGTCAGATGACAGCGTGCAGGAAACAATTCTCTCCTGCCACAATGTGGGTCACAGGGATAGAACTCAGGTTGTCAGAGTTGGTGACAGCTACTTTTACCCACTGAGCCATCTCACTAACCTTTATTTATTTATTTATTTATTTATCTATTTGTAGTAAGAAAATGGATTTATTGAGTACATATAAAGGAGCGATGGACTGGCAGTAACTCGGTACTATCTGCCAAACCATTGTATTCATGGCAGTACTGGGCATTGAGCCTAGGTCTTTCCATATACCAGGTGAGAGCTTTACCTTTGGCCTATATCCCCAGGCTTGGCTTTAATGGATTTAATTTCAAATTTTGAAATAGTCTCATGTAGCCTAGGCTGGCCTGGGATTTATTATGTAGTTGAAGATGACCTGAAATTCCTGATCATCTGGCTTCTAAGTGCAGGAATTACAGGTGAGTACCACCAAGCATGACTGAGCGTCTTTTGTTTGATAAGCTACATTTTTCACTGGTAAGATACTAGAAAAATTAGTTGTACCTGGGAAGGTATAAAGTTATTTAGAAACTGAACTACTAAATTATTGTCACAAAATATTATCGTATTCTGGCATGAGGATATTATATTTTAACAATTATTCATTCATTTTCTGTGTTTGGGTGTCTTGTCTGTGTGCACATCTCTGCATCGTGTGCATGCCTGATGCCCATGTAGTCTGGAAGAGGGTCTCAGATTCACCTGGAATAGATAGTAATAGATGGGTGTGAGCTGCCATATGGGTTCTGGGAATTGAACTCAGGTCTTCTGGGAGAACAGCCAGTCAGTGTCCTTAACTGCCGAGCCATCTCTCCAGCCCTAGATATTACGTTTTTAAAGGTAAGCTTTAGGTTTTTAGTGCACTGTAGACTGCTGGATGATGTATGCACATTTTTCATATGCTCACCAGCCAATTTCAAATGTATTTTTCTTTCTTTTACCGATTGGATTGGACCAGAGTCTTGACTATGTCAGGCAAGTGCTTTACCACTGAGCTATAAACCAGTTCCCTAAATTGTGCATTTTTACCTGCCATTGGCAGGTAATCAGGGTAATTCTTTGGGTTATGTGACATATCTAGAAATTACTACTCCAAGTGTCCTGCAGTGGGACCACTAGGCCCAGAGTCACCTAACCAGGTTTTGCACTCAGTAGGTCCCCAGTGCTCTTTGTACACATGAACATTTGAGAAATACTGATCAGAGATATTGGAAGGGTATAATGTTCTTTCAGCAACAAAAATATTTTCTTTTCAAACCAGTGAAGGAGTACTCAATTGCCATCCCAGCTCCTCAGAAAGCTGAGGCTGAAAGGATTTGAGAGCAAGGGTTCTAGACCAACCCGGGCAGCACAGGATCCGTCCCAGTAAGTAAGTAATAAGCACTTCTTCTAAAGATAATGTTGTACAGGGGAAAAGTCTAGGCAGGGATCTGACTGCTTGAGTTTGATAGACCGAGCATGGAATAGTATCTGAAATGTTCCTCCTTCTCCTTTCTGGAGATTTGATGTTGGAGAACTTGGGTGTTGGGGTTAAGAGTCAAGGTTTTGTTTAGTTTTTAAAAAGATTAATTTTAGTTTAAAAAAAATCATGTGTACTTGTGTGTCTATATGGGCGCATGTGCATGTGAATGCAGAGGCCCTGGGAGGTCAGAGGTGACTGGGAGGTCAGAGGTGACAGGTCCCCCCCTGGAGCCAGAGTTCCAGGTAGTTGTGGGTGATGCCTGGTGTGGGTGTTGGGATTCTCTGAGCGAACAGCAAGCTCCCTTAACAACCGAGCCGGCTCCCTAGCTCCTGGTGTTAAGGACCTTAGCAATTTGTTCAGCAAGTGATCTTTTTGTAGTTACCGTAAGTTGATTTTTCATGTGTTTCTAAATCATTAGGTTTTCAAGGGAATGCTGTACACTCACTTTGTGTTTCCAATTTCGCTCAAAACATTAATTTTACAATCATTCTTCATCAGTACTGAGCAATGCACTTTATGGGGAGCAGTTTTCACAAGTATGCCTGACTTTCCAGTTTGGAAGCTGTACTTTTCTATCATCAGCAAGCCTGCATACTCCCACTAATTACGTTTTACCAGCAAGATGGCATCTACTCAATTCTCCTAGCCTATGCCTAACAGTGACCTAAAATTTTATGTTCCATAATGCCTTTCCAACATACTACAACATTTGGTTGCAGCAAAAAAGCATTGTCGGATAATTTCTTGGATGGCATAACAAAATATCATTATTACCAAAATATAATTTTGCTACATCATCCAATACCAAATTTAAAGACTGAAACAAGAAGTATAGAAAGCCTAGAATTTTCTTTCTAATTTTTTATGATCTTTTTTAAACATCCTGACTGCCGTTTCCCCTCCCTCGGCTCCTCCCAGTAGTCCCCCTCCCCCCTCCCTCGGAATAGCCTGGAATCTTGAAAGTTCATCTGATGCAGGCTCTTACCTTGTTTGTCATATGTGTGATGTTCCTGTAAATAACTTTGGTTTTAGATGAATTTTCTGCAAGTTTTCTAAACATTTGTCTGTTTTCTCTTTTGTTATATACAGCACAGTCTCTCTTTCCCACAAATGCACAGGTTTCTTCTTGGAAGTTCACAACTTTAATGCTTGCACACACATACATACTCTCTCTCTGTCTCTGTCTCTGTCTTTCTGTCTCTGTCTCTCTCTCTCTGTGTGTGTGTGTGTGTGTGTGTGTGTGAGAGAGAGAGAGAGAGAGAGAGAGAGAGAGAGAGAGAGAAAGAGAGAGAGAGAGAGAATTGTGTCTGGCCTTGCCTTCTATCTTGTTTATGACAGGGTCAGGCTACCTGGTCCTTGAGCCTCTGAGGTCTCAGTTCTTCACTTGGACTTTGTCATTGGAGCACTGTGATGGCAGATGTGCCCCACCACACCCAGTTTTACATGGCTGCTGAGGATCAAACTTATGACCTCTTATATGTGCAGCAAGCTCTTTACCCTCTGTTTCAGTTACCTTTCTGTTGCCATGATAAAAAATTCTATGACCGAGGCAACCTAGAAAAGAAACGATTTAATTTGGGGCGTATGGTTTCACAGGGTTAGAGTATATTGGGGGGGGCATGGCAGCGGGCAGACAGGCATGGTGGAGGAGCAGTAACTGAGTGGAGTGGGTAGTTCTGACTACCCGGCTTTAAGCTCTGGGCGGACTGAGCTACCAGCCCCTCCCAGGTTCCCCCGAATCCCCGGATGAAACACACACACACACACACACACACACACACACACACTTACTTTTAATATGCTTTAGCTCAATGGCCGGGCTCTTCTAAGCCTCTCTCAGCTAGCCTGCCTTTCTTCTCACTCCCAGCTCATCACCTCTAACTCTGCCCACAGCTCAGTTGTTTAGTTACCTTTAGTCCTAGCTCAGCACCTTAAATCAGTCCTCAGCTCAGTTGGGCCTCCAATCTCTTGTTTGCCACCCCAGGCCCAGTCCAGGAAGTGGCCAATGGCCACTCCATCCTAGATCTCAACCCCCTCCAGCAGAGAGCTCCTATATTGATCCATAAACATGAGTGAGGCCAAGAGAAAGGTGTTGTGGACATTTGAAACCTCAAAGCCTGCCCCCAGAAACACACTTCCTCCAGCAAAGTCACGCCTCCTAATCCTTCCCAAACAGTTCCACCAAGTATTCAAACATAGGAGCCTCTGGGGGTCATTCTCATTTTTGTTTTGAGACTGGACTCAACTCTCTACCCTCCTTCCTCCCCAGAGCTGATATTACAGTATATACTACTGTGTCCTGCTCACAATTGTCATGGTTTTATCTGTTTCATATGGTCCTTCCCCCCACCCCGCCCCCAGGATGCAGGTTTAAAGAAATCAAGAATAATATGTAGCGCTTTTTTTTTTTTTTGCCATTTTCAAAGTTACTTCATAATTTGGTTTTGTATTTCATTCCTTTAAAATGTGCAGTGCTGGGACTCTGGAGATGGCTTAGTCGTTAAGAGCATTGAATGCTCTTTCAGTGGATCCAAGTTTGATTCCCAGTACCCACATGGCAGCTTAAAAGTCTGTAACTCCAGTTCCAAAGGATATGATGCCCTCTTCTGACCTTCTTTGGGTGCTAGGCACATACATGGCACACAGACATACTGGCAGGTAAAACCTCCATACACATTGGACAAAAAAATAAAAATAAAAAATTGGTTTATTATGCATTGGTGTCAATGCGCCATTATGTTGGATGGCACCAATGTTGGATGGGAGTCATAAAAGAAGACAATGTGCATCACTGTCTTGCTTCCTGGATAATCTTCTCCCTAGATGTTTCCTTGTCAAAGCTGAATCACGTTTGATGTGCCCACGATGTCATTTCTCATTTCCACATCTATTTTGTTTGTCCCTATCTAGTGTATTATGTCATGTTTCAACCTTGATTTCTTAACATGCCATTGGGATATTCTTTGCCTTCTGTTTATCTGTGTGATAAATACTGCTATGCCTTACTCTTGTTTTCAGTCTTTAGTTGATTTGTTTTTCCATCCTTAAAGACTTTAGAACATAGGGAACATAAGGAGTAATTATTAAGGTCAGATGATAGCGGGAGAATAAGAATTTATGAATGAGTTGTTTCTGAGAACCTCTTACCGTACTCATAGTAGTTAAATCTGAAGAATGTAAGTTTGATGAAAAGTTAAATCTCTGTCTCTCTGTCTCTCTGTCTCTCTGTCTCTCTCTGTCTCTGTCTCTCTGTCTCTCTCTCTGTCAAGATCTTATATAGTCATGGGTGGCCTTCAACTCCATACATTGCTGAAAATAACCTCCAACTTTTGATCCCTCTGCCTCCACCCCTGAGTACTGGAATAACAGGTATGCAATGTTAAGTTATCAGGCCACCACATCTGACTTACTTGGTGGCGAGGCTCAAACCTAGGGCTTGCTTCATGCATTCCAGGCAAACATTTCACTAACTGAACCACAGCCCCAGCCTCAGAGGGCTACATTTCAGGGATAATGTTTTATAGATAAACTTCAGTGTTAAGTACTTGCGTAGAAAGACATCCAGTTGACTGTTTGCTTTTCTGCTTTCTCTTAAGCTATGCTTGGCATAAACACTAGCAGCCAACCCATCTCCTAACTCAGTATTCTTTACCTCTGATTCTACCTATTTTCTGAAAAACTGTAGCCAATGGTTTAGTTTGTTCTCTTTCATTTATTCCCTTTTTTTCTGATTCTGAAACTAATTTAAAAAGACCTGAGTCTCAAAACAACAACAACAACAAAAACCAGTAGATAGTATTTTATCTGAGAACCTACATGTATATAATATACAAATGTATAATTAATAACACATCGACTATTACGTAATTAATAAACAGTGGATATTGTTAATAACAGGATAGTCATAATAATGAACATTTTGTATTATATAGGTATATCATTAATTGCTAATTTCCTCTTTATGCTTACATAATTTGTTATATGAATTGCTTGATAATGATTCACAATAAAATTTTTGTAGATTTCAATTGAGCATTCAGTAATACCGTTGGATACAGCATACAGAGTGTGCTATTAAGGTGTAGGAATACTAAATTATTAAGTGCATGACTAACAGTAGGGCTTTGATTTTTCTTTTAATTATATATTTGCCAGCTAGTAGGAAGGTTAGGCAGGCAAAGAAGCTTGCCATGCAAGTCTGACAACATGAGATTGATACCAGAACCCATGCATAGATGGAAAGAGAGACTAGACTAGACTGGACAAAGTTGTCCTCTGATCCCCACACATGCAGCATGGCACACCATGCCCTATCATGCACACACGCACACATGCACACTCACAGTTTTGAAATACATACTTATCTATCAGTATAAGTAATGACTAGAAAAGCAGTTTCTTAGCTGGGCATAGTGGCATGTCTTTAATTTCAGAACTCAGGAGGCAAAGGCAAGTAGATCTCTGTGAGTTTGAGGTTAGCTTCATCTACATATTAAATTCTAGGCCAGCCAGGGCTATCTAGTGAGATCCTGTCATTAAAAAGAAAAGGTAACTTCTTGTTCAGAATTTATTTTTAAGTGATATTTTATCTTCCATTGGTTTTGACTATGGATGGTTTTCCTTTGCATAGAAACAACAAAATACACGAAACTCCACGCCTTTAAACCTAACACTCAGAAGGCAGAGGCAGGTGACTCTCTGTGAGTTCAAGACTGCTCTACATAGCAAGTTCAAATCATTCAGGAATACATAGTGATACCCTGTCTCAAAATAACCAAACCTGGGGCTGGAGTGATAGCTCAGTGGTTAAGAACACTGGCTGCTCTTCCAGAGGTAATGAGTTCAATTTCCAGAAACCACATGGTGGCTCACAACCATCTGTAACGAGGGTCTAATGCCCTCTTGTGGCACATGGGTGTACATGCAGACAGCATACTCACATACATTAAAGAAATAAATAAGAGAATAAATTAAAAAAATAAATCTTTAAAAAACAAACAAAAACCCAAACCAAACAAAAATAAAAATTAATTCTCTTAAGAACAAACTGCTTCACTGCCATCTGCCAGAAGTTATACAAAAATATGTACAGCAATCATGCTTCCAATAAGCAAAGTATAATATTAGACAAAATTTCTCAGAATGATAAAGGTGAGTTATGTATTATTAGTTGAGAAATATTAAGGCATTGTCCAGCTAGACCAACACACCTACCTTCCCGGACCCAGTTACACCTAGACTTAACTTTAGCTAATTGTGTGTGTGTGTTGTGCCTGTCTGTGTGTCCATGCACCACATGCATGCAGTGACCTCAGAGGCCAGAAGAGGTCCTCGGAACCCCTGGAACTGGAATTTCAGATGATGTGAACTGCCATGTGGGTGCTGAGAATCAAACCCTGGTCCTCGGAAAGAACAGCCCGTGCTCTTAACCTCCGAGCCACCGCTCCAGCCCAACAGATTTAACTTTGCTCCCAATCTTCTCTCACAGGAGGAAATTTCTAACTATCATGACCTTTGTGGAACTGAATCTGGTGCGATTCACTCATTCCGTGGGAAAAAAGATAGGAGGGGATATGCCCTGTAACTCTCCTTCAGTGGCAAGGTTGCCCGTGTTAGCAAGTAAGACAGGGACTTGAGAGCTTCTCGCTTGTGTAGGAGGAAGGGGGAACATGTGACATCTCTTCAATGCTAAAAGGCACTGACCTTGCACAAAGTGTGGAAGAGAACTGAGCCCAGGCAAAATTCTAAAGGAAACAAAAAATGCTCCCCAAAATGAGTAAAATTGTGGATGAACCAGCAGGATTCCTAAATAAAGGAACTTGAAGGTGGTGGGGAAGACGTGTGATACACACTTGGGAAAACATGAACAACTATCTATTCACCATAAACAGGGAATCAATGGCAAGGCAAAGTAAGAGCACTACCAAAGTCCAACTTGAACGAATGAGTTTGGTTTTTTTTTTGAAAAAAAGATTTATTTATTATATGTAAGTACACTGTCACTGTCTTCAGACACCCCAGAAGAGGGCATCAGATCCCATTACAGATGGCTGTGAGCCACCATGTGATTGCTGGGAATTGAACTCAGGACCTCTGGAAGAGCAGTCAGTGCTCTTAACCACTGACCCATCTCTCTAGCCCCTGAATGAATGAGTTTTACTGGGGTAACTTATAGGGTATGGGGGAGAGATAACTACAGGAGTAGAAATGACTCAAAGGTAGGTGCATTATCAAAAGCCTCTCCAGCATGGATGACAGCTCATGATATTTATTGCACAACTTACA
Organism: Rhynchomys soricoides; assembly: GCA_019843965.1. Taxonomy (NCBI): domain Eukaryota; kingdom Metazoa; phylum Chordata; class Mammalia; order Rodentia; family Muridae; genus Rhynchomys; species Rhynchomys soricoides. The sequence goes on from JADRCH010000075.1 coordinate 3,829,885, forward strand.
GGCAGCTGAAGAGGTTGGAGAGAGCTTGGCTGAGCTTTTTCTGGGCTGCTGGTCTAGTCTGAGAGTATATAGTAGTCCCCACTGTCTATACAAGGTTTGCAGGGTGAGAGGCCTAGTGAATCTGGTTAGTTTCCGGGACTTCGTAAAGCTCTTGACTGATTTATTTCCTGAGTCTTAAGGAGCTTCCCACTGGTTAAGAAATCCTGAGGGTCTCACAGTGGGCACTCCCAGTCCCTGCTCTTCCTAATGGCTCATTTATCTGGAGCTCTTGTCCCCATGGCAGGAAGTCCACAGCCAGGAACAGTTCCGGTCATATAACCCTTCACATCATCCCAAGAATAGGCAGACACTCAAGAGTTGCCTCCAGAATAGGCCCAGTCTCAGAGTTGGTATGGAGTGGGCTTTAGCATGGGGCAGCACTATCTACCTGTGTGTGCCTTAGAGTTTCCTCCAGACTATGGCAGGGATTAGGCAGTAGAGAATTAGGTGGGCACGTGTTCTGAGAAAGAGACAGGGTGCCCAGGTGGCAGGAGGATATGTCTCCTTGTGATGGTTTATATAGGCTTGGCCCAGGAAGTGGCACTGTTGGGAAGTGTGGCCTTGTTGGAGTAGGTGTGTCACTGTGGGTGTGGGCTTTAATACCCTTGTCCAAGCTGCCTTGGAGCCAGTATTCTGCCAGCAACCTTCAGATGAAGATGTAGAACTCTCAGCTCCTCCTGAACCATGCCTGCCTGGATGCTGCCATGTCTCCACCTTGATGATCCTGGACTGAACCTCTGAACCTGCAAGCCAGCCCCAATTAAATGTTGTCCTTTATTAGACTTGCCGTAGTCATGGTGTCTGTTCACAGCAGTAAATCCTAACTAAGACTCTCCCCTTCCCTAGGACCCTTGGGGTCCTGTATGGTAACTGCTGTCATGGTGGTGTCCCCTCCCTGTCAGTGTCTCTCTTGGATCCCAGAAATTGAAGTTTCCCAGTTAACCTAGTTGCATTGATACTTTTAAAAAAAAAAAAAAAAAAAAAAGAGGAGGGGAAGCTTTCCTTGGACCTCACGGACATGAATGGAATGGATGAGAAACCAGTATCTACGTCATCTGATTCACAAGGAGCACTTCGTTTTCTGAGTTTTATTTCAGCCCAGCAGTCAGCACCTCAGGAGTGGGTGCCACCGGAAGCTCTGGGACTTGCTTTGGGTCTATTTGACCTCCTTGAAGGCGAGTCCGCTCCACCTGCAAATCTTCCATCCTTGGAGTTTCCTGCTGAGAGTCCCTTCGGAGGAACTGCTGTGACCTAACCTTGGACACACACAAACACCAGGCATCCCAGGAAGCATCTGCCTGGTCTACACTGCTGCTGAAACTGCTGCTGCGCAGCATGAGTCTCCATGCGCCTAGTGCCACCTTCTGGACATCGCCGATTACTCGTCCCTGGCAAAGGTGAGAAACGGAAAGAACAAAACAAAACAAAACAAACAAACAAAACCAAACAGGTGGCAGCTTGGCTTGATCCCTGGGAGACACCCCTAAAGAGGTGATGACCTGAGTGAGGAGCCAAGCCCCAGTGAGGACTCAGGCTGAATGCCCAAGGCGCCTCTCTAGTACCCAAGCTAGGTCACAGGGCTCAGGTTTTCCCCAGAGGCTGCTTTCAGAGCCTCCAAACAAAGTGCTCTTTTATATCCAGTCAGCTTGCCTAGCCGCAGAGCTGCGCTTCCAGCTGGATTGCGTAGACTGGTTCTCTGCAAGTAGAGATACTATAACGTTGGTATTTTGAAACAAATGTAATACTTGCCGGCACAAAGAACAAACACAGTTTTATGCGTCTGCATTTACTCTTTTGCCAATGTGAGAACAGTGTGGGTACCAGCAGTGCATAGGAGAACAATGCATGCCAGAGACCCTGGAGTCAATCCAGCACCAAACACCAAAACACTCGTGTGGTTTCGTGGAAAGAAGACAGATGATTCAGCTCATAGCCCAGCGTTCAGTCGGTGACACTTCCTCCTCACCACCCCCCCACCCCCCGAAAAGATGAAGAGAACGAGTTACTAATATTATTCAACCAAGCTGTGCTGCTTAATGCTCATCAGAGCTATTGGGAGAGAGGGGCTAGTCACGGAATAGACTTTCAGATGTCTCTGAAAGTCTAGAGTGGCTAACATGCAAGGATGGGACCTGGGCAGAGGAAGGGGGGAAGGGCAGATGGTAGAGGTGAGGAAAGAGGAGACAGCCCCAGGGGAACCAGGCAGCGCCAGTTGGCTTGAACCCTGCTGTTCCTCACTGGGAAAAGACAGGTTGGTGGTTTCTTGGCCTTTTTGTTCTGTTTTTGAGACAACCTTACTTACCCTACAGTCTGACTTGAATTCTGTGTAGCTTAGACCTTGAATCTGTGGTGATCCTCATGCCTCAGCCTCCCAAATACTTCACCAAGCAATCTTTTTACTCTTTTTCTCTCCAAGGACTAAGTAGTTTCAAGTACAGGGGAAGAGCTGACAGGAAGTGGAGGTTTGGCAGGTCGCATACAAAGGAGAGGCCGTGACTTCTTCCCTACAGTTCTAAGGAGTGCACAGAGGTAAACCTACAGGAAGGGTGGGCACCCTTGTGTGCTAGGTGGAGGGTCTTGGTGAGAACTGTCTGTGGAAGCCTAAGGAGACATGGGGAGGTGTTGTCCTGAGGAGCTTTAAGACCAGTCTCTGCTGACTAGAGAAGCAGAAAAAATCCACTTGGGTGTCTGGAAGCAGCACCCTCTCCACCTTGACCTCCACTCCCCTTCAGCTCAGCCAGAAAGCATTTGCCTATTTGCCTACAAGAAAATCCAGAGTAGTCAGGAGACACCTAGGTGAGGTGTGACTCCAAGTGGCTTTGTGGGAGCAGAAGTATAGTGACTACAAGCACTCAGCCTTTAGCTTGATGTTACCTGTGGTCAACATCGGCACACAAGAACCATGTGAAGGTTAGTGTTGATCAATGTTGTAAGGTCCAGACTTACCTGGGGGATGGGTCTCTGAGCATGCCTGGAGAGGGAGTGTTTTGATTGTTGAGTAAGGTGGAAAGACCTATCTACTGTGGATAACACCATTCTGTGGCCAGGAACCCTGTTCTGTATGAAGTGAAGAGAGGCCGCTAAGCAGCATGAATTCAGCATTCTCTGCTTCTTAGCTACTGAAGCAACGTGACCAACTCCTCAAACTTGGCCTTTATGATCTCCCTACCATAATGGATTGTAACCTGGAACTGTGAGCTAAATAAACCCTTTCTCCCTTATGTTGCTTCTACCAGAGTATTTTATCACACCAACAGGGAAAGAAGCTAAGGCTAACCACCTTTAACACAATGTGCACACACCTAAGCACTTCCCATTAGCTTATGAGCTTGGTCATTACAGAAGGGAGATTTCTCCAGCCATGTTTCTGCAGGTGGAAGTAGCGGGCAAAGAGCTGATCTTGGTTGGCATTGTAATTTTCTGGATACATCCAAGGAAAGCTGTGGGTGGGTGGGCGGGCTACCGATTATAACCAAGAACCACAGAACCCAAGCAGTGTTTGACAGGAAAAGCAGCGGTGAAGACACATCAGAAAACCACACCATGTGCCACATAGACAACGTGAACAGCAAAGCACACCCTCATGGTGTTACTTACTGTGAGTGTTAAACCACGTGAGCAGGTACCTGTGGTCTGTAAGCAGCACTAGGGGAAGAGAATCTCCCTATCATCATGACCAATTTCATGATCTTTAACCTCCAGAAGGTCCAGAGGGGCACATGGTATTGTGTGGCCCATTCTTCTTTTCTCAAGGGTAGCTTTCTCATACCCACACTCTCTATTTCCTCACATACCTGACCATAGGAGAAGGATACTAAGACTGAGGTATGGGTCCTAATCACCAGGCCCATTTTGTAGGGATCCACCCAATAAGCATTGTTTCCCCCAGTCTGGAGGGAATACTTCGATGCTATCCACCCCAGGTCTGGCAGGGTTACTCTGATGCTAATTCACAGGTTGAATATGTTGTTTATGGACAATGGTATTTTGCATGCATTCATGCCTTGCTTTTGGTATATGCAGGGTTATGGAAACTAACCATGGACACTGTCCTTCCCTGTCCTGTCTTTCCATCTGCCTCAAGGGGAAGATTTAGAATCATATAAGGAGCTAAAGGCATAACCCAGGCCCTTCTCCTTGGGAGGGCTGAGAGACTCAAGTGATACCTGAGGTCATTCACTGCAGCTCGAGCCTCTGGAATACTTTAGGTCCCACTTCACTGTTAATCATCTTCTCTCCGTAAGAAGCACCTGGCACAGAGAAACCATGAAAGAGGGATGGCCTTTGAGCCAGATACTGAACTCCTCAGAGCCTCAGTGCCTCCTTGTTAGGGCCACAGAGAGAGGAGTCTCTGTACTCCAGAGCCAGGGTCCTGTGGTTCAGAGCCTTAACCGAACTGATTTAGTGAGCTTAATACAGATTAGACAAAAGGCTATTAAAATGCATCAGCTTCCCAGTAGCACTCTAGACTGATCACTGTATAAACTAGTAGGTGTGTCCTTAGTAGCTGTGATTGTTAATATTGTCAGCTGGACAATCTGGAATCATGAGACAAACCTCTGGGTATACCTATAGGGTTAACTAAAGTGAGAAGACATATTGATTGTGGGTGGTATCATCTCATGGGCTGGGGTCCCAGAGGGCATAATAAGGAGAAAGCCAGTGCCTTCTCCGCTGTGCTGGCTGTTGTATTTGTTCTTTAGTTTTTGTTTTGTTTCATTTTGTTTTTCAATGTGACATAAGCTGGAGTCATTTGGGAAGAGAATGCCTCAGCTGAGGATTGCCTCCATCAGATAAGTCTGTGGGCAAGTCCGTGGGACATTTTGTTGATTGATGACTGATGTGGAAGAGCTCAGCCACTGTTGGCAGTGCCATCCCGGGGCAGGAGGTTCTGGGTGGGGAAAAATAAAAACAAACTGAGCAAGACAATAAGCAGAGCTCCTCCATGGACCCTGCTTCATTCAGTTCCTGCTCCAGCTTCCCTCAATGATAGACTGTAGCCTGTAAACCAAATAAGCCCCTTCTCCCCAAGATGCAACAGCAACTGAGAAGCTAACTAGAACACAGACTGTCTCTCCTTGGACTGTAAGCTAAACCAAACCCTTCACTTCTTGGGTCTCTTTTTGTCAAATATATGGATGCAGTTAACAACAAAAGAAACAAAAACAGTACCAAACACTTTTTAAAACCCAAGTCTCAAGAGTTGATTCTGCCAAGTTGAATGTCCATAAAGATTGATGCCTAGGTGTCCACAGTCCACACAGTCCAAGAATGGAGTCGTATGAGGATTCTGAGTACTTTAAAACAAGAGTCTTCTGACCTCAGTTTCTTCAAAAGCATGAACTTGTTCTTGGAATGTGTTTTTGTGTTCCTTCCAGGTATAGTGGATAGGAGTGAGTTTACTTCTGATTACTCATTACAGCTGGCTATCGTATTTGTTTATTTGCCTCTATGGGAAAACATGGGGTTTTTTTTTGCCCCATGGGACTTCCACATGTAGCTTGTCCACCACATGCAGGTGGTCTTCCACATGCTACTTGCCTACCACTTGAACCTCGTTCTTGTGATTCTATGATTTACTCATGTGGCCCTACTTAACCCTCAGAGTATAAATTGTCTGATACTCTGAATAAACTCAGCTATTGTGTGAGATTTTAGTCCACCTCATTTATTGGCTTTCCAGGTCCTATTGCCTCTAAAGTGGAAAATACCTAGGAGTGAAGGTATCTTGTTTCTTAAGCCTGGGAAAACCCAAGTAAGAATGAATTTTGTGTAAAATCTATAAGAAATCAAAGCTGGAGGGATGGCAGGCATTCATGAAGTACCCCCAGGGGATGGTCTGTGGGAATATGTTTGGAGTGCCATCCTTTTAGCAGGGAGATCAGGCTGAGCATCTTGCAGGTCAGCCTGATGCATTCCTTGGTCCCTCAACACTTGGTAGCTCAAGGGAAAGTCAAGGGTACAGCTTCTGTCCCACTGGAAGGTTCTGGCATTGATGGCATGGTTTCTGAGAACTCAGAAGCACAGTACTAGGTAAAACCCAGAGTCACTGGGGGAGACCTGGAAAGAAAGGGTCAGAAAGAACAGAGAGGGGCAGTGTCAGAGCACTGACTCCTCTCTGCAAGGTCTCAGGAGCAGTTACTGTTGGGTAATGAACCCTGTCAGAGAGATGCTGGAATTATAGAATCTGGCAGAGTTGCAAAGTTGAGCTGGGCCTTTGGATTGAATCAAAATATGGATGTGATATCAGGTCCCTGAAGGCCACAGAGTCAAGATAGAGGACTACAGGACCAAGAAGGTGAGCTACAGGAACTCTCCAGACGGATAAACAGACGTACAGCTGGGAATTTAAGAATACTGTATCCACAGCTGTGGCTGAGCTGAGCCCTAAGGACAGTTTTGAGAGTTTCTGTTTGTCCTTCCCTTGATGCACAAGGCAGTTGATCAGATGGCAGGTTGGTTGTAGCCTTTGCTGTTACAGCACTTGGTCCTCCTCTTTATGAGGTCTGGCAAGGGCACTGCATCCTTCTTTGGTTTGGTGTATTCAATAAGTTCACTGACCTGGTCTTTGGAATTTGATGTTAATATGCTCATGAGTTCATATTTTTTCCTCCACGGCATATACATAGAGGTAAGAAGGCAACTTCCAGAAGCCAACTCTCCCCTTTTACCACATGGATTCCAGGGATCAAACTCAGGTGATCAGGCTTAGTGACAAAAACCTACTTAGTCATCTGTTAGGGAATATTTGCTCTTTGGGGAGGGCTGGACAATGTACAGCTCAAATAAGACCACAATGACAAACCAAAGTTCAATTTCACCAAAGTTCATGAGTTTATTACAGAGCAGCGGGTGAGGGATTATGGGTAAGAGTATAGGTCACCTTAAAATAGACCCTGGAAAGTATATTGTACCTAGCAGGTACAATGGCTTCCCTGTGGCTGCATAGATGGAGCCCCCTCCTCTAGCCCTTCCCTGAGATTGTCCCAAGGCTAAGTACAATTAGGACAGAATTGTATATAACTGCTTTGAAGAGCTGGCTAAATACCCAGGTGAAGGTCCTCTGACCTTCCGTAATTTTTTTGAGTCTTTCTTAAACTTAAGTCATTCCCTTACAGAGACTGCATCTAATGAGATTAGCTAAACACATCTATTCAACTCTATATAATAAACACCGTAAACTTACAGCATGCTGCAGCTTCTCCAGCTAAAGCCCAGACCACCAAACCCAGCTCTGTCTGTCTGTCTTTTATTCTCCCACATCCCCTAGTCAGCTCAGTCCTTGGAGCCATCCAAGGACTTGGCAAACTAGTATAAATGCAAAGCTAGCTGGGAAAGAAGAGATGGTTCTAAGACTAGTGTTGACTTTCTGCCTGTGTCTTTATTGGCTTTTCAAGGGCATACTTGCCCTGAGTTGGTGGGATGTGGTACATACAGGACTGCTCTCTAGCTGCTGATCAGTGGAGGGAGCAGACTAGGCTACATTTATTTAACTTATCTTTTATAAGTTCAGTTTTTAAAAGCCTAAACAGTTTAATTTACTAATTTTTGTGTATATTAATGTTTTGCCTGCATGTTTTTCTGTGTACCATGTTTGTGTTGCCCAAGGATGCCAATAGAGACCATTTTACCCTCTGGGACTAGAGTTACAGACTGTTGGGAGTCATTATGTGTGTGCTGAAAATTGAACCCAGGCCCTCTGCAAGAGCAGCAAGTGCTCTTAGCTGCAGAGCCATTGCTCTAGCCCTTTAAAAAACTTGTAGTAATAGCTTAAGACTCAAACACATTGTACACCTGTACAAAATTGCTTAAATCTTTATTCTACAATCTTTTTATGTCTTCCGTAAACGTAGAAAACCTAACACATGCACACACACAGACACACACACACACACACCACAGGCCTAGGCCTGTACAGGGTCAGGATTCTCAGGTCCCTTATCTACCACTTTTGCAGCTCATCCTATTGGAAGATATTCAGGGACAGCAACATTTATGAAGGTGTCTTGTCCTAGCAGGACAGCATGTTCTTCTAGGAACCTTGCTGGAGGATGAACCTGAGGCTGTTTTAGAAGTTTTAAAAAAATAATTTTTATTTTTTGTCTCAGTTCCAGAGATCAAACCAGGATTCCATGGATGCTCGGCAAGTACTCTACCACCAAGTTCTTTCTCCAGCTCCTGCCCTCTGTTTGATTGGGATGGAGTTTCTCAACTGGCTTGAATTTGAATTTGAGATCCTCCTGCCTCAACCTTTTGAGGCATTACAGCCTAGCTGACTTTGTTTTATAAGTAGAAGTACATTCTAAACTAGTGATAGGAAGTATAGTACAAACATAATCTCATTACAAAGTCTTATAACTAAGTATTAGGAACTCTATACACTGATGTAAGTGTGTTTTAATATGATCCACAGCACATAGATTTGTTTACAACAGCATCAGTACAACACATGAAGACTGTGTCACGATACAATATTGCAACTGGTGCGATGTCACTGGGCCAGTGGAATTTTTCAGCTCCCATTACCTTGTAGGACTACCAGTGCATCTGCAATCCTCAGTGCTTTAGTGCTTTTGACTAAAGCCTCATCGTTCCTCAGAAGCCATCTGCCTTGTGTTTTGAGACAGGTTCTGTCACTGGGACCTGGAGCTCCACAATTAGCCTAGGCAGGTTGGTCAGCAAGCCCCAGGGATCTGCAGGTATACACCATGCACTCTGTTGCGCTCTCTCTCTCTCTCTCTCTCTCTCTCTCTCTCCCTCTCTCTCTCTCTCTCTCATCATATCACATCTGCAATCAGGAAGCAAGCACGCCCAGAACTAAACCTAACCTAGATAATCTTCCACAGGTGTGCCCAGAGGCTAGCTCCTTAGGTGATTCTCTGCCCTGTCAAGTTCAGAGTTTACACTAACAGCCACACTAAGCAAACACTATACGATGTAGCCTTTCATGGAGGATTTTGCTTTTAATTTGTGACTGAACCCAAGACTTTATGCATAATGCCAAGCTAACCAAAGGGTTACCTCAAAAACCCTTTTGATTTTTTGATGTGACCTCACATAATATAATTGAGAAGACCCCCTTATTTTCTATTTCATCCATGCATACAGTACATTGAACCTATTCAACCTTCCACCTTTTCCCCTAAGTCCCCTCTGATGTATACCCATCACCCCAATCCCATTGACTTCCAACTTATTTGTTTGCTTGTCTGTTTGTGAGACACTCTCTAGGTAGCTCTGCCTGTCCTGGAAAGTAGACCAGTCTGGCTCCAAGTTCACAAAGTTCCGCATGTCTCTGCCTTCTAAATGCTGAGATTAAAGCCATGTGCCACCACACCCATCCTTGCCTTTCTAAATTAGTGGCACAGGCCTTACTTACATCTCAGTACTCAAGATGTAGAGGCAGGCTGATGGGTCTCTATGTTTGAGGCCAGCCTGGCTTACATAGTAAGTTCTAAGATAGCTGGACCTATATATAGAGACCCTGTCTCAAATAAATAGATATAGATAGATAGGTAGATAGATAGATAGATAGATAGATAGACAGACAGACAACAGACAATCACCCACCATATCCATCTTGTGCTGTCTGTATACTCATGAGTGTGGGGTTACTCAGTGAAGTATCATCCAGGGCCATAGCCTTAAAGAAAAGTGAATTTCCTCCTCCCAGAAAACTTTAACTGTCCTCTGTAGCCAGTGGTGGGAGCCCACCAGTGACAGGCAGTACTCAGCACAGCAGCTCCAAATGCTGTCATTGGACATGCTTTCTTGTGAATTACTCTTCAGTAGACAAAAGAATAAAACGAGTTGGATGCTACCACTATATTACTGTAAACCATTACAATGTCTGTGAAACATACACTTTCTCTACAAGCAGTTTGTAGGCAAATTCAGCAAACAAGGAATCACAAAGGAGAACCAAGTCATCAGGGAAACTGAGTTAGAGAAGGAGGCAGGTAATTTGTGTGCCTAGAAGTTTAGACAAAGAATGAATACTTCTTTAATATCTGTCTTGTGTAATATCCCAATGTACAAATAAATGTGGGGATTAGACAGAATTCATGTTTAACTGGGGTCCTAGTTGGTTTTTTTCCCCTAGTTCAGTGTAGTTTTGGGGTTTTGGTATATATGGGGACTTGCATGCGCACCTTAAATCTGGCAATCCTTCATGCAGAGCTCTGAGCATCTGTTGTGAGTCACCTGCTGTGATAGCCAAGCCCAGGGATCACAACACCAAGAAGTTTAGGGTCTGCACCTCATATATCAGAAGATGAAGCCCTGTGTTATCTCCACCAGCCCCTCTTCACAGCATTAGGTTCCACAAGTTCCCTTTTCCCACCTGTTTTCAGTACCCTAGGGTAGTAGCTGTTTCTGCAGTGCTCAGTCATAATCCCCAAACACACAAACCCAAGCACTGTAATCCTCGGGGATGAAATTCAGAAAAATATAAATCCACAAAGTCTAGAATTCTCAAAATTACATTTTCAAAAGATTAAAATTCTGAATGCTGGAATCCTAAGAGCTGAAGTTTCCAAAGTGTAATTCTTATTAAAATAAAATGCTCTGTGATAGGAATGTTAAGCAGTTGCACTGCGTCAGGTGGAACAAATCCCTGAAAACCTGGTAAAGAATTAGCCTGGATGGCTGTGAGGAAATTTAACAGGTGCTTTAACAAGGAACTGTAATCTCTCTGATCTGAGTCAGAGGTTAGGAGCTAAAGACCTGGGAAAGGAACCAACAGGAGATGTTTTCAACAGAAAACACAGCCAAACCCTCACAGACGGAGAATAAATATTCTTTTCTCACCCCCCAGCCCCCACTCCACAGTAATCCCATTGGCTGAGTTCAAGTAGGCCAAATAAGAGAGGAGACCTGTAAAGGAGCTCAGAGATCAGCCTTCTGGGGCATACAGAAAGGCAGAGACTACTTTTTAATTTTGCTGGAGAGTATTGACAATAAAATAAAACCTAGCCCATCCGAGTTTGGATAACAAGTGTTACTGATGACACAGGTATAGCTTAGCCACTCGTGTGACACAGGCCGTCTACCTGTCTAGCTCTCAGTAGAACACAGTAAGATTGCAGACATAGGAGCACCCTAATTCTACAGGACTTTTAAACTGGTGGGCACAGTGTTCATCATCCTGGCAAATGTCGAATTTTGCATGGAAATACTGCATTTCCCCCTCTATCTAGTAAGAGACACCATGTCAGTAATACAATGCTGGCAGGCTTTGGGATTACAAGTCTTTCATGGATGTATTCTTTATCCATCATATCGGCAACAGCCAACACGGAACACTTAAGATGTATCCAGCTGGCAAGACTACTCATCACCTGGCCAAGAAGGTTATACCCTTGGGTTCCAAGAAAACAAGAGGCTTGCTGCAGACAAAATACCAAAACAGCCCATTTGTTCAGTGAATTCAGAAAATCTTAAGTCTCTGCCAAAGGAAGGACAGGACAACCAACTTCCAGGACTGGGTTTGAGTAGCTGCTGCAACTCTGCCTGCACTCCTCCCGTGTGTCCCTCCCATGCTTCTCATCAGTCATGGAATGTCTGTGTTCCACAACAGCAACTAATTCTGGGCTACAGTTTGCACGACCCATCCAGCTGGCTGCTCTTTGATCATCAGTGTCAGCTCCGCAATCTTCATTCACCCCTGTAGGATTTTCCTGGGCTCTGCTGAGGAGGACCTCTTCTGTCCAATTCACCAGACAGCCTATCAGCCCAGGTTGTTCTGGTGATGGCATCCTAATTGTGATCCTCCCTTCTTTTCATTTTCTGGCCTCCCAAGTACACGGGCTACCTAATTACAATCAGGAGGGTGTCCAAACCCTTCTGCATTGAGCCAAGGTTAAGGGTGGTACACAGCTCCAGCACTGTTTGGTGGAAATACAAACTGGGGGCCATGGACTAAAAACATAGTATAGCGTGCCTGACACCACGGCTCTACTTCATACTCTCTGCCGAGCTAGCCTAGCTCCCAGCTTTCTTCTTCCACCTAGAAAGACCCCTAGGTTGGAAAAGGAAGATATAATAAATACCAGAAAGTGCTCACGGCTCCTGAAGATGGTGTTTTATATGTGGAGAGAGGACATTTTAGAAGGACTCTTTAGAACTTGCCCTCAGTCAGTTCCTGCCCCACCTCCAAGCAAGACCTTCTAGGCCTTTTAAGGGATGGGAAATTAATCATTTAATAATAAATAAAAGCATGTATTTAGAAGTACATTTCCTTCCTTTTGGCCTCAAGCTTCAGTAGGGAACTGTGTGATCTTGTTTTCATTTAAAATGTTAGTATTTTGTTCAGTGTTCTAGTCAGCTTTAACTGTCAATTTGACACAGCCTAGAGTGCTCTCTGGGGCTATTTGGGTTTGCCTCTTCCCCAACCAAATGTTATGGAGTGACCCTTCTACATTCTAAAGAGCAGAGTCAGTACTACCCAGGCTTCAGGGCCAAGATGCATGTCTATGGTAAGATAGGAATTGTGAATTAATGCCCGAGGGACTTATTGGAACAGTCAAGTGAAGTAGGTGACTGGCCTGTGAAGTCTTTTGGATTTCCCAAGCCTCTTTCACCACACAGCCCCTGTGAAACTTAAAGAAAAGAATTTACTCCTTGTTCACTGTCCGTCATACCTGTTCCGCCTTAATAACATCTCTACAAAGCTGAAGAATTATACCTTCCCATCCTACAATGGTATCATTCAGTTCAGCCCCCATGCTTGTGATACTAAATCTGAATTTACAAAATAAAATTAAAAAAAATTCAATTACCTTACTTTTTACTTGTAGGTTGAAAATTTGCCATGCCAACCAAGTTAGGTGAAAGTAGCTGAGAAAAACTCATCAGTGGGGCAGGCTATATCATATCCTCCTCTGTCCTGAGGTTAGAAATAAATTTGAGGTCGAAAAGAAAGAGACCCCTACTCCAACTATTGTGTTTAGACAAGACAAATTTATGCTTATCAAGAGGGTGTGCTCAGAAGGTTAAAAAGAATCAAATCCCTTGTCCTAAACACACTTTTTATAGTACTTGATGGAAAATATTCACATTTGATTATTTCTTACACTAAGTAGTTGGAAGAGACTTTCTCCGGGATGGGTAGGTTTAGAAGCCTGGTGGTAAGGGCTTGGGCAATTAACATTTGTTGGGTATCTTAGACAAGGAATTTATTCAGAGGTCATTTTCGTTTTTTTTTTTGTTTTTTTTTTTTAGGACGGTTTTGCTCTGTGGGCCATGGAAGAAATATAACCTCCCTTTCATTTCAAAGTTGGAGTACCTTCCCCTGTGTCTCTTTCCCCATCATTCCTTCCTTACCAAGTGGACAAGGCTCAGAGCAGCAATTCAGAGTGTAGGTGGGGGGTGAGGATGGTGATGGGAGTCGGAGCTGGCAATAGAGACAGACCATGGATTGGAAATGAAGCAATGGGTTTGGGACTCAAAGGCCAGGTAGGGTTAGTGTGAGATTTAGGGAGAGGCTTTCAGGATACTAGATATAAAATGTGTGGAAGAAGAGATCGAAGACTCGGTAACAGACTGGCAGGGGTCTGGCTAAGCTTAGGAGATGGGATTTGATGGGAACTGCGAGCTGAAGATCAGAGACAGCACAAGACAGCAACGCCCCCGCAGGGCAGGCCGCGGGGTGGGCGGGGCATCCAGGGGGCGGGGCCGGGTGACAGTTACATAACTAACCTGTGCAAGCGGCCGCGGAGCGGTTCGGGCGGCGGGGGCGGGGGCGGGGCCGGGGTGGTGCCAGGCTGCAGAGGGCCGGGCAAGATGGCTGCCGTAGACGCGGAGACGGGGCTGCTGACCCTTGAGTCGCTGCCCACCGACCCTCTGCTGCTCATCTTATCCTTCGTGGACTACAGAGATCTAATCAAGTAATGGGGCGGCAGTGGTGGGAACGTGGAAGGAGGCAGGGAAGGAGGCCCGGGGTCGCTGGCTGGACGTGGGCTCCCTCCGCAGTAGGGTGACTGCAGGGCGGCCGTTATCCCGCGGAGCACCCGGGGGACTGAAGGAGACTGAGGAGGAGTCTGGGCATCCAGGTCTTACTCCTGCCCAGGCCTAGTTCCCCGGAAACTTAGCGCCCTCTCTCTCAAGCCTCGGCTAGGCCGGGTTGCGGAAGAGAGAGGCTGCTCCCTGGTGCTGCACCCTGCGGACCCTCGCTGGCCCTTTGGGGCCTGGTCTAACGCTGTAAAAAGGCCCCTGTCTCCCTGTGGAAAGGCCCACGCGCATCCCTGTCGGGCCTGGGGTCCAGGATGACCAGAGTCCTCGTGGGCAGGTAGAACGCGTGCGAGGAGGCCTGCGACCTTCTGACTCTCTGATGCCATCGTGATCGTGGGCAGCATGTACTTTCTCTTGCGTCTGCGACTTTTTTGGCTGTCAGTTTTCCTTTTTATGGTGGGTGGTTGGATTTTGTGTTTTGTCACCGACTTCCGGTGAGGCCTTACAGGTGACTGCAGTTACCTCAGAGTTTCCCAGATGACCAACATTTACCCCAAAAATAAACACTGGGCATTCGAGAATTCTTCCAGAAATCAGGACTGTTTTAGAGTGGAGGGACAAATGGCCCTGCTGTGCTCCCCTTTCTTGTCATCCTCACCCCCTGTGTCAAGATTGTTTACATTTTTGACAGCATGGCCTGGGTTTCTTGTGCTTCCGTGTATATTTGTAGAGGGTGCAAAATGGCCCTCTCATATGGGGAAGACACGTTTTTGTTTTTTGATTGATTACTGGATCCTGGGCATTTGATGATTGTGTCCTCTGTTTTTAGGGGCCTTTAAGAAGTACAGATTTCTTAGAGTTACAGGTAGCTGTTGGTTGGGCTAGCTAAGTGGTGGCAGAGGTATTTCCTGGATTTTCTGTTGTGGTCTTCACTCATTTCTGCTAAGACATTTGTCTTTCCAGAAAACATAGTTCCCTCTACTCAGCCTGTACTAACACAGAGAAAGTTTTTCTGTAGGAAAGGCTGGCCAGCTCAAATGTATTTCATCTGAAATATTCTATTGCTATAACTTGTTATTTAGACAGCCTTCTTTCTTTGATTGCCAGAGTTCTCTTCTAAAGACCAATCTGGCTGTCATTCTTCTTAAAAGCCCATGATAGATAGCCCTGTTTACACACTGGGCCCTGAACCTCCGCAGTATTTACGGCCCTTATCCAGTAGCTTCCTGTCTAAGGCCTTCTCCCCCACTGTCGTATATGCACAGTCCATCAGACGGCATACCACACACTCGCACATAGTTGTGTATGCCCTGACCCTTGTCTGGAATACTTCACTGTCCTCAATTTAGCAGCCTTACTCTCCCACTATCTCCTCCAACTACAGAGTTTGTAGTAACAGAGTGTGTACTGCCAGAGAGTGAGGGTTGTTTGTGTTTGTATTCTTTTGCTCAGGTTTGTTGAATGTCTGTCTGCCATGTGCCAGTTAAATGTAGGATTGCAATAGTGGATTAGAGAGATAGGGTCTTTTGTATGTAGCTTGACTACTATAGACAAGATGGAAAGTCAAACAAGTGTGTAATTACAAGAGAGGCCAAGTATTGGGAAGGAACGTGCAGATTGTACTGGAAAGGAATGTGGAGGACAGGATGATCAACTCACAGTGGAAGACATGATGTGTGGCAGAGCGCACTTCTGTCCTGGTGAAGGGAACAGTATTGAGAGGCTGATGGGTCTCTTAACAATAGTGTGGCCTGTTCAACTAGAAAAACTAGAGAGCTGGTTTTGCTAAAGGTAATGACTGACAGGCAGGCTGCGTGAAGTGTGGCCGGTGAGATCATGAGGACTGTTGTAAGAACAGACTTCAGTTCAAAGCTTTAGGGAGTAATCAGAATTTTAAGCTGAAGTGACATGACCCTCCATAAATGTTTGTGGAAGTGAGTGGAGTCGAATCCTATTTTTGTCTACAGACGCATCCAGCATGCTGCAGTTTCTTTTTTGCCCATTACAGTCTGTCCAACTTTGCCAAGTATATATAGCTTGTTGCCAAGCTCTGATGGTTTTGGTGCTTAACTGTGCTGGGTTGAACTGTATCAGTCTATTGGGAGTTTAATTTTACTCTTAGATAGTATGTTGCTTTCTCCTTATTACTCACAGGGCAATTATACTAACTTACATGTTAGGTAGATTTTAAAAGATACTGCGTTGCAGCTTTATAGGTAGTAAGTAGGAATAAGAATAATAAATGGAATTAAAATTTAAAAATTACTGTTTTAATCTTTGATTTTTATTTCCCCCCTTTTATCCTAACTGAATCTGGTTACTGCCAGTTGTTGCTATGTTAGTCGAAGACTTAGCCAGCTATCAACTCATGATCCACTGTGGAGAAGACATTGCAAAAAATACTGGCTGATATCTGAGTAAGTATTCTGTGAACATTCCTTCCTTTGTGAACATGATATAGGTTTTTTTGAGTAAATTTTTCATTGTTGGACACAGGGACTCATTCTCTGGTCCAGGCTGGGAGTCCTTCTGCTTCAGCCTCTTCTGTGCTGGGATTACAAGTGTGAACTACCACACTTGGCACTAGAGCAGTGGTTCTCAACTTTCCTAATACGTCGACCCTTTAGTACAGTTCCTCATGTGGTGACCCCAACCATACAATGATTTTTATTGTTACTTCATAACTGTAATTTTGCTTCTGTTATGAATCATAAGGTAAATATCTGATATGCAGTATGGTCTTAGTGACCCCTGTGAAAGGATTGTTCAACCCTCAGAAGAGTCATGACCCACAGAGTGAGAACTGCTGCACTAGAGTAACTTTTAATTGATGTACAATAATTGTTCATGGTTATAGAGTATGGACATACTTAACCTGTCTTATTGTATACTGTGTATGTCCATTTCCATCTCCTTAAGTTTGTATTATTCATTGTGTTTGTACCTTTACAAAACCTTTCTTTTAGTTCTTTATAACATGTTATAAAACATGCAGTAAATGTTAGGAAACTGTAGCCATTGCATACTAATGCTTCCCCTTCTAGTTAACTCTGTTTCCAGTGATGCTCTGACCCCCTGCCTTTTCCCCTTCCAGCTGCTAATGCAGAGTATACAGTTTTGAATCCTGACCTTGGACTACTATCATGCTATTATGTACTGGTTTTCCTTTCCAACCCTAGTTTCTGTTACTGGGTCCAGTCAAAGTTACCGGATTGCCAGAATAAAAACATAGATGACAGCGAGATTTAGGAGATGTGGCGGGAAAGGCAGGGATACCTAATGTGTTTCTTCAGTTATGGGGGGTCAGGGGCATTAAAGTTGGGGACCATTTTTAAAGCTGAAAGTCTTAGTTGTAGCAAGGGAAGTTAATAACAGCTATCAAGTATTGGAAGGAAGGAAAAATAGGAAGGGGGAATTTGAAGGGTTGCTAAGTGCTCATCTTTCACTCGGGACATTACCGGCTGTATATAAAAATTTTAAATCAAGGACCAGAGGTATAAGGATGTAGGAATATAGAAACAGTTTCCATAAACAACCTCTTAGAACGACAGCCTTTTTTTCCTCACAAGCTCAGTTTTTACAGTGCTGGGATTGTACTTCACTCATACTAGGGGAGCATTCTATAGTTACTTACACCCCAGCCTTATTGATAATAGCTGCATGTATTTATATTAATGCCATATATTAATAAAAATATGCTTTATTCCCTCCGTAACCCCCTCCCCAAAAACAAACAAAACAAATCAAATGTACACCTGGAATCCGGTGTGTGGTACACGCCTCATCTACACTTGGAGGACTGTGGTAGAAGACCCTGAGTTTGAGCTAGCCTGAGTTATATGCACTGTTTCAAAAGAAGCAATAAGCCTCTGCTTTGATTTCTGCTTTCCTTCATATCTAAACCTTTGATTCTACATTCCTAGTCTTCATGGTGGCACCCACTCCTGAACCCCAGGCGGAATTAGGAGTCCTCCTGGGTGCTCAGGCTTTCCCGGTGTTCACATGATCACTAGCCTTCCTGGCTAGTGCTTCCGCATGTTTCCACTCCTTTCACCCAGCTTGCTTCAGTTTATTGCTCCTCATGAGGACTGCTTCAGAGCTTTCCTGTGTCTTCTGTAGTGTTCCTGGTTTTCACCCTTAAGTCTCTCTATCCCCTTCCACCCCCCAAACCATAGCCTCCTCAACTCTCCCCTTTCGGCTTCCCCTTAAGCCCTTCAGTGGCTCTGCATTTTCTGTAGGAAACAGTGTAAGTCCACTTGACAGTGCTTTCAAGTACCCTTTGTGGTAGCTCATCCTCTGTGAAGTTTACACTTCATTCTTTAAAGGCTCATGGTTACACCATGAGCCTTTTTTGGTGGGAAAAAAGTGTACATTTTTTAATGTCCTCAGTGGCCAAGTGAACACTCAAGAAATGTTTATATAATTAAAGCAATGAAAGATGTTAAATCATGTATTTGTTTTGGTTTATTCTTCTCTGGCTGATCCAATATAGATGTGCTAGAGAAATATTATGCCATTAAGTTCTAGATATTCTCAAAAATGGGACAACTACATGTGCCTTTTGTATATTTGTAATTGAAGCCAGATTCAGTAGCACACACCTGTAACCTCAGCACTTGGGAGGTAAAGGGAGGGGATCATAATTCACGGTAGTCAGAGCTACATACCCTGTCTCAAAAGTTTGTTTTCAACTGATACCTTTTTTGGAGTAAGTTAAAATTTGTACTGATATACTATTCATATATTTTGTTAAGAACTGGGAAACTTGAAAAAAGTTAAGCAGAAAATGAGAAAATAAGTGACCAATAGCCCTACCATGACAGTAGTAACTATTCAATTTTTTTGATGTATCATTTCTTACTATCTAGTTTCTCTTTGTAGCTAAGAAATAAGTTAAGAAAATAAAAAGTCAGAGTTTCCACAAACTCCCAATAAAAGTGTGTTGGTAAATATAAAAAATACATGCTAAGCTGGGTTTGTGGTACACTTTTTTAATTCTGCCACTTGACAGCTAGAGGCATGAAGCTCAGAATCAAGGCTAGCCTTACTTCGATAGTTGAAGGCCAGCCTATACTACATATGAGCCTATCTCAAAAGATAAACAAAGGAAAAGAGGAAAGATATGTTAATGTCATTTCAAAAGTTTTTTTTAATCTTGTTTTTTAAACCTAGGGAAGAGAAAGCCCGGAAGAATCAGTGCTGGAAATCTCTCTTCATTGATACTTACTCAGATGTAGGGCGATACATTAACCATTATGCTGCTATTAAAAAGGCCTGGGATGACCTCAAGAAGTACTTGGAGCCCAGGTGTCCTCGGATGGTTTTATCTCTGAAAGGTACTGGGAACACAGCGTCCCCCAACCACATTTTACTTAGTAAAGAAGTAGTTTAAATAACTTCGGATCCACTGTGTACCTGACTAATCCAACCTCTTCCAGGTCACCATTCCCACTTTGTTACTAGCCAAGGAAGCATAATGCTGATAGTGTTAGAAAAGCTTGACCTTTTTGATTGGCCTGGGAACCCATATGGTTATTAGAGTAAAAAGCTGAACTACTTTATCATTATATTTTTTTTTATATAAAAAATGGTGCTAAGATTTCTTGAAAATAACCATTATGATTTATTTTTATTTTTTTGCAATGATGAGGATTGAGCCCAGGGCCTCATGCATTTTAGGCAAGTATTCAACAATGGAACTATACCCGCAGTCCTACAAATGATTATTGTTATGTGTGATATTTTTGTGGCATGCGTGTGTGTATACACGTTCACATGGATGTACTCACATCCATGTGTGGAAGTCAGAGGACATCACGTCTTTCTGGATTGTCCTCTGCTTTATTTACTGAGGTCCGGTTTCTTCCTGAGCTGGCTGGTTGAGCTAGTCTAGCTAGCCAGTTTCCCCCAGGTATTCCTGTCTCTACCTCGAAAATGCTGGGTTACAGGTAGGTTGCTTCACATGCTCAGCTTTTATGTGGTTTCTGGAGAATCCAAACTCCAGTCCTCATGCGTAGGTGACAAGTGCTTTATCCACTGAGCCATTTCTCCAGCCCAAGATTATTTTTTAAAACTTGTATCAATACCTTTTTTTGTGTCTATCAAATGTTAGGAAAGCACCTGGGTCTTTGAGCATGTAAGAATAACATAGAATGAGAAAAACTTTTTGTTTGGTGTTTGCAAAGTAGTGAAACTAAGGTTCGAATGGGGCTGATCTGACCCCAGGTTTATGCTCTAGTATATTGTCTAATTGTGGCTAGAAATATTAAGTTATTTCTGTGTGATTTGTTAATACCTATAAAGGAACATTTGTTACTGCTCATCTGCTTCCCACTTGAAGTTTTCCAGACTTACTCACTAGGTGGAGCCATGTACATGCTTTGGTTTTGTGAAGGTAGCGTTGGAGTCTGTTCTTCTCATTAGAATCTGTCTTTCTGAGATAGTGTTCCTTTCTCTTCAGATTCCCACTGCAATGTCTCATGAAAATGTCACATTCAGACAAGTCATGATGCGTTTCTTAGAAGGTAGAATACATGGTTTTAGTAGATGGAGTAGGGTGGAACCCTGGGAGTCCCCCATTAAAATCCCAACAGCTTATCCACTAAGAAGCAATGAGAAATAACATTCACCTGGCATGGGGGTAGTTGCTTCTAGAGAACAGATGTCATCTGAAAATAAGTCTGCGTGTGATAAGTAAAATAGGTAATAGTTTATAGTAACTGTTACTAAATACAAAGGTAGGCAGGAAGCTGTTTTCTATGACCTCGTTTACTTTCCAAAAATCCTGTAAGGAAGATAATTATTGTCTTTTTGTAGGGTTACTACTAACGTGGGGCATAAAGACAAGGTTTACCATCAAAAAGTAAAAGGTAAAGTCAGGAGTTGACTAGGGGCTTCACTTTGGAAGTACAATCTTTACTGCAGTTGTGGTTGCAGGGAGAGCACTTAGCCCATTTTGTTTAGAATATCTAAGGTCTCTTTAAACCGTCACTCCATATTAGGGCATTTGGAGTGTGAGAGTGCAGTATGGTGGCTCTTTTGGACAGACTTATGGCTCCTTTTTCTTTTGTGCATTGGTACTCCTAGGCTCCTGTGTCTGTTCTGTATCTAGCTGTCAGATTCCTCGGCTACTTCTTCTCTGCTCCTAGGTGCCAGTTCTTGGGGCTTGTCAGGAGTTTTGGATTAATGTTAACTTGGAATATTTGCAGTGCTGGGGATAGTAGGAATTTCAGGCTCTGAGTTCCACACTAAGTTAAGAACGTGGCTGACAACCTCAGGAGCCACTGCCTCCTTCAACTTTGAGGTTATATAGGTGTCAGGTTAAAAGGGAATTAGCAGCAGATAGGCATAGACTTGGGTAAAGTTTATGGAGCATCTTGAGGTTGTTAGTTGTGTATTTTCAAATCATATTTCCTTGTATATTGGCTTAGAATTGAGGTGGAGTTTAATAATCCTTTAAAGGAACAAACAGTAAATATTTTAGAGTTAGGAGGACCGACTCATGGTTTCTGTGACAGAGACCTGTGTATAGCCCTGCTGGTAGGCTGTTGTTTCTGGAAACCAGCCTTAGACAATACAGAAACAAATGGGGGTGGCTGGGTTCCAATAAAAAGGATCTAACCTCTCAGCTGTTATTTACCAAATCATGATTAATTACTAGTGCCTTCACCTCACATTGAAGAAAAGATACAAAGAGTTTAGGTGACCTGTTTAAGGACCAGTAACCAGTAAGCAACAGAGATAGACTCCAGTCTCGGCTTCTGATAAATCATCGTTACAGCCTTCTCTCTGAGTAGGTGAAAGGGGGAGAGAGTAGGTGAGTTTTATTGAAGGCAGTAAGGCACTTCATACGTGAATGTGCACATGGCATTTCCCTCCTTCCACAGTTCTCTCCGGGGGGTGGGTGGCATTAACTCATTGTTTTGGGGAACGAGATCAAACAGATGCAGTATCTCTCACACACACACACACACACACACACACACAGAGAGACAGACAGACAGACAGACAGACAGAGACACACAGAGACAGATCCACAGTAAGTAGTGGGGCCAAGGTAAGAACCAGTCTGGCTTACTATAATAGAGTGTCTCTTTCAATCTTAATTTTACTGAAAGGTAAACATATATCTTCCCTTATGTTAAGGGTGGGTGTTTTTACTTCTTAATCTTACATAGTAAATAGTCTAACATGTTAGCATACAAATGTTAGCCTCTTTCCTTAGCCAACATACTACTCTGGTTTCTGTTCAGCTTGGTTTCTTTTCTACCAAACTCTTTATTTTTTACATTTTCTTTTGTATGTATATGTAGTGTGCATATATGTGCATGTTTATGTGTGTGCCCACTTGTGTGTGTATGAAGACCAGAAGTTGATATGCCTCCCAGCTTCCTAAGTTTTTTCCTACCCTTTTGTTTTGTTTTGTTTTGTTTTTTGAGACAGGGTTCCTCTGTGGAAAGCTCTGGCTGTCCTGAGACTTGCTCTATAGACCAGGCTGGTCTCGAACTCCAAAAGGTCCACCTGCCTCTGCCTTCCAAGTGCTAGGATTAAAGACATTGCCACCACTGCTCAGCCTACCACCTGATTTCTTGAGACAGGGTCTCTCACTAAACCTAGAGTTCGTTGACTAAATTAGCTGGACTGGTCAGTCACCTCTAGGGATATAGATGTCTCTATCTCCACATTCTGAGGTTGCAGTTACTCAGCACAGTGCCTGGCATTAAAGGTTGCTAGGGATCTGAATTCAAGTACTCATTCTGACAGAGCAAGAATCATTATCTTATATAATTATTATATATTTTATAATATATAATATAATTCATATTATATGTTTATATATACTTATAGAAATATATTTATGTTATATAATTAACATATATTAATTTTAGAGTAATTTATATTTACAGAGAGTTCTGTATACTTCTCAATTTTCCTAGTATATCATACTAGAGGACATTTATCAGAACTAAAAATTCATTAATATTTTGTTACTTTCACATTGGATTTAGATTTCATCAAACTTTGCATTAATGTCCTTAGTGTTCTTCCAGGACCCAGTTTAAAGTATCACATCACATATAACTGTCATTTCTTCTTAACCAGCAGTGGCATTTTCTGAGTCTTGTCTTTTATGACTTGAACACTTTTGAGAAGTACTCATGGCATATTTTGTAGAAAATATCTCAGATTGGTTTTGTCTGATATTTTCTTCATGATTGTAGTGGTGGGATTTTAGGAAGATTCTTTTTAATTGAGATGTTTGCCATCATTAGTGATGTTAAAACTATGTAGATATATTCACAGACCACAACATTCAACTCAGTGAGTTATCACAAAGTCAGAGTATTCATGGAAACATTCTCCAGATCTAGTGGTCGAGCACTGTCTGTCCCCAGAGGCCCCTCGTGCCCCTCCCTCTTTCATGGAGACAACACTGTCCTGATGACTCATCCATCCAGCAGTTTTCTGTTGACTTTCTATTCCGTGGTTAAGTATTTTGGACAAGTCAATTTTATTTTGGTTGTGAAGCTCAGTAGTTTTGGTTACAGATACAATATTATGAGTAGATTGAGTTTAAGTTCATTCTCCTGTTGCATGTGTGGGCTATTTCCAGTTCTGACTGTTCGAAATAACAACTTTTTAAGAAAAGATGTTTTTGTGTGTGTGTGTGTCGTGTCTTACTTACATGTATATCTACATGTGTACAGAGTCTGCAAGGCCAGAAGAGAGCATTACATCCTCCAGACCTTAAGTTAGGGTTGGATATTAGCCTGGGTACTGGACCCAGGTCCTCGACAAGAACAGCAGCTGCTCTTCATAGCTGAGCCATGTCTCCAGGCCCTCACTAGGAGTTTTGCATTGATGTCCATGAAGGAGGTTGGCCTCTAATTTTACTCTCTTGCAGTGTTCTTATCAGGATTTTATATCAAAGTAATGCTGACCTTAAGGACAGGATTGTAAGATACATGAGGAAGCACCATCTCTTCTGTTCCCTGGAAGAACTTTGGTTAAGCTTGCTCTTATTTCTTGCTTGGATGATTAGTAAATGTGTCAGCAAGCCGCTCAGCCTGGAGTTTGTTGTGGGAAATTTTTAAATTAAAGATTCAATATCTCTTTAAGGCTTGAGGCTTTCTTTTTTGATAAATTGTTTGTCCAGGAAATTGTCTACTACATCTATGTTTTCAAATGTGTTCAACATCTTTTCATGCTTAGGAAATATATAGCGGTAAAACCTTTCCCGTTTCTGAGTTAGTTATTTGTTAGCACCATTCTTGTGGGGTGGGGACAAATAAAATAAATTTTATCTTTAAAAGTTACATTATTTCTATCAGCCAGAACTGGAAATGACCCAAATGTTTAAATATTTTGGAGATTGGGTCTTTCAGTGGACCTAGCCCACAGATTGGGGTAGACTGGCTGGCTGGCAAACCTCAAGGATTTCTGTGTCTGCCTTCCTAGTATTTAGTTATAGATGTTATCAGGGCATCTCACTTTTTACCTAGGCTCTAGGGATTCTTAGGTTTTCATGCATATGCAAGAAGCCCTTTACCGACTACACCATCTCTTCAGATCTTAATTTTTTAAATTACATTTTATTTAGTGTGTGTAACACATATTCTGTGTTCAGAGGCCAACTTTCGGGAATCAGTTCTCTTGTTCCACCCGTGGGACCCAGAGATGACTCCTGTCCTCAAGCTTGGCAGTTAGCACCTTTATCTTCTGGGCCAACTCACCTGGCCCTGATTTTTATTGTTTTATTTTGTTTGCTTGCTTGCTCATTTGTTTTGGTTTTTGACACAGGGTTCCTCTGTATAGCCCTGGTTATTCTGGAACTAGCTCTGTAGACCAGACTGGCCTAGAACTCACAGAGATCTACCTGCCTCTACATCCCAAGTGCTGGGATTACAGGTGTACGCTGCTACTACTGCCACTGCTCCCTTCCCGTTATTTGTTTTTTTTAAAGACTTAAGGGTTAGAGAGAGAGCTCAGTGGTTAAGAGCATGGGCTTCTCTTCTAGAGGTCCTGAGTTCAATTCCCAGCACCCATATGGTGGCTTACAGTTATCTTCAATGGGATCGGATGCCCTCTTCTGGTGTGTCTGAAGACAAGTGACAGTGTACTCATATAAATAAAATAATTTTTTTTTAAAAAAAATCTAAACCATATATTTTATGTGTGTGGGCATTTTATCTACATGTACATTTGTGCACCATATGCTGTGCTTGGTGTCCGTGGAGGCCATAAAAGGACTTCATATTCCTTGGAAAAGAAGTTACAGATGGCTAAGAGCCACCCACCATGTGGACTCTGGAAATAGAACCCAGGTCCTCTGCAAGAGGACCATCTCTCTAGCCTTTTTTTGTCTCTATTAGTCACTGAGAGATTTGGTGAAATTTCCTACTGTGCAGTGTTCTAAAGTAGCTCCCCAAGAGTTCCAGCCGTTGGTATACATTCACACACTTATTTCTCCTTGAATATTGTCAGTGATATAACAAATCATTTTCATTTCTGTTATTTAATGTATTCTAATTACTTAAAATAAATATTATGGTTAAGTTCCCAAACGAATTGAACTTGAACTTGTTAGTTAAAAAGAAAAGTATCTTGAATGGACCTAACTTCACCAAGTAAATTCCTAAAAGGCCCTGGGTCTTTCAGAAGGCAGAGAGATTCAATGTATGTTTTTCCTGCTGACTCGGAATAAGCAAACAAGCTGGTGTGCTAAGGAGAAGCTACAGAATAGGAAACGTCAGGGGCTTCTAGGCACTGAGGGCCTCCTTGGAAACACTGCAGGTTGCTGAATTCTGCAAATCCTCAGTGAGCTTGGAAGAGGCTCTGAAGCAACACATAGGTAAGATGAGCTAGCAGCCCAGCTGACACCGAGATTCCAACATTGTGATGTAAACAGAGGGTCCAGTTGTACTCAAACTTCCAACCTGTTTGAAGCAAATAGCAAGTGAGTTCCTGGCTTGGTTTCCTGAGGGGTGGGCTCAGTGTTCTCCACCCCCTCTCAGCTAAGCCTATAGTAGGGGGGCCAGGTATGCACTGTGTGGGAGAGGTGCTTCAGTAAGAGCCTTGCCTGGGCTGGCCTAGCCTCACATTTACTTGCAAAATAGGCAAACAAATCAGTGTGTGTGTATATATATGTATGTATGTATGTATGTGTTTGGTAGGTAGTACTTCACTGTTTAGCCTGCTGTCCCCTTTTCAGTGTAATTTCATGAGGAAAAAAATGTGTGTGTGTGTGCTGTGATATTTAGATCCATAAAATATTAACCTTTCACTGTTGTCTTTATGGCAGTTCTCTATTAGTTTTAATAAAGCTGTTTGATTTAAACTCATGTGATCTGAGTGAAGCTGGCCTAGCTTTTCTCTTTGTGTCTAAATTAAGATGAGTATCTTGGGTGGATTTCTTTTAGTGCTTTGGTGTTAAAATTGAAACTAAGTCCTAGCACATTCAGAGCTCTCCCTCTGCACTGCATTCTGCAGCCATTGTTCTTTACCTGGCTGTCCTAATATATTTGAACTTAACCATGCCATTTAAATATGTTCACTCTTTATTTTTGCGCTTTTAATTATGTTTAATTCCTTTGCTTTCCCTTCGTATTTCCCTTTTAGTGTTCATAATATAGATTAAAATATTTATCTTTGACTTATTGAGGTCTAATAGAATTTAGTAGATTACCACTTTCTGGACATTGAAAAAGCTTTAGTTCTGATCATGCCCCTCCCTGTTTTATGGAAGGGTTTTGGGCTCCAGCTCAGGTCTTTGCACATTAGCCCATCACTGAGCCCATCAGAGCTCCTACTATTAAGTTTTTGTGACTTTAATTTTTAGCATATGTCTTAGCCTGGAAACTTGTGGCTAGGATCACAGGACTTTGTCACCACACCTGGCTCTTTGCCTGCTCGTTAGTTAGTTAGTTCTTATATTTTTTGAGGCTTAGATCCTTTGAGTGATTGCAAAGCCTCAAGGTAATAGTGTTTTCTTCCAGAGATTTCCTATTGCTTTTGCTGCAAGTCATTAATGGAGAGCCTGGGTTTCTAGTCTGTGAGAACTGGTTATTTCCAGTTCACTTTCCCCATAGGCTTTCTGTAACCTGGACAAAACCACATTTGTTATTTGAACAAGTGCTTTTTTCTTTGTGGACTCTGAATCCTTTTTTTTTTTTTTGATTCATCAGCCCTATATATTACCTAAAGCCGAGTTTAGCTTCTTGTTTTAAAATTGGCAGTTGCTTAAAAACAAGTTGGTTCCAAATGCCTAAATTAGCTTTTGTGTTTTTGTTTGTTTTGTTTCTGTTTTTCCTTTTTTGAGCTCACTCCTAGAGCTACAAGCAGTGTGCCACCACATCTGGCTAGTTTGTGGGCTGTTTTGGTGGTGGTGGTGGTGGTTGTTTGTTTTCAATTTTTTTCTTTATGTCTTCAATAGGCTTTTTGCCATAATCATTCAGTAGTGAGAGGTTTGGCCCAACGAGCTGAGGGGCAGTTGTTTGGAAGAACATCACTCCTCTTGGTGTTTGTAGGTTTTTCTGATTGTGACAGCTAGAATGCAGGCCATGTTTTCTAATGTGCAATTGAGAATTCAACTTAGTCTCACAGCAGGAACCTATGTCTATCTACTTACTGTCCTCCATTTCCCATAAAGGATCACATTGAAACTTTAGAATGACACCAGCTGAGAGAACTTTCAAAGTTGTTTTTAAACAAAGTATGAATATATTAAATTTGGAAAGTGAGACAGAAGGTTTTTGTTATAATGTAATAAATGAATGGTTCTTTTCATTGGTGCCCCTTTCCAATCCTTCGTGCCAGTGTTTTCCATGTTGAGAGGAAACTAACCACTTTGTTTAGTGTTTAAAATTAATTTCCAATTCATTGTCCAGTATTTTGACAGTATATTTTAAACAGAATTTACTTGCCATAAAATGGTTTCATGGGTTGACAACTGACCCATACTGAAGTCTGATTATGTGTACACACTTCTGTCTTTGGTGTGTATTTGCAGAGGGTGCACGTGAGGAAGACCTGGATGCCGTAGAAGCTCAGATCGGTTGCAAGCTCCCTGATGATTATCGCTGTTCATACCGGATCCACAATGGGCAGAAGTTAGTGGTTCCAGGGTAAGGTGTTTGATGTTTCAGTAATTTTCAGAAATGGGTATTACTCTCTAGAATGAAATTATGTTTTTTTAAAATTTATTTATATGAGTGCACTGTAGCTGTCTTCAGACACACCAGAAGAGGGCATCAGATCCCATTACAGATGGCTGTGAGCCACCATGTGGTTGCTGAGAATTGAACTCAAGACCTCTGGAAGAGCAGTCAGTGCTCTTAACCACTGAGTCATCTCTCCAGCCCATGAAATTATGTTTTATTCATAGTTTTTCTTAGCTATCTTTACTAAACATGTATAAGAAATGTATGTTTGTGTGTGTGTGTGTGTGTGTGTGTGTGTGGAGGGATCCCTTCCTTTTCCTTACAACAGTCCATAATATAACATCTACAGGTTAAGTTAAAGTTTACCAGAGTAAATGTGTCTTATAAAAAGCCTTCTTCTTGCCAGCACATTTTTATGATTAAAGTAAGATCTGGTGGGGGAAGGAAGCTGTGGGACACAGGAGGGATGTGTGTGTGTATATTTGTGAGTAGGTTGGACTAAACTGCTCGATGTGATGTGGTTACCCTGTTACAAGGTAGGTAAAATGTGTTAGGACCTTAAGTTCTGTCTACTATATGTGTAAAAAGCATGATTTGTTCAGAACTGTGCACACCAAATCAAGGAAAGTAGAGTTTTGACATAATCAAAAATAGCCTATAACCGAATGGCCTTTTAAAAAACTTTGTAAGTTGTATTCATTGTAGTCTTTTTGTTTTGGGGTGTTCTTTGCTGTTTTTTGTTTTTGGTAAAAGATCATATAGTAGCCGTCAAATTTATTCACAATTTTTAAAGGTATAAACTTGAATGCATCTTTTCCTTTTGTACTTTCATGGAATTAAACTATTTCAAATATACTGTGTTTTTAAACTACCAAGACTGCAAGGAGAGTGCTGCCTTGTTCTTGATGGAGCCTGCTGTTGCTCTGTGTGTGCAGTGTAGCTGGCCCTTCCTACCTTGTGGGTTCTTCTTTTTCCCACCCTTTATCCCCCTGGTTTATCCCCCCTTAACACTGGATAGGAGAGAGAGAAAGAAGGATAAAGGACAGAGGAGACAGACAGACAGACACACTCACACAAGAGAGAGAGAGATATTTCCATGAATCTAATTTCTTTCCCAACCTTTGCTCCCAGTTTCCCGCCCAGCCCTGTTAAACCGTTTCTCCCAACAGTTCCCAACAGTCCGTGTAAACAGTCTGTTCTCCCAGCTTTCCCAGCCTTAGCAGCTCCAAACTGCAGCAGCTGTTTAGCCTGTCCACTCAGCGCAGCTTCTTCTCCTTGCTCAACTGTCTCCTAACAATATTTTCTGGACCAACTGCCTTCTTCTCTCACTCTACCGCCCCCCACTGCCCCCCCCCCAGCCTCAGCTGGCCTTTTTTTTAATATCCTATTCTGTTTCCAGAAATCCAAGAGGCACCCAACAGTGAAGGTCACAGGATCAAGCAGTTCTAACAACTAAGAATTCTAATAGGGCCAGTTGACTAGCAACTGGGGATCTTTTAAAGGGCCAGCCACACAAGATAAATAACACTAAAGTGAAGAATTATGGGAAACTGTTAATGATTTCAAGTCTGGGTTGAGTGTGCCCTAGGATTCTCCAGTGGGATTTTATTGATAATACGAAGTGTATGTAGTACTCAGAGTACAAAGTATCAGGGACGGTTCGTAAACAGGCACCGTAAGAGGCTGGAGACATGGCCTGGTGGTGAAGAGTGAATACAGCTCTCACAGAGGTCCCGAGGTCCCAAAACCCACATTGGGCAGCTCACAACGGCCAGAAGGTCCAACTCCAGGGACTCCCAATGCCTCTGGCACCTGTTCTTGTGTGCGCTCTCTTTCTCTCCCTTCCTCCCTCCCTCTCTCTCTCTCCCTCCCTCCCTTCCTCCTCCCAGCCCTCCATCACAGACACACACAGAGACAAACAACTTAAAATAAAAAGTTACTTATCTATCTACCTACCCATACATCCTAAGACATCAGACTTGGAGAGGATTCTTTACCAGTGACCAGTGTTTCTGGTTTCATGAGATAAGCTGAAAGTTGATTCAAGATAAAATGTCAGAAAAGTTATCACTTTTTTCATTAAATTAGCTATTAATATAAGTATATGCATTTATGAGTATACATAAATAGCAAATCACAGAAGTACCGGCAATTCTGTATATAATAAGATTTTTAAAAACATTTTGGAGACAAAGTCTTACTGTGTAGTCTATGTTGGCCTTGACTTCATTATCCTCCTTTCTCAGTCTTCTGAACAGCTGGGATTTTAGGTATTTGCCATTTGCTGAGTGTGTGCGTGTGTATTTGTGTGTGTGTGTGTGTGTGTGTGTGTGTTTGTGTTTTAGAATAGGGTCAGTCCAGCCCATGCTGGCCAAGATTCCACTGTCTAGCCCTATGCACTGTTTCAGCCTTAATCTTTCTAAGTGTGGGATTACAAGGGTGAGCCACCACTAAGTTCCTTAAAAGCAGCAAAGTTATATTTCTTCTAAGAAGACTGGTGTTTATACTTTTAGACATTTAATTTTAAAATCTAAATCAGAATCTTTCTGATTAAAAAGAGTGGATTTGATATATAGAAATGTTAGTGGTTTTGATATTCTTGGTTTAGAATTTGTAGCTAACCAGTTCTTAGAAAGTTACCAGTGTATGGCTGGGCATGGTGACACACACTTCTAATGCTGATATTCTCAGTTCTCTAAAGGCTGAGGCAGGGGGATTACTTCAAATTTGAGGCCAGCATCAACTATGTAGAAAATACCAAGCCAACCAAAACTCCATAGTGAGACCTTGGTTTTTGTATGTTTGTTTGTTTTAAACAAAATGAAAAATATGTTTGTCAGTATGACATTATCAAAAAGATGAAGCATACCTCTGTGGCACTGTCTGCTTCTGCTGTTCTGCTTTTGATGGTTGAGTCTGTATTCTCCTCAGGTTGCTGGGGAGCATGGCACTGTCCAATCACTACCGCTCTGAAGATTTGTTAGATGTTGATACGGCTGCCGGAGGGTTTCAGCAGAGGCAGGGACTGAAATACTGTCTCCCTTTAACCTTTTGCATTCATACTGGCTTGAGTCAGTACATAGCTGTGGAAGCTGCAGAGGGCCGAAATAAAAACGAAGTGTTCTACCAATGTCCAGTAAGTAGGAAGTGCGTTCAATTACGGCTTTAACACGTAGTCTGATGGTGATGCGAGTGTCTGCATTGGATACTCTCAGGGGTATAAAATAGGCTGGAGCATCATATATTTTATTGACTAGAGAACTAATATCTTCACATGGTGACATGGAATTCCAAAAGGAAAGTTTGCCACTGGGCAAACAGTACAAACCATGACATGCTTAGGTGGAAAGTTGATATTCATGTTAAGACATGTGAGTTCTAAGAAAAATTGAGAAACTTATTGTTGAAGTACTTGAATATAATATGTAAAATTATTTTTTGAACATTCTAAAATTGTTCAGGTCTCTTGCCTCTGAACTCAAGGCCCTTTCTTGTAGGATAGTAAGCTATTTATCTTATCACTTCTACTTGCTAATTATGTTCTCAAAGAATAGTTTTTTAACCTGTCTTATTAGAAATAGACATATGTTTTCATTTTATTGAAAGGTGTCTTCAAACATTTTGTAGAATAAGCCTAAGCATAGAAATTACAATAATAGGAACTGACAGGTGTCGCTAAAAATTTCTTCTTAAGAAGAGACATAAGTATCATCCACCTGTCCTCTTAAGGGCCCAATGGCAAACCGAGGCATGAGTCCACCAAAGTTCAATGACTATATGCCATATGTGAGGGACTACTTATGGGCATGTGGGTACCCCTCCACCAATTGGCTACATCTCAAAAGCTTTACCCAGCAGGTATGAGGACTTCCCCATAGCTGTATAGATGGAGCCAGCCCCAGTCTTCCCCTACCTCTAAATATGCCAGGTGGTAGGGAGCAGCTGGGTACTCAGGTAAGAATCTTGTGCCCTTCTGGGCTCCTCTGTGGTGATGGGATGTAAACCATCAACCAGAAAAGCTGGGGTGAACTCTCCAAGATGGTGGTTGCTTGGCTTAGAAGACAGTTATTCATAACAACAAGGAATATTTGAGTATTGATTAGAACACTCAATTTATTTTTATCTATTTTGCTTTGTTCCCTGAGATCTAGTAAGGAACAAGAATAAATGTATTTATATCTTTTTTTTCATATAGGATCAAATGGCTCGGAATCCTGCTGCTATTGACATGTTTATCATAGGTAAGAGAAATATAAAAAAGTCACTTTTCCCTTCTTCCTATTGGTTTAGTAAAGAAAATGAATTGGGACAACTTTGACTTTCTTGAACAGCTGGCCACTTTATGCTTGCATTTCTTAATATTTCCTGGTTTATAAAAGTCTGTGTCTGTGCTCTCTTGTTGGGGCAGCCCTCGTGCTTTCTTTGTATTTTGTTTAGAAAAAAATCCACATCCTGTACAGACTTAAGTTTTTAATTTTCTTTAGAGAAGTAACTTGCAGAATTGTTCTGTATATATAGTTTCTATATACCTTTCAGCTAATAGGATACCCTGATAGAGAGCAACTTGGGAGGGAAGGGGTTTCTTTCAGCTTGCAGGTCACAGTCTATCATTGAGGGAAGTCAGGGCAGAACTCAAGCAAGGGATTAAAGTGGAAATCATGATCGTCACTTGGGGGAACTCTTCAGTTTGTATGAAAGTACAGCTCATCTTTTGCTCTTGATCCATTCTCATCCTGCTGAGATTCTCTGCTCACTAGCAGAGGCTTCCTACATATTGATTCTGCTCTTTAAAGGGATTTCTGACATAAACATTTCCCTATATACTCATAATACACAAGATGCTAAGGGACAACTCAGTGGTTGACTACGTGCCAGGCATATGCAAGGCCCCAGTTTGAATCCCTAGCACTAAGTAGAGAAATACCTTTTTTTATTTTTTTCTTCTAATTGGAACCTTGAGCAGAAATGAGCATCTGGTTTTTTCATACTGTGACATGGTCTGGGTTTGTGATAGACTTCACTTATCTGAAAGGTCTCATGCTATGCATGTGTGTAAACTTTTACATT
Organism: Rhynchomys soricoides; assembly: GCA_019843965.1. Taxonomy (NCBI): domain Eukaryota; kingdom Metazoa; phylum Chordata; class Mammalia; order Rodentia; family Muridae; genus Rhynchomys; species Rhynchomys soricoides. The sequence continues at coordinate 3,863,100 of JADRCH010000075.1, forward strand.
TGGGACTTAGCTTTCCATTCATTCTGACTTGAACTCAACTCATTCAACTCAGGATCTTGTTTCTAAGTTAAGCACTGTTACAATGTCATGCTTGTGCTAATTGTCTTCATGGGCATCTTGTATAGCTTATTTTCAGAGATGACCATCACAGCTTTAGCCCAGCAGTCCTGGTCAGTTTAATTAAGGGCTTTCTGGTCAATAAGGAAATTGCTGTTGGCCTCTGAATTTCTTTCTTTCATTTTCATGTTTTTCTGCTTTGAGACAAAATAAACCCTCATTGCACCAAATACTCAGATCTGATAATTCAAAACATAATTAGTGGTATAAATTGAGTATCTGATACTCAGTAAAGACCTGGGTTAATTGAAACCAGATTACAAAGAAATTCATTGAGCAATATTAACTAAGTATATGCTAGGTATTTAGCTGTACTATCAAATGATGAGGTTTAATAGTTATTTTGTATTACCTAGAATTTTTAGCTTAATTCATCTAAATACTTGTCATGGACCCTTGTAGTATCTCATGGACAGGTAGTATGGACTTGGACTGATGTAATAATAAATACGTGTTTTCTGCTTTGAGTTGGTTAATGAGCTTTGGAGGACTGCTGAGCAGCTGAATCTGTAGAAATGAGCATCTTGACCACTTTGATATTAACCTGATGCTGACAATTTTACAATGTCATGTCTCTGGACGATGTCTAGATTGAGCCTGGGATCAGGATGTATCTAAGATGAATCCTGATCATGGAGAGTAGGAGCCTGATAACCTTTCTTAATACCTTGTTTCCTAGATGTAACTATTTCCATTGTTCTGTATGAGATTAGTAGACAAATATTTTTATCACCATACCAAAACCAATGAATCTGAGTATAAAACAAACAAACAAAAAACCAACGTAGATGGAAATAGCTGTAGAATTCCCTAACGAGCTAGGCAGGGGCTGGGGGTGGTGGGAACACAAGGGAAATAATGTAGATAGAACTGAGAACAGAAGGGCTGGAGAGACGACTCATTTGGTAAGAGTACTTAATGTGCAAACATGAGGATCTGAGTTCAAGTCCCAGTACCCATGTAAAAGTTTGGTGTGGCTTTTTCCCACCATGGGCTTGTGCCCATGCCTGTAATCTCAGCATTTCATGGGGCAGAGACAGGAGGCTTGCTGGGGCTTGCTGAATGCCAGCTTAGCTCCACTTACAAGGAAGGCCCTGTCTCAAGGGAATAGGTGGAGAGTGATGGAGCAGGGATGGGATGTCTTTCAGCCTCTGCGTGTGTGTGTGTGTGTGTGTGTGTGTGTGTGTGTGTGCGCGTGTGTGCGCGTGCGCGCACACAAGTGCACACAACTGCACATAATTGAGCATGCACCACAGTCATAATAAATGAAAATTCAGAAAAGAATTTGCCTAATAGAATAATAGCAGAATTATACCTATAACTATTTCTAGTTTTGGTATCATACCTTAAACATAGCAAAATTATAGTCGTTTGCTTCCTCTGTTGATGTTTTTCTCTGTACTCATTCTCCCCCTTCTTGGTTTATAGGTGCTACTTTTACTGACTGGTTTACATCATATGTCAACAATGTTGTATCAGGTGGTTTCCCCATCATCAGAGACCAGATTTTCAGGTATTTCAGTTGGGGCTTTTGCGATTGAAACAACTGTAGTCAGAAAAGGCTAACTATGGCAAATATCTATCATGAGATGAAATTTCCATGGAAGGCTAAGAAATGAATTTCACTGTCCTGTGTCTCTCTGTTCCATTCTCATAGCAGAGCCAGAACATTCAAACATTTAATCAACCAATATTTCTCTTGTCTTGAAAGATCAAGAGGAAAAGCTAAATGTGACTTAGTAGCTTGAGAGTAGCTACATAATTTCTCTTTGCAAAACAATAAAGTTTGTCAATTAATAGGTTTATTATGAATAGCAACTAAATAACTAACTCCTGGCAAACATTTATTATCTGTAACTGGCTGTTGTATTATAGGTGCTTATAGGTGATACTAGTTCATAGTAGCCTTCATGGCAGAAACGGTAGGTTAACTGTATGTCATAAGAGGCTCAATGTGTTTACATTCTTACATATCTTCATAGTCCATAGTCACCATTTTATAGTATAGTCAGTTTTTAGAAGTCTTCCCAATTTTTATAGCACTGAAAACCCAGAGAAGCCCTAGTTGGTTTCTAAATTGATTACTGCTCCATGGTTTGAATCATGGACCATGGATCTTTGATTGCTGTCTATACTGAACCAGAGGCACCAAGGTTTTCCACTATTATAAAGTTCAAGTTCAATAGTGTTGTATCAAGTATGACTTAAAGCTTTAAAGGATAGGTAAGGTGTTGCATGAAATATATAAAGGCACCATCCCACGCTAATGCCGGCTATGCTCTGGCCCCCGCAGTCTCACCACCTCCGTGGCTAGGCCCAATGCAGCTACCGCCCATCTCTCAGTTGTCTTGCTTCAGATTCTGCTCACACTCCAGCCATCCGCCCCCTGTAATTAGCGGTCACAGATCCCCATAACCTGGTAAAATCAAAGTCTAGAGACTTGTAATTTATCAGATTTATATTAGTAAATTCTCAGCCCACAAAACACCCAGACAATGAACTCAAAACTCAATTGATATATAAACACAAGCTACACCCCTAGATGGGCAAACACAACCTACTTATTATTTAATCATCTGTCTAAGAAATCCCCAATACTTAGGGCTCCCAGGACTGTGTGGTTCTGGCTCCTCTTCCTCTCCTGTAGGTTCCATCTTCTCTCTTCCTCTCCTTCCCTTCCTCTCCCTTCTCTGTCCTTGCCTCTAAATTTCTCAGCCCACCTTCCTTTTCCACTGCCCAATCACAGGCTCTCACCTTATCTTGTGCCTGCCCTCACCTGCACATAGACTGCAATCCACAGTGAAGTATTGTACTTTATATCTTTAAACCTTGTAAGAATTGAAGCTCGTTGATTTAAACATGTTTCATTTTCTTCTTTGCTAGATATATTCATGACCCAGAGTGTGTAGCAACCACTGGGGATATTACAGTTTCAGTTTCCACATCATTTCTGCCAGAACTCAGCTCTGTGCACCCACCACACTATTTCTTCACATACCGAATCAGGTGAGAATTGTAAGTGGGACTGTGTGCTTGCTCATCAGTGTGTTTCCATGACAAAACCCCTGAGGAATCAACTTTGGTGAGCCAGGACTTCAGAGCCTTCAGCCCATGGCCACTTGGCTCTCTCATTTATGGGCCCAAGTGTAGTTAGGCAGGATAGAAGTGTAGACTAATGCCACAGAGCAAAGCTCTTCACTTTATGGTGGCCAGGAAGCAGAGAAAGAAGAACCAAACAAATCTTCCACTCATGAGCACTTGAGGACCATTTTATATCTGAACCATAAGACTCATCTTTCAGTTAAAGTGCCAGTGTCCTTTGGCTGGTTGCTCTTCCTCCATTTGGACATTATCTGTGAAATGAATTTTATGGGTTTTGTTTTTTATTTTGTTTTATGGCCCTACGAATCAAACCAAGAGCCTTGGCCATGTTTGGCAAGTTCTCTTATCACTGAGCTACAATCCCAGCCATGACGTGCATTTAAGAGGTATTTTTATTTTTTTTTATATTGTATTTATTAAAATTTGTATTTAATTTAAAAAAAAAAAAAAAAAAAGCCAGAGTGTAGTGACACACTCTTTTAATCCCAAAATTGGGGAGGCAGAGGCAAGCAGATCTCTGTGAGTTTGAGGCCAGCCTGGTCTGGTCTACAGAGTAAGTTCTAGAACAGGTGAACTACACAGAGAAACCCTGTCTGGAAAAACAAAACAAACAAAAATTATATCCTTTTTTAGTGTGTATGATTGTGTACGTGTGGAGACATGGGTATGCGACGGCTTGAGGTTGACCTCCGTCTTCCTCTGTCACCACCCACTTTAGTTTTTGAAGCAGGTCTTGCAGTTAATCTAGAGCTTGCCAGTACATCTAGATCAGCTATCTACCTTGTTTTGGGGAGCCTGTCTTGAGTATGGGGTTTATAGTCAGCAGCCACACCCACCCAATATTTAAGTAGGTTCTGGGGCTCCAAATATCAGTCCTTATGTTCGTGCCCACTGAGCCACCTCCCTAGTTCTAAAGTACACTTAAATGTTTTAAATTACACTTTTAATTTATTATGTGTGCTGTGTGGGTAGTGCCTTGTGGGAGTTGGTTCTCTCCTGTCATGTGGGTCCTGGGGATGGTACTCAGGTGGTTAGGTCTGGCAAGAAGCTCCTTCATCCACTGAGCTGCCTCACCATCCTGCTAAGGCAGCTCTGAAAACTCGTTTCTTGCTGAAGTTTACGGAAAAGTTTTCTACAATACAGTGCTCACAAGGAGTTTGACAGGTTATGGTTTTTTGGCTTTTTTACATGTATCCTGAGAATAAATTATTGTTTCAGATACTGGGAACTAGACTACTGGGTTGGATTGTCAAAGCTGTATTTTACATTTGTAATGGACTATAGAAGTTATTTTTGCCAAACAGAAAACCGTGCATTTAAAATTCATGTGCCTATCTATGTTCAATTTTAAAATGTAATAAATATTTAGAGAGTGCTTCTTATGTGTCATACATAGTATTAAATGTTTGATTTGATTAAATATAAAAACAAATGCTTTAGTTTACTGTAGTTAGAAATATTCTGTGCTTAGGCAGAAAGATAACCCGTTGCTCCCAGCATAGTTTAGATGTTTGTTTAGACCCTGCTTTAAGACCTGTTTAAATCGAAGCGCCTTCCTTGCCTAACAGGGTACTTAGCATGAAAACAGAGAAGAGCCTAGAGAAAGAGGCAATATTAGCCTCTAGAAAAAAATTGAAGTGCAATCCCGGAAATTGGTGACATTTTGCTTTGAGCTTTTTAGAAGCTATAGAAAAAAAGAATTGTCAGCACTTGGGAGGCAGAGGCAGGTGGATTTCTGAGTTTGAGGCCAGCCTGGTCTATAGACTGAGTTCCAGGACAGCCAGGGCTACACAGAGAAACCCTGTCTCAAAAAACAAAAACAAAACAAAAGAAAAAAGAATTGTGTTGCATTGGTTTATATGAATGAATGAATGAATGAATGAATTCTTCAGAAGTTTTTCATGGCACTGTATCTAGAAAGTGTCTGCCAAATGGATATTTATTTGATCAGCCAAAGATAGTTGTTTCCGCTGTTTTTGCATTTATTTATATACCCTTCTATTGTTGGTTCTTACTGGATAATGGAGGCATAAATTCAGTGAAAGAATTTTCATGGGGGCCAGGGGTGGAATTAGCCTAACTAAAGCAGTGTCTTTGAGAACTTAACTGCTAACATGGACTTTGGGTTAGATTTAATTTTCCTTGACAGTCTTTCATAGTATTAAGTCAAATGCTGTAGTACTTAAACAAACAAAAAAGCAAGACAGATACATCTATGCCCTGCTCTTTTCTCCAGGATTGAAATGTCAAGAGATGCTCTTCCTGAGAAGGCCTGTCAGTTGGACAGTCGCTACTGGAGGATAACAAATGCTAAAGGGGATGTGGAAGAGGTCCAGGGCCCTGGAGTAGTTGGTATGTCACCCAAGTTTATATTTCTTGGTCAGTTGCTTCACAGAAAGTTTAGACTGTTTATAAGTTTACTTATAAATGTAATTAGTGGAGGTCACCAGCCTATCATTTTAGTCCCTGAAATTTCAGCTTTTCTAAAACTATAGCAAACTCAGTTATTTAGGGATTGATTTCCCTTTCTGTGGATCAGAAGTCAGGGTTCCCTGATTGTTATTCTTGTGTTCTTAATTTATTGAATTGTAATTTTTATGTTCTGTGAGTTAGGAGTCACAAGACAGTAAGAAAATACATTTTATATTGGTAATCTTTTTCAATTTTAGAAGTTATATTGAAATTAATAGTACAAATTTAATTTTCCTTTGTTGTTATTGATGCTGCTCTTCCAGAAGATAGAAGTTCTTAGCACCCATATTAGGTGGCTCATAACCACATGTAACTCCAGCTCCAGTGGATCCAACATCTTCTGGTCTCTGTGAGCAGCTGTATTTGTGTATACATATGTACGTGCACACGTGCACATGCGCGCACACACATACACACAAAACACATAATAAAATATAAATCTTTATTATTTTTACTTATGTATTTATTTTTGGACTCAGGGTTTTACTGTAGCTTTGCTTGCCTGGAAATCTTTATATAGACCAGGCTGGACTTGAACTCACAGAGATCTACCTGCATCTTCTGAGTGATGAGATTAAAGGTGTGCATCACCACTATTATTTGTGTTTTAAAGATTATGTCAACTTTGGGGGGAAAAAGTGTCCCTCTTAAATTTTGTTTTACTAGCTCTTCCCCACCTCGTACCTTGTAGAGAATTTGGGGAATAAAAAAATGTCAAGGGCTGGCAAGGTCTCAGGAGACAAAGGCAAGTGCCACCAAACCTGAGTTCATCCCTGGGACCCACGTGATGGAAGAGAAGCAATTCCCACATGTTGTCCTCTGACCTTCACATGCAGAAAGTCCAAGCCCCCAAAATCTGACTCAAAAGTAACTGTCAAGAGGAGTGGACCCTCACGATGCCCCACGTCAGCACTTTGTTGTAATCCTCTTAGGGTCTTGTTTTTTCCTAATTGTGTAGTTCACGTTCACATTACTTACATAGCATCTGGAGAATATATTCACTAAAAGGAAAAAGTGAATTTTATATTTTGGTTTATTGTTACTGTTTTCTCTGCAGGTGAATTTCCAATTATTAGCCCAGGTCGGATATACGAATACACAAGCTGTACCACATTTTCTACAACATCAGGCTATATGGAAGGGTATTATACCTTCCATTTTCTGTACTTTAAGGACAAGGTCTTTAATGTTGCCATCCCCCGATTCCATATGGCATGTCCAACATTCAGGGTGTCTATAGCCCGATTGGTAAGTTAAATTTTTTTTATAGTGCTGGATATATGACTTTGTAAAATTATTCTAAAGACCATCTTTGTTGAGGTAGATAAGTAGTTTATAATGGTGTTCCTCTCCAAAAAAGTAGACATTTTGAGGAAGTATCTTAGGGTTGTATTAGTACATGAAGGGATGAACAATCCGTTTATTTTAGTCCCTCCCACTATTACCCAGTTTGCAGACCAAACTTCTTTCCCACTGTTCCCAACAATAGCTGTGTGGCCTGAATGAAGATGTGAAGGACCAGTCAGACCAGTTAAAAAATTGACTTTGTCATTAAAAATTGGAAAACAATTTCCTACAGTATTTTTGCAAGACTCCCAATTTAGTAAAATAAACTAGTATCCAATAGAGATTTGGATAGAGGGTTTATTGGGCAGGAATGTACTTTTAGCAGTCTTCTGTGATTGTTTTTCAAGTCAACCAGGCATATTTTACAAATCTCATTCTTAAGGTTACTTTGTGACAGGTACAATAATAACTGTAACGTATGGGCTGTAAAATGATTGCAGTGTGTGAAGTACTGTGTTAGATTTGAGAATAATATATTCAGAATGCACCTGAGTTGTAGACACTGAATGCTTACAAAATGCCCTCCCAGCTCCTGGAATAGGTAGGTTTGAGGTAATTCTAGAAAAGTGGACAGGCCACTAACCTTCCTGAAAGAGGACCCATTCTCAACTCTGTTTGAAAGATTAAGAATGACGCCGAGCTGTTGTGCACTGTATGCAGTGTGGTGAAAAGGACCTATACTAGTCCACATTTGTGAGTAACGTTGTTCCCAGCATGGAGAACTTGCTGCTCCCTGGAATAGACTTCCATTTTCTTTCTTGGGTGAAGGGGATGAGAGGAGGGCTTGAGATAGTTGTATCAGTATGTAGCCCAGACAGGCCTCAAACTCACTGTTTTCTTGCCTCAGCCTCCCAAGTGCTAGATGTGTGCACCATGCCTACCCCAGACCAGACTTCCACCCTTGGTTAGCCCAGAACCTGTGAGCATGGTACCATTCTGTCCTTAAATGGTTGATATTCATCAGTGAAGCTGTCTGCGACTGGAGTTCGCTTTATGGGGAAATTTTAAAATATGGACTTAATTTCTTTAATATGCACATTTTCTATTCCTTCTTTTTTCAGTTTTGGTAATGTGTGTCTTTCACGAAATTTGTTCATTTCATCCAAATGTTGAATTTATTAGCATAAAGTTATTCACAATATTCCGTTGATATCCTTTTAATGGCTACAAGAGCTGTAGTCAAATAATCTTCTTTTATTCTTTATATTGGTGATTTATATCTTTTTTAAGCCACAACATTTCTACTGATCATTCAAAAGGAACAACATTTAGTTTTGATGGATTTGCTGTAGTTTGCTTTTTTCCAGTTCAGCACTTGGTGCACTTGTCTTTATTTCTCTTCTACTTACCTTAGGTTTAATTCACTTTTGTTGTAGCGTTTAAAGGTAGAAGTGTAGATTATTGATTGTAGACCTTTCCTGTTTCTAAGCACTGTTTTAGCTGTATTGTAAAATTTTGATATGTTATATTTTAGTTTAACCTTTAGTTCAAAATACTCTCAGATTTCCCTTGTAACTGACTTAAGACTGCATAGAAATATGTTAATTTTCAAGTGTTTGGAAGATTTTAGTTATCTTTTGCTCATTGACTTCTGATATTATTGTGGTTAGAGAACGTACTTTGTATTGCTAATATTTTTTAATGTTTTATGACCCCAAATTATGTGAAAATTTTCTATATCTTGGTAAATGATCTTTGTGTCTTTGAAAAGAATGTATACTCTACCATGTGAGAATTTATTCTATAAATGACAGGCCAAACTGGCTGATTGTTTGGCAGGGTTTGCCAAGTCATCTGTATATTTATTGCTCTTTCTTTAAACGTTTGTTACTTCAGCCATTGAAGAGATTATTATTGAAATCTTTAGTCAATGGCTTTGTCCATTGCTTAATTCATTCTTGTTAGAATTGCCTCCTGCATTTCAAGTTATATAATTGTGTGCCAGCGCTTAGGATTGTTGTCTGTTTATGGAAGAAGTTCTTTGATTCTTATTCATCTCTAATAACATTCCTTGTCCTAAGTTAAGAGCATTGAGGTATGTATGGGCAGGCAGTTGAGTTGGGTCAGCTTGATCCGTTTTTTGCTTGTTTTAATATTTGTTTCAGTGGCTGTAAAGCATGGGTTTTACTTAAAGACAGTGGTTCTCAAGCCTTTGGGTCTCGTCACCGCCTTAAAACCATTGATGCCTAAGAACCTGTTCACATGGTCATGTTAGTATTTACCATATTAGAGATTAAAATAGGACATTTATAATAGTATCATTTCCTTTTAAAATTATAATAAATAAACCCTTTACATGTTCAACCCTCTCAACTGTATTTATTTATTTAAAGCTTTAGTTTCTGCTCAGCTACAAGAAAAAGTAGTTGTCCTGTATTACAGAAAGTGTTTTTCTCAAAAAATGGAGAGTCATTAGAAAAAAATGAGAATTGTGTCTTATTTTAATCAACATATAAAAGACAGTAGGGTTGTATTTATTGACCTTTCTTATTTCTATTATCTTCCTTGATGTGGAAGTTGAATTGTGTTTTGCTTTTTTTTTTTTTTTTTTTTTTTTTGTTCACCAGTCCGATTAATTGCTAGGCTTCATAATTTCTTTTCCTTTATACTTGTAACTGTAAATATTCTCTGCTTAGTTTAATGATGTCCCTGTGAAGGGTATTTATGGTGCTTGATTGAGAGCACTATGAACATTCTGGATGCTTCTTTAGGTCCATTCTCCTGTTCCTCTCTTGTCTGCTGTTTGGATGGTGCACTATCATCTGGGCATCTCTCTCTCTAACCACAGTTGATTCCTTTAATAGTTCTTGTTCTCTTCATTCATGTAATAATCACACTACCTGATAATCATGCTTTAGAATTTCCAAAGCCTTCCCCATCCCTCCTTTTGTACCTCCTGCAAAATTTTGAAGTCTTCATTCTTTAGATTTAAAAAATAATATAAAGTTAAAAATAATGAAATAACGTAAAAGTTACATTTGTGTATATTTTCTGATTGTTATTGCTGTGTTATAATAAATCCTAAATGGCACAGTTCTTTTCTCCTACATTTTCTTTTGCTTTCTCAACAAGTGTCTGAGTACTGTAGCAAACAATATAATCAAAACCCCTGCCTTGGATTTTATATTCTAATTGGAAGAAACAAACTAATATGTGCTCTTGGGTCAAGTAACGAATGTGGTAGAGAAAAAGCAGGGGTTAAAGGGAATACCCTGTTGGGCTCTGTTCTAAAGATGTGTCAGGAAAGGCCTTGATAATATCTAAGTAGAAATATAGAAGGAATGAAGTGAGCCAAGTGGATTTGTGGAATAATACTCAGCCAAAGAAGTACTTGGTATGAGGGTTCTTCAGCAACTGTGGGCTTAGTTTGTTTGATCCAAGGAGGCCTGAGTGCAGAGAACAAGGGGAGAATGGTTATAAATGGGGTCAGAGTAGCCACTGTCAGCAATGAGAGTCTGTCTTTTAAAAGAGGGGCCAGAGTAGTGCTAATATCAATGCAGTAAAAGCCATACCTGCAGTAAAAAGTAGGGGGATTCTTGCTGACATCATGCACTAAATTTCTAAGTACTCAGATGGCCAGCTGAGCCCTGGCTGTTTAGACTCTTCATTGAGTCTTCAGATGTGTGTAAGAGAAGATTGATTGGCCGCCAAGTTAAAGCCACAACTTGATTGGGGATGCCTGCTTAAGCAGAATGGCATTCCAAGAGATGGTCTGACACTGCATGCTCCTCATCTCTCCTGTCTAGAGCCTCCACATCTCCCTTTTCCTACAGTGTTGAGTGGTCTTCGGAATGCACCTCTTTAGGGAATCAGCAAAGTGACACTTGGCTGAGGCTGAGTTTGAAAGAGCAATCAGTATGCCTTTAGTTTAGTTCTCCTTCTCCCAGAACATGTACCTTTGGTGTCCTGAGACCTAGTGTGAAAAATCCAGTTCCCATGAAACAGCCATAGAAGGCATGTAGAGATCCAACTTCAAGGTGGAAGGAAGTGCCCACTCCAGGCTCCAGATATTTGGATCACACAGTCCAGGTACCAGACATGTGAGTGAAGAAGCCCTTGAGGTGAAGCTTGGGTCCAGTCACCATTCAGCTATAGCATCATGAGAGACTTGAAGCCAGAAGTATTCCATTGAGTGCTTCCCAGATATCCAACCACAGGAACCAAGGAAAGATAATTGACTGTTGTTGTCATAAGCAACTGAAAAAATAAAATATTTTTTTCAAAAGAAGAGGCTACTGATGTTTAAATTAAGATGATGTGTCTTTGGAATGCAATAAAAAACCTTTTAGGAACTGTGCATAAAAATTGCCGTTAGAGATCATATCTGATTAATATTTTCATATCTGTGTGTCCATAAGCAGATAGACTTATAAAGAATTAATAAACCATATTACTATAAGTTCATTAAAATTTTATTGTGGGTTACTAGTATGCCTACATCCGTGTATGAATTACCAACTACTATGTGAAAAACAACCAGTGTCTTAATGAAATGTGTTTACCATTTAAATCATATTGAGCATTACTTAGCACGATGCATCTTGCATCATGAGATTGTGCTGTTAAGTCTGTGAAAAACTTGTGTCTAGCATGTCTAGTTACTTGTGGTCTAGGCCATAGATTATTGTAAGAACTGATGGACATTTTTCTCATCAGAAGATTTTCTCTTTTAAGGAAATGGGTCCTGATGAATATGAAGAGATGGAGGAGGAAGCTGAGGAGGAGGAGGAGGAAGAAAATGACTCGGCAGACATGGATGAATCAGATGAATCAGAGGAGGATGAGAATGAGTCAGATGAGGGTGAAGGGGAGGAGAGACGGAGGAGGGTCTTTGATGTTCCCATTCGCAGACGCCGCTGCTCTCGTCTGTTTTAGCTACCGCTGAAGGAAGCTCTGGGATGATGCTATTCTGTTAAATAGATTTGTCAATAATGTAAATAATTGTGCTCAGCATATAGCAGGAAACTAGCATGAAATGTTCCAGACCTAGACTCTACATGACACTACATTAGGAGTTGGATCGCTTTGCTTTGTTTTGTGGTTGTAGGTAGAGGAAGAAATGGGAATTGTTTGTTTTCTCTTCCAGGAGTCAGTGGGAGAGCAGTTCTCTAGCTAAAGAACAGATGTTCCTTTGTTTAAAAATATTTTCTACTTAAAAACAAAACACAGAGGTGAAGGGAAAGTTGTTTTGGATGAGGATTTTATATGTAGCAGACATACCCACACAAGGGTGGAAAGAGAGTATGACTGGCTGTGCAGAGCCCCTTTTAGTTGTTTAGAAACTAACAAAATTTGTAATGAGCTTAATCCACTTCATGGTTGTTGATATTTTATACTCATGGGGAACTAGATGACAACTTGAATAGGAATAGTTTGCCCTTTCTTAGACAATCTATCTTCCACTTAGTCTTTGTCACATACACAGACCTTGAGTTACAAATTCTCATCATTACTTTTAATTTAGAGTCTCCAACATAACTTTGGACTTTAAAAGTTAAAGTTCTCACACTATGACCTTTCTCACATTATTTACAGATTCATCATTTTAAATGTAGTTCGTAAAAGTACGTAGAATGTTGTTAAAGATTCAATGTTTCATGTAGTCTAAACTTGTAAATATGCTTTCTGTTTTGTTTCTTTATACATTTGTCTAACTTTGTGGTAAGTGATCTGAATTTTATGTTAGGGTTAGGATATTTTCGTGAAACATGGATTTTTTTGTAATTATATAATTGAGAGTTTGGAATGAAATCTTCAAGTGTCAAAAAACTCCTATTTTAAAAACAATTTTGTGTAAGTGCCTATTTCCCATAGACTAGTATTGAGCTTTTCTTCTTAAGCTAGAAGATGGCAGTGGTACTTGCTGGCTTACAGGCAGAGTATAGCAGGTCCGTTCAGAGTTGACTGCTGACTCGGATTACGCTTTCTTTTGTTCTCCATCAATATTCCTCTAAAACAGTTCAGTCATGGAGAAAATTTAGGAAGAGAGCGCCACATTCAAGGCTAAGTGCCTGCTCTCAGGGACCATGAGCAAACTTACCGTTTTATGAAGACAGAATATTCCAAGTCATTTTCCTACTTATTTTTCATAAAAAGAGTATAACCGCATGGTGTTTCAACAACAGAAGCCAGCAGCAGCCTCATCTGTATACCACATCTGTTGAATGTATCCTTTTTCTTTTGCGCTTAATTAAATCTCATGTTGTTTTGTTTGTTGGCCCCAAAGCATACAAAACGTACTGCTAAGGTTGACAGTAAGTTGTCATCAAGTGATAGACCCAGAAATGAAATTAAAATTAAGGACTTTGAAGCGGGAGAATCACTGATGGCTACTGCTTATTAAGTCAGCCACTCCACCATAGCTGTGCCCTCAAAGAACAAGAACAGATGGGACATAAGTTGTTGGAGCATCTGCTTCATTGAAGGCAATACGGATATTTCAAGAAAGATCAATATCAGATCTGGAGACCCTTGTATCACCTGATTTGACACAAATGTGCCCTCAACATCATGATGACCACTGCCAAAGCAGGGTTTGCCTACAGTGTTGAAAGAGAAGACTAGACCTGTCGGAGTTCCTGAGAGCTTTGGATGGTCTAAAATGATTGAATAATCCTTAGAGAATTTGAAAGGAAGTGGTAAACCTGCAAACTTGTGGGTGAAGGCACTTAACTGTTAAAAGCTAGAAAAGTGGGTGTGGAGGAGGGTTTCTTGCCACAGCAAACCCTCCTCTGTTCCGTCTAGGTTTGTATAAAATACATTCTGTGGTGTTTGCACAATGATAAAATCGCCTGGCAACACAGTCACCTAATGCTCATTTCTTAAACTGTATTCCCATTGTTACGTGAGAACATGACTATTGTCAGACTGCCAAATACTATTCAGGCTACCCTTTTTAAAAATAGTCAACTGTTTTAATTTAGGCTGCTATAACAAAATACCTTTGATTATAATATATAGTAGAAAATATAGCCAGGGCATGGTGGCATATACCTGTAATCTCAATTTGAGAGGCAGATTGAGGCAGAAGGATTACAGTGAGTTTGAGACCGGCCTAGGCTACAGAGTAAAATCCTGTCTTTAAAAAAAAAAAAAAAAGTGTAGCTATACAATTGAAGTCATTAACAAGAATCAACCTAATGTTCTCCATTTTCATAAAGATGCTTTGTGGATTAGTATAATGCATGGAAACAGGACGGGTTGTAGAAGACAAACATTCAGACCCTAGTATCAACCCACTTTAAAAGGACTTTTTCAATAAAGCAGTCGTTAAGAAACCACGACAAAGCTGCCCCCCACACTTCCTGGCTTTCTCTTGTATCCCTCTTCTAGTGTACTGATGGCCCCACTGTGCCTGAGCCCTGTCTAATGTTTGTCACAGTGCTTCAAGATTGCTTAGTCTCCCTTCAAAATTTGCCTTTTGGCATGTTCAACAGACTTTATTTTCTGGAGAGAGGACAATAGTAGACCAAAGAAAATCCACCCAAGCCCAATTTGATGGGCCAATAAATTTATCAGGATTACTAACAGGAACATGGGTGATTGACAGCTGCAACTGAGGAACAACATAGCAGCCTGGGAAAGGATTCACAAGCATCTCTGGAATTCCTGGGACACTCAAGGCAGCTGCATGTTTGAAGAGTCTCTTCTAGCAAGTTTAACCTCCACATCACACTACGGTGTGGTTGGTTGATAAGCCTCTTTAAACTACAGTGCAAAAATTCTTATTCATAAAAATTTTTAGTGTATATGGGTGTATTTTTGTGCACCACTTGTGTGCCTAGTGTCCATGGAAGCCACAAGAGTGTATTGGATGCCCTGGGTTCTAAGAATTGAAACATCTGGAACTGAAGTCAGTGCTATTAACTGCTGAGCCATCTCTCTAGCCCTCAATAAATGGAATTTAACCATTGGCATCAGTGTTGCCCAAACCAGACTCTAGTAGAACAAAGTCCACGTCTGGCCTCTTGAGAACACATTCTTTCACATATTTAAACCTTGGGATGAGACATACCTAAATTAACAGCTTAAATGGTTTGGTTCTTAATGAAAACTCAGAGTTAACTAGTTTAGGACTGACTTGGCATGATGTCATCAGTGTTCCAGATTTCTTTTTCCATTTTTAACACAAGACCTTTTTTATATATTGAAAAAACTCATGTAGCCCAGACTGGCCTTAAACTTCTGATCTTACCTCTATCTCACACATGCCAAGATTACAGCTGTATGGTACATGCCTGGCTAAACTTTACTCCTAAAGGTCACTTTATAGTTGCAAACTGGCAACCCATTCTATGTATTCAGGGAAGAATGATAAAAACTAAACAAAAGGTAAGATGTTAAGGAGGTAAATAAACTGGTCTCTAACAGTAACATGGAGAAGGGGCCTAGAATGCAAATCTAGGGCAGTAGCAATAGGAGCAGAATGAATTGTGAGTGAAGTTGCAGTGCCTAAATGGTAAGTAGGCCTGGTTTGTTGGTAGATATGAGCGCAAAGAAGAAAAAGTTGATCCCCAGCTTTCTGGCATTATGAAAACTCAAATGGCAGGAGAGCTGTTGTTGGAAATGAGATCTGTACACTCCTGAGTTCAGGGGCATGAGATGCCCAGAAGTAGGCGAGATAGGAGTGTGAAGGTGTGGCTGGATGTCCACGGGAGTATATGTAAAGAGAAACAACTTAGTCTAAGCCCGTGTCTTAGGGATACAATTGTGATGAAAACCATGACCAAAAACAAGCTGGGGAGGAAAGGGTTTGTTTTCATTTGGCTTGCACTTCATATTATTGGAAGAAGCCAGGACAGGAACTCAAAACAGGGCAGGAACCTGGAAGCAGGACCTGATGCAGGGGCCATGGAGAGGCGCTGTCTACTGGCTTGCTCTCCCACTCTCACCCAGCTTGTTCAGACTGCTGTCTTATAGAGCTCAGGACTACCAGCCCAGGGACGATCCCACCCAAAATGGGCTAGGCCTCCCCACACCAGTCACTGATTATGACAATTCTCTACAAGTTTGCCTGCAGCCTGGTCTTATGGAAGCATTTTCTCAATTGGGGTTCCCTCCTCTCAGATGACTCTAGTCTGTGTTAACATAAAATTAGCCAGCACACCAGAGAACACTCAGTTGTTAGAGGGTAAAGGAAAAGACTTTCAAAAAGAAGTCAAGAAATTGGTAGCAAAATACCTGGGGTTTTAGAACTTATGAGCATTGAGTTCTAAAAAGAGAGAATAGATCATAGGAGATACACAAGACAATGTATACAAAACGATGAAAGGGCCAGTAAACTATCAGTTGTATTTACAACCAGGCCATAAATGCATGGGGTAAACCCACCAAGCATTCTCTGGGGGCAGCATGTATCCTGCAACAGTAGGGGTCACAGTGCGGTTGCAGGGGTGGTAATAGGCTGAGGGTACCTTATTTCCAATGCAGAGTGCCTGTCCCATTATTGATTTTAGGGTCAGCTTATCACTATCTGGTTGTTGCCATCTACATCTATAGTCTGTGAATAGTCTCCAGGGATAGCTATTCCTTCATAGCACTGGGACTGAGCTGCACAGCATAGCCAGCAGTCCTGTGTTGAGTCCAGGTGAGAGGAGTTAAGAACCTGGATGTGGCTTCTAATAATCACAGGGGTCCTGACTCAGGTGATGAAGTGGGCAGTGCAGGAGGTGGACTGGTTCTAGGAAGCAGTTGGTTAGATGAAGTGAGACCTCACTAGGGTGAAAGGGTGATAGGTCCTGATGAGAGGGTGATGGTGGGCAGAGGCAGAGGTTGAGGGGGTTGGTTTGGCCTTGCTAATACCTTGTTGGGGCCTAAGGGTACCATAGGTCTCACAAAGCTATGATGGAGCAGTTGGACAGTAAGTAGGAGTCCCGGATCATAGCCAGAGATGTAAAATCTTAGTCCCCATGTCTTACTGGCAGTCCAATCAACCTTCTTGCCAGCTGCCATGAACTTTATGAAAAGGTTGTTGCTTGGGGAGACCCAGATAGTAAGGGGGCTCAAAAAAAGGTCTGCAAGTCTCCTGGGAGGCTGGGTGTCCTTTCTCATGCAGGATTGGGCTCCAAGTGTCTGTGTATACCCAAACCAGGTGACAGTGATGAGGTCATCTTTGATGGGGGGCTTCAAGCTTATCAACCCAGTAGATTCCTATCCCCATGTCAGACAGAAAAAGGACTCTGGACCTCTGCATTTGGTTCACTGGCTCCAATCCCGAGTATGCCCTAGGCAGACATAAAAGGCCTGAGACTGTGTGTTCCTTTTGGCCCCAGGTGAGTTGCAACTGTAATTAGGAAAGGGCTGTTGATCTGAGAGGTCCCATCCTTCATCCACTAGGTCACAAAGGTCTACATGAAGGTCATGGATTCAGGTGCCTGGGGGAGCCAAGTGAGAGGTAGAATTGGCAATCTTACCCGTTGCAGCATTAACTGCCAGGTTAGATTTAGGAGCTAGTGGGAGCTAGTGGCTGGTGCAGCAAAGCATAAGCAGCAAGCAAGCAGGACCAGGAATGCTGGTGTTGCAGTTTTGGTGGATAGACAGGGTGTGGGGTGACCTTCCATTGCTCTTGTGGAAATTCATCTGGAAGTCTCCAATGGAACCTCAACTGCTGGGTTCCCAGGCTTAATGTGGGAGTGGTGTATCCATGTCCTGATCCCATCTGTAGCCATGGTCAGGATTATGGTGTGAGGTTCTTTGAAGCAAGGTTCCAGAGTCTTGTGGTTATGTCTCTTAATCCAGACTTCATCACCTGGTTGAAAGCAATGGGTAGAACAGACTCATAAGCCTGGCAGATGGAAGGCCAGAGTTGCTTCTGAACCCTATGGAGGGCATTCAAGGATCTTAAGAATTTATGTTGGTCATATTCAGCTAAGATATAAGACTGGAGATTAGTTAGCATGGGAGGAGGTCTCCCATATAGAATCTTAAAGGGAGTGAGACCTAAAGTACAGCAGGTATTCCTAGCCTTTTATAAGGCATAAAGTGGAGTCAGTTTCAAGGGTTAACTTGGTCAAGGCTTCCTTCAGGGTCCTATTCATCCTCTCTACTTGCCCTGAACTCTGGGGTCTGTATACACAAATGTAATTTCCAATTGGTTCTGAGAATCTGTGCTAGAGACTGAGTTACCTGAGAGGTGAATGCTGGTCCACTGTCAGACCCAAGCAGGGTAAGCAAACCATACCTGGATATGATGTCTTCCAGAAGCTTCTTTGCCACTGCACTGGCAGTCTCCTTTGTAGGATAAGCTTCTACCCATCCTGAAAAGTTATCTATAAAAACTAGCAAAGACTTACATCCATGTGTTCCTGGTATTATTTCTGTATAGTCTATTTCCCAATTAGCCCCCGGCTGTTGATCCCCGATTCTCCTCGACTGGGGCCTGAGGGGTTCACAGCCTGAGAGGTGGGGCAGTCTGAGATTACCCGATCAACCGAGTGTCCTAAGACAAGTATTTTGTACCTTGCCCCTCACAGCAGTTCTTTCGGTTTTCAGTGACCACGTGTGAAGCTGATGAATCTGATGGGTGAGTTGCTTAGCAAACTCCTTAGGTAAGATGGTGCGGCCTTCAGAGGTCAGCAACCATCCATCTCTTCTGTAAAGTCCTTGGCATTTTGCCTGATCTTGTTTGTCTTCAGCAGTATATTCAGGGATGGCTGGGAGCACAGAGGGTGGCAAAGCTACCAGGATGTTGGCAGTGGAAGCTTGGTTGGCCTCCCTTGTAGCTTTATCAGCTAGCCTGTTCCCTTGGGGTGTTTCTGATGCCTGGGGCAATGAGTCATGGCTACTTTGAGAGGAAGTCATAATGCCTCCAATAAAATAAGTATTTCTTCCTTATTTTTGATGGGTTTTTCCTTCAGCAGTCAATAATTCCCTCTCTTGGTATATGAATCCAAGTACATAAGCCATAACAAAGGCATATCTGCTTTCAGTGTAGATGTTAGCTAAGGCCCCTTTTGCCAGTTTTAAAGCCTAGGTTTGAGCCATTAGTTCAGCTTTCTGGGCTGAAATTCCCCGTGGCAAAGCAGTTGCCCAAATAACAGAGTCCAAGTCCATTACTGCCACCCCTGCATACCTGATTCCATTCTGGGTGAAACTACTCCCATACGTGAAGTAGATACGTTCTGTGTCTGGCCTGGGCATGCCAGTCAAGTCCAGCTTGATGTTTTGGATGTGCCCCAGAACTATAGAGCAATCATGCTGCATGTCTAAGGATGGGTCAGTGTCTTAGGGTTTCTATTCCTGCACGAACATCATGACCAAGAAGCAAGCAAGTTGGGGAGGAAAGGATTTATTCAGCTTATACTTCCATGTTGATATTCATCACCAAAGGAAGTCAGGACTGGAACTCAAGCAGGTCAGGAAGCAGGAGCTGATGCAGAGGCCATGGAGGAATGTTACTTAGATTGGTTTGCTTCTCCTGGCTTGCTCAGCCTGCTTTCTTATAGAGCCCAAGACTACCAGCCAACAGATGGTACCACCCACACGAGGCCCTTGATCACTAATTGAGAAAATGCCTTACAGCTGGATCTCATGGAAGCATTGTCTCAACTGAAACTCCTTTCTCTGTGATAACTCCAGCTTGTGTCAAGTTGACACAAAGCCAGCCAGTACAGTCAGGTAGCAGGGTGGTTGGTTCAGGGCAGATGATGGGTTATATCTTATGCAAGGGGGATTTAAAAGTAGAGCCTGAAAGTGCACCAATCTTCTGTTGGACAGTAACTGGCTGGGTGGATTCTTGAGGGGTCCCCTAAATAGTATGGGAGGTGGTGATGCTCAGGGTCCTGTAGCCCCAAGGCATAAGGCCCGTAATAGAGTCTGTCTTCTGGGCAGTATGGGCCTGATTATGAGGTGGACTCCAAATGGAATCAAGAGAGTCAGGGGAGTCGGGCTGCTCCTCCCTCTGCCTGTACCGGCTGGGCAGGGGCAGTGTTGGCAGGAGCAGGAACATAAGGAGGGGGACAGAGATCCTCCTCAGGATCAGAGGGAGGAGCAAGGCAGGGTGCCGAGGTAGACCCTCCTTTAGAGGAAGAAGGGCAGAGGCTGGTGATGTAAAAGGTGCCTCATCCAAACAAGGAGCTTCCCAACCAGGTACTGTCACGGGGTGGCATATAGAACTAGGTCCAGGTGGCCCCTGGGCTCAAAAACTAAACCTTCACCCTGTAAATGATGGAGAGATAGAAAGTTTCCTCCTCAGATCATCCTACTTTATAGGTGGGCCATTTGTTCCTGCAAAAGAATGGTTAGTTTGTGGGGACTAACGATCGATCAGAGTCTTCTGCGACTAGGTGAAAGTCCTTAAAATGGTTCAGGACCGAGCCCAGTGGGGTGCTCTGTGCCCATCCCATCCAGAAATCAATAAAGAGTTTGTACGAGAAGACAAAAATGTTTAGGGCGTCCTACCTGGTGACTCCCCACTCTTCCTATTTGTTTTGGTCTACAAGTGCCTTATGTGCTGCTTCTATAGCTCGGATTCTGTAATTGTTGATAGGCTAGGGAAAGAGTGGGTGTCCTAACGTCCTTTGTCCTTTAGGATCTGGCAGATAGACTCACTACATGCCAGGGGAAATGGGCTATGTTTTGGAGGATAGATACTATGGGGGAAACAAAGACAAACAAAACAACAACAAACCCACGGCAGAATGTTTCCCGGGACATTCAACAACATAAACCTCTCTAGCTGGATCATTGCTTCCTCTCGCCCTCATGCTTCCTGTTCCAATCTGCACAAAGCAGGCCTGAGACTCTACGGCTTTCAGGGCAGATGCTCAGAGGATTTCTTGTTCCCCTAGAAGGCCAGCCTCTTGGAATGTTTATTCTTTTTAATATTATTATTCCCCTGTTGCTTCCTTTCTGGATGTGAGTCTTTCCAAAGGATAAAGGCAACTTGGTATTACATCTTCACGTGAAGGTCTAAGCGGTAGTTCTGGTCCCTGACCAGTCCACAAAAGGATTCAAATGCAGCCGGGCAGTGGTGGCGCACGCCTTTAATCCTAGCACTTGGGAGGCAGAGGCAGGCAGATTTCTGAGATCGAGGCCAGCCTGGTCTACAGAGTGAGTTCCAGGACAGCCAGGGCTACACAGAGAAACCCTGTCTTGAAAAATCAAACACACACACACACACACACACACGTTCAAATGCACAACAGAATTTTGTCTTGATTCCAAAAAAAACATGGCATCTGTGTCTGAAGAGTATTTGGAGGTTGTCAGAACCTGAGAGAGCAGGAGCAAGTCACCTCTGTACAGGCCTGGAAAGATATCCACAATGTGTCAATAGATAGCCCTGGGCACTAGCAAACATGAACACAAAAACATTTTGGGAGGTTTTATTATTTATTTTTATTTTTTATTTTTTTAGAAAGGGAAGATCAGAAGCCTTCTAAGGGTGCCCTAGTTAGGGGTAAGGAATCAGAGGAAACCGCAAGCAAGCCTTTCCTGTTCCCTAGGTTTCCAGAGAGTTTGGTCCTGGCTGCCAAGCGCTCTCTAACAGAGGCAAAGGCAGTGGCCCAGAAAAGGTGCAGGGGTGTGTGTATTTGGTATGGGGGTGTGGTGTGGTGTGGTATGGTGTGGTCATCAGTTCTTGGGAATGGCCAGTGGAGTTCCACGCTGTGCAGACAGTAGTCGGAGCCCAAGCGCAGGCGCTGGCGAGTGGAAAAGCCTCTGGGGGAGGATCTAGCTGACTGCAAGGTTGCAGGTAAGCAAGAGCGCAGAGTCGGCTGGAGCGGAGCCTAGGGTGGGAGGTGGGGGTGCTTCGGGAGCGCAAGCGTCTGAGGCTGGGGGTGCAGTAAGGTGTCCTTGCTCCTTCTCCCTCGGGAGGCCTCTCCCCGGCTTGTACCTCCGCCAGCCTTTTTTATTACAGTGACATCGTGCCGCAGCCCGCACTCGGCTTTCTACTCAGTGCTCCTGGAGCTCGGCCTTCCCTGGGCGCCTGACTCCTGTCTCCAGGGAGGTGCCTCTCAGAGAATGCAGTCTCACGGGGGGCCGAGGGGTAACCTCAGCCTCCATGCACTCACTGCTGTTCTTCTTGGGGAGGTCCAAATCTGTAACTGCTCTAACAGATGTCTTTGGTGCATGGGCCCGGCCACCCTTCAGTCTGAGGGCGGACTTTAAAAAGAACCTTTTATTTTCGTTCGTAGGTAGTCGAAAGCAAGCTATTAAATCTTGTTTTCTCATCAGTAAAGGGAAAGGACTTTTTTCTCAGGGTGGTGGTGAGCACTAAGGAAGCTCATGGTTGGTCTCTCGGAATATGGAAAACAGCCGATGTTCCGGAGACCTATCTCAGGGCTCTCTTTCTCCAGTACTCCCGAGCGGACACACCGAATGACCGCGTCAGAATGACAATCGCGGGCGCTCACAACATTTGCTGTTAACATTCTGGGGAGACTAAGAAGGAGTTACCACATTATGCCCTAAACGTGCTGAAAAAATGTTTGGCATATACTTTGCTATAAATGATAAACCTTTCATTTCACTGGGCGGGTTGAAAGAAGAAAAGAAGAAGAGTGGGAATACAGGGATGAGCCAGGGATCTGGGGTCCTGGAATAAGTTGTAAAGAGAGAGAGGCCATTGTGGATGAAGCCACTATTCAAGAACTCTGAAGGGCTTATCCCAGGTGGCTGGGAGGGGCCTTTCCATTGTGATGGTGTTTTGCTTTGTCCCGAGCTGCTGATGTAATTACTGCTTTGAACTGAACTGACTTTTGGGTGTCTGTTGTATACTTAGCTAGAGCATGTCCAAGCTCATATGGGCATACCAGCTGGCTCGAGACTGCTGACTCTGGGTTATACTGAGCCACTTAGTTCCCAGACTTTGATAAGTAAAAGCAAGATACAGCCAAATGATTTTGTAACTGCCCTGTTGTCTTGGGACAGGTAATTCCATCCCTCTGGCTCTCTCAGAACTTCCTATAGGATGATAATATTGCAGCTTTATTTTTTATGACTTGCTCAGCCTTTAAGTACATCAGCCCCAAGCTCCCTGTGGTAGCAACCCAGGGTCAAAGGTGTCTATGAATCCTTTGGAAACGCTGGTGTTAAAATCTTCACTCTATCTGGGTCTGTGGCTCAATGGAGGTGCTGCATGATGCTCTGGCTTCCATTCTTCCCATTGTAAGAGCAAGAGAAAAGGGAGGGAGGGAGAATATCATGCAGGCTTTTGTGTTTGTTTTTGCTTTGTGTTTGTTTTTGCTTTTTGTTTGTTTGTGTATTTTTTCCTTAGCTGCATTTATTTTGGAAGCTGGATTACAATCTCCATTTACGTTCACAGTTCTGAGCTTAATCAATCTATGCTTGAATGCTGTCCCACTATTTTCTGGTTATAGCAAGTTTGGGGGGGTTTGTTCTGGTTTTTGTTTGGATTAGGGTCTAACCTCATTGACCAAATGGATCTAAACCTCTCGGGTTCATATGACCTTCTCACCTCAGCCACCCAAGTATTGAGAACAATAGGCACATGCCAACATGCTTGGCTTTATATTAGTTTTTTTTATTGCTGTCAAATGAATAAAAAATTAGCCTACAACCCAAGTTATCTTACAGTTCTTTCCTCTAACTGGAGTCTGACTCGGGTCCACATACTGAGCTAAAATGGAGACAGCAGGCTGCGTTTCTTCCTGGAGGCCTCCATGTCCCTACTCATTCAAGTATTGGCAGAATGACACCTTTGTGACTGGAGACCCCAGCTCTGATTTCCTTAAGTGTCTGTTACTGAGCATCTTAGCTTCTAGAGGCTATGAGTGTGTGGTGGCCAATAGAGCTCTCCCTGTTCTCAAAGTTAGCAACATTAACATGAGTTTGTGTTGTTCTTATCTCCTACCTCTGCCTCTGTTTCCTGGTGTCTGACAACACGGCCCAGGAAGGTTCTGCTTCCTTCCTATCCCTTCTGAGCACCCTGTAATTACACTGGGACAACGGAGTCATCCACAATAATGTACATTACCTTAGGGTCAT
>JADRCH010000075.1:3892084-3896590 GCA_019843965.1 Rhynchomys soricoides
CTAAGAACTGCCCTTAGTTTATACATCCTACCCCAAGTGGAAGTTTCTTGCCTGTTCTGTGCATTTCCCAAGACCTCCTGGGATTCTAGCTGGTGGTTTAGGAAATACCTGGAAGGTATCTTTGGTCAGTGACAACTCTTGTTCATTACAGATTTGATGGATCAGCACAATGAGAGCTCAGAGGGGACTCATCTTATTCCTGCTTCTTCTGGCTGTCCTTTGTTCCACAGGTGAGTGACCCAGACCCTCTAAATTGCCCCTGGCCATGATACTACTTTCTCTTGGACCTCCAGTAGTCTGAGCTGGTGCCACTGGGCTCCAGTCTCTCATCTTCATGCATTTCAGGTCCTGCTTGTGTGCCAGGTGCCTACCTGAGCTAAATCCTGGTTTACAGAACCAAGGGCGGAGGTTTCACAGCATGAGTCTGCGGCTGGACTGTCTCTGATATAGAGGATGTGGCTTTTGCCACTCCTGAGTCTGACAACCTGAGATCTCCGAACTCCCTTGAGGAAGTGAAATGGAGCCTGCCATCCTGTTAAAATCGAGGCTCCTGGGTTTAGGGATTCATATGCAGACTCTTAGTACAGGTTTTTCAATCGTTACAGCAGTTAGAGTAGGTTAACCCTCTCTAGGAACTAGGGTCAAAAGGGGCCTAGAGAGACAAGTCTTCCCCTCTGTCCTGGCCCAGTCACAACCATCCATCGACTTAAGACCTGCCCCTGCCCCCTTGATTTCTTGAGACAGGGTTTCTCTATGTAACAATCTTGGCTGTCCTGGAACTTGCTTTGTAGACCAGGCTGGCTTCAAACTCAGAGATCTGCCTGCTTCTGCCTCCTGAGTGCTGGGATTAGAGGTGTGCCCCACCGCCACCTGCCCAGCTAACCTGACTTCTCTTACAATTTCATTGTTTACTTTTCTCAACTCAATGAAGTTAGAAAATATCTTGGCTAAACCAATCTTGAGCTTTAGAACTGATAGTCTGGGTTCGAGCCTCAACTCTGTCAGTGAGACATTTGTCATGTAACATTTGTTACGTTATTTAATATCTTAAACTTAGTTTTATCTTTTGAAATGGGGATGACATTTCTTGAGCCTGCTATTTGTAACAATTGTATTAAAGGCCTAGCATATAGGTGCACAGACATTGGAACACCGATTGAATGTGCTAGCTAATCTACCCTACAGAAGTCTCCAGCATTGGCATTGACCTTGACCTAAGTCTTGTTACTACAAGTCTACAGAGTGAGTTCCAGGACAGCCAGGGCTACACAGAGAAACCCTGTCTCAGAAAAAAAAAAAAAAAAAAAGAAAAAGAAAATATCTTTCTGTGGGTGAGTGCTACCAGATACTGCTGTCCTAGTAGAAGCCCTGTGACAAGATCTTTATCTCTGGCTTGCAGAAGGGTGTGCCTCCACAGCACACTAATTAACTCTTGCCTCACCTTCTCACTGACTATAATTCATTTTCACCTCGTCTTCAGTTATAAAATTGAAAAGGAAAACAATAAGTCAGTAAAACCTGACTCTTAGTTCTCAACAGTAAAATGTAATTAGTTGTTTTGTTTTGTTGTTGTTTTGTTTTGTTTTTGAATTAGGGAACCAGGGCTTAATGTTTCTGCTATGACCAGGTAGCCCAATCCATAGTGTATACCTGTTGTCTTGTGTTGTCTGTCTATACGTCTGGCCCTTGGTCTGTCCTAGCAGGAAGCAGTTCAATAATAATATCCTATTCCAGAGATCATTTAAACTTTTTCTCTAAAGGGCCAGATAGCCAATACTTTAGGCATTACATGCCAGAAAAAAATCAAACACACTTTACAGGTTCATATAAATAACAATAGAGGGAACACATCCCTACAACATTTTGATTAACAAAAAATCCACAGTGTAATAGCCGCCTATCAGTGTATAATGTGTGTCTAATGCCTGTCTGCTGCTGGGTGGGATAATACTAATCCGCTAGGCAGATAACATGTTGCTTAGGTTTCAGGGTTAGTGTTCCCAGCATGGAACCAGTTAGTTGTAAATGTTTACCTAGAAGTACCAATCTGTGAAAAGATTTTTTTTACCTTTGAAAAAGTCTTTCTACACCAAGAAGTACTTGATACAGTTGAGTATCATTGTGCTTGTAAAACCCTTAAGGGATTGTTAGCTCTTCCTCTCCGTAGATTCCAATTCCTTGTGATGTCATTCCAATGCAAATTATCACCTTTGAGTTGAAGGTTAGGAGGAAGCTTCCCACTCGAACAGTTAAATGGAGCTCTTGTTTGATGTTTTGGAGGGGGTTCCCTGTAGTCCGTCCAGGCAGCCCTTGAAATCACTATGTAACCAATGCTGGCCTTATCTTCCGACTCTGTTCCTCCATCTCCCAAACACTTGGATTACATGTGCACATCAGCATATTCAGCTCAGCTGGGTGGATTTAAAAGTGAGGGGATTCTCTTTGCACTTACACGTGGGTCCATCCTGTTTTTAAAACTGCTTTACAGCTTATGTCGTCCTCTCACCTGCTGGCTAGGTGTGGTTGCACATACCTTTAATTCCGACACTGGGGAGGCAGAGGCAGCAGAGAGCTCTGTGAGATCAAGCCCAGCCTGGTCTACATAGTGAGTACCAGGACAACCAGAGCTATGTAGAAAGACTCTGTCTCAAAAAGCAAACAAAACAAAGCATACTTGCTCCCCAAGTGCCAACACAGGCCTTTATGCTCTCTGACGTCCCTCAGTCTCTTCCTTGCTTTGTTTTTTAATGAAGTGGGGATTTTTTTATTGTTGTTTTGTTAATCATACAGGCTATGCCTTATAATTCTGTGTTTGAGCTCATTTTTCTGCAGCTAATTCAAAGAATTCAATAAATCATGGCAAAGTCAGTTGTCTTCCTGCCATCAAAATGGCTTCTCAATCTGAATGCAAAGATGATAGCTCATTGCTATTTTGAACACTTAAGTTAGCTTTTCCTGAAATTTCTGTCTTAGGTACTGTACTACTATCAAAGCAAAAACAGAATTCTCATCTCAAAGGTGATATGAGATAGTTTCCTCTGGAGCCCAGGAACACAGATTTAGATTACCCTAAATTCCATGTTCCAACATGGAAGCAGTTTAATGAGAAAAATAGAAAATAGGAATAGAACCAAGAAATTTGTAAATCAAGACGCTCTTGGCATAAACTGGTGAAAACTTTAGGGAGGTGACTAAAGTCGGGGGGGGGGGGGCTCAGATGCTCTCTGACTGCATTCCTAGCCTTCTGGTTGGTTAGAAACCAGCATTCAGTCTGTACATTCCAAACTATGTGGTCAAGTACAGAGGCAGGCCATAAAAGGCCAAGAGAGCTGAAGATGGCTCAAAGGAATTTGGTTCTGGCCTTCACATTCCCAACTCAACAGTTCTTGAAGCCCTGCTCATTCATCCGCTTCACAGAAGCTTTGTTGCAGTACTGAAAGGTCTCAAATGTGATTTATTTAACATCAGAGAGTGTGGCAGGGTCTGAAGGGAAAAGAGGGGGCTTCAGAAGACATGGAAAAACAAGGAAATTTGTTTTAATTTGAGGAAGGAAATGAGTCAGGGAGTAAGGGAGAAATCTAGAAGGTTAATGGGAAGTATGGAAGAAATGCACCTCAGGTGCACTCTCCAGATGGGTAGGAAGTGTGCCTGTTGACCTCTGAGGTTCTTGACAACTGTCATTCTCCTGGAATCCACACACTCTAGGGCATTTGCCTCATGAACTCAGACAAGCTTTCAACCATTCTCAAAGCAGCTGGGGTCCCACAATCCCAGGAGAACCCAGAACTGAGGCTGCTGGAAAGGCAGTATCTGTTTCTCCTAGATTTAGTGTTTCTTTCCCTGAAATCTGGGGGTGGGGAGCATGCCCGAGGAGCCTCAGAATCACAGGGGATAAGACAGGAAGGAAACATGTTCTGATTAGCCCCTAGTTTATACCTAACAAATATTTCCTTGCCAAGGTGAAGGATAAATGATTCTCCTCACCTACATTTCCTATGAAGTCATTGGTTGGTTGGTATGCGGAATGTCTTTATTGTTTTCTGATCAGCTGACAAGGGACCATATTTCCTGACTTTTTACCCTTTGTACTGAATAAACTAGTTCAGTCACATTGTAAGTTGAATTTCCACAATGAGATGAAAGGCAGTTACTACCTCCACTTGGGTAAAAGACAGAGGTAATTTTGCTGAGGGTGTTTGCTAGCCCAGTTTGGCACACACATTTTGAAAAAAAGAAAGAAGAAATCAACTCACTGAGTTACTTTTGCCTTCCTCCTTCCACCAGTCATGAACTTCCTGTGTGAATCATAATGGTGGCTGAACCTCAGGCAGCCCTGTAGGGAAAGAGCTGAGCTCCCTCTACCTTAATGAAACTCAGTCACATCTGAAAGCAGGAAGGGGGGACTCTGGGGAAAAAGAAAGGATCCAGCAGGAGCAGGAAAGGGAGAGTATGAATGTGCTTACAATATATTATATACCTGTATTAATTACAATATATTATATACCT
>JADRCH010000075.1:3901600-3913040 GCA_019843965.1 Rhynchomys soricoides
GAGAAACACCCAAGCTTTGGAAGCCTTTCTCCTAAGAAGGGAGAAGGCCATTTTCCTGTGCATGCTGGAGAGTATCTCACAAGATACATAGACATCACCATGTATGATCTTGGGATTCTGGCTGTATTTAGTGCCCTAGCCTGACCTTTGCAGAAGAAGGGATTTCTTTATTAACTTCAGAAACTTAAAAAAAAAATGTTAAATTTAAAAAAAATTAAACAAGAAAACTTGTTAAAATATTTCTTTTCTTTTAATGATTTATTTATATTTATGCGCATTGGTGTTTTGCCTACATGATTATGTGAGGGTTTTCGATCCTCTAGAACTGGAGTTACAGACAGTTGTGAGCTGCTGTACAGGTGCTGGGAATTGAATCGAGGTCCTTTGGGAAAGCAACTAGGTGCTCTTAATCATGAATCCACCTCTCCAGCCCCCACCTTCCGCCTTTTTTTTTTTTTTTAAAGATTTATTTATTTTATGTATGTGAGTATGTTGTTGCATGTGTATGTCTACACCAGAACATCCTGAGGGCTACAGTTTTGGATGGTTGTGAGCAGTCAGTGCCCTTAACCACTGAGCCATCTCTCTCAGCCATGAAAACTCTCTTGATTATTTAATCTGTTAGCCAATTCATATGAAACATGTATTATTTTAGACAGTTATGCAATAATGATGCTTTTCTGAAAGTAAAATCTCAGTCAATGGAAGAGCTTGGTGAGTGCACAGAAATGTAGCAAACAGCTCCTACAATGTGTTCAATGTAGCAACAGAAAGAAAACAGCCCTGGGCACTTTGACCTCCTATTGCCTTGGTTGTTATTATCCTCTGCTGGGTTGTGCTTTTCCTCACACGATCTTTATCTCCATCCTCTCTGCCAAGTCTTATTATCAGCTACAGCTGTTTCATCAAAAGGATCACCCCCCCCCCCAGCAAGTGGCTGAGCAAAGTAGGATATTCCACATGAGTTCTGAAAAGCAGTAACTGAATTTAATTCATTTAAACAGAAAGTAAATATTTAAAATTTTGTGGGGGTTTGTTTTGTGGGCGAGATGCATCCAAGAGTCCAAAAAGCTAGGAGCTGTATGCTCCAGAAGTCTATCTCCAGGTCCAGAGTCCAGTATAAAACTGTCTGAGCCACTTCTTGAGTCACGGAGCTCAGTGGTGAGAGTTCATTGGGGCTGGGGGTAGGGGTGGGAAGGGTAGAGTTGTTTGTTTGTTTTTTATTTTAAAAAGTTACATTTGTAAGCCAGATGTGGTGGCACATGTCAATCCCAGCACTCGGGAGGCAGAGACAGGCAGATCTCTGAATTTGAGGCCAGCCTGGTCTACAGAGTGAGTTCCAGGACAGCCAGGGCTTCACATAGAACCTTGCCTTTTTTTTTTTTTTAAAAAGTTACATTTGAGTTTTTCTCCCTCCTCCCCTCGTGTGTGTGTGTGTGTGTGTGTGTGTGTGTGTGTGTGAGAGAGAGACAGAGACAGAGACAGAGACAGAGACAGAGACAGACAGATGGAGGAGTCAGAGGAGGAACTTGGTAGAGTCAGTTCTCAGTTGTTGTGTGAGATCCAGGAGCTTTGGCACCAAAAAGGTAGTTTCTGAAAACAGAACCTGAAGCCGCCTAGATAAGGAGGGCAACTGTTTCTTTCTGCACAAAGTTGTGCTCATGAAATGGGTGCCTGGACCCATAGGCAGCACTGCTAAGGCCACTTAAGTAGATATCAGGTTATCTGGTTTCATAGAAACTGTAAGACTGTTCAGCACCAAGCTGTCCTTAGGAGGTTAGCTATGGGTTCAGAGGTATATCCTGGTGGCTTGTAAACAGAATTCATATTGTATGTTCTGGAGAATGCGGACCAATATCCAACTTAATCTTAGAAGCACTAAATGTTAAGGTGTGGGGAGATGCCTCTAGTATCCTAGCTGGCAGTCTCATGATTTAATGCGACACCTGCCTGACTGTATTCCTTGTTTTGGATTTGAGGCTTCTAATGAACCAAATGTCTAGTTGTATACATCTTCCTTCTTCATAGGGCCAGGTGATTTATCTGGCTCAAGGTAAGTTTTTCATCAGTCTTCAAAGCCTTTTAGCACATACTGGTTTCTGTTGCTTGCAGACACATCTGAACCAATGATAGATGACTCTCTCAACTAAGAGCTGCTTGTGCCAAGAAGGCAGTATTGTCTCAAAGTGGTGCTCATCTGACATTGTGATGACAGCAACTAAAGGTGGGAGGCTTGCCAGCTCTGGGTCTGTCTTCATCAGACTACTATCTCACCTTACGTAAGAGTTGTTACTACAGGGGAAAGATGGCTCAGTGGTTAAAAGCACCGGCTGCTCTTCCAGACAACCCAGGTTCAATTCCCAGAACCACCTGGCAACTCACAACTGTTTGTAACTCCAGTTCTAGGGGATCAGAGGTACCCTCCATAGGTACCATCTCCGTAGGTACCAGGCATGCACGTGGTATGCTGGCATGCAGGCAAACACTTATACACATAAAATAATAAAATAAATAATGATTTGGAAAAGTTGGCTGAATTGCTCAAGGCCACTAACAGCAGTAAGGTGACACAGTCACATTGAGCTCTGTGGTCTCCACCCTCTACCCTCCTTGCATGCACAGTCTTCTATGTACTACAGGGTAGTTTTGGAAGGAAGCTCCGGAAGAGGATGCTGGGTCCCCAGCTCCTTCCTCTCTCTGCTTCCTGGATATTATGAATAATAATATCTGCCACAAACTCTGTGCTCTGATGCTTTGCCTTGTCACCGATCAAAAAGCAATGGAGCTGTAAGACTCTGGGGAGTCTTAACTTACCGAAGACCCTCTGAATGGACACACGGAGTCGGGGGTTGATGCAAAATGCAAGAGAAATTTATTGATTCATCAGCATACTGAGGCCGCTCTACATACCAAGATGGGAGAGCGACCCCCAGAGCCTGTTCAGGGACCTTAAATAGGATTTTAGAGCAGCCGCCATTAGGTACAATGTGATTGGCAGAACAGTGTGACTTTTAAACTGATTGGTCTTTAGGGAATGAGGTAGCAGGGGCTTAATCAGCCCCTCCCTCCAAGCCTACGTGCTTTCTAACCTGTTTCTTCTGTGTGCTCTGAGGGGGAGGGGACGTCTGCTAGCTAGGTGACCTTTTCTCTGGAGATGGGAGGAGGGGAGGAAAAGCATCTCTTTCAGAGCCAGCTATCCACGGAGTCTCTGAACCTGGAAGCCACAACAAACTATCTTCTTTTAGTTGTTTCTCTCAGGCATTTCATCTCAGCCACAAAAGCTGTCTAACATACCAGAGAGCGGGGTTGTTAGGGCTGCAGAGGTTTACAGCAAATCACATCACATTTATAACATTGACTGACGTAAAGAGGAACTGACCAGAGGTCTCCTTCCCAGGTTTCTTACATGACTGAAATACAATTCTTTGACAGATAATCTTTTCTCATCTAAGGCTCCCTGTTCATATATACTCGTTTTACATGGGAGTAAGGATGACCATATTGAATGCCTTACTTTCTGGATGAGTGCCTACAATGATCTATTAGAAATAAGAATATTACTTTCTCCCCAGCCACTGGGTAGGTCCAGAGCCTCTGGCAAAGGGAAGGACAGTTTATGTCCTGCAGGGGCTGACCAGGAGCTCAAGCTTCCTGACTATGGAATAGGTATTCACTCTCTGTGATTAGCGTCCTTGGGAGTGGGTGAGAATATTGCTGTTCTCGGCCTTGCTATTCTTGACTCCTTAAATCCCAGCTAATCTGGCTGTCAGGAAACCTGTGTGAGGGTGTGGTGGCTGGTAGTGACTCATGTTGTTTAAAGTTGTAATTTGAAAACTCTACTACTATGAGCCCAATAATAACTTGTGATTAATGAATGACCTTTCAACAGGGAGTGGAGTGGCTTTGTGAGACCTCCTCCATTCCCACAGTATGAGGGATTGAACCGAGGGCCTTGTGCGCCTGTGCACTGCCAAGGGCTCCACACTCAGCTACAACTCCAGACCTTTTTGAGAAAGGTTTTTGTCGTACTGCCTAGGCAGACCTAAGCTTGAGTTTCAGGCTTATGTCACAAGTCTCAGCTCCAACCCAAGAGCTGCTTTTGTACCCAGCATTACGTAACTACAACCAGTATACTGACTAGCCCATGTAATTCTTCTCAGTTTCAATATGAATAGAATTTCATTTACCAAAATCCTCAAGGCATTTGCAGATCACAGATAGAGATCACAGATGGCACCCATTTCCCTGGCTAGGCTATTGGAGTTTAAGCAGCTCTGCCTTGGGGTTTAGTAAGTCCTCCTTTTACTAATCCCTTCTCCGATGTTCTGAGTTTTTAACTTATTTGACCAAGTTTCTATCTGTTGCAACCAAAGCGGCTTGGCTGAGACAGTTACTGGTGAGAAAGGGTAGCTGATGGGAACAAAGCCTTGTACTGTAGGAGACTGAACAGATCGAGTGTGGGCATCATTGGTTGTACTGAAGGGACCTACTGCTATAGGAGGTTTGGCTCCTTGTCACTTGTCTCCGGTCCCTCCCTTCAAGTAACAGAAACTTCAGTTACCTTTTGGGAAATTACATCCATCATTTCAGTCTTTGGAAACTATTAATAAAAGCTCCCATAGCCAAAACATAAAGAAAACACGCATGTTTTCCTCTGGAGTGTCACCCAAGTCAAGTTATACAAGGACGAGTGAAACAAAAGAAATCTGCTGTTCTTGAAACTGCGCCTCTCTCCGGGATTCAGCTACAAGCTACAGACAACCCAACTTCAGATAGTTTAATCAAATCTGATTGTTTTGTTGCTGCATACAATCCAGAAGTAAGCAGCTGCTAGCTTTGCTTCACTTGCTCAACACTGTTTGGGCTGCTCTATTGGTGGTATTCTTGGTCTTTTCCTCACAGAGTCACTACAGACCTTCCCGCACTGCCTCCAAGGTCAAGGCAGAAAGAGATGATGAGGTAACTGTGTTTCAGTTTTCCTTACTAGGAAATTAAAATCATTCTTATAAAACCCCCAACTGTCTTCTTGTTTGTATACTCTGGCTGGATCTGGATCTTGTAACCAGAACGTGTTACAAGAATGGATGTGAGCTGCCAGAGGAACGGGGAAAAGCCAGAATTTACTTTCTCCAGCCTCTGTGGGTGAAGGAAGTAAAGGAAAAGGACTGTGATTGCATAGTCACTGGAACACTGAGAAGCAGCGTTGGCTCTCACCGGCTGCACCGGAGGGTGGGCACACTGTTGATCCTGCCCTACTCTAGGTCTCCGCACCTTCCAGATGCAATGCTCAAGCTTTCGATTCTTAACAGGTTTCCACGCAGGCCTGCGTGGAAGCTTCACTTCAGGCTGCTTGGTCTGCAGCTGGTGGTGCTATTCTTGGAGTTTCTGGAAACTGTGGGACGTGGAGCCTAGTTGGAGGAAGCGGACCAAAGTTAGCACAGCTGGTTGGTTCCGGTTGATGAGGTTTACTCGGGTGTCTGCTCTTCCAGGCTTCCTTACCCTCTAGCCCACTGGCCTAGCTCTCAGACTTCTTTAACTTGTTAAATTTTATTTTATTTTATTTTTGCTACCTCCACAAATACATGGGAATACATCTACCTAGAAAACAAACATAAAGGACTGTATTTTCGAGAACATTTTTCTGAACTAATAGGAACTGAGAAGGAGGTGGGAA
Organism: Rhynchomys soricoides; assembly: GCA_019843965.1. NCBI lineage: Eukaryota > Metazoa > Chordata > Mammalia > Rodentia > Muridae > Rhynchomys > Rhynchomys soricoides. The sequence goes on from JADRCH010000075.1 coordinate 3,907,275, forward strand.
TACACGCGCCCTCATGCCCACACCAGCACAGTGGTTTATTCAGATTAGTAATAAAGGGCTGCTTGGTGTTTCTTAAAATAGCGTGGCCCTTAGATTACGTTGCACAAGCAACCTCCAAAAAGGGCCAGCCTGCTGCCGGGAAGAGGGACTTGATGATCAGAGGCCAGGAAGGCAGCTGTGGCCTTGCCATAGTAGGCTACAGAGTCCCTTTTTAAAACAGGTTCTTGATGTCACAGATGAAAGAATTTTAAAAACAAGACACACAGAGGAACTTGAGGGCAATTTATTGGAGTTAGAAAGAGAAAACAGGTTGGGCAGTGGCGGCACACAGCTTTAATCCCAGCACTTGGGAGGCAGAGGCAGGCAGATTTCTGAGTTCGAGGCCAGCCTGGTCTACAGAGTGAGTTCCAGGACAGCCGGGGCTATACAGAGAAACCCTGTTTCGAAGAAAACCAAAAAAAAAAAAAAAAAAAAAAAAAAAGAAAGAGAAAACAGTAGGTCATGCAGCTGTTGGGGGAGAAAGAGAAGTGTGGAGAGGGAAAGGTACCCTCTGAGTCACAAGCCAGAATGTGCCCAAGCTCACCAGTGACCATCTGCAAGCAACAATATGTGGGGCAGCTGGTGTCTATTCATATTTCATTAATGGGAGAGCTGCTCTTGGGCATACCTGCTTTATATTTCTTTCCATCATTTAACTTAGGTTCCTCTTGCTTGAATATTAAAATAGCCTTTGCTCTTTGATGCAGGAGGTGGAGGCGGTGCTTATACCCATTTTACAAACAACTGACTTAACAGTGCTGTTGAAATGGTTCGTTCATGGAGAGCATTTACTGCTCTTGCAGAAGACCCTGATACGCTTTCCAGCACCAATATCCTCCTCTGACCTCTGTGGGCTTCCGAGTGCACACAAAGCACATACATGCATTCATGCATGCACATAAAATAATATTTAAAAAGAAAGAAAACTGGTTTACAAGCCAAGCAAAATGCTAGGTGTGGTGATGCTTGTCTCTAATGCCACCAGGTAAGGGAGACAAGAGGATTGCTGTAATTTTGTGGCCATCCTGCTCCACATAGGAAGTTCTAGTCCAGCTTGGGCTACCTTATCTCAAAAAGCAAAAGCAAATAACCAGCTTCTCTCCCAAGTCAAACTACTTGCCCAAGACTACCAGTTTGGATATCAGACTCCATCCTTTGCTGCGCCACCCACCCCATGTATTTAGCACACACAGAATTCACTCATGGAGCTGAGCCTGAGCTTCCCTGACCCCCACCTCTTCCTGTTCATTCCTGCAAGTGGTCATTACAGGAGTAAGTAGTCTGAAAGGAAATTGACTTTGTAGTTATTGGTTAATAGTTCATAAAAATGAGCTGTACATGTCTCTTGGACAGAACTCCCAGTTCTCAGGAATGGGTGTGGTATTTAGGTGGACTCCATGATGATTTCTTTTGGTGTTTTGATGCCTGTCAGCTCCTGATAACTTATGAACTCGGAAGAGAATTAAACTGCATTTCATTTAAAAAAAAAAAAAAAGTTGTTTGCTTCAGGGTCATTACAAGTCCAGACTATCTTCCCATTTCCAGAATATTCCATAACATCACTAAATTTACCAAAAAGATTTCTTCTTCTCCCTCTGTAGAGGATGAAGTCAGCCACCCATTGTTTCATTTTCTAAATAATGAGTCAAGTTCGCTAGGACAAAGGACTCTGTTGTTAGAAAATATTTTCCACTCCCTGATAAAAAGAAGGATGAATTTCTCAGCTTTGGCCAGCTCCTTGTGCAGTATTAGTATGTGAAAGCAGTAGAAATAGAATTGAAGGCTGCTGGGAGGAGTCTAAGGCAGAGACGAAAGTGTGCCTGGGCTATTTTGGGGGCCAGTACCTCAGGGCCATAGCTGGACTAAAAGAGGTCAAGGACTATGGCTTTGTCAAGAGCTGACTCGTGGGGCGGGGCCTCTGCTCCCCAGAGCCCCGCCTTCTAGGGGGCGGGGCAGAGCGAAGGGTGGGGCCGCGCTCTGTCGGGGCGGGGCCTGTGGAATCTCCGAACTCCTAGACACGGGGCCTTGGCGCGCGTCTCCCGGCACGGGGTTCCTCTCACGCAGCCTACCATTCAAAAGATGCCGAAGGGGCGGCGCGGCAGCCAGAACCCCAAGATGAGCCAGCGGCCGGCCCCGCCCCTCTACTTTCCGTCGCTCTACGACCGGGGCCTCTCGTCGTCTCCGCTGAGCGACTTTAACATCTGGAAGAAGCTCTTTGTGCCGCTGAAGGCGGGCGGGACGCCGGCGGCCGGGGTGGCAGGGGTAGCAGGGGTCCGACCCTTGCCTCTGGCACCCCCAGCCACTGTGCCGCCGCCGCCGCCTGGCCTGGGTCCCCCCAGCGAGCGCCCGTGTCCTCCGCCCTGGCCATCCGGCCTGGCCTCTATTCCCTACGAGCCTCTGCGCTTCTTCTACTCGCCGCCTCCAGGCCCCGAGATGGCACCTTCGGCCCTGGTCCCCGGCTCCACGACCCCCTGGCTCGCCTCTGCCTCCCATCCCGAGGAGCTGTGCGAGCTAGAGATCCGGATTAAAGAGCTGGAGCTGCTCACAATCACTGGGGACGGCTTCGACTCCCAGCGCTGTGCGTGACTGCCAAACAAGCCCAATCCTACTGCCCTAATTGCCCCCTAGAGTCAGGCACCAGAATGTGACCCCAGACGGTCCCCAGCACTAGAAGTCCCACTCCCAAAAATCTGTCCTCCAGAGGTTCAGACTCCCACGTGCTGAACTTCAACCGACCCCTGCCTCACCACATACCTGAGCTAATCAAGCCCTTTAGTTTTAAACCGCACCCCTTAGGGGCTAGCCCTTGAAGTAATGTCGACACTGGCTCTTCACACCTGAAGCACTCTCTTCCTAAATTTAGCTTTCCTACACAGTTATACCACATTTCTGTAATCTGGAGCTCCACCCACCACAGGCTCCCTATCTCTAGAGACATTAACCTTCAATATTCAAGTCTCAAGCTGGGGGGTCTGTGGGTGGAAGGAGATCGTAGGAATTGCCCAAACCTTGAAGACCCACAGTCATTCACTGAGGAGCCTTCGCCTTTGCCCTTCCCCGGGCCCCAAGCCCTCGGACAAGATCTTGGATTTTGACATCTGATCTTATGTCTGAGGTTTTGGGGATCTACACCAGAGCAGACCAAGTGTGCTGATGTAAGCAGGAATCCTCTGGTATATGAACTGATGCCTCTTTATTGTACAGTAAGACAGTTAAATCCAGCTGTGTTTCCAGAAGAACTAATTGCTCAGGAATTAGTAGCCTGAGGCTCTTCTTTTACACCCTCTGTTCTAAAGCTTGAATTTGACTTTTAGAGGAAGGCGGATGGGTCTGGAAAGATTTTACCTGTCCGCACAACAGGTTAAATTGGTCCCCTCTGCCACACAGTCGGGTGAAGTATGAAAAAAACTATACACTTAGGTGTGCATGGCCATAGGAATGATCTCTAGTTCATCTGATAACCTGTAGGATACATACATAGCCACAGGAGGAAAAAGTCCCTCGAACTGGCTTCCTCAGTGGTCTGCGTTACATAAGTTAGGAGATTTTAGGGTCGTGCACAATTACTTCTCAGAAGCTTGCTCTGGAAGTTAGAAGATTCTCTCTCAGAGCAGAGGTGTACACACCTGGAATCCCAGTACTTAGGAGGCTGAGGCAGAGGGATCAAGAGCTCCAGAGCAGCCTGGAGCTACATAGGAAGACCCTGAAAAACCAAAACCAAAACCTTCCCAGCTCCAGCTGAGTCTGTTTTGCTCTCCTACAGATAAATTCCTGAAGGCGCTGAAAGATGAAAAATTACAAGGACTGAAGACGACCAGGCAGCCTGGAAAGTCGGCCTCTCTCTCCTGAGGAGCTGCCCCTGGAGCTGGGCAGCCGCCTCCCTAGGTGTTAGTACTTAGATAATGTGCCCCAGTTGTTGTCATTTCAAAGATGGTTATTTTCTGTTCTGTATTTACTACTGTTATTGTTGCTCTCAGCATACTTCACATACAGTGCCCACTTGCATGATAAATCTCGTGGCCTCTTTCCTCTGTGCTGATGCTGGAGGATCTTCCTCATGGGATGCAGAATTACGGTCTGGCCTGCTATTCAGCGTGTCCTGTGACTCAAGGAGTGGCCCCAAAGCTACCACTGCCAGGCATGCCAGGCTGGCCAGTATGCATGAAAGACTCAAAGCATGGACAATAAATCCTGGTCCTGATGTTGGTCCTTGAAAGGCTAGACCTAAAATTAGAACCTGAGTTGCCCTTCATCTCAGTAATTTTCATTTTTAGAAGTATTTGTTCTTCAAAAAATATTTTTTTTTGAACCACAAATTTCTGGTAATCTTCATAAAGACATGGTCTTTCTAAGAAATTCACATACAACATTTAAGAGATATTTATCAAGTACTTATTATGCACTTAGACCCCCACCTAAGCACTTGGAATTGGGGATGGGGAAAAACATAGCATCCTGGAGAATGACATGCCAATCACAGAGAATGACATGTCAAACGAGGAAAGGGGGAGCACAGTGAGGACAGCTAGACTATATCCTAAGGAAGACAGAGTGGGCTTTCAAATAAGGTCTTTTGCAAGATGTGGCATATTTTGTTACTGTTTTGAGATTGATACTTTGTACCCCAGGCTGATCTTGAACTCTAAATCTTCCTGCACTTGCCTCCCAAGTAATGGGATTACAGCCCCATGCTACCGTTGTTCAAGAGGTAACATTTAAACAATGTGGGGAAGTGATTTAAGATCATGGCCCTGTGTGGGAATGTTCCAGGCAGAAGGGCCAATGCAAAGGCTTACAGTGGAGCATGCCAGCATTGGTCAATCCTAACAAACAGATGAGATGGCAGAGCAGAAGGGGTGAGGGAAGAGGAGTCAGGGTGAAAACAGAGGCACTCGTTCACGTTGGGTCTTAGAGCCATGGCCAGGTCACAAGGTCTCTGTGACATAAGAAGAGTCCTTAGAGGTTTTCAGCCAAGGTGTAACAGGATCTGACTTGTGGGGCTACAGGTTCGACCTGTACTGCTCTAGATGTCAAATACAAATTTCAGAGCATTCCTGACCCAACAATCTCAAAATGCTCCAATACCTAAAACTTGATTCGACTAAGTTCTCATCATGAAACTTCTGCTCCATGAACAAAAGTATTTAATATTATCTAAAATTACTCCCAGGTTATGTGTATAAGGTATAAACAAAACATGATTTAATTTCATACTCAAACTTGGGCCTCATCACCGAGATGTCTAAATATGCATTGCACATTTTCAATATCTGGAGGAGGAGGAGGAGGAGGAAGAGGAGGAAGAGGAAGAAGAGGGAGAAAAGAAGAATCTCAAACAAATCTGCCATACTTCTGGTCTCCAGCATTTTTGCTATAAGTTAGCTCTGAGGCTGAAGGCACTTGAGTTGAGGAAAAACTAAGAACCCCAAAAGAATGAAAAGCAATTAGCCCTGACTCAGTTGTGAGACATCACCTGAAGGAAGCATCTAGGAGCTGAGTGACCTGCATTGACAAACAGTGCTGTCATGGCACTGGCAAGGTGGCTCAGTGGGTAAAGGTACAAGCATCCCTCAGTCCTACCTGTCATACTCTGCCCCCAACCCTGAACTTTCCAGTCCAGAGGCTGGGCTGCCCTTCCTCCCAAGAGGCTCCTCCCTATATAATCTAGACATTTTGCCGCCTTCTTCTTCTTCTTCTTCTTCTTCTTCTTCTTCTTCTTCTTCTTCT
>JADRCH010000075.1:3913050-3930932 GCA_019843965.1 Rhynchomys soricoides
TTCTTCTTCTTCTTCTTCTTCTTCTTCTTCTTCTTCTTCTTCTTCTTTTCTTCCTCTTCCTCCTCCTCCTCTTCTTCTTCGTCTTTCTCCTCTCTCTCTCTCTCTGTGCCCCACCCCCACCTTCCCTATGGTAACTCCCCTGGCCTCAATCCTTGGGGCCAGTGAACTCATCCAAGAACAGCTTCCCCATAAGCCTTCCTTTGATATAATCTAACCTGTCTTGAATCGGTTCATTTCACTGGCAGAACAATAACCTACCAGATGGTGTCAAACTCAGAAGCTGAGTCCCCAGCCCAATGGCCGGGTCTTTCCTGGCCACATGGGGACCATTTGTGTCCCTTTATCCTTCTATGCTAGATACATAATTTCTTTGGACTTTGTGAGTACCCATCCCCAGCTAGCCTATTAGGGTCCAGGACCCTCTAGGCTCTCTCTGCTAGAGTCACGGCCATGCCAGAGTTCGCCCCATTTGAACAAAGACCAAGTCTTTGTTTTGGTGTGGCCTTTGATATAGAGATTTATCTTTACAGAGACTTAACCTCTTATCTGAGGTTACTGCTTCTTCCATATAAATGGTTAGATCCCAGGCTATCCACTGGGACTCAAATTCCATAGTGTTGGGATCTCTGGCAAACACTGGGAAGATGGGTACCATGGCATCTAAAACAAAAATTTATTCAAATTGGTCTGAACTCCCTATGTCCAGTTTATTTTAATCTGGTTTGAATTGGCTCATTTTATTGATGAAGAAATAACTGATCAATAAATACTTTTTAATTTTTTAAAAATTAAAAAAAAATTGAATTAAAAAATATATAGTGCTGATCTGGCAATAAGGTAAAGCAAAGGGTCCACTCGTAGATTTAGCACACACAATTTGCACTAGTGATATCTTTAACAGCAATTTTGGCTGAGCAGGAGGACCAAGGCCTGAACAGGGAAATTCTAAGAGAGGCTGGGAGCAGGTCAGTTGAAGATGATGGGCACTGGTCACTCCTTGGGTGTGGTTGAGAAGGAAAACAGCTGGAGCCAAGGCTAGCAGAGCTGGCAGTGGTAAGAGACGGCTGATTACGATGGAAAGGCAGGCAGGTGTTTCTGGTCTGAGGACGGTCATTAGCAGAAAGTGATGGTGGAGGTAGAGAGAGTGGGAATTGCTCTAACAGTGTGCATGAGTCTGCAAAAAAGATGGCATTTTCATTGCCTACTCAAACAGACTTCTGAAGACTGAGTGAATAATGGAAGGCAGTTGTTTCTCACAGGAAACCCAAAGATCTAGGCACACCAGGTTAGAACCTGGTCTCTGCCTTCACGGTGGCACTTTGAATGTTGAATCATCTGGAGGGGAAGAACGCCGTGTCCTCCCTCATATGGCAAAGAAGCCTAACAGGAGAGGGAACTTACTCCTGCAAACTGGTTTTACAGTGGCATTAATTTGATGTAAGAGGGGTGGGCCCTCATAAGGCCCTGCTTTTCACCATACACAGGCTGAGAGTTAAGCTTCCAAGACAAATCTTGAAAGGGACAGAAATATTCACACGACAGCACAGGTTATGTAGCACCCAGTAGAGAGAGACCGGCTTGAAGGGAGGCAGAAGACTCATCTCAAATAGCAGAGGTTACCTGTGTGGTATGTGAGTATAGATGCTGGGACATGAATAAACGGGGTGGTGGGAACCCTGGAAGTCATACACATAGACACATGTAAAAAGATTTGTGATTACAAATTCGCATGCCTACAAGCATGCCTCATATTTTGGATTATATTTCCAGCATGCCAGGCTGGAAATCCTGGAGTTGCAGGACTAGGTGGGACTGGCAAGCTGCAGGGCCTGAATGCAGTGTTAAAGGAAATAGCTCCCCAGCAGCCAGTCATTCTTTCAGTGCCAAAGCTGCAGTGTGAACTCGAGGTGGAAGTCTGGTTTCTCAAGCTTAGCAACTCACTCCAATGGTTCCAAAACACCATGCAGGCCAAAGGGTGAAAGGTGAAATCTCTAGAGTTGACAAACTTTGTCCTACTAGTAGGACCCTTGCACCCTGACAGTGACTCTCGATCCCCCCCCCCCCCCGATGCCTGGAAGATGACAGACTTGAGTCTGGGTGTTCTGGGTGGTACTAAAGAAGTTCTTGTTTTCCTTGAAAACTTTGGACTTCCAGAGCAGAGACAACTGGAGGCTAGATTACCTTAATGAGAACAAGTGAGAATCAGCAGGCAAACGGCACAGAGCTCAGATGGAGACAAAGTGTCTCCACAGGGGAGGGTCGGGGGCCGTGGCCCATTACCTCCAGAGAGCCCCTCACAGGCTGTACTCAGATAAGTGGCTCCTGCTAAGTGCTCAGGTAATGCGGTTGACAAACATCCCATTTAATTCCCTTCACCACACTGTGGGATAGGTCTCTCTCAGCAAGTTTTCTAAACAAGAGGTTGATGCTCTCAGGTGAGGTAACTTCCCTACAGGCATAGGACAAGGGGCTGCAGAGCTAGCTCCAAACTCAGATCTGCTAAGAATGCCCTATACGCTTCTTCCTCAGGGAACATGGCTGCAGAAGCCCCATCAGAGCAGGAGATAGTGGGCACAACCACCCAGCTTAGAAGGTTAAGTAAGGCACAAGCATCACAGCATGTTTAGGGCCATCTTGCTCTACATACTACCAGGCCATCCAGGACTATGTAGCAAGACACTGTCTCAAAAACAAAACACACCAACCAGAACAGGGGCTGGAGAGATGGCTCGGAGGGTAAGAGTGCTTGCTGTGTACACATGAAAACCTGAGTTTGGATTCCGATCATCCACACAAAAAGCTGGGAACAGCTACAGTGCCTGTAACTGCAGTGCTAGGGGCAAGGCCAAAGATGATTGTTGGTCAGCAAGTCTAGCTCCAGGTTCAGCAAGAGGATAGTGCAGGATACCTGCTATGGTCCTCCAGACTCAGTACATATTAACACACCTGGACATATAACACACACACACACACACACACACACACACACACACACACACAACTTATCCTCCAAAAACCCAACAAAACAAAACCCCTAAACAAACTAGGAGCTATAAAGTTGTGTGTAACACAACACCATGCAAAGACGGAATTCTGACCCCTCCCAGATGTTCTTGAACTTATAAGTGACACAGCAGCAGGCTGCAGAGGATAGTAAGCCTGGCATTTGCTTGGCCCTGACTCCTCAGTGCCCACACAGCAGTCAGTTCATTCAGACTGGGTGTAACCTCCTGCTCTGGATCCCTGAGATAGCCCGGACCTGCCCTCCTCAGACGGCTGCAGCAGTAAGATACAGACTTAATTCACACTCACCAAAGCAGCCCCAGTTCCTGCAGACTGCACATCTCAAGTACCAATTTGTCTGCGCTTGGAGCTGTTGTGGAAAGTCAGAGGCTTTCAGTGGCTGACTGGGAACCAAAGCCATCATGGAAGGGGGACCCACTGTGCTATCCCCATGGCACAGGTCTTCCCAACTCAAGCTTTGCTACATAGGGAATTCTGGACAAGCCCAAAGAAGAATCCACAACGCATGTAGTCAATATATGTCAGACAGGGTGTATGATCGAAGATCTTTTGTACACATAGTGACTATAGCCAAAACCAAGCACACTATACAAAAAGCAATATAATCAGAGCCTTCTGTATCTGCTGACTCTTTCTAGGCACCACACATTGTTTTAAGTGGGTCATCGCAGTTTATCCTCAGAATGAGCTTGTAAGGTAGAGACTGGTTTTACAGGACACCCAAAGTGAGACACTTAGAAGTAAATTAATACCACCATAGTACTGATGCTGGCAGACAACTTAGACTTGGGGTTGCCTCATGCCCCAGTGTCTAGGTTCTGACTGATGAGTTACAAAGACCCCTGTATAACCCAGAGGTACATGGAGAGTACAGATGGCTGTCAGTAGTGCCACACTTAAATTGATTTGTGTGTGTAAGTACATGTATGCACATGCCTTTATGTGTTAGGGCAATCTCAGGGGTCAATTCAGGTGCTTTGCACTTCAAATTATTTTATTTAATTTTATTTTAAACATGTAATGTTTATGGGTATTTTGCCTGCATAAATACACACACACACACCCCACTTTCCTGTCCAAGTGCTTTCAGAAAGAAGGTATTAGATCTTGTGAAACTGAAGCTACAAACAGCGGTGAGCCACCAAGTAGGTGCTGGGAATTGAACCTAGGCCTCTGAAATAGCAGCCAGTGCTCTTAACTGCCAAGTCATCTTTCCAGCCCCTCTACTCCCCCCACCCCACTTTTTTGTTTGTTTGTCTGTGGTTTTTTTTGTTTGTTTGTTTTTGAGACAGGGTGTCTAATTGGTGTGGGTCTCTGGGTTAGGCTAGGGGGGCTGCTAGCAAGCTCCAGGGCTTACAAAGGCAGGCAATGGCGCTGCCTTTTAATACAAAGGTTCTGAATCTAATTAAGTGCTATAACTGAACTTTTTGTTTCTTTCCAAATTCATTTGTTGCAATCTAAGCCCTGATACAATGGCCTTAAAGGTGGTTCTTTCAATAGGAATTGCACCCAGCTGTTATAGGGTGACCCTTTGGTGGCAACAGAGTCCTCCGGTGTCAGGGGCATCTTTCATTGCCTTTTATTATTTTAATCATTTGTGTGCTCCCTTGGTGCCAATGGAACCAGGCAGGATTTGGTGCCTGTAGGACCTACCTGGCTTCTGGGAACAGTTGGGTGAGAGAGGCTTTTAAAACTGCTCTGTAAGTTTTCAGTTCCACTGCAGGCAAACAAGCTGCTGTGTCTTAAGATACTTTGGCCTTTTTCCTTCAGCCTTATCAGAGCAGATATGCAACCATAGCCATGTTGAGCTCTCTGGGTCTGCTTCCTTATTGGTCACAGGATGATTGCCAGTAGGGTAGAGATGGAGCAGCATAGGACAGCTGTGAAACGGCTCCACATTGGGAGTCATCTACCTTGGGGGTTTCTAGTCCTTGTAAGACATGGGCCTCAGTGTCTGAGTTGCTGGTGTGGGGGGTGATGGTAGTGAGAGCTCTGAGAGGGCGAGATGCTGAGACACAGGGAAGTAGAAACAGGGACACTGTGTAACCCTAGGGCGAAGCCTCACAAATGGGGACAAGGAGATGGGTGTGGCTGGGAGGCAGTCAGGGGAAATAATTCTTTTCCCACAGATAGGGTCCAGGGCTCTGTCTCACTGAAAGCTGTACCTCAAAAAAAAAAAAAAAAAAAAAAAAAAAGCCACTGATGTTGATCAGTTCTTTCATCCATCCATACCATGTGTCAGCACATCCAAGGTCATATGGACACTCTACCTGGAGGGAACATGATTAGGTAAAAGTCTAGGAAGTCCATGGCATGCAACTGCATGCTCACCTGTTCTAGGTACAGTTAGGGCACAGCTTCCTTCAGCAGCATTGTGGGTGACAGTACAGGTCTTGGGTAACAAGCTATAGAAAGTAGCCTAAAGAAAACTTACAGAGGAGCCCTCAGAACACAGGGAAAGAATGAAGAACCTGCCATGGAGAAACCCAGCTCCACAGCCATTTCTTGCAAGGTTCCTGGGCTGGGTCAACATCCCCTTCCCTGGCTCCATCCATGTTGGGAAGAGGATGGTCAGGGATCTATGGCTGCAGCTGCTTGAAGCAGAGGAGTCTCTGGTTTTAAATTAAGGAGTCCTTGGGGACAAAATGCCCCAGGCTCTCTTCTGGATCTCACTCAGAATTACCTTTGCCCAGAACCCAGCCAGGATGCAGGGAGCTCACCTCTAATCTTGCTGCTGAGCTCTCTTGCCCTTTGCTGCCAGCTTCTCTACAGCTTAGCTGCTAGAGAGCTATAAGAGTAACCTGGGGTCCAAGTGCATTGATTGTGAGTACTTGGTTCTTTAAAGCAGATAAAGGTCAGCATGAGATTGTGTATGCCTTGTTTATCAATCCTCTAATTATGAATCACACAAGCTTCTCTTCATCCCAGGGCAGTGAGCGTGGAAAGAGGCAGATACACCATGATAGCTGTGCTAATGTAACCCCTGCTCGCTCTCTCTCGCTCTCTCTCTCTCTCTCTCTCTCTCTCTCTCTCTCTCTCTCCCTCCCTCCCTCCCTCCCTCCCTGTACTTAACCTCCAGGTTGTGCTGACACTGCTATGGATGGATGGAAGGATCGTCTGCCTGTCCTTCTCCCAGCTCTGTTGTGATCTTAGGGACAGGGCTGTGTTGCTATCAGCACACCCTGAACCCAAGCTTCTGCTCACACCACACATACCTCAAATGTGTTTGAGAACACTGATGGTTGCTAGCTTGAGAGGGAAAGCTGCCACTCCTGGTTTTATGTCTGACTTCTGGTCCAGCCTATTGAAACATTAACTTGTATAAAACCAGAAGAAAAGTTGGTTTATCAGAGGTGCCACAGGTAGCTGAGGATGTATGTGACCCAGCACAAAATCAGAAGCATATTAAAAACACTGTGGGAGGTTGGAAAGACAACACTGTGTTGCTATTTCAAAGGGTTATCTGGGCCAAGTTTATTATATCACAAGTATACAAGGCTTGAGGTCTTTACTGAGACTTAGGGATGAGCCTTAGACGTCCCCTCTTGGAGAGATGGTTTGCAACAGTGATTAAGACTGCCACCTCTGTGCTCAGCTGGGTCACAACCCCAGCACACACCAGCCGTGTGACACATGGGAAACACATGGTTACCAGTCTCCTCATCTGAAGGGGCGATGGACATCACAGGTTGTTACAAGGTAAGTTAGTGTACAGGAAGAGCTCAGATTATCATCTAGCTCAAAGCAAGAGCTTGCCCCTGTCTCCACTCTCAGACTCACCAAGGGCAGTGACTGTTACCTCAGAGTTTGAACCCAGTGCAGACTTTCCGTCACTCTGAAAGTGGCACACACAAAGTAAGCCCGAATCCTTCTGCCACATGTTCATTCATGTGGTTTTTTTTTTCTGTTCTTTTCTCCCATGGGGAACATGCACAATAACAGGCTGTTATGGGCGAACTGAAGTAGTGCCTGCAAATTGCCTGGCTCTGCTGCCTAAGGTCTTTACTGTTATCTCAGTTTCCTGGGTGATTTGCCCCAAGGTTTCTGTGTTTTAATAGAACTCTTCACATGTTTCTCATGGTGGGAGCCACTAGATGGCAGCATAGATTCAGAAGTGTGACCTCCCCCAACCCCACATGCACACCAGACACACACATGCACACGCACACGCACATGCACACGCACACGCACATGCACACATGCACACTGCCGCCTCCACCACCACCACAAGTCCTCTTACACAGGACTGTCCATTTTTTTCTAGAAGATCCAGAAGAAACCTTTGGGGGACACAGAGAAACAGAGGCAGCAGTAGAAGCACATAGTGCAAAAATAAACACAGGTGTAGGACCAGGTCCCTCCCGGAGGTGGCTGCCTGCTGAGTGATGTGCTCTACTTGCCCCTGGAAAATATGTTCTTTTTAGATTTGGTTTCAAGGTGACTGTCCAGTTAGCAAAGAATAAAAGTAACTAGACCAGACTCATTGACTGATTTTACCTGGACGGGTCTGCCCGGGCTGCTGCTGTAGAATATCACAGAGCCAGACCTGGTGGTGCACACCTAGAATCCTGGCAACATGAGGCAGAAGCAGGAGGATTACATTTTCCACGTCAGTCAAGCCAGGGTTGGACAACTTAATATGAGCATATTGAAAAAGGGAAAAAGAAGCCCGGTGTGTTAGCACACACCAATAGCCCTAGCACACTGCAGAGGCAGAGGCATGGGCGATGCTATCATTTTAAGGTCAGTCTGGTACACACAGAGAGTTCCAGGTCAGCTAGGACTAACTATATAGTGGGACTCTGTCCCAACAAACCCCAAGCAAGTGAAAAGAGTAATCTCATTCATATTTATCACCCCTACCTACCAGTAAGATGTGTTCAAACCCTCAGTGATACACACACCAAGAAGCATACATCTGTGATGGACCCAAGTCACCCCAAAGCCTTGCATCTTAAATCTTCAGTTAATTTATTGATAAGTTGTTTCAAGCTATCACATTCTCCTTATTCCCTTCAGCTCACATCTACCAACAAAGGTGGAGAATATTTTCATGAGTAAATAACACACCACCAGGTCTGGATTCCAAAGCGAAGGCAGGCAGACATTCTCTCAATTCCAGGACAAGAGAACTCTACTGTAAACCACACGGAGTATTATGGTTTGGATAGGGAGCATCTTCTCAGACTGCTCATTCACTGATGTCTCGGGTCCTCAGTACCAGAAATGCTTAAAAGTTAGTTTGGGAGAAGTGACAGGGTCATGAGGTCCTTGTCTTCATCAGTGAGGTAGCCATTGATAGACTTGAATTCTGAATAGATGATTTGAGAAGGGGCAGACCTATGTAAGGTGAGGACCTGTTGGAGGAGGTAGGGACTGGGGGTTCTGTGCCTTTGAGAGATATTTTACCCTGATCCTTTTCTGCCCATCCCACTCTTTTTGTCTATCATGAAGCAAGCCATTCAACCTTTCCTGAGGTTCATGGTGATTGAACCAGCGGACCATGGGCTGAAGCCCCTGGAACTCGGAGCCAAAAAGAAATCTTTCCTCTTATGATGATGTCAAAGATTAGTCATAGAAGCAAAACAAAACCTTACACATTGCCCCTGAGCAGGTAATGTAGGAAGACCCAGGCATGTTCTCAAGAGTATCTTATTTCCCACTGGCTCACCGTGTGACATTGGGACTGGGACCCATGTTGTTTGAACAAAGAAGACCATGCCTGATGATGCCAGACCTGTTGATACACCAAAGCCAGCTGTTTCATGAGGTTGCTGGAATGCCCTGGAGAGTTGAGAGCATAGAAAGATGACTCCCAGAGTGATGGGAGGCATCACCACAAGCAGAAAATAGGGTCCTGGGGAGATCTGCATCCAATCCCTCTGTCCCACTCTGGTGAGTGGTAGAAGGCTTTCCTTTCCCAGCACTAAGACCTCTCCCCAGGGTCCTAAGCTTCTTCTCTGCTTGGCTGGCTTATGGGTCATCTGGGTTCTTGGACAAAAGACATTTCCACAGAGGATGGATCAGTGAAGCCGAGTACAGGAGCCTTTGCTAGGTGACCCATGGGTGATATACCACTCTGGCAAAGTAAAGAGATCCACACTACTGGAAATATTCTTGCAAGAACTTTGTGAATAACAGTGACTGCCATGCTCTCAGGGAGCCAGGCAGTTAGATGTAAGCTTTGCATTCTGTCTTCCCTTCTTCGGCTACAATGTGGTAAAGGCAGAGTTCAAACCTACATCTGGAAGGTCCCAGATCCTGACATGGGTGCTAGGGTTCAGATCTGGAATGTTCTCCACAGACAGTGTGTTAACAGCAGAGGAGACTTTAAGAGGTGAGTTAGTAGATTTAGGTCATTAGGGACATTTCAGAAAAGCGGTCCTGTCTTTCCTGTTTATTTCACTTCTAGCTATGAGCTGAACAGCTTGGTCCCACCAGGGGGACCTGCTATGTTGCTCCACTTTCACCACATGCCATAGAATAGGATCAATTGGTTCATAACAGAGAATTTCTTAAGCCAGAATTCAAAATAAACTTTTCCTCTTTTTAAATAGATTGCACCAGGTATTTTGAGACAGTAATGGAAAACTGAATAACACAGTAGGGATCCACTTCAAGTATGATCATGTTGGCCACGAAATAGATTCAGAGCCGGAGTGAAATATTTTTTAGGCCTCAAACTGAAAAGATTTTTTTTTTTTTGTGGCTTCTTACCTCATGTGTGATTTTAAATCAAAATAATACTAAGGTCTAAAAATAAGTAGAAAGAATATCAGTAATGCTGTAACCTTCCCTCACCACCCCAGAGTACTGACATTGATTTCCGTTCAGATATCAAATTATATTAAAGGGCTCTCCATCCTTCCCATCTCTTCGCTCCACTTCATGTCCTCTTGTTTTATTTATTATTTGTTTATATTTATGTGTATATGTGTGTCTTTCTGTGTGTGCCATGTATGTGCAGGTACCTACCAAGGCCAGCAGAGGGCTTTGGATCCCCTGGAGCCAGAATTAGAGGCAGTCATGAGCAGCCTATTATGGGTGCTGGGAACTTTCATTTGAATCCTTGCAAGGGCAGCAAGTGCTTTTAACAGAAGTACTATCTGCCCAGCCCAACCCCCTCTCATTTGATGTACCAGACTTTCTGAAGCCCTCTCTCCACTTAACCTCTGGCCAGGTAAACAATTTCATATACACAAGAGTCAAGCTAAGTAATATTCCACCCAGTTCCCTTCCAACTCAGAGCCTGAGAATTCTATCTCTTCTTTTTAAGGTTTATTTTTAATTTTATGAGTGTTTGCCTGAGAACCATGCCTGGCATCCACAGAGGTCAGAAGAGGGTGTTGGCTTGCTGGGACTGGAGTTACAGACAGCTGTTAGCTGCCATGTGGATGCTGGGAACCAAACCCAGGGTCTCTGGAAGAACAGCCACTGAGCCTTCTTCCTTCCTTCCTTTTTTGGGGGGTGGTGGTGTTCAAGACAGGGTTTCATCGTGTAACCCTGCCTGTCCTGGCTGTCACTTTGTAGACCGGGCTGGCCTGGAACTCACAGACATCTGCCTACTTCTGCCTCCCGGGTGCTGGGATTAAAGGCATGTGCCACCACTGCCTGGCTGGATTTTTGTCATTTTTAAAGCAGCAAACAACATCAGTTCATCCAATAGCCATGCCTAATACTCTGAGGATTTTGTAAATGCTTGTTAAAATATTTTCTTGTGGAGACGGGAGAAATCTGAGAGAAGAAAAGCTGTAAGCACAAATCTCTGCTGACACTTCAGAAGGAAAATTACCATTGAGAGGATGTGCTTTATTTCATATGTAAATTTGCCAAGAAGAAAGCAAACACAATTTCCAGAAAGCTAAACAGACTAATGTGATAAAGAATGGCATCACCACAAAGATCTAGTGGCTTACCTGCTTAGATTTGCTGCACAGAGTATATTCAGAGGCTGATTAAAAACCCAAACCCATGTGTCATAGTTGCTCTTCTATTGCTGTGAAGAGACATCATGACCAAGGCTACTTGTATAATGAAGCATTCAATTAGAGACTTGCTTACAGTTTCAGAGGGTTAGTCCTTGGCTATCATGGAAGGGAGAATGGTGGCAGGCAGGCAGGCAGGAATGATGCTGGAGCAGTAGCTAAGAGTTTACATCTGATTTGCAACTTGTAGGCAGAGGGAGACACTGGACCTGGTGTGGGCTTTTGAAACCTCAAAGCTCACTCCAGTGACACACCTCCTCCAACAAGCCACACCTCCTAATCCTTTCCAAACAGTTCCAATAGCTGAAGACTAAGTGTTCAAATATATGAACCTATGGGAGTCATTCTCATTCAAATCACCACGCCATCCAACGATAGGTAATAAACTCTGATTAACACATCATTAACATGGGTAATTTAAAATAGTAGCTGTGTGTTGTGGCTTCATTCATGAAGTCTATTGTTCCTGAAGTCTTGATGTAGATTGTGTAAGACAGTTCTTGAGATGCTTATTCCTTCCTCATTTTACCAGTTAGTGGCTGCTCTGAAATCTGGTTTTGTATATACTTGGCAGATGGCAATTTGTTCTCTTGTTTCAGAGGGTTAGTCCTCCAGCAGGGGGTGTCCTTCTGCTGTCTTCCCCTAATTGGCTAAAGATAATTTAGAGAGAGAACTGTGTAGCACCAACAGATGACACCATAGTGCTAAAAGTCCTCTTCCGAATCTAAGTGTCTGCCGAAAGAAGTAAATTTTGGTTTTTATTTGACTTTCTTTCATGGAGCAGAAAACTGGCAAGCTCTTTTTATGATAGACTTTGTGTCTCCAGGGCCAGTCTTCCTGGACCATGAACTCTGTGAGGAGCAGATGCTGTGTCTCCCCCACTCCCCCATGAAACCCCCATCACCTAGGCATCATTGTCTGATGTGGCACAGGAAATGTTTGCTCAACAGAGAGAGAACTAGAGGTCTGGCCACATGGAAGGTACCTCCCGGAGAGTTTTAGTTTAAGTAAAATATTAATAATCTGTGTGTGTGTGTGTGTGTGTGTGTGTGTGTGTGTGTGTGCATAGCCAGACATGAATAGCCCTCGGGGAAAGTCAGTCTTGTAGCCTTTCTCTTGGGCAAACGCCTGCTCAGTTGTTGCCGTTGCTTTCTGCTGTTAGCCACTGGTTCTGCTTTACAAAAACCCATTCTAAAAGAGTCACCAAGATCAGTTTAGAACCTACCAGTGTGAGAGACAAAACCTTAAAGAGACAGAAACTTTAGTTCCCAAGTCCCCCAGATGTCAACATACAAGGTGACATGGGCACTCTGACAGAGTTCAAACTCAAGACAAGTCTTGAAACTATCTAAGCCCTTCCTCTGGAAGCCACAGACTTGACCTACACAATGGACATCCCCAAGAGCTTAAAACCAGTCTCTCTCTTCCTCTCCCTGAATTCCTGCAGGTTGGGACAGAGTCTAGGAACTACAGCTCAGCATCCAGCTGCTGGAAGACCCTGGGTTTCAGATCCAGCTGTTTCCAAATGTCCTGTTAGCAAAGCATCTTGGGTATTACCATCATAGGCAGGCATCACACAGCCTCAAGGGAAATAGCTTCTACTGACCCCATGTGTCCTCTGAAGGCTTCCGTCCCAGGCCTGAAGGACTAGGTTATGGAGGGAGGAAGGGGTGTAAACAAGCTCTTCTTGTATGTTCATCAAAGACCCTTCAGAGTCAGGAGGCTTGGAGGACAGGGTGGCAATAAAACTGTCACACTAACCAAACTTTATTTCAGTTCCAGCGAGTCACATGGTTTCTGTCTAAGTTTGGCTCTGTGCCTGTGTATATGTTAACAAATGCCAACAGAACAAATTGTTCAGCTGTGCAAACCAGTTTCAACCATAACCTCTCCTCCACATAGTCATAGAGTGATGCAGAGCCTTGCTTCCTACTGTCTTGGTCTCTTTAGGCTGCTGTAACCCCAGGTGGCTTATAGATGGCAGGAAATAATTTCTTGCAGCCGATCTGAGAAGTCTAAGATCAAAGTACCTGCAGGTTTGGCTTCTGCCTAAGGCCTGTTTCCTGACTGATGGTGAAAGGTCCGAGGGAGTTCTTGGGGTCTCTCTTCAACTAGGAGGGCCTCTGGACATAATCATGTCACACGGTTCAACCTCCAACCCTCCCTACATTGGCGATCAGGTGCTAAGATGAACATGGGGTACGGGAATGTGAACACCTTTGGTATCTAGCATCTACTAACATCCATGAACATTTTGCAGATAGTTGCTCCCTGCTAACATTTCACTCTCAGCCCCAGGCTGCTTCCTAGGTGCATGGGGGCCCACAAGGGTATGAGCTGGAGGTATAGTGTTTGCTCAGAAGAGTCTAGGTGTCTCTTACAGTCACAATGAGAGATGTGCTCCATAGGACTGTGTGTTTGAACACTCCGTCCCTGCTGGTAGCAAAATCTTCAGGATAGGGAGCCTGGCTGGAGGAGGTATGTCATTTGTGGGTGAGCACTGAGATGTTATAGACTGGTTCTACTTCTCCAAAATCCACTGACATAATGTGATGGGCTAGCTTCATGCTCCTGTTGCCATCCCTAGCCCACCATGACAAACTGTCTCTCTCTGCTCTCTCTGGAACTATGAGCCAGAATAAACCCTTTCTCCCTTTTGCTAAGGGTATTTTTATCACAGCCAGAGAAATAAAACCAATACACTGTGTTTTGGGATAAGTTTGCTGTCCTTGCTCTACCAGGGCATTTGGGTGTATATGTGCCTTCTCCAGCTCAGAGACTGTCTCCCAATCCCCGGGCAGACGTAGGCACCATCATTTGATCTTTTAATTTGTCTTGCAGACAAGAGTCACCAGCATCCAGGAAGAAGGAAAACGGGACTGTGGAAAGGGTCTGGTAGGAAAACCCTGTCTCTACAGTAGCTTCTATCCAATGGAGTGACTCATTAACAAGCATATTGTAAGGTCTCTACATTTATTCCTCAGCAGTGCCATGTGACAGTGCTCTTGGGCTCAGTTATGAGAGCACATCCCAGTCTTCTTTTTGGAGTGGCAGGGGAGTTAAAACTTGCTCCTTGAGTCTCTGAGTATTTTGTGAGGACCTGTAAGGCTTTCAGCCAGTTGTGGGTGGGGCAGTGAAAAGCAGCTGGGAGATGCTGCCCAAGTTTGAATGACAAAGGTTTGTGACTTACCATTAGGTAGGAGGACACCCCAGAAACATTCGGGGTTGATTTGCTTGTCTGTTGTGTTACAAGAGCCAAGCTTCCTTACCTCTGCTCTCTCTACTCTCCATGTTTTAAGATTTCTCCTTACTCTTTTTCTGCTTTCTTAGATCTTCACTTGGAATTAGCCCATCGTGGCTCATCTGGGTCTTGACCATTCAGTTTGGACGTGTGCTGCTAAACGACTGTGTCTTGGTATTTTCTAGTGGGAGGATATGATTGGCCTTGTTCATGGACTGAGTTACATTCTTGGAGCTGGTCCACCTATGTGTCCTATAGGCCCTGGATTGAGTCTCCTAGTCAACCAAAAGGCAGAGGGCAGGGCAGGCAGGAGCCCCTCAGTCTCTGTGTAGGGCTCACACACAGGCTTTATGGTTGTGTGGTATGGAGTAGGCTAATAGGATTATTGGAAGCCATTCTCCCAAGATCATTGCTGTTGGGATTCATCAGGAGCCCTTGACCTTAATAGGGCTTCTTCTTTTTGTTCTGGAAAGCACACCCTACCAGAATCTGGCTTCTGTCTGAAGTCCCAATTGCTTCTGAGGATATGGGGACCACACAAAAGGGGCAAATTTATTTCTTGCCCATGATCCTATTCCCAAGCAGGCATGGCTTCTGAGATCGCACGGGGACTTTGAGGTCTGTCACTGCTCTGTAATGAACCTCCAGTAGGCACTATCGTGTGGATGGGTTGTAAAGAGATTCCATTACACCATCTGGAGGAGATGGAATGAGAAGCAGGCAGGTTTTGGGGTATGAAAGCCTTTGTCATTTTATTTTACAATAAAAAATTCTAACAGCATATGGACGCTCTGTTCCCGGCAGAGGCAAAGGACATACAAAGTTAATTAGAAAGCAAAGCATCGAAGTAACAACAGCTACATTCAAAGCTCCCATTCAGTACTTTGCCCAGTGCATCTTAAGTGGTTTGAGAGTATCAAAGCACATGTGGAAACAGTCACATACCCTCCAAACCACAGGCGACAAACAGCAACACCAGCAACTCCATGTGGGCTGACGTTTGTGGGCAATTACAAACTGCAAAACTCCTATATTCTTCCTTGATAACAAGTTGTATCATTGAACATATGACAACACAAATTAATTCAGTGGGTAGCAGGAGCCGGAGCCAACTGAATTGTGAAGCGAATGGTTTTAATAGCCAATCCTTCCAGTACACTTTCCAAACCATGTTCAGACACATTGTACACATGCTCCTCATGGGGGTAGGAAGTACATATTAGGACTCCCATTTGACCCGAGAGGAGTCACAGATCAGCCAGAGTGAGTCACTCAAGTCCTAGAATATTTACACCCTCCCAGAATCTCCAGTCCAGCGATACTCCTCTGATTTTGTTTGGTACATTTTCTTTTCTTTTCTCTCCTTAATTTATGTGAGAGTGGAGGTGAATTTAGACCCAAAGAAGAGATGAAGGAGCGCAAGGTGAGGCCACGGGTAATTTATGTAAAGTACATGGGATGGCCTCCTTCCATAATTTACAAGAGGCCGAGCAAGCCAGCGGACGAAACAATTAGTTTCTGGATTTATCATAGGACGTTCCATACTTATAACTGGGTGGCTCTAAATCAAGTATGGGCTTGACCTCTGAGGATAAATTCTACCTTCTCGAAATATCCCTCTTCTGAAACCTACAGAATTAAAGCAACTCAGTATCTTCTAAGAGAATTTGTTTCAGATACAATTATATTTCTTAAATACCCCTTTTCAGAAACACACCTAGATTTCAGTATTTACGGTCACCTAGATTCCGTAACAGTTCACCTAAGCAATCAGGAGCCCTTTCTGTTCTCAGAACTCATAACTTCTAGCCGGAAGCTCAGAGCCACTGTGAGGTCATTTTCACTTGAAACCAATTTTGTCTCAGAGAGACTCTATGGAGAGGCTCGTCAGTTTTCTCATCCATGCAAATGTATGGCCGTGAGCCACATTAATAGTACCCGAGCTAAATCATGCAATTCAATTTACAAGTATTTATTGTCTGCTGAGCTGAGCAAGACATTGGGTTAACTGGGCCTTGGTCAGAGATCTCTTCTGGAGCCCAATAGCAGTAACTAGTGTGGGTAGGGGTGGGGAGGGTTTGGGCCAGTCTGGCCAGTCTACCAGACGATTAGGTGTGTGCACTCTCACTTCATGTACAAGTGGGAGATGCCTTTTCCTCAGGCTGGGGGGTATCAATAGGAATGCCCTCTGAGTGCTGGCTGCCAGGTTATGGTATCTTAGGGATACGGTCAGTTCCAGTCTGTGGCAGGTTTCTTTAAGGAGCCCTGCTAATCATGCTCCTTCTTCGGGGTACCAACCCTCAACAAGAGCTCCTGCCAAATGGGTCAATCCAGGAACTATGCTTGTATGACAGAACCCTGCCTCTTTGCTTATAGCTAACTGGATGGGCACTCACCCTGAGGGTGGCTTATCCACCACAGGCAGATATGAACTTGACCAATTAGATTCTCAAGCATTTGTGTAAGGAGGCTCAAAGATGCTAGTCCAAGAGTAGTCTGCACTGAGAAGGAAAGGCGTAGTGTGAGTCCCGAGGTCGGTGTTTGGTTCCATATGCATTAGTGAGGAAGCTGGATGGTCTTGGCAAGCAAGAGGGTGAAGCTGATGTGCTGAGAGAGACAGATGGGAGCTGCTGAGGAGAAAGTGCTAGAGAGAGAGAGAGAGAGAGAGAGAGAGAGACCCAGCAAGTAAGTGGACTGGCTGATGCCTTCCTTGCCCTTTGCCAAATCTGCATTTGGCTTCTCTCATTTGCCCCAGTCTCTTTTAGTTAGTCCTGAGCCGGAGCAAGGCTGGACAGGTTTCTGGTCCTTGAGACTAGACTAGACCGCAGAATGTTAACTTCCAATCCTTGGACCCTGGGTGGTCACAAGCTAAATTATACACCTTAGGGGTCTTGGACTGTACCTTGTAAGGGAAGTCCAAACTCTAAGACAGGGTTCAAATCTTTTTCTTGAACTTAAAACTTCCTTTACATAAATCATTCACTGATCGTTTGAGTACTTACGTGTTATGTGGGGAAAATGGGGCTCATTTATATGAAATCAATATTTTTTGATCCATTTCAAGTTTTGCCTGGCAGGGAAACATTGCTTTTACTTAGATGTAAAAATTGCCACGCCCCTCCATTCTACCCCACAGAAGGCTTTCTTCTGAATCACAGATCTTACCATTGTCTTTCTTGAATTAAGATTATTCAGAAATTGCATGTCTCTTTTTTGTTTCTTTGTCTGTCTGTTTGTTGCTTTTATTAACGGGCTCTTAAAATAATGAGTGCACAGCATTATTTCTCCTGGGATAGTGAGCTGCCTCAAGCCCTTCCAGAGGTGACGTCCCCCCATTCCATAGCTCACAGTTACTGTCCTGTTCCTGCACAGCCTCAGATCTCAGGTACCAGGCCACACAGCAGGCCTTTATGTTCCCACACTACTGGGTCACCTGATTCAGTGTCAGAGCACTCCTGCTTGCCTTTTTGATCCACGGTGCTGAATGAGTAAGTTACCTCCATCGGCTTCAATGGCTACTAGGAACATAGTTTCTTCAGTGGAACTCTCTGGAAACAGCCAAATTGATGATGATTATTTCTTCTTCTTCTTCTTCTTCTTCTTCTTCTTCTTCTTCTTCTTCTTCTTCTTCT
>JADRCH010000075.1:3930942-3984308 GCA_019843965.1 Rhynchomys soricoides
CCTCCTCCTCCTCCTCTTCCTCCTCCTCCTCCTTCTTCTTCTTTTTTGGCAAGAGTTTTATGAAATCTCTCACAGAAACCCTGACTTTTGTTTATTATTTTTCTTTAATTGCTGGGCACAGTTAAAGAAATGTGTCCCCAACAAGAATACAGGCAGCATGGTGAAATGGAGAGCAGGCTGGGGCATGAATCAGCAGGCTTGAGCTCAATCCCCTATTTGTTTGGAGTTTGTCTTCCTCCTTCCAAACCGCTGGGGTCCTCTATGGCTTCTGTGACTGTCTGGAAGGTCATGATGATCTGAGCTCACTGCTGCCACCTCTGGGCTCCCGTGGAAACTCATCTTATTTTTATATCATGTGATTTTAACCATCTCAACTATTCAGAGTCTCCTATCCCAGAGACCGATCACCTCTATAAGATTAGGAGACTCTTTAGGGAAGGAATAACATCTTAGTCCCAGGAAGCTTTAATCATGGTGGAAAACCATGAGCATATTAATTTTTTCATTAATTTAAGATTTTCTTTGCATAGACTTCTTGAACCCATGGTGTCTAGTTTAAAGGGGTATCTGATTTATAATGCTGTATTTTACTTGTCCCAATGAACTAAACATTTCACGGGGTTCTGCCACAGTGAGTGGCAGCTCCATCTTCCTAGTGATCTGGAGCTATACCACTGTTAACTCTAGATTCATGATCTTTCTGGAAGTTACTGGAGCCCAAAGCTTACACACTGTCTTTTTGAAGCATTCATATTCTATGATCTAGAAATTTCTTTCTCACATTCCAAGCATTTACCAAATTCACAAAGTACTGTGTTGATACACTGCACTGATGGAAGCTGATCTTAGTGATGAAGTGGAGTGATGTAGCTGGCATTATCAGATTTACACCATTTGCATGAAAAGGCTGAGTTTCTTTGGCTCTTTGTTCATTCAAGTGCATCAAATGCCTGTGTGGATGGGTTTAGGCATTGCATTAGTCTGTCAGTAAAATTTTGCACCGGCCACAGTGTTCTGCAAGCTGATTTTGGATTTGGACTACAACTGGCCATTGGTAGAAATATACCATATATACACATGGAAATTACAAAAATACATTTTATTTATAGCTGATTTCTTATTATGTAACAAAAGACTAACACTATGAAAGATCAACCAGCATACTAAAAGAGCGCTACCTAACATCATCCCCACAAGAGACTTGTCTGGGCATTCCACGACATTATCATCTCTGGACATTCCAGAAAGGACAGTTTGCCACAGGGAAATAAAAACAGCTTCTTGGGAAAGTTCTGTGCTTTGACAGTTTGAATCTCCCGATTTAATCAGTTCCAATCTTACTCTCCTCTCTTCCTTCAGTAAAGACCAAAGAAACTCATGAAGACAGTGCATAGATGGGTTCAGAGGGACATGGGTACAGCGGAAGCGAGATGGGTCATGGGTGAAGGCGGGGTAGGACTATGTTCCCCAATACACACCAAATTGGCCCATGGACACCATACATGACTCCCAAAGCTAGGGTGGAAACTTAGGGTTTCCTTTTTCTGGTACCCCAAATCAGTTTATTTGCACAGAGGGGTCATCTGTAGCTGGTACCCTAGAGATACAAGATACAAGTTTTTCCACCCAGGACCCTCTAGGGTGATGCTTCATGCCAGGGAGAGTGACATCACTCCCACAAAGTAGCACCCCTGCCATCCCAGCAAATGTCCTCCTGCGTCCATCCACTATGGAGAACTGGTGAACTCCACAGACTTTTAAAAAGATGCTTTAATTTCAGATAAGATTTTCTACATTTAGAAGTTTCTAGGAACACAGGCTTCAGCTTGTGGTTGACTGTGGATCCACCTTTCCCATTTCTAATGGAGTTAGTAATGGCCTGCTTCATACCACTCAGCAATATGTGCTGACCATTACTGTGTAGGAGATAGGTCTTGTTAAAGTTGATGTATCCATTATTTCCTCCGGATGGCCAGGTTCTCAGGCCATCTTCAATAGGGACAAAGCAAAACCTCCACAAACAACTGCTTCTCTTCTGTAGGCTCCCAAGTTTCTTAGCACCAATTCTCTTTCATTTGGATACCGATTTTCAGGAGACTCTATTTCCAAAAATGACAACACCTTTAAAACAGCCTGTCAACACAAGTCTGCCAGTCTGGCTCATCGTCCCTCTTTCTTGGCCTTTAATTAACAGGTGGGGAGAAAAGGAGCCAGGACTATTTATAGGCACAGCCATTGGAACTGATTTCTATCCAAGTCATTTGACTTTGAACATGAACCTTTAAAAGCAAAGAGAATCAAGTTTCTTGGCTGGAGAGTCAGTATCTCCCTTACAGACTAGAGGTGATTTTTTTTTTTAAAGCGATCATGGTCATGGCTCAATTCAAGAGTACAGTCTGGTGGTTAATCACACTCCTGCGTTGCCTTTAACACAGAAAGAGAACATGCAGAGGTCACTGAAGACAGAGCGGCATTCTCTCCCTTCTGGTGATTTATGAAAATGGGACGTTGGACAGGAACCTGCAGGCTAGTTAGTGCCTCTCAGGACTAGGGCTCCTTGGGGACATTCCACCCACAGTCCAAACATTCAGCCCAACAGAATACCAAGCACAGGTCCCCAGTTAGGGACTTGTTGACCCACAACTGGCTGCAGAAGTCAGAATCCAGTTGTTCACAAGTTTCCTGTTTTCCAGCAGCCCCACTGTTGACTCTTAGAATCCGAGGGTGAGAATGACCTTGTCTATTGTTATTTATTATTTGGAGCCCATTGGCTGCCTCACAGTCTTCAAGTGCAGATCCCCTCAGAGCTAGGCTTTAGACCTGGAACTCAAACATGTCTGTCTGTTTCTTGGCCAACTTGGCTACCTCCTCTCTGATAGCCTTCACGAGGGCTGCAGTGGAGATATTAGTCAACGGAGTGTCTGGAGGCTCATTTTCTGTCAGGCTTTGCTGTGAGGCAGCTGCTGAGGGGACAGGGGCCTGCTCTAGGCTGGGGTGAAGATTGGTTGGCTGGCTATACTGGCGAGGGAGCCTGGAGGGGGAGCTCTGTTGATAACGTGACCGGGGATAGGCCTCGATGTACCCAGGAAGAGGGACCTGCACAAGAGGTTGGGAGAGAAGAGAAGGCAGTCAGGTTAGGAGTGAGCTCAAGGTGCAAGATACACTCAGTACCAGAAGCAGGACCAAGGAAAGAGGTTTACAGGAGAACTGTAATCACGGGCTATGATGCAGTTATAACCATCCAAACCTGGAGTCAGTTTCTTTAGCAAACAGCTAGTAGCCTTGGACCCACTCAGTATGCTGGCTGGATAAATTAAACAGATGTTTTTCACCCTTGCAGAAAACATGAAGAACATACCTAAGGTCGCAGTTGAATGACCCCGACTTCCTTTTTAATTTAAGTACAACTTAGTAAACAGAACTGCTGCAACCTTTATTAATAACAATGGCTATTATCTATCGAGCCCCACCCCAATGGTTTTCACACAGTGTCTCATTTAATTCTGCAAGCAGCAATCTACTGGTAGGTGTCATTATCCTTGTTTCATAGGTGAGAACAATGAAACAAAGGACAGGCCCATCTAAGGAACCAGCCACCAAGCCACCAAGACGTGCTCTGCACAGGTGTACCTGGCCCTAAGCACAGAGAATGAATTCATGCACTATGGTGTTTTCGATATGGGTACACGATCACATTTTTGAAAAAAAAAAACTTTCATTGAAAGTGGAGACACATCATTCTTTACTTAACCGTATAGAAGTGTCTAAGAGTAAGGCAAACAAAAGACTTCGAATCCGAGAGTGTCTTGCACACAGAAACAGTACCACATGAGGAATGTTGTTTGGTCAGTCCTTAGAAGGGGGAACAAAATACTCACTGGAGGAAATACGGAGACAAAGTGTGGAGTAGAAACCGAAGGAAAGGCCATCCAGAGACTGTCCCACCTGGGGATCCATCCCATATACAATCACCAAACCTGGACACTATTGTGGATGCCAAGAGGTGCTTGCTGACAGGAGCCTGATACAGGTGTCTCCTGAGAAACTCTGCCAGAGCCTGACAAATACAGAGGCAGATGCTCGCAGCCAACCATTGGTTGAGCACGGGGTCCCCAATGGAGGAGTCAGAGAAAGAACTGAAGGAGCTGAAGGTGTTTGCAACCCCATAGGGAGAACAACAATATCAACCAACCAGACCCCTCAGAGCTCCCAGGGACTAAACCACTAACCAAGGAGTACACGTGGAGGGACCCATGGCTCCAGGTGCATATGTAGCAGAGGATGGCCTTGTTGGGCATCAATGGGAGGAGAGACCTTTGGTCCTGTGAAGGCTTGATAGATGCCCCAATGTAGGGGAATGCCAGGGTGGTGAGGTGGGAGTAGGTGGGTGAGTGGGGGGTACCCTCATAGAAGCAGCAGGGGGAATGGGATATGGGGTTTTCCACGGGGGGGAATCAGGAAAGGGATAACATTTGAAATGTAAATAAATCAAATATCAAAAAAAAAAAAAAAAAAGACTTGTATATCCCTGGAGCTGGCTGGAAGGCTGGAGAAATGAATACAGAGGATGCAGTGGGGCATGCAATGCACAGTACTGTGGGGCAGGCACAGAAAAAGTGCAGGAAAAACATTTCCAGGCTCAAGAGGTTGGACAGGAAGGCCAGACAGGTGGGAGAACAAGAGCAAAGGGATACAGAGGGGTGGGCTGGGTGGGAATTATGTCCCCAAGGTGTCCTACCTAAAGGCAATTGAATGCTAGTCAATGGAGCTTCTTAACTGCATCTGCTCACTGTCTTGGACACACTTGTGAGAAGTCAAGGCTGAGTCTTTGTAGTGGGCCTGGTGTCCACTCAGGCCCACTCACTGTGCATCATGCTGGCCTTGGTGGTCTTCGCAGCTCTGTCTTCTGACTTCTGGGATTAGAGACATGTACCACCATACCTGGCCTCCTTCTCCATTAACAGACATGTTCATCTGGGGCCATGAGGAGGCAGTAGGATAGCTGTCTAAATCTCTTCAGGCTACTATAACAAAATATCACTGGCTAGAGAGCTTATAAAGAACAGACAGTTATTTCTTATACTCATGAAGGCTGGGGACTTCAGTGTCTGGTGAGAGGCTCCTTGTTGGTTCTTAACGACTGCCTTGTCCTGTCACCCACATGACTGAAGCAGCAGGTAGCTGTATGGAGGCTTCTACAAGAACATTAATCCTATTTTCAAGTGTCTCACCCTCACAAACCAACCACCTCCCCGAGACCTACCTACTAAATCCATCACCTTGGCATTGTGGAATTCAGAACAAAAATCAGGTAGAGGAACACAAACATTCAGACACTTGGGATAGGGGAGTACACAGCAGGATGCTGGTTGCTCTGATGATCCCTCTTGAGAGGGTAGGTTTTGGAGACAATGGGCTGGGAACCCTTCATGGGTGTCAGCAGAGGAGAAGTGTCTTAGTCAGGGTTTCTATTACTGCACAAACATCATGACCAAGAAGCAAGTTGGGGAGGAAAGGGTTTATTGAGCTTATACTTCCATGCTGCTGTTCATCATGAAAGGAAGGCAGAACTGGAACTCAAGCAGGTCAAGGAGCAAGAGCTGATGCAGAGGCTATGGAGGAATGCTGCTTACTGGCTTGCTTGCTCAGCCTGCTTTCTTATAGAACCCAAGACTACCAGCCCACAGATGGTACCACTCACAAGGGTCCCTCCCCCCTTGATCACTAATTGAGAAAATGCCTTACCGCTGGATCTCATGGAGGCATTTTCTCAACTGAAACTCCTTTCTCTGTGATAACTTCAGCTTGTGTCAAGTTGACACACAAAACTAACCAGTACAAGAAGTCAACTTTAGCAAGGTCTGGGTTGGTCTGAAATGGACTCTGAGGCTGCCTCTGAGGCTGAGGTTCAGGTGAGGCCAGGAGGACCCACTCAAAGGAAGTAATTAGATTAATGCCTTAAATTTGAGTTTGGGGTTTAAATTTCACCACAGGACTTTGTAAATAAATTAAAAAAGGAGAGAGGCAAAAAGCTGCGATTGTCTCTACACACTAGGACTGGAAGGTTTCCCCGTACTATGGAGGAAGCCCAGATTTGGACTGTTCCACTTATCCAGCCACAAGAGCTAAGAATATATGGATGACTGGAGCAGACCAAGAACCAAGGTCAGAATACAGGAAGCCTTTAAGGCCACAGCTCAAGTTTCCATTCTTTTTTGGATTTTTCCCAGCCTGACAACAGCCAAGTGTTTCCATGCAGTTTCTCTGGTGTGGCAGACATTCCTCCTGGGGCCATCACCACCTGTCTCCGGCCATCAGTTTTGTGAAAGCAGTCTCCTTCCACCCCCACTCTCTTCCTATCTCACACTCAGAATTATGCCTAGTATAATTCTCCCAGAGCCTGGAGTTCTGGGCACAGTTAGCAAATCACTGAAGGATGGCCAGTAGGTGCCAAATGTGTGGGGAGGAAGCTGCTACATTTCATACTTAGCTAACTGCATGAACCAGAGTAGAGAGAGTCAATACACAACCCCCTCTGTGACATCAAGTCTTCATGCTAGTGGCTAGAATCAGCAAGGAACAGACCAACTAGGGTGATTTCGGGAATGGAGAAGATTAGGAAATAGGTTCTTTGTAGGCTAGCACCACTATGCTCTGCTGGCCAGGATCCAGGGCAGCAACTACTACTCCTTGACAGACATTACCAATCGATCACAACACAAGTTCCTGATAAGTCTATGTTGTGATTCTGAATGTAAACAATACTTCACAGGCTTTTGTATTTGAACTTGATCTTCAGCTAGTGGTGATGTTTGGAAAGGTTTTGAAATCTTTTAGAGGTTGGAGAAGGAATAGAGAATATTCATTTCAGAAATACTCTATATGCAACGTGGCATGTATTTGGTATTTTAGAAACCAAAGATATAAGCTTTGGTCAATAGGAAGGTTTATACATATAGAATTACCACTGGTGTTGTTGAAACTCGGTGTAACTACCTGCTGCAGGGTATGGTGATCTTAGGGCTCTGGACAAAGATATGGCCAGAGTCCAGCGTCAAGGTGTTTCCCAATGCTAGGAATTTATTCCAAAGGCAGAGACCAATGCTGAAAGTGGCCAAAGCATGCAGGGAATTCAGGTTCAGCTGCAGGAGTAGCCTTCCCAATCTATACCAGGTAAGCTTACTTAAGGACCAGACAACCCACTAAGGACACCACAGGGGGCTCTGTTTTTTTTTATTTTAATTTTTTATTTTTTGCATGTTCATGTCTGGTAACTCCAAAGGCAGTTATCACATTCCTATGTGGATTGAAGAGAATTCCTGTGTCACATTCTTATGTGGATTGAAAGGATATATCAAATGACCAGGACAAACAAAGCCTTGGGTAGAAGTCAAGCAGGAAGTCTTGGGATCTACCATATAATGGTTTCAGGGTTCCTAAGGTCTCATTTGCTGACATTTGATCTAAATTTTTATAGAATGTGACAACTGAAAGAAAGACGTTAATAAACACTTCAAAGTGTTTGAAAAATATAAATTACAACTCTGGTTCTTACTCTTTTCTAGATGTGTGGCCTTAGACATTATATCATGAGACTAAGCCTCAGTTTCCTTATCTGCAAAATGGGAGTAGTCGTGGGAATCATAAAACTTACTTGATCAAATTGTTGTGAAGATTAAACAAGACAGTTTAATGAAACATCTGACATGGGGTCTGGTACACACACAGATATTAAACAGATGGTAGTTATTACTATAAAACTTACTTGGTTAAAGTCACCCTGCTAGGAAGAGGTTGAATGTATGCTAGAAGAAAGACAATGTTTAGATTCCTCCATCAGAGGTCACATGCCTTACCACGTCACCTCCTTTAAAATTCTTCACTTCATTCACCAGCATGGTGAGAGGGGTCCTGAGAGAACCAGACATTCTAATTTTTTCCTGGAGGTGTGCCTATCAAGGGAAGTTTTATGAGCATCAGCAAGGGTCTCACCGAATCAGCCCACTGGCTCGGGAGCTCATTCTCTCCTGCATAGGACACCCAGGCCTGGCTCCTGTAGGATGAGGGTGGTGTTGGGATGAAGTAGCCGGTGAAGCCGGGTCTGTTGGCAGCTGGGATGGCAAACACCGCTGGCACCGTGTTACCTGCACAGAGGAAGTGGGTGGAAGATCAGGAGAAGCTGGACTCTGGATCCAGACCCCTACCCAACAAGAGCCAACAAGACCCCATTTCACAGACTACCTGGCTGCCTGGTGGGCCCGAAGTCTCAGTGAATCAGGCCTGACATGAGATGCATGTTCTGGGTTATAATTTTGAAGCAGCTCCATATAAGGCAGAGGAGACTCAGGCCATAGGGACTCCACTAATTGTAGAGCAGAGCCCTGGCCACAGGGGTTGAGATTCTAGATAATGCCTTAGGAAGGAGGATAGCTGAGGTGGAAGGTACCTGACTTTCCTTACTGAAGCTCTTCCAAGGTTTCTGTGACTGCCAAGGGGAGCAGGTGGTTCCCTACTCAGGGTATTTGGTACAGAGGCCAAGTGGGGCTAAGTCCAGGATGTATTCTCTTAGTAGGGGCTGGGGGCTGCAGCCACTTTTTTTTCCACTTCATGGGCTAGCAGTGCCTCCCTTTCCCACCCTCACATCCCCTAACAAAGAGGAAGTAGAGTCCGGCTGGCACCCTTCCCACTGAGCCTGCATGGGCTCCAGCTCAGGAAGCTGGATATCCAGGTAGGACTCTGACACTGGTCCAGGCTAGGGGATGCAATCGAACAGGTCATTGTGGAGCAAGTAGGGGGCCTCATTCAGCCCGATCACCTGCGGAGTCAATATGGCAGGCATCATCTGTTGTGGCTGAGACCAGCTTTCTAGTCTTTGAAGGTCTGACTCCCTCTATGGAGCACCCATCCACTCCTCATCTTATCCCAAAAGCCTTGACCTTGTCCAGAGGAAAGCACACCTTGGGAGGACCTATGATTTTAAAGATTCAACAAAAGCAATCAAAAGGAATGGATTTCACCAGAGGAATTCCTGGAAACCACAGATTAATAAGTGTTGGCAACTGGTGCTGGCAGGTTTAGCCATGAGGGTATGACATGAATACAATAAAAATTCAACCAGGTCACATATAAACTAGGACATGTGCAAACCTCCAGTTTCAATTTGGCATTGTGTGTCAGTGACAGAAACAAAAAACCCCAAAAACCAAAAAACAACCCCCCCCCCAAAAAAACCCAAAATCAGGAAATGACCTTCTGTCCATCAAAAGGATGGACTGTTGCAGATCATGTCACAGGACACCAACACAGAGGCGGAAATGAGTGGCTAACTTGTGCTTATATAGCCTTTGGAGATGCCCTGCAAACTCGTTGAGTCAAAAAAAAAAAAAAACCCAGAACAAACAAACAAACAAACAAAACCCAACAATCATAAAACAGTGCAGAAAGAAATGTGTAGCATATGATTTGTGAAAATTTAAAATGCCTACAGCATCAGCATGCACCTTCGTACATAACCTAGCATAGATCTAAAACTTAGAGTCGCAGGACGATGGTCACCTTGGGGAAGGATGGCTATATGTGTCTTGCTGTGAAGGTAAAATAAACAGAAACCTTTGTGATGGACTGTATATGCTCAGCCCTGGGAGTGGCACTATTAGAAGGTGTGGCCCTGTTGGAATAGGTGTGTCATGTGGGTGTGGGCTTTAAGACCCTCACCCTAGCTGCCTGGAAGCCAGTATTCTGCTATCAGCCTTTAGATGAAGATGTAGAACTCTCAGCTCCTCCTACACCATGCCTGCCTGGATGCTGCCATGTTCTCGCCTTGATGATAATGGACTGAACCTCTGAACCTGTAAGCCAGCCCCAGTCAAATGTTGTCCTTATAAAAGTTACTTTGGTCATGGTGTCTGTTCATAGCAGTAAAACCTTCACTAAGACAGCCTTAAATACGATGACATAGTAACACTACTTTGACTTTAGCATAACTAGGTATTTTGCCTAGTTTTAGCCTCTCTCTCTCTCTCTCTCTCTCTCTCTCTCTCTCTCTCTCTCTAAGAAGTAAAAACCAGTATCTCCTTTGATTGATACCAGTGAGGTCAGAAGCCCCTGATGTTCGGTGGCTGCTCTGGTTCCTGATGGTGGCAGTTTGTGTGGACTGGGAGGATTCAGCACAGGGAAAGGAGCTTTTCTCTTCTGGCCCACCTGAGTAATTTAAAGCCGATTGATCCAACTGCGTCACAGACACGGGACCTCTGGACACCTGGGCAAATGAGGCACTGTCATGCAACTGGGTGGGCTCAGGGCCTGTGGACTCTGCCATCCTGGTCTTGCTGCCGATGTCTGAGGTGGACCTGGGCAGGGTGGAGGGAGAAGCATCAGTCACATTGCAGTTAGAAGTAGCCTGATGCCTTCCAGCCCCATCCTCATGAGGTCCTAGGACTGATTTGCCCCAATTAGCAAAAGGACTGCTGGTGGTGTCAGCCTGGCAGGAGGCACCCAGACCCGCTGCAGTAGGGATGGGTGGTTCCCCCCCTCCTGTTTGAGGTTAGTTCTCTACGGATGGTTCTGAGTAGTAAGATATTTAATTTCCATGTAAAAGCAGAAAGGCAATTAGTTCTGGGTATTAGCTGGGGAGGGTAGACCTAGAAGGTGATGACATCAGCAGGAACCAATGAGATGGACAGCTTTGCCTGTAAAGTGTATTCCTGGCCTGATGCTCTGGGAAAGGATGTGACATCCTCATGTTGGTGAGGATGGCAGATGGTGCAGGAGGTGGGGGTGGGGATTGGCAGAAGAAATGGATAGATAGATGATGGCTATCAGCAAATCTGTTACAAAGGACCTCTGATCTGGAACTAACAGGAATAGCTCAGCCCCTTCCACCCCCACCCCAGCCCTGTGCTTCCTTAGGGAGGCTAGGGAGATCTGACAACACCATTGGGTGGGAGAGCCAGCGTGGGTGTCTTCATTTCTCATCCCTCCTTCCCTGCCTGTTTGCTCCCACAGTTCTGCTTCAGAAGACCCTTTTCGGGGAAGCTACTGGATCCTTCCCCATACACTCTGCTGAGAGCCCGTCCTGAGAAATCCTACAGAGTTTACAGATAAGGGGCTAAATCAGGAGCCCCAAAGGCAAGGCAATCTGCATGGAATCACACCGCAGAGCTATGGCCAAACAGCTTCTTCCCACCCACCAGGTTGCCACTGGCCTCAAGTGGTGATGACAAGCCAACTAGACACTGAACCAACAGAGCTGAAAACAAAATCTTTTTCTAGGGAAGTTCACTCATTAAAAAACAAAATAAAACTTCACAAAGTACAGGCCTGTGGCCCATTGATGGATTGACTAATACATTGGGGTAGGTTGTAGCTCAGGGCCAGGACAGTGACCTATGCATTCCCCAGGACAGGGTCGTCTTCTCCCTGAGTATCAGAACTAGTCCTTCCTTCCCCAGAGCTTCTGGTTTTTCTAGTTCTTGTCCCACTTTATTAAAGATGTCTGCTAGCTGCATCAGTAAAAAACAGAAGAGTTAGCAAATGCCCCATATTGAGATGCATGAGTTCAATCTTTCTCTTTGGACTCAAGACTGGGAGTGGATGCCCAGACTTACTCCCTGGCCCCTAAAACACTGCCCTATGAGTAACAAAGGGGATTGTGGGTATGCAAACATGGCAGGAAGCAGCCTCACTTTTATATTTTCATATCTTCAACATAAATCAGGGTGTAGAGTAATCAGGGTGCAGAGCAATCAACCTCCAGTGTTTTGACTGTGGGGTCTCGGGAACTTTCTATTTAGAAAGACTTGCAAATTGCTCAATGTGCTGTGGTCTCTACTTCCTTCATGATTCCTCTATGTTCCAGTTACATGGGACATAGAGGGGCAGGGACATGCCCCTTGAAGAGGGGCAGGAACCAATAAACTCACTTGAGTTTACTGGTGCAGGTCACAGGAGTCAACAGCCCTGGGCGTCAAATATTTTATAAATATCCCAAACAAAGCCAAGAGAGGAATATGTTACCGCCTGAGGGAAGCCACGGCCACAGGGCCTGTTCTGGGAGGAACAGGTGGTGGGGGAGAGCCCATGACCATTTCAGGAAGCTGGGAGAACCTGTAAGCCTGTGAAGAGACAAGCGAATTAGAGAGAGTTGTTAGAACCCAATTCACTGAGCACATAGCTTCCTCTTTAAGGAGGAAGTACACTTCCAAGGGCCAGACTCTCCTTCCTTCCTCACAGGAGTTCCCTTCAGGCAGTTCCTGGCCTCATCACATGCAGTCTCTTCAATCATGGCTGATTTACACAGACCTCTGCAGTCCCAGATCCCCTCAGCGGCCTTAGAACACAACACAAAACGCAATATTGGCATGGGCCACTTCTCTGTGCTGCAGGAGTTTCTCCTGGTTCTGCCTGTAGCTTCTTCCTTCGCCTCATTCATCTTGTCCCATAATCCCCTAGAAGCCGTTTTCATCTGTCTAAGGAAATGACTACTCTCTGGCTAAATTATATAGCTGCTTGCTTATTTATTATCTGCCACCAGCTAGACTGTAATCTGAGGTCTTAAGGGCAAGGTTCTGTTGTCAGTAATATCATGCCTGGAATAGTGCCTGATACATCCGAGAAGATCAATAAATGATAGAGTGGAAGAGGAGTGAATGATTCACTGGAGGTGGCTTCCTTTCTCATGGAATGCAGGCTAATGGATTTGCAGGCAGGAGGATCTGATGAACAGACTTTACACTCCTAGGTAAGTCCGGTGACTTTCTGTGGACTTCAATGTCCTCTTTTGAAGTGGGACATTGATGCTGTGCTTAGAGAGGGCTACTGAGAAGATTGGCAAAGGTGTGTGCACGAACAGACTTTGCAACATACAAAAGCACCTTTCACAGATAAGGAATGGGCACTATCATCAAAGCAAAGACTTTAATCAACATGTGAAGGACTAAAAGAAAGACAGATAGGATCAGAGAGGGTCGGGTCAAGGCCTACTGTAACGAGAAAAACATCTAGAGATGCTTTTGGGGTAGACAAAGTTCAAATTGTCTTTTTAGGGCAGTGTGCTTGCCAGCCAGACTCTCACAGAACATGATGCCAGGCCTTTAAACCCCAGAGCTTCGGGATAAAATGCTGTAGCAAGGGGCTCCATTAATAGAATTCTTTGAGCTGAAAGAGGTCCCCCGCCTCTAGCACTACAAGCAAACAATCTACCTCTCAGGGCTAACCCAGGTAATAGCAGTGAGGCCTGGGAGAAAACACATTTTTTAAATGCACTGTGAAAATTGTGAGCTGTAAGGGAAATCTCCGAGGACAACCCTGGCATCCTGCCTCCCCTGCATCTCACCAACAAACTAAAACAAAACTGTGAGCTGACACCAGATGTGGAAAAAGTGAGCAGGAAGCAAATGAGAAAGATGTGGCTGCCAAGAAGACAAGCTAGGCAGCCGAAGCCCAGTTACGAGATGAGGCCTCTGCACAGGCAAGCGGGGGCAGCTGTGCCTGAGATTTCCAAGCACCCGGAAAGCCTTGGCCTCTCCTCGGGAGCAGAACTGGTGAGGTTCCCAGGCCTAAATGAAAACACCTGGAAAGTCTCTCTGGAGTGGAGTTTCCCCAAAGTAGGCTCACAGGATTAGCACAATTAAAAATGAAATAGGAGCTTGTCCTACAAACAGGAGCTTATGAAATATACCAGAAGGGTAGAATGAAAGTCAATTCCACCAAAGAAGCAGACACAGACCTTTAAACACTTTCAAGTTTCCGCTTTCCAGACATAAAACAAAAAATAACATTGTAACAAATGCTTTTAAAGCGTTAATGACCTGGGCTGATGGTTCAGTGGTTAAGAGCACAGACTTTCCATAGGCTCCAAGTTCAATTCCCAGCACTCACATCAGGCAGCTCACAACTGCCGTAACTTCAGTTCTAACACCCCTTTCTGGCCCTATGGGAATTGCATTCACATGTATAACAAATTCCCGTTCTCACAAAATCCATATCACATAATTTAAAATAAAGATACATTTTAAAATGTGTTAACTGACAAAATTGGGTTGTCACTAGGAATGATAGAGCACACTCAAAAACAAATCAAACAAACAAACAAAAAACTCAACAACTTTCAGATGTAAAACAGGATTCTTGAGATAAAGCACTCAGTTGTCAGGGAATTAAAGTATGCATTAAGAATTAATACACAGAGAATTAAGAAACTTAGAAATAGAACTGAGGAACTTAGTAAAAATGAACTGAGAAAGAAAGAAAGAAAGAAAGAAAGGAAAAAAGAAAGAAAATTGAAAACGTAAGAAGAAAAGACGCAGCGTTAGGGATGAACAGCATGACACGTAAGTCTCGGTGCCGAAGGGCAGAAGTGGGAGAATGGCGTTGAGTGACTTCCTACATTGCTCCCATCTTCTTAGGCTGAGTCTCCTAAGAACTGAACACAGCAAGTGCTCTATCCACTGGGTCATCTTCACATATCTGTGAAACCATTTTGGCAGACCTTAAGATGCACACAAAAGCAGTATCTGATTTGACCCTTCCCTTATTTCAAGACAGCTCCCCTGTTGAGCTCCTGGAACTCTGAGTTTTATGGACGGATTGAGAACCATTGTCCGGGATGTCTTCCCAGCCGAACCTTCCACGAATCTCAACAACTCTATGAGTGAAGTGCTCCCTTCCCCAAATAAAGGGTTAGCATCCCCTCTGTCTCTTCTGGTCTCTGATGCTATTCAGCAAAGAGGGCAGACATCTATTTTTAATCTCTGGTTCTTGGGAAGGTTATTCAGTACGCAACACAGTTTGTCAGCCAAGACAAAGCTTCCTATGCTGTCTGTCTAATAGTTAACCACTAAAAGATTTGATAAAAAGTCCTGAACTTCTGTTGAGCATTAAAGGAATCCCCTTTATTGGTAGGCATTTTCAGACATAAACCATACATCTACAGAGGAGAACAGACCCAAACTCTTGGGCTATGTCCTTAGAACTTTGTAGTCACATAAACAGCAGAGAGGTGGCCATTGTCATGTGTGCACAGGCTAAGAAAATCTGCCTACATTTCCCTCTGTGTAA
Organism: Rhynchomys soricoides; assembly: GCA_019843965.1. NCBI lineage: Eukaryota > Metazoa > Chordata > Mammalia > Rodentia > Muridae > Rhynchomys > Rhynchomys soricoides. Next base: position 3,946,000 of record JADRCH010000075.1, read on the forward strand.
GCTGCAGAGGTTCTATGTGTTCTGTCTCCCATTACAGTCCCCTTTCTGGGTCCATGCATTTCTGGGTCCAGCATCTATTAGGTCACATGTGATGGGATCTACTTCCTCCTTCACTGCTAGAAGCTATTATTCCAAACTATTGATGGTACCCGAGATCCTAATTCCATAATTAGGCTTGTGCTCAGCTTGGCATTCAAGAATACATCTTTTGGGTTTTGGGTTTTGGAGGGGTACCTTTTCTCTGGATAGGAAAGGCTGGAGACTCAGAACTGAAGGCAGCCTTTATAAGTGGGTCTCAGGTCTCCAAGGCTGAAAGAGGCTGCATGTGACTAAATAGGGAAATCTTTAGACTCAAAAATTTGATCGTAATATGAAAAGAATGAAGGTGATGCTCTAGGCCTAACTGGGTTAGAGGTGAAGGATCAGAGGGAGCCATCTTCCTTAGCAATCTCTGTGGAGTGAACACAGATAAGCAGGGACCTCCTGTGAGCATGCAAAAAGGAGACAGCTGGAGATGTAAACCTCAAGGGTAACACTACAGCATTAAAGGGTGGGTAAGAGCTTCCTAATAGGAGCAGGCTTGGGGATCTTGGGCTTTGTATTAGCAGGGGAAGGTAGAGCATAGGCCAAAGCTTAGCTGTCTTCATTAGAGGCTGCACCAGTCAGCCTTGTGTTACTATAACTACTGAAGAGCGTCTATTTACCATCCAAGAAAAGTTTGTTTTTCTTTTTGTGTTTTGATTTGGAGAGTTAGATGCTTCAGAATATGATTGGTTGGCCCAATTGCATTGGTCTTGTGGTAGTGCAACATAGAAGGTGTCTTCATGGCCTGGGAGTGAAAGAGAGAAAGAGCCTGGGTTCCATCACTCCTTTTATGGCGGAGGAGCTTAGCCAAGCAGGCCCAGGTGCAATGCTGGCATATGTGCCGCCGACTCTTTCTCCCTGAGCCAATGGAGAATCTGCCAGCACAGCTAGAGACCACTGATGCTGGACCAGGCAATGGAGGGAGCCATTGAGAAAAAGACAGCATCAGCTACTTGAGAGCCAATGAGATTCTGGGAGGGGGATATAAAGGTCTGCCCAGTTCCTGTAATAAACTAGTCTGCTTTTGCCACGTGCCCAACTCCTGGAATCTGTGTCGTTGACTCTGAGCCTTTTCACTCCCACCCCCAAGGGTCTTAGTCACTTGGTCACAAGTGCTGCCCCCAAGGAAAACTTTTAAAGACATATGTCCAGTGATCTGAATATAACCCCTCCCCTGCTAGGCCTCGCCTCTTAAAGACTCTATCACTTATCAATAGTACCATGGTCTGGGGGACAGTTCAGATCTAAACTACAGCAGAAAGCCTTGTCCAATGTCAGCAATCCAGTAAAGCATCCACTCTCTTCTCATCCAGCTACAGGTAACTTCGTACAGATTGAGTCTTCTAGAAAGATAGTTCTGATTTATTTGAGGATTGGGGCTTGACCATTAAAATCTAACTCCAAGGAGGAACAAAACACATTGCTTATCTTGATCTATCAGACAACCAAGAGCAATGGGTGGAGCGCTACCCGGGTGCCATGGATAAGCATTGTCCAAACTCTCACTGTCACAAAGAGAGCAAGAGTCATTGAGGCCACTTTCCTTATTTCAATATATGAGGACACTGAAGCCCAAATAGGTCAACTGACGTGTCAAGAATCACACAGCTGTTGAAGCACACTGTCTGTAATTCAGAGCTCCAGGGGAGGGGGGGAGTACAGAACACATGGCTTTAAGCCTGAGACTGGTTCTTAACTGATCCTTTACAGCTGCTTGGCTTCAGGTATGTTAACATCTCCTGCCTTCTGTCCCATTCAGCATAGAGAGAATAGACTCACACTCTGATTTCAAAGCTGTTTTTAATTTTTTTTTCAATTCACAAGTATGTGCGTGTATGTATTGTGTGACTGTATGTCCCAGGTATGCAGGTGCCCAATGAAGCAGAAAGAGGTCATCAGTTCCTCTGGAGCTGGGGTTCTAGGTGGTTGTGAGCTACCTGATGTGGGTGCTGGGAATTGAACCCAGGTCCTCTGGAAGAGCATCAGTCACTCCTAACCACCGAGTTCTCTCTCCAGCTCCTTAAAGCTGTTCTTAAGCTTTCTAGCTTTTTAGCTAGGTACTCAGTAACTAAGGGGGAGAGGTTATGGAACCTTCAGGAGGTAGGGCTAGTGAAGGAAGCAGTTTGCTGATTGAGGGTCCTTGGGGTATCTTATCTCTAGTTTCCTCTTTCCTCAAAACATGGGCCAGACTGTGAAGCCATGAGCTAGATTCAGTTTTCCTTCTTCAGGCTGCCCACTCAGGCCTTTGGTCACAGTGACATGATGGTAACTAATACAGTGAGCAGGGGGAGGCATCTCCAGCTTCCTCTCATCTCTTCCCATGTAGTAGCCTCCTGTAGATCCAGTGACTACTTACGTTCTTACGTTTAGTGGATCATGCTTTGGTCAAACATCAAGAGCTCTGCTAGTTTTCAGGTGCAGGGCTCAGGGACGAGCAAGGCCAAAGAACCTTGTGTCAGTATGGCACAGTGATCCTGCCTTCAAGGATCCTGACAGCTTCACAATGCATGATCAGCAGTAACTGGTCAGGACTATCTCCTCCAATTCCTTATCCACCCGGCGCCAGCTGGAAGCTCAGGACAGATTCAAAGTTTATTTGGAGAAATATGAGCAATATGATATATTGTGAATTCAGGTGCTGTGGTGGCTATAAACATGCCTGATATGTTGGCATGGTTTATTATCAAGGGGAGAAGGTTCATTTTTGAGAGAGGACTCTTCTGTTTTTAAGGGGAAGGAGGAGCGCAAGCCTGTCAGACCCACTTACTTGTCTCCATTACTAGGCCAGTTACGGAAATGGACAAAGCTTCCCAAATCAAGTCAGCTTCCTTATGAGAAGAACATGCACATGCATGTAGATATTTGCATTTTCATTAGAGCTGGAAGGACATCCCTACAGTTCACATTTAATCAGAGGACGGAAAGCAAGTGGGCATCAGTGTTAGACAGCAATAGGTTTTAACCCATTTCTGCCACTAAGAGCTGTTCATTTGTACCCTGGGTCCATGGATTACCACAACTGGGGATTCAAATGTCTGCAGATGGAATGTCCTCAACAAAAAACAAAACAAAACAAACAAGTTGAGTCTGTACTGAGCACACACAGAAGTGTATTACAATGACTCCCCAAACAAGGGAGATGATAGCTATTCACATAGTGTCTGAGTTATGTCCTTCTAAATAACCTAGAGGTGACATAGGAGCATATGTGCAGGGCACATTTGCAAATGAGGCCCATGAGGAACTTGAGTACCGAGTATTGAGGGGTTTTGCTGCCTTCTGTCCCCTGTGGACATCAAGGAGTGACTGTTAGAAATTGGACAAGTTTCTTTCGTCTTCCAAACCTGTTTCCTAACTGAGTACTTGGGGATAATGATAGCAATATCATAGGAGGGTTGATATATTAGGAGAGATCATGTCTACACAGCACTTAGATCGGGGTGCATTCAACAATGGGAACATAATAGACGGCAAGTGTTGTTGTTATTATTATTGCTGTTAATTCTTCTGTGAGGAGTCTAGTGGGGAAAGTGCTTCAACCCTGATGCCTTTTTAAGAGTCCTTATTCTCTCGCCAGCAGGAAAGGTGCAGGATATTTTCATTCCACTTGGCATAGACCTATTATGGCTGCTAGCAAAATTGGATTGGTCATTAGGTGTCGAGTCCAATTTCCTTACAGATTCAAGAGGTAAAATACGATCAAAGCTTCCCAAATTGCACTGCAGGAATCCCAAGATGCCAGCAGTAACCTTTCCCATGATGTAAATGCCCAAGGCTGGCCCTGCCACATTAGAACAGCAGCTCCCAATTCCCCCCCCCACCCCCGGCAGAGTTTGGAGCACGTTCTCTTTTTTTGCAAGATGAAAGGTAATCATGGTTATCTTGCTAAATCATTGATTTTCACATTATCATAGTACAGGGCCTCTGAAAGGTCTTGAGTTAAGCATCCTCACCTCCACTGCATACTGTTGACTATTTTTTCCTTTTGTAGAGACAGGAATCCTCTGTGCACTTGGCAGAGAAGGAAACCTTGACAATGGAGAGATGCTTTTTAGTGTGTTCTGGTTTGATGGTTTGCCCTCAGGTTGGTTTATGTTTCAGTCCTTATTCCTATGAAGCACATCCATTTTCTGATGGGTTTGTCCTGCTCAGCATAATTGTCAGCTCCTAATTACAACAAACAGCTGCCTGAGTGTTCACGTGTCCCACAATATTTTTAAATGACTTTATTGAGTTGAGGTGTAAGGGCTGTGGCAACATCTCACTTGTCGCCAATTAGAAGATTTGTCTCAATCATCTAAAGCTTTCTCTCTGAAGCCTAGAGCTATTGAGGGTTCTTAGAATCAGCCTCCAGCCAGACTGAGACTTATCATCAAACAAAAGCCAAGTTTGCTTGGGACTCTGAGATGGGGCATTGAGGGTATGTCTTAAACTGGCTTATCAGAGCAGAAGGAGACCTGGGTTCAGAAAGCTGAAAAGAGACACAGCAGAAGAACTATTTGGATAATAATGAACATTGACAAGTAATCGAATGTTCAGGCACCATGCCAAGCAGTCTACTAATTATCAACCAACAAGTCTAGGTTGTTTGCTAGGTGCAAGATCTATGCTAATGATTTTTCAGGAGCTAATCTTATGACCACCACTATATGCAGACTCTGAGTCTCAGAACTGCTTCCTAGGATCATTTGGTTGGTGGGAGCCATTCCAAATTGGGCTAGGAGGTCAAGTTCAGGGATCCTCATAAAGAGACTGGAAATTAGTCAATGAGACTGAAGTTGGTGGCAATCAAATCATGATGGAAATGAGCAGCCTTTTCCAGAGGTCAACTTCCTAAGAGGGGTATATAAATTGTGAAGATTGGGTATGTATAGATCTTTGGAAGGAAATTCTTTTCCCAATAGGGCAGGTGCCAACTTCATGTGCATTATCAGAACATTGTGACCTTGGGAACTGTAATATGAATGATGACATGGGAAAGCATTTATAATGGCAGATATGTAAGTCCATGTGAGATTCTTCCATCCTTTTAGACCCGGACCTTTGGGAATGTGACTTGGGTGGTCTTAGAATTGCTGACATTTTCTAGGAATGCAAGGATTCTTGAATGTATCCATCAAAGTTCTCTGTTAATAATGACAAATTTATATTTCTGAGATCTGAGTATTGCTCAAAAGTATATGTTTTAAATTATGTTAAGAAGACATATGAGTGGCAAACAAAACCATGGAAAGGTGCTTAACATAGTATCATTATAGGAATGCAAAAACAAAAAACAAAAACAAAAAACAAAAAACCCCAAAAAAACCACAGTAAGGTCTACCTCAAACTTATTAGGACACCTATTGTCAAGAGACCGGAAAGTAATAAACATTGGTGAGACGTGAAAAAATAAAAAATTCACTCTTGGAGAGAATGAAAAATGGTACGCCATTGCAGAAAACAATATGTCTGTAGAAAACAGAATTTTCTTTGACTCAGTATTCCCCCTCATGGGTAGAGACCCAAAATAATGGAAGCAAGAACTGGGAGACATTTTTATACCTGTGTGAGTATTGCCACAACTTACTGTGGTCCAAAGGTGAAGACAACTCAAGTCCTTACACATTGGCAGACAAAACGATACAGTGTGGTATGTACATTTGATTATTGTTCAGCCTTAAAACTTAGGAAGGGCCTTCTGATGCATGCTACATGGACAAAACTTGAAGCTTATGCTAAGTGAAATATACCAATCATATAAAGACAAGGATTACTTTATAGACAAAGGTAGAGTGTTGACTTCCAGGACTATGAGGGAAGATGAGGGAGTCATCTTTTAATGAGTACAGAGGATCAAGATGAAGAGTCCTAGAAATAGTTGCACAAGAATGTGAAAGTGTATGATATCACCAAACTGTGTACTTTAAAATGGTTAGTATGCTGAGTGCTGGGGGCTGGAGAGATGGCTCAGTGGTTAAGAGCATGCTCTTTTGGAAGATGAGGATTCCATTCCCACTACTAACATGGCAACTCACAAATGTCTGAAACTTAAGCTTCTAGGGGACTGGACACCCTCTTCTGTAAAATAGGAATAACATTGTACTTGTCTCAGAGGTTCATTATACAGACTGTATAACAAAAAAGCAATGCCCAGTTCAGCACAATGCATAATAGTAATATCAACTCTTGTTTACTTAGGAGGGACTTCCTTCTTACCAGGAAGTAGCTTATTGTTCATATTCAATTCTATTTTACCCGTAGAAACTTAAGGTAACTTCCTGAAGTTCCAAAGCCAGAAAGTGGTTGAGGTGGGATTCCTGGTCAAGCCAACTGGCTCACAGCCTATGTTCACCTTGGCCACCAGGACACACAGACCCTTCACACAGGGCCCTTTGATACCTTTTGACATTTAAGTTGGGGTTCATGTTTGAAAATGGAGAAAACCACCAGTGAGTGGAGAATGGATTAACCCTTTCAGGTGATAGCAGAAAAGGAAGTATGCTAGTGTTTCACATAAGGTTCGGCAGGAACCTGTCCCTCAAGAACAAGGTTTGGCTGTGGATCGTGAACGAAGTATGAGAAAAGACTCCAGCACAGCTTGTCTCCAAATTCCCAATTCCTTGCTCTGGGTCCCCTGTTGGAATCTAGTGAGGAGAGCAAACCCAAACATGATAGGTGAGGAGAAGTTGAGACTTACCGGCCGGGGCAGACTATACTGGTACATTTCTGGTCGGTAGGTAGGCACCCATTGCACTCCAGCCCTGGGCCGTGTCATGGTCCCTGGAGCACTGGTCACCACCTCTGAGTACGGCAGGTGCTGAGTGGAGCCATAGGCCTCTTGGTGCCGGCTTTGGCCTGCATGGCCAGCAGATGCCAGGCTGAAGGCTTCCTCCAGAAGCATGTGCATCTGCTGCCGGACTTCATCGATGGAAGGCTGCGAGCTCAGCGTGGAGGTCTCTGAGTGGCCCTTCACCTGCCGTGCCCTGCTGTAGCCCCGGGGCTCATGGACTCTGTCCACGTTGGTCTCTTCTATGATCTCAGGCTCAGTCTGTGGGATCAAACAGAGTGATTTGCTAATGAAGTGCTTTCCTGTATCCTAAAATATTCACTGGGACTGATGAGTCAAGGAGCCTGTGCTAACTTAAGTCATATCCAATGTGCTCTGTCTAGGAATTCTCATTACAGGAGCTGTCGCCTAGGTTTTACAGGAGCCATTGTAGTCTTTAGGTCTCCACAGCTACACCAGTGTGGCAGACTTGCTAATTAGCATAATAATGAGAAATGGCTTTCACTGATTAAATTAATGGCATTCCCAAAATCTCTGATGCCTTTGGGCATAAGAATCTGGAGCACTGTATAGCCTATACCCTAAAGGCTGGCAAATTGCTATAAATGAGCCTGGGTCCAGCCACTGGTTAGGGCATTGCAGCTTCCTGATTCCATTTATCACTGGGAGCAACACAATCTTCCTTCTACATACAGATGATCTACAAGTATAATGTGACATGAATGAACAGCTCTGAATGGGGGCTCAGTGTCCTGTTTTCATGAGTATGCCAAGAGATTCAGATTGATCTCAAGCTTGAGATCTATTGATCTAGAGCATTCTCTTTAACCTGCCCCTGTTATTCAGGGAGTAGCTACAGAACTGAGCAGGGTAGATAACTGAATTCCATTAGCTCCCAGAGAAGTCTACATAGACTGTCAGCTTAGGTTGCCTATTGATGAAGGTATGTTTAGTAAATTGTGTGTTATGTTCTGTGGAATGCCCGTGAGTGCTTATTCTTTACCAGTTCTAGGGCACACTGTCACACTGGCCATGCACAAATCTCAGAATGCAAAAAGCAGCAGATGAGGGATGGCTCAGGTGGCAAGAGACAGATCTAAGGTGCACCGAGAAGCTAAAAACTAGGGCAGTAAAGGTGCCCCAGCCTGGAAAGTTGCTTTCTGTCCACTTCCTCATATGTAAAAGGATGACATACTGCTTGTCAGAGGGTTGGACAAGGAATCAGTAAATGTCTCTGTGAAGATTTAGACCAATAGGACAGGGTACAGACACAATAAAGGCAGTCTCCAGCGTCAACATGCTCATTACCACTCTTGCTGTTAGCCATACAGATGCTCGTGAACTTGAATTACTGTATGTATGAGGCACGTGGCTCCATAAAATACACACTGTAAGAAGGTATCATTGGGGAATTCATTCATACAGGCAAGTGTTGCTCTCAAAGATCACAGAAGTCAGAGGTGTGATATGTTCGTGTTTGTACTGGATAGTTCTATGTCAACATGACACAAGCCAAAGTCATCGGAGAGGAAGAAACCTCAGTTAAGAAAATGCTTCTATAAGATCAGGCTATAGTCAAGCCTTTCTTAACCAGTGATTGAAGTGGGAGGGCCCAGCCCATTTTGGGCGGGGCCATCCCTGGGCTGGTGGTTCTGGGTTCTATAAGAGAGCAGGCTGAGCAAGCCATGATGAGCAAGTCAGTAAGCCACACTCCTCCATGGCCTCTGCCTCAGCTCCTGCCTTCAGGTTCCTGACTTCCTTCAGTGATGGGCTTCAGATATGGAAGTGTAAACCTTTCCTCCCCAAAATTGAAAATACAGACAGCACAACAAAGAAGTTAGGTGTCTCTTCTACTCTTGTTGCCATGTTAGAACTTGCCTGTATGTAGTTAAAGATCAAAATTAAGCTCTCCATGTACCTTAAGACTAGGTTTATCAGCAACAACTATAGTAAGCAATTTCAATTATTATTTTTTATTTTAACATAAGCAAAAGCAGATCATGGGATAGAACATAAAATCATCTCTGTACACAAGGACCTGTCATTCCACTGAGGCAGTTTTAGAGAAAGGGCTTTTATCGTTGACTGGGAAGTGGGTTTTCTAAAAGCCAGCAAACCTGACTGCTAAGATTTTGCTTGGAGGTATCTAGATAATGAATCCGATTTCTAGAAGAACGTTTCCGTACAATGCAGAGAACATTTGGAATTGAAGTTCAAAGCCTAAGGGTCTTTAATTCAAGCTCCACTGTAAAGGAGAGGAATCTGGGGCCAGAGCCGCTAAATGACTTTCTCAAAGTTGCCTGGAGGTGGGCGTGTTGTCCTGGGCATATTCCACTGTGCTCCTGGCTTATCAATACTGGTTGCTACCCACTTGTGGCCTTCCTCCGTACATCTTCAATTCTCCCTAATACATAATGGATATTTGGGGCCAGATTACTCCCAGGTGGGAGATTAATGTCACTGAGGTGAGCTGAGCTATGATTTTGCCACTTTTCAGTGCTGTTACACATCTGTAGTCAGAAAAGTAAATATTGTGTGAATTTATAGTTGTGTGTTAGGCAGGGCAAGAGTGCATGTCTTAGTAACGCACCTTGCTCCCCCTCTCCTCAAGATCCTTGGGTTGGAGCTGTGCAATGTGGGGGTGTGGTGGGCAGCGCCACCTCTCTGAATTGGGTTAGTGAGGGAATAGCACTACCTTTGCTATAAGGGAAGTAGACACAGTCCTTGCCCTGACTTCCTTCAGTGATGAACAGTGCTGTAAGATGTAAGGCAAATAAACCCCTTCCTCCCCAAGATGCCTTGTTCATGGTGTTCCATCACAGCAACAGAAACCTCAAATGAGACACTGTCTCCTGAATTCCAAGCCACGTCCCTCCTAACTCAACAGTCTTTTGAGTCATCTGATGTCCACTTAGGAAGGGAAACACCTTCTAAGCCCTCTGCCTGCAGAATGGGGCCATGTTCGTTCTTGTTTTAATGGGACAAATACTTCTTGCAGCCTTAGTTGCCCTTCAGGCTGTGACAGCAATTAGTCAAATTGCAACTCTGAAGGACTATCCTATAGGAGAGATAAATAACAAGAGTAATAGTATAAACTGACAGTGGTGAGAGGCTTATGTGCAAGGCACGGGTCGCAGAACTTTGTATACACTGACTCATTTTACTCTTAGGATAACCTACTGGAATATTAATGCGTGTGATTATTTTTATTGTACAGACGAGAGAACTAAGGCACTGAGGGTCAAACGAAGCCCTCGTCCGTTGTACACACAAACAGATCTTTTTCCATCCCATAGGTAACCAAAGCAGGAAGAGACTTCTAAGACAAGCGCAGAGATGGAATAATTACTAAGATGATCTCAGAGACCACGAGGATATACACATCAGTATGTAAATGCAAGTGCTTCGCAGCAAATCTGGCAATAAGCAGTTAACCTTTCCCAACTGCTCCTCGGGGTTCTGTCTGCGTGATACCATCTGTAGCTCTCAATCCAGAGCTATATGCTTGAAGCTATTGATCAGCTGTTAAGTGAAAGAAATTCCATGTAGTGGGTATCCGCGTTTCCTTGAGGACCTGTGATACGCTTGCCCTGTGAGAAGTCTACAGCATGTGCTTGCTTGCTTAGCCTCACAGGTATGTATTACAGATGTGTCCATTTTCAGATGAGGGTGCCATGACCACCGGCTTACTTTCCCTTCCCTTATGTTCACTTATGATGTCTTACGCTTAGATATACAAAAGGAAAGCCTTCTGCGTTAACTTGTGGTGGTTGGAGTGCAGAGTCAGTCTGGGGCCATATTTGGGAATGAGAATGTATTTTTAAGCCTATTTAACCTGCAAGTTAGCATATCCATTTCTCAACTTCCTAGTGAAAAACCCTGGGAAGCTAGTGTGTGTGTGTGTGTGTGTGTGTGTGTGTGTGTGTGTGTGTGTGTGAATTAATCACAATATACTCCTGAGAGGAGAAAAAACAATGAAGGAGTGGCTGCTAATAGTAATAAGAAGTAGAACACACAGGTAAGCCTAACAAAGGAAAGTAAACCCATTGTAATTCGCCAGAATAACTGCAGCTAATACTGCGGCCTTTGTGCATGTCCTTCCAGATGTTCCTACGCATATGAAAGGGGGTACAGATCATAAATGTGGGAGCACTTCCATCATACTGCTCCTGCCCGACACCTCCAACCCCAATCCCAGACAGAGCAGATAATGACATATTGCCCATGACAGACTTCTCTTCTAAGAGAAGGGCCATACCCTGACAAAAACCCTCTGGCCTTTGAGACAGAGAACAGGAATTGGGGCAGCACACTTGAGAGAGGAGGGTGTGGACTGTAGGGATTTTAGAGTAGACTTTCTCTAGAGAACAAAAGTAGGAGTGACGTGTGCAGGAGAGAAAAGGGGAGAACTTTAACAGGACCACATCCTAGTCAAGGGTTCCCTTGCTATGATAAATATCATGACCAGAAGCAGATTGTGGTGGAAAGGGTTGGTTTGGCAAACACTGCACATTACAATCCACCATCAAAGGAAGTCAGGTCAGGCCCTCAAGACAGGAACCTGGAGAGAGGACCGAAAGCAGAGAACAGACACTTACTGGCTTGTACTCCACGGACTGTGCTCAGCCTGCTTTTATTGTAACCAGGACCATCTGCCCAGAGCTGTCACTACACACATGAGCTGGGTGTGCCCACCCATACCAAGCAGTAATTCAGAAAATGCTAAATAGGCTCGTCTCTAGCCCATTCTTATGGAGACACTTTCTTAGTAGAGTCCATCCCCCAGATGACTAGCTTGTGCTAATGTGACATAAAACTAACCAACATAAGCTCCGAGTGTGATATAACATGTATGAAAATATGAATAGAGGATTAGAGACGTTTACAAATTGTTGCTGTTGGCATAGCTCTTTGGTTTAGATGATCTTTCAGAATACACTGTTTGTACTATGACTTTATAAACAGAAAATAGGCATACGCATGTATGTAAATGGATACAAATATGTAAAGTTTCACAAAGTTTATTTAACTTTTATTTATGTGCATGTGTGTGAGTCTGTGTGAGGATATGCCACATGTATGCAGGTGCCCTCAGAGGCCAGAAGAGGGTGTTGGAACCTCTGAAAACGGAGTCCAGGTGGTTGTAAGTCAATCTAATGTGGGTGCTGAAAGAGCAGACAGTGCTCTTAACTGCTGAGCCATCTCTCCAGCCCCACAAAAGGCTTAAAAAATACACATGTATGTGTCTTTATGTTATTATATATAAGTTCCATATATAATATCATATGCCAATAAATATGCACTCATAAGAAATAATTTTAAAGAATTTCATAACTATATTATATGGAGTTTTAAGATTATAATGAATATACTCTACTCTTTTAGGTGGTCATCTGATATCTCACTATAAAATGCAAGCTGTAAGAGATATTCTTGTGATTCAACTTGTATACAGCCATGAATTTACCCCTAGGTTAAATTTACACAAGTGGAGTTGTTGATATAGAGAATATGCACATATTTAAGGTTTTGGAAAGTTATGAAATTTCTTATGGTAGACCACAACCCGTAGAGAAATCCAACCCATTCTTTCTCCCCCGAACACAGGGTTCCTGGTTTTGGATTTTGTGGAGCCCTCACATCAGACAAGCACCTACAGTTCTAATCACACTGTTTCTTTCTTTAAAAGAACTTTTAATATTTGCTTACTTTATTATTTTATTGAAGTGTTTTGCCTACGTGTGTGTTTGTGTGTGTGTGCACGCCCGCACGCTGGGTTTATGCCTGCAGAGGGCAGAAGAAAGAGTCAGATCCCCTGGTGATTCCCATGTGGGTTCTGGGAATTGGACCTGGTCCTCTGGAAGAGCAGAATGTATTCCTTATTACTGAGTCAACTCTCGGGCCTCACATTTTCCAAAGAGCAGTGAATCTCATACACCAAGGCAGCCTACACAGTGGGTAAGAATTCATGTGACCTCAGTTTCTTTCTGAAACCCCCTGGGAACAAATTTGAGGGACATTATAGCTCTGCTAGGGACCCCTCAGGACTTATGGAAACTAATTCACAAACTTAGTCCTACAGTTTGGCCTTGGGGAACATTTTGTAGCTTGAAGTCTTCAACAAAATTAATAACTAGTTTTGAAAAAGAATATGCTAATGGAAAGACAAGCTACAGGCCAGCAGAAAATGTTAGAGTCTATATCCAGGATATGCAAATAACATCGCTAAATGAATAAGAGATATCCAATTTAAAATGGTACAATATGCTTGGAAAGGTACCTCAACAAAGGACATTATCAAAATGTCCAATACACAGGCCTCATCAGTAATTGGGAAAACTGTATCATTTCAGGTTCAGTAGAATGAGTTAAATAAAACAGTCTAATAACAGCAAGTGTTGGTGAGGCAGAGAAGTGGGGTTGAATAATCATCACTGGTGAGAGAAAAAAGGTTCCGTGCTTTATAAGTCTGCAGTCTAGAAAAAAGTACCACTCTACAACCCAGAAGTTTTATTCTGGGTTGTCTGAAACAGAAGAGAACATATGTTTACAACATAGTTAAATCCTCAGAGTATTTTTCATACTAGCTCTAAAATGAAAACAACCCAAAATCCCACACTGGGACGATGAATAAGCAAATGGCATTGGATTTATATGAGAACAGTAATAGAAAAGAACAAGACACTGGTAACGCAACAGGATAGGCGAATCTTGAGTTGGAGAAGTCAGACACATAGTATGTACTGAACAATTCATTCATATGAGTTCAGGAAAAGCAGGGCTGTGATGGTAGATATCAGTCAGGTGGTCGCCCCTGGACAGAAGGAAGAATGAGGGAACTATCTGGGGTGTATGTATGTATGTATGTATGTATGTATGTATGTATGTATGTATGTATATATGAATGTATGTATGTGAGAGAGAGAGAGACAGAGAGACAGAGACAGAAGTTCTGTATTTTGGTTGGGCCAGTGGTCACAGGGTATGACCATTTACTGCAGATATAAACAGTTTACTATAATATATCAGATTCACCATGATAAAATAAATAAAATGGGTTGGAACAGCACAGCTGGTTTGATGGGGCTGGTAATGGAAGACCTGCCTAAGGAGGTGATATTTCTGAAGACTGAAGGCAAAGGGGCTGGCTATGTACTTACTACCTGGGCAGCTTAACAGAAAGTCTTAAGGTAGTTTCTTAGGGTTTTACTGCTGTGAACAGACACCAGGACCAAGGCAATCCCTATAAAAGCAACAGTTAATTGGGGTTGGCTTACAGGTTCAGAGGTTCAGTCCAGTATCATCAAGGCATGACAGCGTCCAGGCAGGCATGGTGCAGGCTGAACTGAGAGTTCTACATCTTCATTTGAAGGTTGCTATCAGAATACTGGCTTCCAGGCAGCTAGGACTAGGATAGTTTGTATATGCTTGGCCAAGGCAGTGGCATTATTTGGAGGTATGGCCTTGTTGGAGTAGGTGTGTCATTGTGGGTGTGGGCTTTAATGCCCTGAAGTGGTATTCCCCAGGACCTCAGAATGTGATACTGTTTGGAAAGTGAGCGTCTTAGAGGGGGACTAAGTTAAAATGAAGTTCTTTGAGTGCACCCTAAATCAACAGTACAGATGTCCTTCTAAGGGTGGACATATGGACACAGACATCTACAGTGGAAGACGCATGAGCACTCAGCAGGACTTCCATTCACACACCAAGGAGAGAGGAGACTCTCCCTGCCATGCTCTAGAGCAAATTAATCCTGCTCACACTGTGACCTAAGACTTTGAGTCCCTAAAACTCTGAGGAAGCAAACTTCCATTGTTGACACCATTCTGTATCCTGGCAAACCAAGACATGACCTTGTGGCTGAAGCCCAAATGGTCAGGATTGGGAATGATCCCACAAGGTTCCCAAGGCCACAGTAAGAAGACTGGACTGTTTTCCAAGGGAAATTGCAAACACCTAGAGACTTCTTAGCAGGAGGAAAGTGTGGTTGGGATCTATGGGAGGTTACTCAGGAGGCTCTTGCAATGCTCCAGGCAAGAGACGGCAGACGTTCCATGAGAGTGGACCAACAGGGCTTGTTGGTGGATTAGAAATGGGGGAAATGAAGAGTAAAGGATGGAATCAGGCTGATCCCTTTCCTCAGATGACTCATGCTGTATGAACATTTGATGATCCCTGAGCTCCTCTACCAGGCCTTTGTCTGGACCTCTCCATTACTGGGAACTCTCTTTCCCCAGGGCTAACATGTGTGGCTCTACGCTTTGAGGTCCCTGCTCAGAAGCAGCCTTCCCAGAGACCTTTATGTTTGGCTAAGACAGTAAGATCAGCCCCTGTCGTTCTCTACTGCCTCAGCTGCCTCCTGGTTCTCCAGTGTCCCTCTGACATTCCTGTGTCCATCTTTGTTCCTTAAATTCTGGTCTACTGGACTGCAAGGTTCTGGAGAGCAGGGATTTGCTGTGCTCCCTGTTGAGTCTCCAGATGGCACACAGTGAGACCACAATAAATACTCATTGAATGAAACGGCGCAAAAATAGTTTTGAAATCCTAAAGAACAACTGTCTAAAGGACTTCAGCAGGAAAGGTATTGTCACAGTTTTAGGACGAATCAGTCAGTCATATTGCAAGTGAATCTGCGGGTCTTTGAAGGCCATGCAATCTAGAATCCAAGGCATGGGCCCCAAACTAGAGGAATGTTTTACAGGGCTCTACTTTTCACACTCACCTCATCCAAACACTGCATTTTAGAGTGCAAGACTTTGAAAAGCCCCACCCTCAATTTGCCACAAGGCTGTTTTTCTGCTCGATGCTAATCAGCAGCTCCACCCTGCTAGGAGAACAGTCTCCACAAATTCTATATCTGCCTGGCAAGGGCCCAAGAGCAGGCTGAGGATGGTAGCTAGTAAGATGGGCCCCAGGCATGATAAATGTACCTGGTTCTCTGGTTTTTTTTTCTCCACCAATCATGGTCCTGAGGTCCACACAAAACAGGGTGGCTTCCCCTATTTAATGCCTGCTTTGGATCTCACAGGCCCACATGCTGCCTGCCTTGTAGCAGGGATATATTTAGAAAGCTGCTTCTGGAAAACAAACTCCAGGGGCTCCACCCTTGTGGAAGGCTGGCAGAGGAGTGGAGAGGCCTTTGCAGCCACTTCCTTCTGAGCCTACATCTTAAATGAGTCTCCACCAATAAAATGAGACTGGCCCTTATTGGCACAGGCTGGGATCTAAAGAAGAGTTTGGTGACTTCTCTCCTGAAAAAATTCACATTTCGTTCCACTGGCCCACCGCAATCATCTAGGCCACATGGTGAGAATACAGTGTGGTTTCTGCATCTTGGGCGAGCTGAAGAGGCAGGATTTGGTTTCCTCATTGACTTTTAATCTTTCAGGCAGTGAAAACTGAGACCTCACAGACAGGATAGTGAGAGACAGAGGTATCCAAGTTTTCACTGTCATTTCTGTTCCTATGCAAACCTCTCTAGCCTGTGGCAGGAGCCTGAGGGGGCAGACCACGGCATTTCTGTCCGTAGTCTGCTGTTCCTCACGTACAGTGGGAGTTTAATACTGAGTGGATTAAAATATTCCACTGGCCCACACTGTTTGGGAAAGTGTGACCTTACGGTCACCTTGGGAGGTGTGTCCATGTGTTGGAGTAATAGGAAAGGTCTCAGGTCCCTATCACCAAACCCATCTCCAGTCAGATCATTACTCACGAAGGTTCCCTTTGGGTAGCGTTAATCCTTTCCTTGGCTCAGGGCACGTTCCATAGCAGATGAAAGATACCTACAGGACTGGGATGGAAAGGAGGCAGAAGACAGGGCATCACTTACCCCTGGTGGAGTCTGAAAGCCATGGGTACCATGTTTCCTGCCTCTCTCCTCCATGGGCATTAGCCTATTTGTTCTCACATGAGGTAGAACCACCTGCATGCCCATTTTATACACAGGCACCCTAAAGAACAGACAGGTGAAGCAACTACTCATAATTTACACAGCTAGGCTGTAGTTCAGCTCTAGAAACCACAGCCCAGTCTCTGCATTGCTTGTGAACTTTGAAGGTAATCTATAAGCCATAGTCACCTGGTTAAAACGAATGTTAACTGTTTCAAAATGGAGTCAGTCTGAAGGCATCACGGAAAGCTGCTTTGTTTTTTATCTTGAGATTAAACACCATGGCTGAGCTGGTGCTGCAGGCCAGGAAGGGACAGGGCGGTCCTTGCCTGTGAGTCAGCACTATTTCATAGCTGATGGACTGTCCCCACATCTACCCAGTTATGATCTTTCTCCTCTTCAGCCTTGTAAATGCCAGACAACTGTACAGAGTATCTTCGACACCACCTCTTTCAAATCCACCTCAGATGCACTTACTTCCAACTCAGTGTGGGCTTCCCAGTGCTACAGTGAACACCTGATGTACCACTCTGATGCCCTGGTACCACCTCAGGCTGGCTGTTTCCTGAGTGGCCACCCAAAGAGGAGACCGACATGGAAGGGAACAATGAAATGGAGAAGTGCTGGACTCCTTCCTTAGAGAAGAGCCTTCCTCATGCAGCTGGCACTGTGACAGTCTTGTCATCTGTCCTTCCCTTCCTGTGCTCTCATTTGGTTCTGTTGCTGTGATAAAACACTGACCAAAGCACCTTGGGTAGGGAAGGCTTTATTTCATTGTATGCTTCCAAGCAACAGTCCTGTCACTGACGGAACTCAGGACAAGTGTTCAAGGCAGGAACCTGGAGGCAGGAGCTGAAGCAGACGCTACGGAGGAGTGCTGGGTACTGGCTTGTTCAGCCTGCTTTCTTGAAATAAATAATCTTGGCCCACCTGCCCAGGGGTGGCACCTTCTACATGCGGGAAGCCTTCCCACATCTAGTCATTAATCAAGAAAATGTCTCACAGACATGCCTACAAGCCAATTTGATGGAAGCTGTCTTAGTTATGGTTTTACTGCTGTGAACAGACACCATGACCAAGGCAACTCTTATAAAAATAACATTTAGTTGGGACTGGCTTACAGGTTCAGAGATCCAGTCTATTATCATCAAGGCGGGAACATGGCAGTGTTCAGGCAGGCATGGTTCAGGCAAAGCTGAGAATTCAACATCTTCATCTGAAGGCTGCTAGCAGAATACTGACTTCCAGGAAACTAGGGTGAGAGCCTTAAGTCCACACCCACAGTAACACACCTATTCCAACAAGGCTACACCTCCTAATAGTGCCACTCCCTGGGCCAAACATATACAAACCATTCCTCGATTGAGGTTTGCCTCTTTCCAGGTGACTTTTGGTTTGTGACAAGTTGACAAAAAACAAACCAGCTCACCCTGTGTCTCAGCCAGCAGCTCATGGTGGGACAAAGCCCATGTCAAGTCCACTGGTTAGACCTGCCAAAAATAAATCAACCAGTGTCGGCTCTCGCTATCACCATGATTGACACAGAAATGGGCATTTACTTTATGGTGGTGCAGAGTAAACTTATAAATGTTGCTTCATAATTGGGAAAAGAAAATTTTCAGCTGCGCTGCTTAATGCAGGGTGCAGGCACAAGGGCTGGGATTTCTGCAGCCATTTGGTAGAGAGAAGAAGCAAGCTCGTGCTTAAGAGATCACAGTCCTGTACATTTTGGAGGAAGGAGCTGGCATGTCAATCATACCTGGACTTGCTGTAATCAATGCATTTCCTGTTGTTTTAGAACACCTGCTCAGTCGGGTTTTCTGCTGCTTTTAGCCAAAGCATCTGAACTGAATACCACCGCTCAGACTAGAAGAAACAGCAGTGCACATGAGCATGTGTTTACAGCTTTGATAGTATGCATGCGATTCAGAGGTATAAACACAACCACTTTACAAGTCTCAGCTCAGGACTCACCTCTTCTGGCTGATACCCTTGTTTGTTCATTTGCTCAACAAATAGAGACACTGCATCTACTATATGCCAGTCCTATTCTGAGTGCTGAGGTTTCAGGAATGAATAAAACATGATTTCTGCCCTTGAAGAGTCGAATGGAGAAATAATACAAATAAATCAACAAACGGAAGCCAGGGGTAGGAGTTAAGGATGGTGGGCTGAGAACCAGGCATTACTAGGGCAAAAAAGATGGGCATCTAAGCCAGACACAAAGATAGGCATGGGGGGGTCGGTTGGAAAAGATTGTGGGCAAGATGACATTTAATGTTCTGAAAGTTTTGCCCACTCCAAGGTGTTTACCTTACAGTGTCTTGAGATATTTTTGGTTGTCATGACTGGGAGGAGCTATTAGCACCTACCAGGTAGAGCCAGGGATACTGTCCAACACCCCACAATGCACATGAGACCTACCTCAGATGAGGCTGGCAGGAAAACATGCTCCCTACAGAGTGATAAGCATGTGCAACTACAGAGAGCAAAGAGACCACATGACACAGCTTGGGGAAGGGCGTTTCAGTTGCACCTGATTGGTGTGATGATGGGGTGGAGGCGTCAGCTAGTACATGGCTGGCTCGGTCACAGCACATAAAGTCTTGAGCTGTGGGAACTTAGACTTGAGATCCAGGCTCAAAGCTGTGGGAGTTACAGGAGGAGCCAGATTGTGTGGCGTGGTAGAGGTCACCAAGTCAGTGGTGGTGAACAATGGTGACTGTACTGGCCAGTGGCTGCGGGACATCCAGGAAAGATCAGACCTCTGTAGGATCCTCTCGTCCCCCACCCAAGCTCATTGTCACAGCAAACCTATACCTTTCTCAGCCACTAATCACAACCTGGGACAGGCCTCAGAATTGATTTATCATCCCCTTCCAGAGCCTCACTCACCCAGAGCAATGGAAGGAATGGTGAAACCCCAGAAGAGTTCTCACATGACCACCAAGAGATACTGACTCCACAAAGGCTTAGGGATCCACAGGTAGGCTAAAGGGCACATAGGCATAGAATAAACTAGAAGACTTGGCTTGCTTCTCAGGACAAGAGGGCCCAGGTGCTAGGCATATTTCCAGCTGCTAGCCTCAGAGATCAGCTTTCTGCAATTTGAGGCTTAGATACTCATGCTGGTGGAAAAGGTAAAATCATGCAGAGTTAATAAGCTTTAAAAAAATCCCTTAAATAACCCATGCAGGACTGTATGCCCAGCCTTGTGACTACCCTTATAGAGATCAGCTTTCCAGCAACACTCATCCATGGCTAACACAGGAGCTTTACCTAAAATACCCAATGACTGGACTAAAAGCCAAACTCCTTCACCTAAACTCAACACAACTCTGCAGGGCCATCTATGCTCCAAGGGAAGTCATCTGAGACCCAACAGTATTTACATCATGGTCCAGCTTCTGACTCTTCCCAGCCCTGCTTTCTTCCCTTTGACAGGTATTTTTACAAAGATCATACTGCCTTTGGATCTACTCCAAGGCCAACAGCAGTGAGGTCTGAGGTCTGAGGCTATGAAGGCTGTACAGGATTCCAGGATGAGAGCAGGAAGACCTAGAGCACAGGGAATCTGATGGAATGAGCAGGTGGATGGCACCCAAGTGGTCCTGGCAGAAGGTTTGCCGCTCATCAGTGGGAAGCTGTCTTCATGGCGGAGAAGCCCAGGGCCTGCAGAGCCATGATTGTGAATAAAGTCATTGGGCTCCTCCTATACTCCTGCTGCCTCACAACTATACAGTCAAGAATCACATCCTCTACCCACATCCTCACCCCTTGCTAAGTGGCTTCCAGCTTGGTAAGGTCAATATCTTCCTGGACAGCCACCAGCTTGATGAGATGAGGTCTTTGCCTATAGCTTCTTTATCATCAAGTACCTCAACCTCTGCTTTGGGGTCTCCTAGGGAGTCTGAGTTCCTATTATCAGTATCTCCTTTAGACTGCAAGCCCTTATAAAAATACAGTGTTTTGCAAATGAGCTTAAGGCAATGTATCAAATTAAAGCCATTACAGTGTAAATTAGTTGGCAGAAGTGGGAGAAAGACGTCAAATGCTGTGATGGGGGACTATGGAGGAAAGCTCTAGGTGGTGTAGGGATCTACACAAGAGAAGCTAGCTAAGGGAGTAACATGCAGGTTGCCTCTGGAATGAAGGATCCGTTCAAACCAGAGGAAGGGGCAAACTCCAAATCTAGCTCTTTACTTCCCAGTGAAGTCAAAAGCTAACTGGGCTCTCAATAGGAATCCCTCCAACACTGCAGGGCATGCCTGTGATCTGCCTTGGTCTCTATTAAAGCCAGAAGATGCTGGGAGAGAGGGAGGGAGTTGGGGGCCAGAGTACTTTGCATTGATAACAGGATGACCTAGAAACCCCCAAGTTGCTATGGCCTATTACATGCCGTCAGGGAAGCTTTCCATAGTTTATTCCCATCATTTTTTATCCCCTTATGTGGATGCAATCTTTCCAAAAAACTATTCCAATTCTTGGCTTCTTCTAGGAACCACTGTTCACCTGTCAAAGGGAGCTGGCAGTGCTGACAGCACATGGCTACTCATGTTAACACCCATTACATAAGACAAAATGTATCCAGGCTTCATCAGCTGGGGACTGAGCGCTGAGCCATGGGTCATCCCCAATCTATATGATAGTTAATTTTCATTGTTGGATTGGGTGGATTTAGAATCTTCTTGGAAATATGACTCTGAGTATGTCTATGAGAGTGTCTCCAGAAAGATCTAACTGAACAGGGAAGACCTACCCTGAATACGGGTGGTGCCATCTTAGGGCCCCAGAAGACATACAAAGGAGAAGTGAGTTAAGCATTCATTTCTCTCTGCTCTTGCTGTGGACACAATGTGCCCAGCTGCTCTGCCCTCTTGCCACCACGCCTTCATTGCTATCATGGACTATATATATCCTCAAAGCATAAGCCAAAACACACACTTCCTTCTTTAAATGGCTTTTTCAGAGCAATGAGAAAAGTAACTAATACGGAAACCTGGGAACTGAGGAGGAGCCATTGTTGTGATAAACCTGACCACATGGCCTTCAGATCTCTAGAACTGGCTTGCATGTGGAATGTGGAAGAGTTTGGAACTTCAGACTAGAAAAGCCCTAGGATGCTCTAAGCAGAACATAATGGGCCAGCCTTTTGGGAATGTGGGGAATCAGGTGCCAGACAAACATTAAGTGGAGGTCATAGCTCATGTAGTTCCAGAGAAGAACAAGGACTCCACTGGGAACAGGGCTAGAGGCCGTTTATAGCCATTCTGGCAAAGAATCTGGCTGAATTCTTCCCATGTTCTGAAGACTTGAGTGAGGCTGACTTCAGAAGTAATGGACTGAAGTGTTGGGTGGAGGAAACTGAAGACAGGATGCTTTCCAGGCTGTCATGGTTCCTGTTCACAGCTTTGATGCAGTTCTCCAGTGAGAGATAACAACAAATGGAGTGAAAAAATGTACCAAAAGTGTGACTTTGAAGATGCAGATAAGGGTGTGGCAGCAGTTTGTTGAAGGGATTAGCCCCACTAAAAGTGAACTGTAGTGCTCTGAGCACTACAAGAAGAAAGGAATCCTGAGAGCGAGACTCCTACCTATAGAAAATTCTAACTCCTGAAAATGCTAATTCATTCCAAAGGAGAGAGTGACTGGGACATGACCTCTTCTGAGAGGTGCCCAGGGATCAGTCATATTTATGAAGATTTTCAAATCTACTGCTCACCTCTTAAGCTGAGAATTTGTTGGTCTTATCCAGGAGTGCTCACCACACACAGATGGCCCTTGGCTTATGTCTCAGTCAGCCCATTTTAAGTTGATAATATACCAATTTAAAAAAGCATTTAATAAATCTGGCTTCTCAAACATTATAGCATAACCCACTCTACCTTAAAGATGCTCAGAACAGTTACACTATCCTACAGATGGCCAAAACCATGCAACAGGAAGACTGCTTATAAAGAAGTTGACTATTTCATGGATATTTACTGAAGGTAAACACACTGAGCACAAAACCACAAAATATAATATACCCAAAAGACTGGCAGCAGAGGACATTATAGAGTATGCTAGCTCACGACTGAGATCATGTGCTGTCTAAAAGTGGTTCAGAGCTATTGCCCAGCGTGGCAGGGAACATCATATCATATATCATGAGCCCAGGGAAAGATCAACATTCAAAATCTGAAATACAGGCTCTCCTGAATACACACTGCTTTATGAGTACCAGGAAGTAAAAATTTACCACAAGTAAAGCCCTCATGCAACACGGGCTACCTATAGTTCTAGTGTATGGAACTTCAGGCAAAGAATTTGAGACAAACTCAAGGGAACTAGATTATAGTGAGGGACTGGGAGTTAGATCCTCGACAGGCAGACAGATAGGGCAAGGGGCCACAGACAGATAATAAAGATGACAAATGTCCAGCCTCTTCTTCCCCTTCCTTATCAGAGACAATGGCCTGGCAGCTTTTTCCTCCCACCAATAGGACACACCTGCCAGCAGATGATTTTAACAAGTTCAAAGTCAGACTAGGACAGGGTTACCCAAAGTTTAGGCCTAGCAACTTCCTCACCTTTGTTTAAACGGACCAAATTAAGAGAAGGTGACCTCAATTCCAGCCACCAGTGACTCTTAAAAAAATCCCCAGGCCTCAAGGAGGGCCTGAATGTTGATTTCCTGAGTCCCCCTCCCATCCTTCTGCTTTGCAGGGGCTCTTTCTCTGTGTGCCTTGCCGTGTATGCATCCTTTTCACAGAAGTAGGTTTTCATCTGTTGATTCTGCCTGCTGTGTCTGAGATTTTCCCTGCTGTTACCTGTTAAGGTTAAGATTTTTTCCTGCTTTTTAATTCCTTAACTGGCAGAGAAAACAAACCCAATCTAGACCCCCCAGTTGATAACGATGACATTATTTTTCAGATGTTAATATTCATTCTCAAAGCTGTGGTTCAAACAACCATTTCAGAGGCTCTCCCACTGTCAGTGCTTAGAGATCTTTCCATTTCTGTCATATTTTCTCTGAACTCCCAGAAACACATCAGGTGGCTTCTGGAGTAAGGAAAGACAATGTTCTTTAAGGGTAGTCCCTGGGAGGTCAACCATGTTCCAGTGGCTGGCCTTGCACCCATGACTATATGGGTGGCACAAATTGGATTGGACCAAGAAGTTAGGTGGGGTTGGGGAATAGGAGGCAGATCCTGGAGGAGTTAGGGGGAAAGGTGGGGTTTAATATGATCAAAAGTGACTCCAGGGCTGGCAGTGTACTTCAGTAGTACGATCACTTACCTAGCATGCAGGAAGCCCCGGGTTTCTTATCCAGCATCGCAAAGCAAAGAAACAAGCATTCTCCAAAAGGAACAAAATAACTGGCTGAGTAGGTGCATTTTTAATCCTGGGGGTGATCTGAATGTTCCCAGACCCCTAGAAGCAAAGGCTGTTCCATCTACACACACTGGGGTAAGTTATTTAGGTATATGGGAAGAAGTCATTTCAGTACTATTCTACCCAAGAATCATGATGGGACATTTCTTTTATTCATGAATTCATTATTTTCTACATGATTTTCATTAAAAAAAATAACATTTTATTATTTTAAGATAAGCTTTAAAAAGGACTTTTAAAAAATATGTTTAAAAAATTATATGTCTATGTGTGTTAGGTCTGTCATGGGAATGCAGATGTCTTGGGAGAGCAGAAGCTGCTGTCAGACGCTGTGGAGCTAGAGGCACAGATGGTGGTGACTCATCTTGTGTGGGTATTGGGAACCAGCCCCCATCCTCTTCAAAAGCAATATACACTGCTGACTGTTGGGCCATCTCTCCAGCTCGAAATAAAGATCAACATCTTAAGTAAAATTTATACTTAGAAATCTAGACAGATGGTCAGCAGGTATGAGGGCTTGCTGCTGTTGCAGAAGACCAGAGTTCAGTTCCTAGGACCCACATGGGGTGACTTGCAATGGCCTATGACTCTAGGTCCACTGACTCTGATACCCTCTTCTTGCTTCCATGGGCAGTGGCACACACAAACATGTGCACACACAAATAAATATACATGCACACATACAATGAATAAATAATAAAAAAATCATCTTTAAAAGGAACTAGGTGTGCACCTGTAACCCCAGAGCAAAGAGTAGGCGATGTGGAGACTCAGGGATGACGGAGCCTTGCTGGCTAACCCTGGATGACCAAGGCATGCTGGGTAGCCAGCTTAATGGGAAACCAGAGAGCTCCAAGTGAGAGGCTCTGCCTGGGAAGAGAGTGTTATTGGAAGATACCTGAGGTCCTTCTCTGGCCTCCACAAATATATACGCCATTCACACAAAAGACTTTGTTATACGCCATTCACACAAAAAGACTTTGTTTTTTAAACTTTTAGAAAATTTTCTTTCCCCTTTCTACATTTAGTCTCATATTCTGTTTTCTACCTGCCAAGTGCATTAGGAGGACTTAAGTTCAAAGCAAAAAGTGGTTCAACAATCTACTCGGCTTGTTAAAAGTGATCCATTCAGGCATCTTTTAAAACATAATTTTATCATGAGTGTGTTCTCTTGGGAAATGGTTAAGTAGGTCACATCACTGAACATCTTGGCTGATGGACTGAACGGGAAATTCAGAATTGTTGCTGCAAAACATGGCAGTCCCAAACTCTTGCAGTGGTCTCTCTCTTCAGATACAATAGCTCTTGCTATATGAGAATTTTTCCCTTTAATATTCATTATTAAATTGTTTTCATATATTTTGTTCATATTCTCCCCCCTTGCAACTCCTCCCAGACCCTCCCTACCCTTCCAACTTCATTAACTCTCTCTCCCTCTCTCCCACCCTCCCTCCCTTCTCCTCTCACAAACAAACAAACAAAACCCCCACCAAGAATGAAGATCAAAACAAACAAAAGCCAGTACAACAAAAATCACCAAAATAAAACAAAAAGCAAACATGAAAACCATGGCATCCACACATATGCAGCAGATGTGCAGCTTGGTCCCCCAACAACTGGAGCGGAGGGCTGTCCCTGACTCTGTTGCCTGCCTGTGGGTTGATTCTGTCTTAGCTACAGTAGGCCGCCTTGTCGGTCTTCAGTGGGAGAGGATGCACCTAGTCTTGCAGTGACTTGATGTGCCAGGGTGGACTGGTACCCAGGGGGCCTCCCCCTTCTCAGAGAAGAAGGAAAGAGGAAGGGGTTGTGTGAGTGGGGAGGGGACCTGAAGGAGGGGGTCTGAGATCAGGATGTAAAGTGAATAAATAAATTAACTAACAAAAAACAAAACAAAACAAAACATGGCACCAATGTTGTGGCCACTCCTCCTCTTGGGCATGAGGCTTGCCTGTTATTGATATACCCAGTAACACTCCCCAGAAGGTATCAATTGCAAATAGCTTCTCAGTTGAGGGTGGGATTGTGTCTACTTCCCCTTCTCAGGACTAAGATTTCATCTGGCTGTTTAGGTATATGCATGCTGCGGTCTCATGTTGAGTTCTTTGTGGATCAGTACTGTTGTGTCTGGAAGACACTGCTTCCTAGAATTACCTACTGATTCTGGCTTTTATACTCATTCTATCTCCTCTTTTGGATAGACTGCTAAGCCTTGAGTGGAGGGAGTTGAGAAAGACATTCTATTTAAGGTTGAGTGCTTCAAAGACTCTCACTCTCTGCACACTGCTCAGTTGTGACTCTCTGCATTAATTATCATTTACTTCAAGAAGAAACTTCTCTGATGTAGGTTGAGAAATGCCATAATCTGTATCCTAGCTTAGTGTGGCTGCTGTTGGTCCCTAGTAGAGAATGGTTCTGTGGGTCATCAGGAGTCAGAAATGAATGGAAATGTCCTCAAAGGAAGTGTTGAAAGGGGCAGTGAGGCGGAGCCAGAGGGGCCCTGGGTCCAAACAAAGAGGCCAAGTCCTGAGAGAATGGAGGTGGGCTGGAAGAAGGCTATGGGAGTTTTGAAGCGACCTAGGCTGTCTTCCATCCTATGGCTCAGATTTGCGTGTGTAGCACAGCTCACCTGTGTATTTGTGTATTTATGCATCTATTTTTATATGCAGGCTTTTCATTTGGGATTCTAACGTAATCAATGTTTGGTAAATTCAAAATTAAATCAATCTCCCTAGTTTTTGGTTTCCACAGCATTGTGTTTTGTTAACCTGGCAGAAAGGATTGACTATTGTACTGGCTGGTTTTGTGAGTCAGCTTGAAACAGGCTGGCGTTATCACAGAGAAAGGAGCTTCAAGTGAGGAAATGCCTCTATGAGATCCAGCTGTAAGGCATTTTCTCAACTAGTGATCAAGGGGTGTGGAGGGCCCCTTGTGGGTGGTGCCATCCCTGGACTGGTAGTCCTGGGTTCTGTAAGAAAGCAAGCTGAGCAAGCCAGAGGAAGCAAGCTAGTAAGTAACATCCCTCCATGGCCTCTGCATCAGCTCCTGCTTCCTAACCTGCTTAGTTCCAGTTCTGACTTCCTTTAGTGATGAACAGCAATGTGGAAGTGTAAGCTGAATAAACCCTTTCCTCCCCAACTTATTTCTTGATCATGATGTCTGTGCAGGAATAGAAACCCTGACTAAGACAACTCTTTTGGCCTAGTTTGAGATCTCCAGACATAGGAGGCAGGCTGGCACACTTTCAACCAAGTGACAGGTTCACAGCTTGGCTAATGGATTCTTTTGCTGGGAGTGCCTTGACATTTTTGGAAAACAAATGTGTTGTTTAAAACTATTATTCACTTCTTTCTCTTCTTTCTTTGCTGATCTTTTTATTTATATGTAAGTTTTCTACATAAGGATTCCTTTGAGATCTGCATCTGGTCTCCCACAGAGGCTCAGAAATACAGGACATGTCTTATGTGAGATCAGCTAAATAGCAAGGAAGAGCGTATCTAGAAGCCATGTGGCATGGTTGTTAAGAGCATGAGCCCCAGAAGGCAGATAAACTGTGGAACTAGTCGGAGCCCTAGTTTCCCCTTCTGGGCAAGGGGTATAATGTCTGGAAACCATGAAAATTCAGCTAGTTAGCACATATAAAGTGGGCAGAATAGAACTTGGTCTGTACTATGCAGGCAAGAAAGATTAACTATTTTTTTATGACTAAAGGCTCAAGAAGAGACAAGAGAGATAGTCCTTAGTCTAAATTTTTACAATTATTTCTTATGTGAGCATTTTTCCTAAATAAACTTACAATATTTTTTAAGATACCACATATTTCTCAAAGAAAAGTACATACACACATACATACACACACATACATGTACACGCATGTGTGCATGTACACACATGTAACCAGTCTTTGGCTACATTATGGGTTCTTCTTTCTTCCACCCTTCAACTCTCTAACACTATGTAAGAGAGAGAAAAAGGATAGAGAGGAAAGGAAAGAGATCCTTGAATAAAGGCAGGGGTCAGAAAGAGGGCAACACTATCATCAGACTACGTCCTGCCAATTAGGGCATTGAGTTCCTTGGGACAAGTTTGATCTTCACTGTCAGAGTATCTGATTTCTTTTTCTCCTTGTTTCTCCTTTGTGCATAACTACTTTACAAACCACAAACAACAACAACCACCAACCAACCAACAACCCACCATGCCTCTCAGGGCCCTAGCATTTATATACCCTCTGAAAAGTTTTCAGAATTCCAGATGTTACACAATCGAAGAGCTATCTGCAGCTAGCAAAATCATGCTTCTGTTAGAGCATGAGACAAATCACAGCCAGCTGCTGCGGACAGTCTGAAGCAGCCCCATATCCCACACCTGGGATTAAAACAAAAACACACTCTTATAATATTTCTGTGTTCTTTAAAGAAAACAAAATTCCAAAATTGTCACTACATGCACATGCTCACACACATCTATGAAGTACGAGCAATCTATTATCCTAGGTAGCTTACTGACCTGACCTTCTAAAGTAACAGGTAGGTGTTGAAAGTTATGCTACATGGCCAAACATATGCTGTGTTCTTTTAAGACCATTGGGAGACCTCTGGTCTATTTCCCCACAACTATAAAAGTGTCTCTGCCCAGACTCTTATAAGAAAGTTATTAATGCTTATTTTGACTGAAGAACCCATCATGTCTCAGCAGTCTAAGAAAATGTCCCCCAAACTAAGCAAGCTTCTAGGACTGATGCTCTTGGGCTCTTGATTGGGGTGGAAGGTTGAAAACTTAAAACTTAGGCTGATTTTGTAAAGCCAGGGCTCTTGTTTATCACATTTATGTGTTTGTTTGTTTGTTTGTTTATTCATTTTTGTGTATATGTGGGAGGGTGATTTCTATGTGGTGTGTGTAGGTGTTGTATGTATATGTGTGTTCCAAAGTGTATAGGGATACACATGTGTGTGCATGCCTGTGGAGTCCGAGGTTGATGTGGGGAAGTTTTCTTTATTACGTTTCCACCTTATTCATCAAGGCAGGGTTTCTCTCAGTTAAATCCAGAACTCACTGACCCTGCAAGTCTTGCTAGCTAGCTTGTTTTGGGGATCCTGTGTCTCTGCCCTCTGCATCACAGACAAGCCGTCATGCCTACCTGGCATACATATGGGTTCTGGGGTTTTTGACTCCTGTCTTCCCAGTTGTGTGGCAAGTACTGTAACTGCTGAACCATTTCTTCAGTTACATCACCTTATTTTTTGAGGCAGGGTCTTTCACTGAACTTGAAGTACATCTTTTCTAGGCTTGCTGGCCAATGACCTCCAGGGCTCAGGTTATAGGCATTTGCAGCCTGCTCAGCTTTAACAGAGGTGTTTGAGGACCCAAACTTAGGTAAGAGACTGCAGGCACTCTCACTCACTGAGCCATCGCCCTAGCCCAGAATTATTTCTTATAAGGGGAAAATGCATCTGTTAGGAAAGCTTAACAAAAAAGCAAAGATGTAACATCATAACATGTGGTCAGGGTGTCTAGAATTTTGTAAAATAAAATCTTGAGCGAAGAAACAAATGATCGTGTCACCAAAGAGAAAGGATGAGTGGGTCAGGGACGTCACTCAGTGACCAATGCTTGCCAAGTGAGTGCAAGACCATGCGCTTTGTGCTCAGCACTTAAGAAAAAAGATGAACATCAGTATCAATACCACATTAGAGCTCAATCCTCAATCTAGGAAGATCATCAGAGATTCAAATTACCTGTTTTAAATTGGACCATTTAAAAAGCCCATTTTAAGCACTTATGCCAAACAATGATTAATCTCAAATGGGAAATCTTCAAATCAGCATGATATATTAAAAAAAAAATCAAGTGTCCTATTTAAATCATCACTTCTCAAATTATAAGTTTCTCCAGTATTTGAATTATTACTCTTATTTTAGAAAAAATTAATTTGTAATTAAAGAAATATTTAGGGACTGAGAAAGAAGGTTTTTTGGTTTTTGTTTTGTTTTTTTTTTTTAAATAAACTTGCAATTACATCAAGAATCTTTAAAACTGTGAGGCAGGGAGAGGAGCAGTGTGCATCTCCACTGCCAGTGTGGAATCATTCACATGAGCTCCTGGGTACAGCTCCATGTTCAGGATGTCTTCATCTTGAGGGCTGGCCCAGGATTGCTCCTCCGCCTCTGGAGAAACCAGATGGGACAGAGAGGAATGTTTGCATCTGGACTCATCTTTAAGCCCAGGCTTGTGCTTTGTCACATAGAATCAGTTCTCACTGTTTGACATCTCATTGTTGCTATGGCTCACTAAGGAGTTATGAAATCAGAAACAAATCTAAATCTTCAAAACTGTTACAGATTAAAAGCAGCCAGTATTCCACAAACTCTAATGCAATGCTTCAGTTCCTACCATGTTTCTACTAGTAAGGGGGAGGGATTAAGACCATTTGCAATCTCCCTTGAATTGCAGGTAATACACGGCAGAATAACGCAATTTAGAAAGCACAATCATTCTCATGTATTGCAAAACTTACTTTGCAAAAGAGGAAAACAAACAACAACCATTCCTCTCCTGCTTACCCCCTCCTCCCCACATACCACATAGAAAACATAGCTGGGCATCTTGAAATCCCAAAACATGTAGTAAACTGGAATACTATGGAATGCTGTGTCCCCTGGCTTTCTCAGGGATGCTTTCGTCCACCCCAGTCAGCCACACACTTACGTCGTATCCGCTGTTCCGGATTCCACGCCGGGGTCTCTCGCGTGTGACCAGAAGGTCCATCTCAGTTTCTCCTGGACTCGGGCTATTCAGAGACTGCCTGCTTCGGTAGACAGAGTTCTTCATCTGTTGCCTGAAGGAAATCCAACAACTGTTATGATGCAGCAAATGTCCTGACAGATGGAATTCTCCACCGATCCAAACGTACAGGCAACCAGTAGAGGGTTTGGATTGGCCTCAGCAACCAGTAAAAGGTCTGAATTGGCCTCAGAATCTCAGAACTGATGGTACTCATTCCTTGGTCGGCAGCGGGGAACAAGGCACCCCCCCCTCCTGAGCTACCCCAGATGCTATAACTATCTGGCTGAATTATGTGTTCTTTCATATCAAATTAGGCAACTACAATCAATTGGAGCAGTACAACCTCATCTAAAATTCTGCTGATGGCAAGGCCAGGGGTTCTCTGTTGACCCTCAAGGACAGCTAACGCTAGCATCAAACTTGCCTTTACGGACTTTGCTGACTCAGCAGCCTCCTGTTCTTTTCCCATCTTTCAGATTTCAGGCATGGATTCCTACAATGTGTTAGTAAATGAAGCCTGTAGAGCATGAGCCACTTTTAGTGCTATGATCATTGACTGATTTCTTTTTCTACAATTGCCATGTAGATTCTCTTCTTGGCAAAGACCATAAGCCTGGAGGCAACTTGGGGCCTATTAACCAGTCACCAATTTTTAAACTTTTAAAAACCTTATTTATTTATTTATTTATTTATCACCAAGTGCCTAGCATGTGCTAAGTACCTTAACCTGTGATGACAGATAAACAGCAGGAGGCTGGGTGGAGTCAGCAGTCAGTCGTCCAGGACCGTTCTGAGCCATGAGGTCTAAGCTCCCTTCCTTTCCAATTAGGCTCTACCATGCCATCTCTTTCCATTCTATTTCTCATCCCAGCTCATCTACCTCATGGCTACATTTTTTCCTTAAGTAGTGAACATTTGGATGTTTTTGCAAACTATTCTTAGTGCTGTAAAGACAATGGACATCTGCTGAGAGTTAACTACATGCACAAAGCAGCCACAGTCCATCATGGGACCTTGGGCATCTGTCCTGAACTTATGTTGAGGCTTCTAGACACAACTCCCAGGGAAAAGCTTTGCTCAAAATGAAAATCATTGAAAGTGTTCTCTCTCCAGTAACTTCCAAGCTGGGGAAAAATAGGTCTCACCCCAGGCTATCAGAGAAGCCTGAAGCAGAGTCCCCAAGAACAAATAGCAAATTAAAGTTGCTATCAGCCTTCCTGTAGAATCCAAACCTTTTCTTTCCCTCCTCCTACACCTATTAACATGGGGATGTGTGCATTGTGGACCCTGTCATGCTGGGATTTTATGCCCTCCTTTGTCATACCAGCCAACCAAGCCCTGGCAAATTAAGCTCTGGCTTAGAAACCCCTCCTTTTTTCTTTACTGTAAATAAATTAAATTGCTTCAGTTTATTCCCAGATCCCAACTGGGTTTTGTTGCTTTCATCCAATTCTGTTCAATTTTTTGTTGTTGTTGTTCTAAAATTTATTTTTATTTTTTAAGCAAATATCCATTTAGGCCAGGATCTGCCCCACTCTGTCCCTAGTGTGTGGAACATGCACATGTTGTGGCTTCTCCGTGGTTGCAGTATCAGCATGCTCAAAAGCAGGGGATCACCAAGGTGAATGTGCCCTGCGTAGAGGTGGTATCGAATTGTGTAAGTGCTGCAGGCAGGCAGGAAGGGAAGAGAGGAGGACAGGAGAAGCTTTGCTATCCTTACCTCTTTGCCCAGTATGGGAGGTCACTACCTAGAGAGCCACAGAGCTTGAGATAGCTGTCATGCTTTGAATGGTTTCCTTTCCTAAAATTCATGTTAAAATGTGGTCACTCCACTAACCAAGCAAGTGAAAGATCTATATGACAAGAACTTCAAGTCTCTGAAGAAAGAAATCAAAGAAGACCTCAGAAGATGGAAAGATCTCCCATGCTCATGGATTGGCAGGATTAATATAGTAAATATGGTCATCTTGCCGAAAGCAATCTACAGATTCAATGCAATCCCCATCAAAATTCCAAATCAATTCTTCATAGAGTTAGAAAGAGCAATGTCGAAGGATTTCCCTGTCCAATTGCATTAGGGCAATAGGAGCCCTGTGATTGGCCAGGGAACAGGGAGGCGGAGCTAAGAGTTGGAAAGACAGAGAACATCCTAGGGGAGGGAAGGAAGGCAAGATGGAAGCAGACATAAACTGGCATAGCACCACTGGTAGTCTTGATATCATAAAGGTTAGAATTTTGGGATAATTTGCCTAATCTAGGTGGGCAGCTTTTATCATTATCAATTGGCTCTGAAATTATTGTATTGGCATCTTGTAAATTGTGATTTTATTGATACATAAAATCTGATTGGTTAACTATATGCTTAAGAGTTTTAATTCTACCAGGTAATTGGGTGTTGAGATGGCTGAACAGTTATTGTGTGGGCCTGGAGGCAGAGATCCACCAATGGAGTCAACTCCCGGCACAGAGAGATGGACAGCTGAGCTGAGGTCACTGGCAGGAGCTCTGTGGCCTGCCTGGCACTAGCAAGGGAATGGGAACATGCTGGTTCCCATTTTTAATAAATTACCACAACAGAGCAATTTGCAAATTCATTTGGAATAACAAAAAACCCAGGATAGTGAAAACTGTTCTCAACAATAAAAGAACTTCTGGGAGAATCAACCTCCCTGACATACATAAGCTGTATTATAGAGCAATAATGATAAAATTATATGGCATTGGTACAGAGACAGACAGGAAGATCAATGGAATAGAATTGAAAACCCAGAAATGAACCCATACACCTATAGTCACTTGATATTTGACAAAGGAGTTCAAACCATTCAGTGGAAAAAAGACAGCATTTTTAACAAATGGTGCTGGTTTAACTGGCAGTCAGCATGTAAAAAAATGCAAATCAACTCATTTTTATCTCCTTGTACAAAGCTCAAGTCCAAGTGGATCAAGGACCTCCACATAAAAACAGATACACTGAAACTTATAGAGGAGAAAGTAGGGAAGATACTTGAACACATGGGCACAGGGGAAAATTTTCCTGAATAGAACACCAATTGCTTATGCTCTAAGATCAAGAATTGACAAATGAGACCTCATAAAGTTGCAAAGCTTCTGTAAGGCAAAGGACACTGTCAATAGGACAAAACGGCAACCAACATATTAGGAAAAGATCTTTACCAATCCTACATCTGATAGAGGGCTAAAATCCAATATAATACAAAGAACTCAAGAAGTTAGACTCCAGAGAATCAAATAACCCTATTACAAAACGGGGGTACAGAGCTAAGCAAAGAATTTTCAACTGAGGAATAATGAATGGCTGAGAAGCATCTAAAGAAATGTTCAACATCCTTAATCATCTGGGAAATGCAAATCAAAACAACCCTGAGATTCCACCTCACACCAGTCAGAATGGCTAAGATCAAAAACTCAGGTGACAGCAGATGCTGGCAGGGATGTGGAAAAAGAGGAACACTCCTCCATTGCTGGTGGGATTGCAAGCTGGTACAACCTCTCTGGAAATCAGTTTGGCGGACCCTCAGAAAATTTGACATAGTATTACCTGAGGACCCAGCTATTCCACTCCTGGGTATATACCCAGAAGATTCTTCAACATATAACAAAGACACTTGCTCCACTATGTTCATAGCAGCCATATTTATAATAGCCAGAAGCTGGAAAGGACCCAGGTGTTCTTCAACAGAGGAATGGATACAGAAAATGTGGTACATTTGCACAATAAAGTACTACTCAGCTATTAAAAATGATGAATTCATGAACATCCATTAAGCAAATGGATGGAACTAGAAAATATCATCCTGAGTGAGGTAACCCAATCACAAAAGAACACACATGGTATGCACTCACTGATAAGTGGATAGTAGCCCAAAAGCTCTGAATACCCAAGATACAATTCACAGAGCACATGAAGCTCAAGAAGAAGGAAGACCAAAGTGTGGGTGCTTCGGTCCGTCTTAGAAAGGGGAACAAAATATTCACGGGAGCAAACATGGAGACAAAGTGTAGAGCAGAGACTGAAGCAAAGGCCATCCAGAGACTGTCCCACCTGGGGATCCATTCCATATACAGTCACCAAACCCCAACACTATTGTGGATGCCAAGAAATGCTTGCTGAAAGGAGCCTGATATAGCTGTCTCCTGAGAAGCCCTGCCAGAGACTTACAAGTACAGAGGTGGGTGCTCACAGCCAACCATTGGACTGAGTGCGGGGTCCACAATGGAGGAGTTAGAGAAAGGACTGAAGGAGCTGAAGGGGTTTGCAACCCCATAGGAAGAACAACAATATCAATCAACCAGATCCCCCAGAGCTCCCAGAGACTAAACCACCAACCAGAAGTACACATGGAGGGACCCATGACTCCAGCTGTATATGTAGCAGAGGATAACCTTATCAGGCATCAATGGGAGGAGAGGTCCTTGGTCCTGTGAAGGCTCGATGGATGCCCCAGTGTAAGGGAATCGAGGGCAGGGAGGCATGAGTGGGTGGGTGGGTGGAGGAGCACCCTCATAGAAGCAGGGGGAGGGGAAAAGCCGGGAAAGGGGATAACATTTGAAATGTAAATGAAGAAAATATCCAATTTAAAAAAAATGTGATCACTCCTACTGGCTAACTTTCATACTGCTAGAAGGTTCTATGGATTCGGGGGCGGGTCACCATCAGTCTTACCCAGCTATGTACCCTGCAAGCTACAGTAATGATTGGCCGGTTAAGATGCACGCTGGTGCAAAAGCAGCAAAAACGGTATGAGAGGAATCAAGCACTTTTTAAAATTGGATTTAAGGCCTTCTCCATAAGATGGGCCCCATGCCTGGTATCATTAACTGTGCCAAAAGCCTGTGGCTGCCTAGCTCCTAGGGGGAAAACCTAGTGCTATTATTCTGCTAAATGGGCATAGTAATACATTACTCCCTGAGTTATTCTAAAAATATTCTCATTTATTTTCATTTTATGTGTCTGTGTACATGTGTACCATAAGCATGACTGGTGCCCACAGAGGTCAGAGGGCATTAGGACTCCTGAAACTGGGGTTACAGATGACTGTGAGAAGCTGTGTGGTCCCCTGAAAGAGCAGCAAGGGCTCCTAACTACTAAGCCTCCTCTCCACCCAGATCCACGAGATCTTAGCTTTGTACTCACGGGTTAGTGTGTCATTCAGCCCTCTTCAGAGAAGCTGCTCATCAAACACCAGCTACCAGTCAACATGCCAAGAATAAGAGACTGGAGTGCTCAGGTCTGAATGGGATGTCTACACTACACCAACTTCCCTCGCTGAGTAAGAGGTGGGAAGAGCAAGAAGGTCAGACATCTGTAGTAACTCACAGCACCTGTGACTGCAGGCACAGGCTCTGTACTAGATCAAGCCTGCCAAAATCCCAGAACGGGTCAGGGGGGAGATCATGAAGTCTCTCCCCTAGCTAAGGGAGAGGGAAAGTCACTTTTCTTCAAGGAAGCAGACTATCCATGCTCCAGGAGCTGGTTCCATGCCCATGCACATACAGGATGCACTAAACGGATTCAGAAGATACTAAATTCGAAAAAGAAAAAAATAAAAGAGAGCACGTGAAGTTCAGAGGGAAAAGTGGGGCAATGGAAACAGAGGCAATGGGAACAAATTGGAGGAAAAGAAATGGGGGTTGGTTTGGATTCAAATATACTATATGCATGTATGAATATGGAATAAAATATTTAATTAAATTTTATGGCTGTTTTATCATTGTTAGGAGGTAGAACCTTTGGACAGTGACAGGGCTACAAAATCTTATGGGGCACAGCAATGATGTGGTGGTTTGAATGAGAATGGGCCCCATAAGCTCATATATTTGATTGTTTGGTCCCCAGTTGGTGGAACTGTTGGGGAAGAATTAGGAGGTGTGGCTTTGTGGGAGTGGGTGTGGCCTTTTTGGAGGAAGTGTGTCACTAGGCACAGGATTTGAGGTTTCAAAAGCCCTTCCAGGCCTAGGTGCTTTTATTTTCTCTGTCTCTCTGTCTCTCTCTGTGTCTCTGTCTCTTTCTCCCACTCCCCTTGCCTACAGATCAGCTTCTGTTCCAGCACCATGCCTGTCTGCTCCTGCCATAAAGACCATGGATTAGCTCTCCCACACTGTGAGCAAGCCCCTGACTAAACACTTTCTTTTATAAGAGCTGCCTTGGTCGTGGTGTCACTACACAGCGAAAGGACGGTGACTGAGACAAATGGCATTATAAGAGTGAGTTCAACCCCTTGCTCTTTGCCCTTCCTCTCCCCACCACATGTTAGCATAGAAAGACACATTTACCAGATTCTGGCATCTTGATCTTGGATTTCCCAGCCAGCAGAATGATTAGAAAATAAGTTCACGCCAATTACAAATTTCCCGATCTCAGGTATTTTGTTACAAAAGCAAAGAACAGATGGAGAGAGAAACAAGTTCAAACCACTTGGCCTAGCTCTGTCTTCGTGGGCCAAGGCCCCATGAGAGCTATAGCAGCTCACATTTCAGTGCCCTTCAGGTTTGTTGGCACACTTTTTCTTCCATTGGTGCTTAAGTTCCATAGGAGTAACCATTAGGCTGTCTTGTCCAACATAAAGCATGGAAAAAATGAGTGAGAAAAAGCATATGTCATGCAAGCATACATCATCTGGTGTCTGAGTCACAGCGTGACAGGAAGTGTCGAAGAACTGGACAGAT
This sequence comes from Rhynchomys soricoides, assembly GCA_019843965.1. Lineage (NCBI taxonomy): Eukaryota > Metazoa > Chordata > Mammalia > Rodentia > Muridae > Rhynchomys > Rhynchomys soricoides. The sequence continues at coordinate 3,983,592 of JADRCH010000075.1, forward strand.
CTGTGAATGACTGAAATGAGCTAGCATGGAGCCAAGGTGTGATAGGCACTCCTTAAGGCTGAATGAAAACGTGAGGCACACAATCTGCCTTCCTGTGTGAGAACCACTAGCATAATTGAACAGTGCAGTGGCCCTCGATCTGGAAGTTGCATAACTAGATAAGTGATAATTATATTTCACCCAGCTCTGAAATAGCTCCTGGCTTGAAAATATCATTAAGCTAAAGGACAATTGGGGTTGTTTGCCCCACAATTTTTTTTAACAGCTTCAATTTGACTCTCTTTCAGACTCATTATTGAGTACATGTTTGTGGGAACCAGATCAAAAGCCTGCAAAGATCAAAGTCCCAAGGTAAGATCAAGGAGCACGGGTATAATGACCCAGGTGTCCTCTGTCCTCATCCCGTGTTACGCGGGGACATAACGTATAGCCATAGATCATGTACCTGTTCTTAGACTCTGCAAAGGGAGCACAGAGTTCTGGGTCTGGGTCCAAAACGTGTTCCATTTCTTTTGGGGCTTTCTCATACATCTTCTTCCTTTCTGTCAAGCCTTTGCTTGCTTCTACTGGAGGGAAGTCATAGTACCCCTTCCTCTTGGCTTTCAGGCGCAGCTTGTTCCGGTAGTGCTCAATATCTGATTTCTGCTTCAGGGCCTTGTTCACCTTGGAGGAGAGAGAGAGAGAGAGAGAGAGAGAGAGAGAGAGAGAGAGAGAGAG
>JADRCH010000075.1:3984318-4013942 GCA_019843965.1 Rhynchomys soricoides
GAGAGAGAGAGAGAGAGAGAGAGAGAGAGAGAGAGAGAGAGAGAGAGAGAAGATTGTCAGGTCCACACCTGACTCAGCAGACAAGGAGCTTTTTCTGCAAGATCAGCTGACCAAAAAGACCAGAGGTGAAGCATGGGAGAGCTTTCCTGGGAATTGTGATCTTATAGTAAAAGCCCGTTGTCTGTCACCAACACTAGCTCTCATATAAGGTGGATCTGGCACCATGGTGTTATGGACAGGTTTGGCACCCATAGACTCATGTGTTGACTGCTTGGCCCAAGGGGAGTGGCACTATTAGGAGATGTGACTCTTTGGAGTAGGTGTGGCCTTGTTGGAATACGTGCTGCATTGTTGGAGGAAGTGTGTTACTGTGTAGTCTGGTTTTGAAGTTACACACACACACACACACACACACACACGCTCAAGCTCTGCCATGCTTCTTGCCATGAAGATAATAGACTGAACTTCAGAAACTGCAAGCCAGCCCCAATTAAGTGTTTCCTTTTATAAAAGTTGCCTTGGTCATGGTGTCTCTTAACAGCAATAAACCCTGAAGACCCATTGAATTATCTTACATCCTTGCCCCCACATCTGTCCTGAAGGCCTATGTCTGACTGTATGCTCTTCGCTAAGAGCCCCATACTGCTGTGGTCCCTACTCTGCCTGTGGTTCCTCAGCATGGGAGCCCAGCTGCCTGGCTAGTTCCTGGTGTCCTGAGTCTAGCTCCAGCCTTGAATTACCTCATGGCTTTCTCTGTCCATTTAGCTGGGGCTCTCAGGATGAATCTCAAAGTGGATTGGGGTAGATGTAGGGGGGATAGAACAAATGTTCCGTTCCAGGGGGCTTTCCATATGATCCACTTGCTCAGGAGAGGGAGAGGGAGAGGGAGGAGGAAGGGGAGGGGCAGGGGGAGTGGGAGGAGGAGAGGGAGAGGTCAAGATTGTTGTGTGTTTCGCAACATTCTTTGTTTTCTTTAAAATCACCTTAAAAGGAATTCCCTGTAACTCATAAAGGAGAAATTGATGGCATTATGGCCTTGGATTATGCTTTCCCACTTACATTTAAATCAGCCATCCCTAAGAGAAGGAGAAGGATTTTAAGGCAGTCTATGTCAAGCTTGGAGAAACAGCAGCTTATAGAGAGAACAGGTCAGGGTTCCTTTCCAGCTGAGTGTCAGCAAGGCCCATTCCCTTAACTGCCCAAATGGAGCAAAGATCCATCTCTGACTGAGAGAAATAGTGTGCTCTCCCATGTGACAGGGAGCCGGCCCTGGAGGAAAAGGGATCTGTCCTAATTTCAGAATCTGTTTGTGTGGTGTTCATAACATTAGGCTGGGACAAAGAGACCCAGGTATGGTGGCCATAATGAGAGCCTTAACCAGGCAGACAGTCCCAATCAAAGGCAGTTAACAGTGCATTAGCACCAACTTCAGAGGCTTGTGTGTGTCTAGGGGGAGGGGTCACAGAACTGTGCCTCAGGAAAGATTACAGAGCTAAGGGGCAGAAAGGACACACTGTGACCAATCACTTCTTCCTCACTGATGAACCAAAAAAACAAAAACAACACGGTAGTAATGATGACTACTGTGTGCTAGTCATGTGCTAAGTGGTCCATTTTGTGGGTAGAGGGGCCAACGCACAAAGGACTCTACTCTCTTGCCTAAGACACAGATACTGAGTGGACAAGCTGAAGGCCAGCTCTAGCGACACAGCTTCCAAGGGCGTACTTTCCAACTACAACACAATTTCTCATGATGGCTGGAGTGGAAGTTAAGAGAGGAAAGGAGCACTAGGAGTCAGAGCATCTGAACTCCAGCCATCAGCATGACCTGAGCCAGCGCCTCACCATTCAGACTGGGTTCTCTTACTAAAAATAAAGAAGTTGAAATAGAAGGTGTTGCCCATGTATGTAACTGAGCCTCAGCCCATCATGGTTTAAGGATAGTTCATGCTCGGGGGGGTGGGGTGGGGGTGGGGGGAAGGTCCTTCTTGCAGCAGGCTCTCTCAACACTGTCATAAATGTCCCAGATGCATGCATATACAGTGTTAATGTGCACAGTGGCCTCACTGTGTGTCTATACATGTGCAGTGTCAATGTGCACAGTGGCCCCACTGTGTGGATGCATGTACAGTGTTAATGTGCACAGTGGCCCCACTGTGTGTGCATATATGTGTAATGTCAACACACACAGTTGCCCCATGTGAACATTTGTAAAGATTCACCAACATTTTTTTAGCTCATACTTCAGAAGAAAGATGGAGGGATGGCATTTGCAACCCAATTTTCTGTTCTTTGTCTGAGATAACACTCTTCTCTCTTACCTACGGATCAATCGTCTATTATCTCTATCTAATTTTCTTTGATAAAAATCTCTCACGGATGTGGCAGATGTTTTTCTAAGTCAACTAGACTGGCTGCCCAACGAGCCCTGGAATCCACCTGTCTCTCTGCCCAGTGCTGAAATCACAGATGCACACTGGTGTGCTTTACTTTTACATGGGGGATGATCCCAGGTTTTCATGGCAAGCACTTTACCAAGTCAGCCATCTCCCCGGGGAAGTTGACTGACATTGACACCACTTAGAAAGCAAACAGGGGGCTATTTCAAGCTTGCTAACAGAAATCAATGTCATTTCAGAGTCTCTAGTGGCCAGCTCCCTGCTCTCCACTCCTCTCAGTCCACCCTCTTCCTATTACCCCATCAACAAGGATTCTAACGGAAGTCGAAATGTGCGTGCCGGAGTGCAGTATAGAAAGGCTGCAGGCTATACTCATGAGAGGTTTGGGAGGAAGGAGGTCATTGCAGGTGGGAAAATGCTGTGAACAGACTCGCTCTGGATGACTTGGATTTCCCATCACTGAGGCCTGGCATGTGCAGAGGTACACGTGGAGGCCACTAGACAAAGCGGCACTCCACCTCCTGAGGGATCACTGAATCCCTGTGGTCCAGCAGGACTGTCCACCCAGGCCGTGGGCGCTTACCTCACCGTTGAGCGCTGCTGAGGACTCCTGGCCCCTGTCGGAGGAGGCAGGGTGCACTACGGGCAGAGCTGACGGTTTGATAGCAATGAGCTGCACGGATCCAGAAGACGTATCAAAGGGATCTGCTGCCACCTTGCCAGCGCTGTCGAAGAGACCTGCTCCCTCCTCTTCATCACTTGCTGTCACTAAAGCCAGGCACAAACACGAGGGTTTTAATATGTAGGGAGCTACAGGATTGAGATGGGATCTCAAAATGCAGGGGCAACAGTATGTGGCTTTGCCCACGGCTCACTTGTGCCCACGGCTTACCTTTAAATTTACAGTTTGTATCATTTGTCTAGTTATTATAGTATCAGTAAGTAGGGAAGCATTTTAAAGGTTGCAGTTAAACAGAAAAAAAAATTCTTTCAAAACAGGGACAGGACACATTTGAAAACAATAAAAAGTAAATTCATTCTCTGTTTATATAAATGAGAAAAGTGAATTTGGCTAAACCCGCATCTATTAAGTCTGCCCACCACCAGAGCAACAGCTTTTAGTCCATTCTCTGCTGATGAGGCTATTACATTTTCACAATGTTAAGTGACAAGTTTGCCCAGATCAATTAGCCACAGGTACTGCTGTGGTTGTGCCCTCTCTCTCTCTCCCCCCCCCCCTCTTCCTCCCTTCCCCCTTTGGAGGCTGCTTCTCAAACAACTTAGGTTTTTCATTCTTTTACTTGTCTATAACAAAAGAAAGCTATGAAATAACCATCAGAGAACTAACTCACAGCTACAGACAACTCTAATTACACAGACTCATTGCCTCCTACGCGCTGGCAAATTAATTCTCCCATCTGACAGAGCGTTCTGTTGTGACGGCTGCAAGACACAAGTTGGCTTTGTGATTCCATAACTAAGCTGACAGAAGGGGCTTCAAGTCCAGCCATATCTAGCTGATTTACTTGATTTTAAATCGTATTCTCATTAAGTAGATATAAGAATGACAGCTTATTGAACAAACTCAGCATGATAAATTAGGCCTGCTTAAGCAACTGAACTAGGAGGCAGTTTGGAAGCAAAATAGGTGTTACATAAAATATGAATGTAACCGAAGTGCATCTATCTCTCCTCCTACCTGCTCAAGAGACTTGGGGTGTTATTTAAATGATTGAGAAACCTAGCATGTAGATCTCTCTGTTATTTACAATCACAGAAAATCTGTCAAATTAAACCAAGGAAGTATTTATTTTATAATGTAGCTAAAACAACTTACAGACCAGCAGTGGTTCAGAGCTGGATTTTTTTTTTTTTTTTTTAAGTTTCATGGACTGGTTTGCAAACACAGTGTCACCAAAGCAGCCAGTGACAGAAGGAAATCTCTATCAGAAGTGTCGCAACATGCATATGTATTTTTAGAGGGTACTTCTACTGCATGATGTATGCCTGGCCACCTTCATCACCTACTTCCTGGTCAATTACTGCAAAAGCCTTCCATGGCTTTCATTTCCATGGTATCAGGTCTCCATGATGGTCCCATTCCCACTGCCCTGACCTTTGCAACAAAAAGAGAAATGACGGTCACATGAACGACACTGTGTTGCTTCCAAGCCTTGGTTATAAAATATCATGATGACTTCCCCCCTTGTTCTCTCTTGGGCCACTTATTCTAGGAAAATCATTCTGCATATGTTCAAACAGCCAGACAGAAAGGCATGGTGGCCTCCCACCAGAAGACACATGAAAGAGTCATCTTTTTATGACTACGGCCCAAGCCAACATGACTGTGACTTTATGCCAGACCTTCGGTCAGAACAACTTCGCCAAGCCATTAGCATGTTTCAGACCCACAAACATTATATAAATGATAATGCATTAGGTCTGTAGTTTATGGGTAACTTGCTACATGGTGTTGTATACCCATTTCCCCTAAGATTCAAACATCCCCATGCTGGAGGGAAGCTCCTTAAGACAGAAGGTAAACAACTCAAAATAGCTTCAGGAGGTTCCTGAAACTGACCAGGTTCAATAAGCCCCTTTCCCAAGAGTAAACAATAGGCTGCACTCTCATAGGAGCTGAGCTGTAGAGAAAACTGAGACCAGACCAGCTGTGAGAAGAAGCAGAAACCATCCAAACCGCCTGGAAGTTTGAGTCACTTGGAAGGGACACTCCCCAACCTGTGGAGCTTCCTGTAGGCTGTGTTATGTGCTCCAGGTCTCCTGCTTTTGTGAGCTGTTGCCCATGCTGGGGTGGGTTTTGGTGCTGCAGGTGTCTGAGAGTCTTTTCTGTTCCTGTAAGTGACCCCTGACCCTTACTCATGCAAGTAATCCCCTTTCCTAGAGATAATATTGTGTTTGGCTTAGAAGTTCAAGTACCTGTACTTGTTAAGAAAGACATCCTATTTGTTGATTTTTATTTATTTATTGGACAGGTATCCTTGAACTCAGGGCAATCTCCTGCCTCTGTTTCTTGAGTGCTGGGGTTACAGGCATGAGACACCACACCTGATAGCAAGCTGGTTTTGTTGTTGTTGCTGTTGCTTTCCTTTCAAAATCCTACCCGTTACACCCAAACTTTTCACTATATTTAAATAACTTCATGAGATTGGCTCTAAAATTACCTCACAGCTAGACTAATTAGTGAGGCCATGGAACCACAAAGACTACACCAGTCATTTTGCTGGTAAAACATTGTGTTTTCCTTTCTTTACAAGTTCATATTCACCAGAGAACAAGAGTCAGAAGCCCCAGATGCAGTAAGGCTGGTGGAAAACAAGAATGGTCTGTATGTACATCAACGTTTATTAATTAACCTTACTTACCCCGGCTCTAGATCGGACATTAGACCACTAAGTGGTAGTATTTGAATATCCCACAGGAGCCATATCCACATACAGAGCATTCAGTTCTTTTTGTAGCCTGGCCAGATGATGAAAGATGCATTTCTGTTTTCTCCACAGTTCCACTGTTGACTTCTTCCTTCCTTTGTTCCATCCCCGATACAAATCATATATATGTTGTATTAACAATGTTCTTATTTAACTCTTACTTCATGAGTGAGATGAAACATTTAAGTATCCCAGGAGAATCTGTCATATACTGATTAATTCACTAATTAACTAGGGGGTAATGGGGGCTGAACCTAGGGGATACAAGCATTCCACCACTGTGATGTGTAAATTTGAAGATGGGTCTCACTAAGTTGTACAAGTTAGCCTCAGACTTTGGACCTTTCTGCTTCAGGCTTCTAAGCAGCTGAAATTACAGCTGAATACAACACCATACCCAGCAAGGTTGATTTGGTTTTTTATTATAATACTTTTTTGTTGTTATTGTTGTTTGTTTGTTGTTGTTGTTTTTTAAATAACAGACTTGTTATACTCACGGATACACAATGAACCCCTGAAACTTGTTAAGGGTTAAGGAAAGGAAGTGGGAAACCTCCAAGACAGTCAGCATTGTGGAGATCTGTCAGTTGGACTTGGTGTTGGGAATCATGCCATTTCACCCAAGAATTAGAAAAGGCTCTGAGCAAACATCACTTTGTTCCAAAAAGGTTTTTTCCCCTCTCAGTAAGTACACGCTTCCTTATACATAGGGGGCTGAAGAGGTGAGACCAACTCAGAGAGGAAAGAAGAATACAGAAATCACTGCAAGTTCACAACGGACTCCAGGACTCACAGGGCAGAATAGAGAGGCCTGGGATGGACACACACTGTGTGCAAGCATGTGTGTGCCTACCTAGGAGAGAGGCAGGGAAGGTACTAGAAGGGGGAGGCTTCTCACCATTCCTCTTCCTGGACTCCTCCTTTGTTACTTTCTGCTGTGTCATTCCATTCTGGGGTGAGCGTCTCCCTGAGCTGGGCTTCCCTGATTCGTTGCTGATGACAGAGCCATTCTCACTGGGCGACCTGCTGGAGGTAACCATAGCAACAGGGTAGACAGCAAGTTTCGACTAGAACAGCCTCCTCTCAAGGTTATTTTATTTGCACAGTTTATGTCTGTAGCCTTTCATTCCAGTTTCAGTAGCAAAGAAGAAATGCTACTGGAGACAAAAGAAACCAAAGTCACCTACAATGGCACTCACCCACCCACGCTCTGAGGGCTGCTTGTTCTCACGTGCATTTACTGTTCTGGGCTCTCTGGACAAGTTCAGTGAGCCCAGCCTGCAGTCTCATTTCTGTTTCATTAATCCATCACCTTGGTAACTCTGGAAATAGTAATGACACTGTGTGTGTAGTGTGCACAGCTCTCTGGATGCTGAGTGTTTGGGTCACATGGACATCTTCAGCCATGCATAAAAGCACATTATTCTTTGCCTGTTCACCTCAACACAGACCTGTGTGACTACTGCAGATTAAATCTCCTCACCATGGGGTCATCTCTCTCTCTCAGAGCTGCACACCTGCATACCCTTGACTAGTAATCACTTATATTTTGAAATACTAATTTGAGCTGCACGTTCCTCCATGAAAAATATTTTGTTGCCTTTTCTGTGCAAAGCATTATACGAGTCTATTGACATCTGAGAGCAAACAGCTGGGGAACCCTCTGGGTCATAATAATGATTGCTGATTTAGAGATGGCTCACTTTGGTCAAAAAGTGAGAAATGTGAAAGTCATGGAGGCCAAGAGTAGTTTCCAGGACTAAGCAAGGTGGCAACAAGTCACCCTCACCCCAGAATCTCCTATATGTTGCAGGCAGCAGCCTCAGATAGGAGCAGGTCACAGGGCCTTCATCCCTTCTTCAGGACTGGACTGGACCTCTAGGGCTCTGGGGAAATGGGCTCCTGACTGCTGAGGAGATGACTCAGTTGGTAAGGTGTCTGCTGTGAAAGCAAGAGGACCAAGTTTGGTGGAACATATCTGTGACCCTTGTGTGGGGCAGAGACATGGGCATCCTGGGGCTCGATGGTCGGTTACCAACTGGTGAAAGCTGGGTTCAGTGAAAAGAAAGGAGAGACCTAGAGGAAGACACCTGACATTAACTTTGAGCTTCCAATCAATGTAGATGCACAACACTCACACCTCCCCCCCCATCTCTCTCTCTCTCTCTCTCTCTCTGTCTCTCTCTCTCTCTCTCTCTCTCTCTCTCTCACACACACACACACACACACACACACACACACACACACACTACACACACTCTACAAATGATCTTAGACTTCCACGATCAAATCTACAGGAACAGAGATGGCTCATGTGACAGCCTGGGGAAGGCAATGGCCAGCCCTTAGCAAAGTTACATTTTTATGATGAGATAATGAAGCAAGTATAGAAATCATGCTGCAGTGTAGCTATTCCCCCCTTCTCTCTATTCCATAAGCTAACATTTCTTGATAAAATGAGACTAAATAATTGAACTTTGTAAGAGGTGACTCTTTGCTAGCTCAAGAAGTGCTTGTTTTCAAACAAGTTTCAAAAATTAATCCCTACAGGATTTAAATTACTCAATTTGAATAGGTAGAAAAGAATTTTTATTCTTCCCAGAAGTGCTACACCAATATCTGAATTTAGTAATTCTTCCTTTTCGGTTTCTTTTAAATGGTGATAAGTTGTCAACATTGCTTTATTGTGCTTGGCAAGGATCATCAGAAGAATAATATTAAAGGTAATACAGTGGGTGAGTCCTTGAGATAAACTGTCTGTCTTCATGTGTTTCAATTCTTCCTGGCTTACTACCCATGCTGAATAGACCACTGCAGTAATGGAGCTAACTTTGTTCATACCTCCATGCAACCGAACTGGGAGGTCTTCTACAGTGTCTCCTAACTTGATCATATGACTTGGTTGGCCAACAGGAAAGAAATAAACATGATAGAGACAGAGACTCAAGAAGTGTTTGTACTTGGGGCTGGGTTTTTTTTTTTTTTCTGCCCTTGGACCATCACCTTGTGAAAACTAGTCTGCTAGAACATGCGGAGAGAAGACCAACTAATTCATAGTTTCTCTGCCTTATTTCCCACATGAGGTGAAATCTGCCCCTCTGCTCTTCTTTTCTTCATTTTAAGGTGTCAAGAGCTTCTAGAATAAAACAGAACCTGGTTGCTCAATTTTGGCACAGAATTTCTGTATTTAATATGGAAAATCCCTTCTTCCAAAAAAATCACTCTGTTTCTTGGTTTCTCCTCTCCTGTCTTCCTCTCATCTTTTTTTGCATTTTCATTTTCCTTTGCTGACTCTAGATCATTGTCTGCACCTCTAATCACTGCAGTGATGCCAGGGCATAGTTCTTGGAGCCCATCTTCCTTTCTACACCTAGCCCTGTGGGGCAGTGATCTGTGACAGGCAGTTTGGCACCCAGTTGAGCACAGGCATAAACTCTGGGCGACCCAGGGGAACAATCCGAAAGGGACCGGAAAACGTTATGCCAACACTCCGGGGGGGCTTTTGGCTCCAGTCACGGTCATGTACCACCCCTCCTCAAGCAGAGGTGTGGCCACACAGCCCCAAGCTATCCCCATGTTAATGAGATACCTAGAGGCTTAGCCCCGCAACTTCTCAGTTACTATATCTGCCTCGCCTCTCCCAGAGGGATGGGGCTACAATTCCATCCACGCCACTCTTCACAATGAAAATAAACGTCTTAGAATTATGGACTGTCTCTTCATCTGGACCCGCCATGGGAAGTGAGGGATCTGGCCTTTGTCTAATCTCTCACAGAGGGTTTCCCAGGGCTCCCAGACAGTACCTATTCACCCAAACCTAAGCAGCTAGCCCGGCACCCCAAGCTGCTGCAAACCAGTCCCATGGTGGGACGCCAGCTGCACTCTGCAGCTCTGTCTGTTCCCAGGTCCCATGACATCTGGCGTCATCCGTGATGTCCAACTATGGGAACTCCAGAGCCGGCTGTGGCGTTCCCTGGGACGGCTCCCTCCTCTACCCATGGGCTGTGTCTTCGTAGCGGCCTTTCATACAGCCTGGCCAGCCTGTCGGACTGTAGAAGAGCACGCAGCCACTTCCCGAGTGTTTCCTGTCCCACCCAGAGCCGCAGCATCCGGGACAGATGTGGGGTTTCTTTCCACCGCACCAGGTTTGTTCCAACATAGCCCCTCCTAGATGACTCTTTCCAGCCCATAGGAATACAGAACTCCGCCAACTCCCATAACTGTTATGTCTACTCTGATCCTTTCCTGTGAACTCATCAGACTCAGATGGCTAATGATTCTCAGCACTTTCATTTGTGTACCTATGGGTGACTGATAAGCTCATCTCCCCCCAGCCTTCGCTAACACAAATGCATGGCAAAGACATTTCCAAACCCTGCAGCATTCTGTCACCAGCTTCCTTCAGGCATTAACAGCCCACTCATGATCACTCTCCATCCATGTCACTGTTTCTTACCTGGGCCTCTTGAAGTTTCTTTCTTCTACCCTGACTCTCTGTAGTCTGTTTTGTACACAGAGCCAGAGTGAACCTTTTCTACACCACACCATGTCTTTCTCTTTTCAAGCCCTCCCATGACTTCTGATCCTTATTTACCATACAAATCTCAATCTGACTTTGGTCTCTAATAGATGTCATGATCAGCCACAGGCAGCTTCCCTGATTCATGTGCTGCTATTTCCTCCCTGATGCATACCAGCCTTCTTGACCATATTGCTTTTCTTCAGGCATGTCAAGAATTTCCCTCCTCTAGACTTTGCACACAGTGCTCCATCTGCTTGGAACATTCCTCCCTCAGCAAGCTCCATGGCTGACGTATCATGTCAGTGGCATCTTCTTCAAGTGCCACTAACTGTTAAGGTCTTCCCTGATTTCCTATCTAAAACAGCACCCCCTCTCTCCCCTTCCCCTCTCTCCCCCCCTTCCCCATCTCTCCATGACAAATTTGAAGTTCTAGGTGAACAGAAAGCTTGTCTTGTTGCCTGGGATAGCTCCAGTATCTGGTAAACAGCAAATAGGCAGTACATATAAAGGGAAGGGGTCAGAAGGGAGGCAGGGAGGAGCAGTGTTTCCAGCTTGCACAGTGCTCTGAAGTAAGGGGAGATGGAGTGTTAAGACAGGTTGCTTCAGCTAACCAATAGGGTCTGCTATTGGCTTCACTGTCTCTACGTGGCCATTCCTGAGACCTTGTAATGGGTCTCCCAGCCTCCAGCCTACTCTTTCCTATCATCTATATTGCCTTGAGAATGGTCTTAAAGTACAGACGAGATGTCACTGTTCTTGGAAGAGTGTTTAATAGCTTCTCATGGCCTGTGGAATCATGTCAGCCTCCTGAGCCTGGAAGTCAAGGCCGTCCATAATTTTAATCCATCTTCTGTTTTCCTATTTTACTATGTCCTAACTACTGTGAAGGCTGAACTCCAGGGAAATCCTATGTGCAGAAGCTCATACTTATCTCATTTCCTTTCCTACTTCAGAAGATATTTACCCATTCCCATCTACTCTGATCCCTCCAGCCTTAGAAGTTCGGTGGAACAAACAGCACCTCTATGTGAGAGCTGCCCGGATGGCACTGTGGGTCTTTGTTGTCTCTTGTCTTTGCCTCTGTGCTTTGCTCAGACCCTGCTGTGGGTCATGCTTTCTCTTCCATCATTTACCTCCATGTCTCCCCATCGTAAGATTCAACCTGACACATTTTTACAGTCCTTCTAATGCCAATCAAAGAGCTTTGGTTCTTTTCTCTTTCTCCATCTTCATGTGTATGTGGTGTACAAGTGTGTGTAGGAGTGTTGCATGTGTGTAGGCACAGGCATGGGTGTGCATGTGTGTGTGTGGTTTGAAGTCAGTGTCACCCACCATCATCAATGGTTTCAAAGAGCTTTTTGCTCATAGTAGAAACTCAACCTGTGATTCTGACTGAAAAGCAGTAGCTTTACTGAGAGAGACACTGCTGGGGAAAACACAACTGTCATGAGTCAAAGGTATCCTTTTAGAGGTGCTAACAATGTGTGACATCAGAGCCAAGTTTGTTGTCATAAATAGAAGAAGGTCTTCCTCATCACTGCTGTGGCTGACCAACCATGAGTCCTCACGAGGGCTGCTTTCATAAGCAATAATTCCCAGCTTCTCTCTACTCTCCTGTTCAATACTCAGAGTGAGCACAAGGGTGTTTTAAACAGAAGAGTGGCATTTACTTGGGGGCCACAGCTCTCGCCATCAGTTATTTCTCCTGCTGATGAAAGGATGGGATCTGGCCATGCCTACCTCTTTCTGGTTTCAGTGGACTTAGCCGTCTTGATGGTGCTGCCATCCTGAGCTGTGTCTCTTTCCTGAGGAGTATCTCTGACAGGTATGGGGAGGACCACTGTTTCCTGAGTCACAGGGATGACCTCCTCATCTGCCCCTTGCTGCCCCAGATGCTGCTTGGCATAGTCGAAACCTTGCACAGGCTGTGAGGAGGAAGAAAGTTTAAAGTCATACTTCTAGAAAAGAGACAGACAGCTTTCTGCTGTATGAAAGTTAATTCAAATCTGCATATCATTTTTCTTGCAAAATCAGAATCCATGTTAATTCTACAAGATTAAGAATCTCCACAGACCAGACTATCCCATAAGCTGTTGCCTGTCTGTGGGATATGTTCTTCTAGTGGGCTGCTTTGTCAGCCTCAGTGGGAGAGGAAGCACCTAGCCTCACAGAGACTTGAAGTGCCAGGGTGGGAGGATACCTAGGGGAGTCCCCATGCACTCAGAGGAGAAGGGAAGGGGGAATAGGTGAAGGACTGTGGAAGGGGGTGACATGGAGGGGGGCAGTGAGCAGGATGTAAAGTGAATAGGTAAAAATAAAGTAAAACAGGATCTCCAGAGGATCCAGTACTCAGGAGGCAGAGGCAGGAGGATTTCTGAGTTCAAGGCCAGCCTGGTCTACAGCAGCCAAAGGGCTACACAGAGAAACCCTGTCACGAAAAACAATAAATAAATAAATAAATAAATAAGTAAAAAAGAATCTCCACAGGTACAATTTGTTCAGAAAAATGAAGAGTGGAAACAAGATGTGATCCGTATTGGGTAGGGAACCTCTTTCAAGGACTCTACACCACTCACTTTAAGTCAATAGGTGTTTCTAATTAGAAACAACTCATCATGAGTATATTAATTAAGATACTGCAGGTCCCATATTGTCCCCTGCCTAGAAATACCTAGTTATCCCTCTGTTTAACAGTATGTACTCAGTTTTACCAAGTCATCAGGACTACAAACCTTAACCTTCTCATTAAGAAATAAAGACTGTCTGTTTTGCCTTTCACCCACCCCTTGCATAGTAGGGCAGAGCACAGATCTGAGTAGTAGAAGATATGTCACCAAGCATGAAGCTACTGTCACTGATTAACACACGGAATATAGAGAATCAGTTTTTAATCCAAACTTCTCTTGGAAGCATGCTGCCTCTGATGTCAGTCATGTTGGGAAATCAGCAAGGCTTTGGCAGTACCTGAAACTCCAAGTGGATGAGGCAGCCATGAGCAAAATCCAACAACCATCTATTAGTGGGGTGGTAAAAACCAAGAGGCATGTTTAGCCGTCCCTGGGTGTGTCGCTATGACACAGGGATAAATCAGCAAGGTAAGTTAGGGTCAGATGCCTGATATATACCAAGTGCTCAGTCTGTGTTAGGGTATTGCTGTTTGCTTCTTTGCTAGGTGACAGCCCATCTGATTATCATCAAGAAAACATGGAGACAAAACTCACTTGCTACCATGCAGGTCCAACCATTAAGATGACATCACCCTGTCATCTATAAAGTTCACACTCAAAAACTATGTAATCAAGTTAGAAAAATAAGTCTCAAAACAAGCAAGCAAACACACAAACAAATAAACAAAACTTGATAATATTTTAAGCAAGTCTATGATTTTGTGTTGAGTTATATTGATTGTTGTTCTGGGGCACATGGGGATACAGGTTGCAGGTTGGGCATATCTGGTAGGCTCCATCAGAACTTGTTGCCATTAGCCGTCTCACTCTCCACCCCGGGCAGCTAATGTGGCTAAGGGTGCAATAGGAATGTTCCTGCCTGGTTTGAGGTTTTGGCTTTTGTGATACTGGGGAATTTAGCCTTCAGCCTCATGCAGGCCAGCAAGCACTCTTATCAATAAGCTATATCTCTGGCCTTGCTCTAACCAGATTTAAAATGCCACACTCTGGATTAGATGACAACCCTTCCATACCTCACTGCTATGTTCCAGAACAGGGTAAGGGTTTTATTTCTAGTCCAGCAAAGTTTCTTTAGCAGAGTTACATGGAGCTTCATTGTGGGCAGTTCTCCAGTTCCCTGCAAAACTCAGCCTGGAAAGTGTTTACCCGAGACAGCCTCCTGAGTATGACCAGTGGCATTCTGAGGCCAGGACATGGTGACTGGGTTTCTGAACTAGTGACTGCTAAGGAAAGACATCTCTCTTTCCCCTCTTCTTCCTCAGTTCCACACGAAGCAGAATGGAGCCTGCAGAAGTCCCTAGAATACAAATCCATTGCTCCTTAACAGCTAGTTGGGCCACACTGGGCTCAACTTTTGGACTATTCCTGGAAACTTCATCTTTCTCTCCAGGTCCGCTGTTCCAGACCTCCAAGGTTCTCTTCCTTTAAGCCCTGTCTGCTGATACCTCTCCCTCCTGCAGCATTTTGTAGCATTCACACTCTTTGCAAGTGCATTCAAGGCCTTGTACATGTGGCTGGGCCTCGTTTCCTGTGCATTCCTTCTCAGCCACACAGCTCCACGTCCCCTATTATTCTATTCAGTTTTGGTATAACAACACTAGTTTATGTTGGGTACTGCGGTGTATACTGGAGTTATTATTATTATTATTACATACTGAGTAATAACTAGTACTGACCCCCAAGGAGCTCATGTTTCTGTCCCCTGCAATGTCGACAGCACAGCAGAGAGCACACTGTATAAACCACACCACTGCATCCTCACTGTGGTAACAAGGGTGGGCAGTACCTTGAGACTCCGTTGATAAGGAGAAGCTGGGATTTGGAGGGGTTAGACACTGTACTCAGATCACACTGCCGGTCTGAGATGGAGCAGGCATTTGAACCCAGGACTGGCTGACTGAGAGTTAAAACATTTAACCACTATCCATTGACTCATCCCACATTCCTCCTGCCCTTCTGTCCTCACCACGCTATCTGGGCATCATTTACTGTGCCTGGCCTGGTTTCTGCCCCGATTGACACTGTGGGGTATGAGAAGTCTCCAGCAGCCAAGACTAACTCAGTGATGAACAAGAAGGCTCGGTTCCCATCTTCACTCTCTGCCTGCTGCTTTCAATTTGACCCCTCACCCTTCACTCGTTTTATCTACTGGATACATCTGAAGTTTGGGTCACTTATGAGTGTATGAAAAGAGAGGTATTAAGAAATGACAGCTTCCAAGGTGACCATCGTTAGCAACTTAATCATTAAAAAAAAAAAAAAACCCGGTTCAGCACATAAAACACTGGTCTCTCTTTTTGTTTTTGCAACAAACCCATGATTGAAACAACATAATTGTTACTCTTCACATTATAGGAAAAATACAACAGCTCAGAGAAGGTCAGTGAGTACCCAGGAAAATACAGCAAAGTGGTAAAACTGGAGCCTATCTCCTTGCTTTAGACTCTTTGGACAATGCGCTTAACCTTTTACTTGGAAATTACCTAAGACCAATCCATTGCTTACCTGTCACACATTGGTAACTTCCAACTTCAATAATCAATATCATTCACATATCAGTTCCATACATTAGCTAAATCAAAAGAATAATGTCTACACTAGGGATACATAGTTTAGTGGCAGAGCACTTGCCTGGCATGCACAAGG
This sequence comes from Rhynchomys soricoides, assembly GCA_019843965.1. Classification (NCBI taxonomy): domain Eukaryota; kingdom Metazoa; phylum Chordata; class Mammalia; order Rodentia; family Muridae; genus Rhynchomys; species Rhynchomys soricoides. The sequence goes on from JADRCH010000075.1 coordinate 4,000,022, forward strand.
CCCTAGGTTCAATCCCTGGTACCGGAACCACTGGAGTATAGTAGTACTCGCCAATCCTTTTAAAGGCAGACCGTTTCTGTTACTTTTTAAGACAAAAGTACACAAAACAATAGAAGTCAATTTGTATGTGATATTTACTATAGACCAGGTATAGCTTAAAGTAATGTGCAGACCTTCATTCACTTGATCTTTACAACTGCTCATCCATAAATGGTGCTACTATCCCTATTTGGCAGATGGGAACTTTGAGGCACAGAGAGATAACTATGCTGAGGTTGTATATGTGACAAAGAGGGGAACAGTGGCTGTTCCTAGGGGATTAACAGCCTGTCCCAAGCAGTTTGTGCCAGCCACCACTGGCCCTGCGTCTGGGTAGGTTCTAACAACTTTCTTCTTAAAGACACCTGCTCCGACGTTTTCTTTATATGAAGAAAAGGCTGGGAAGAAAGAGGACAAATTCACTGACAATGAGGGGTGAGTAAAAAGAAAGGCAGTAAGAAAAGCCACACTGTGTTCTCAGTGCTCTCCCTGAAGACACCCAGCTGATGGCAATAGGGCGTGTCTATGTACCTTGTCTCTGAAGAGGGTGTGTGATCCCCCCTTTGGCCTCAGCTCCCAGAAAAGCCTCCTCGCCTTCTCTACTTAGCATGCTAAGTATATTTCTGAGTCTCAGAAAATGTCCCCAGGATCTCTTCTGGCTCTGTAGCCTGCGTTCTGAGGATGCAGTGAATTCCCTAGGGCCATCTGCTTTGGCTACCGATTGGCTGCCATGGCTAACTTTCTTACTGTGCCCCTCATTGAATTCAGCTCACACTTTCAATGCAGCAGCTCTGTCTCTCAAACACTGCAGTGTCCCTGACTCTCCCCAGCAGGACTGCAGCACCAGGCAGTTCCACTCCACTGGCTTCCTGTGACAAAGGGGCTTTGAGAATTAAAGTGTCTCACCCAGCCTCACTGTGAGAGAGACAGCCAGCAGAGCCACAGAAGCATAAGCACTCGGCTCCTGGGACATACATGGGTCAGCTTGATTTTCAGGAGCAGGTAAGGATCTCAAGAAGCCCAGTGCCTAGGATAGGCACACAGAAAGAACTATGCAGAGCCACCAACATCTCATCTGTTCTAGCTCCAGAGAGCTTTCAAGCCAGGAGGGATGCTGCTTATACCGTCCGATGAATGAAGATTTTGGTTTAACGCAAAGCTTCCCTTTCCAACTCTAGTATGGTGTGTTTTGCATTCCTGGGCTCGGCTGTGATTCTGGTAATTGCTTGTTATGTCTAAAAAGACTCACGTCGTAAGCAAGCTCAGATGGAGATGAAATATTCTGTCTTGGAGCAGTCTCATTTTTCACAGCTCGGCAATTCCCAGTGTACCCTTCTCTCCAACATCCCACTGTGTCTGGGAAGCAGGTGCCTTATGTCAACACAGAACAACATTCTTTGGGGGTTGGTGCCTCAGAAGACAAGACTGTCTAATCAGGCTCCAGCTTCCCCACAGATGTATCCGCTTACTATTTAATAAAAGTACCTTTGATTTCTTATACTCAAGTGAGCACAGCAAACAGACCAGAGGCCAGTGTGACCCTCCAAACTGAGTGGCCGACACGAATTGCAATGTACAGGAAGTCAGAGGGAGTGGGAACCTGTTATCCCATGTCTACCCAGCCAGATGGAGGTTAGCTGTTCAGAGCTGGGAGCAGAAACTCCACCAGGTCTCAGATTGTGGGTAGGTACATTATGTAGCGTGAGCTCCAAGAAGGCTGGGGAGATGGCTCGGTCGCTAATCTACCTGCTGTGCAAGAGTGAGTTTGGGTCTCCAGAGCCCATGTAAAAGCTAGGTGCAGTGGCACATATGTGTGACCCTGAAGCTGCAGGAGAGGGCAGAGACCAGCCAGCCTGGGCCCATTTAGTAAGCTTTTGGTTCAGAGACTGAATAAATAAAGGTGACAAGTGATAGAGGAAGGTGCCTTGCCTGATATAAACTCTGGTCTCATATACACATACTGTATGTGCACACACACTGACAAGTACACACAACGCACACCCACGAGCACACACATACATGATCATGCAACACACACACGCATGCACACACATGTACTCGCACACATATGCATGGGCACATGCACACACACATTAACATGAACACACAACACATGTACACACGCACACACAACACAGAGAGAGAGAGAGAGAGAGAGAGAGATACGCAGGCCTTAGTCACCCCTCACCCTTCCATTGTCTGTGGTATTCCTGGACATGTCCCTATGTCTCTCTCCCCCAGATTTCTTGGCAGTTAAGTGAGAATAATCAAACCTGCCCTGACTGTGACCTACCTCCCAGGGCAGCTGTGATGAACAAATGAGGTGACAGACCTAGAAGAGCCAGCAGATTGTAAGGCGTTATTTAAACACTGGGTATTACAGATTGGACATTTCCCGCAGGGACTATCACACAGGCAGCTATGTGACTGGAAAATTAGCCTTCCGAATGTCTTCAGTCCACTCTCCCCTGTCACCAGAAGGGACTGGGGAAGAGACATGTAGATGACAGAGAAAGGATGGGGCTCTAAGCCAGGCTCTTTTCGAGCTACTGAATTGATATTTGGTAGTTGCCAGCCTAACCCTATAGCTTCTCCATCACGACAGTGGCTGAAGCAGAGTCATTAGTGGAGTCTGTGTTTCCAAAGAGGTTTTGTGTAGAAGCCAAAAAACCTTGTCTTGGTTGGGCTGGGCCACTACAACAAAATACCATTAATCAAGAGGCTTAAAAAAAGGCAGATAGATTTCTAGAGGCTGGACAGCTGAAGTTATAGTGCCAGCACATCTGGGCTTTGATGAGGGCTCACCGCTGGACTGGAGAATGTCCACTTCCTGTGTGTCCGTGTGGTGGACGAGGCTAGAGGTCTCCCTAGGGCTTACTAATCTCACTCCTGGGAGCCACCTTCATGGCCCAGTTATCTCCCCCAAACAATCTTGTAACACCTTCACACCTGAGGCTAGGATGCTCAGACAGTTACAGGCTTAGTCTTACCATCAGTCCTGCTGCCAACTAACCATGCAACCAGGAAGGAGTTGAAGGAGTTTCTTTTCACTAGTACAAGGAGGTGGATTCAATTATTAAACTATATCTAAGGTCTTTTCACATCTTTCTTGCTGCCGGTTGTCTGTGCCTCAGTTTCTCTATCTGCAAAACAATGGTCCTTCCTTGAGAGAATATAATGATGGATAGAGGTGCTCTGTGTATCAACCACTTGAAAGTGTTTGTGGGAGAGAGTTGGCTGGAGAGAAGCTGTGTTATGTACTAAATTGTCTCCTTCAAAAACAAGGACATGACGAGGTTTCTGAAGGTACTAGAATGATAACCTTTAAAGTCTGGGAGAAAGGCAGAGAAAGGCAGGTAGAGTCTCTGGGCAGACCTCCTGGCCCTCTCCATGACCACATGTACCTTTGCTCTCTGGGGCAGGTTTATCATGGTGTCCGGCTTGAAGTCATTCTTGTTCTTCCTACAGAGCACAGCAGTGATGATGATGATGATGATGGTGACCACAGCGATGGGTGCCAGCACCGCAGCGATGATCCACAGGTTGTTGGGTGGATTCTTTACCACAGCTGTGGGAAAGAGCCAGTGAGAAGCACATGACAAAGAGCCCCAGGTAGGTGAAAGTCACCCAGACCTAACTCCCAACCCTGAGGCAGGAGGCAGGAAGAGGTAGAGCTCAAAAGCCTCTGCCTCGGCAGCTGCGTGACCTTGGGCAAGTTGCTTGAGCTCCCCCAGCCTCACTTTCCTTGTTTGTAAAATGAGAGTACCACTTTGTGGAGCCATAGTGTGGTTCCCAGCAGAGACTCCGTTGACATGCGCCTCTACTGATACCAAGAGTGTTCGTTTTTCTTGCTGGTGATAATCAAAAGAGAAAAAAAAAGTGAGGATCGGAAATGGAAGTTGGAGTGGCTAGTGAGAGGGCTCAATGGGTGAGAGCTTTTTCTTGCAAATGTGAAGACCTTAATTCAAGTCTCTAGCACCCACTCAGAAATCCAGGCATGGCTATGTTTGCCTGCACTGAGCAGAGGGGGTCATAAACAAGCAAATCTCAAGAGCTCATTGGCTAACCACACTAGTGATGGGGCAAGTTTCCAGTCACACACACACACACACACACACACACACACACACACACACACACATTGGAGTCAGGAGGCAAGAGCCACCAAGAGATGGCTCAAACTATAGTAGTGGCATCACCCTGTGAGTGAGCAGTGGAAAACTGCAAGCTGAGCAGACGGCTCACCCTCAGCATGGTGTCTGGGAAGCTTAGAAAGGCCTCCGACTAATCACAAGGATCAGGCTGTTCTGAAAACCAGAGTAAGGAAAAAGCAAGGAGATGAGAACAGCAGGTGTCTTCAGGGGGCCGGGCAGGAATACAACCCCAAAGGGTGATGGGGAGCTGGCCTCGCTCTGTACCATGATAATTTAGTTTATATAACTGTATGCATTTGACAAAACTCATCAGATGACACATGTAAGATTTGTGTATACATTTTACTGCAATGTCACAAGCAGATAGTAAATGCTGGTCAGTGTGTTCAGGATTGAGTTTGTGACTCACTTTGAAATACATGTGGCAGGGGTCGGAGGGGAGGTAGATGAACCAATACAGGGCACAAAAGCAACAGTAAAGTGCTAACTGTGGGTTCTAGAGGGGTGGGTACATGGGTATTTACTACACAAATAGTGTTTTGTTAAGCTATGCTAGGAGAATGTGCAGAAAAGAAGACTCGCTTGATGTGGACTGAGTGAGCCTCTCCCAGGATCACACACAGGGATTCTGAGGAAATACTTCAGCCAAGTCAAAAGAACCAGTTTCAGAAGTGGAATAAGAAAAACATGAGTCCAGACAAATGCCTGCAGAAAGACTCACAGGAAGGAAGTGAAGTCTGCAGTGATCTAGAGAGGAGCCAAAGATCAAGAGGGACTTGCCCATGGCAGGGAATGTGCCCTGAATGCAGGTGTTGGGGCTGGGCAGCAAGCTGTTGGGCTTCAGCTAGCTGCTCCAGCTTGGTGACACTGCCAGTAAGGCCACAGAACAGAGGGCAACTTCTAGGAGTTGGTTCTTTCTTTCCACCAGGTGGATCCTGGGATTCAAACTCAGATCAAACTTGATAGTAAGCTCCATTACCCACCAGGTCAGCTCAGTGGTCCCCAGAGCACAGCTCTCTATTCCCCCCTGATCTGCTCATCACCTCACTAGCAGTGCCGACTCTCCTCTGTTTATCTAGCATCCTGCACATGAATCCTGTCTCTAGCGTCAGGCTCGGACAGGTATCTACCTGTCCTACAAGCTCCTAGGTAATGTCCCTGTACCATGAGCCTGGTCACAGCAGCAAGGCTCTAAAACACATGTCACCATGGGCATTTGCTCATCTTCTGTTACCACTATAAGGTGTGTGTGTGTGTGTGTGTGTGTGTGTGTGTGTGTGTTGGTCAATGGGGAATCCTCAGGATCTGTGACATGGCCTTGCCCAAATCGCGAATATAAACTGCTATCATACCTGTTGCAATGAGACCAAGCTAGAAGGAGAAACCTCATCTCCATAATTCTAGTCTATGTTTTAAATTAATTTACTTACTTACAATCTACTTTATATTCTTGTCTCTTGTATGTTTGGTTAGCATGAGTCTTCGTCACTGCTGAACTCTAGGAGCTGCTCTAGGCTGAGGACTTAGATGCAGCGGTACAAAAGCCCTGCCATTATGCACTTCATGGGGATGATCTGTCTGAGGAGCTAGCTAGCGCTTTTCTGACTTCAACCACCTCAACTTCAGCTGGTCCCTTGTTAGCCAAGTTCTGCCTGTTATCTGGCTGCCCCAGGCCTCCGAATCCTATTAGAATAGAAGAATTTCTCTTTCCACGGTTTGTATCAATCAGTGATTAATCACATTATTTACTTCTGAAAACAGCTCATTAGATAATGTGCCTCTGTTGACATTGCATTTAATTGCTACTGCTCTTAGTAGCTTGTATTTACATGTGAGTTCTGTGCCATTAACATTTACTGAAGCTCAGAGTGTCTCTGCAAAGTATCACTAATGCCTCTTTCAGATTAGACTATTTTATCCTGATGGAGATCAGCATATCAGATTCATCACTGGATAGAAGAACATGTGCAGTGTATCAGAGTATATTGTAAATGCATACATGTTTACCAGTATATATATACATACATACATACATAGCAAATTATACATATGCATGTAATTAGAGGGAAAAGAATAGTTATGTACTCTGATTTTATTTGGTTTTATTGTTTGGGTGGATGACTTTCTTTTTGGTGCAGTCTATAAAATTCCTTCACCTTTACTTAAATGGGGGAGAGAAAAGACTTATCTTATGCACATTAATGTAGTCCTTTAGTGGTCAAAATGATATTAAAGTTAGGTCAATTGAAGTCATCCAAACATAATGCATTCATTGGCATGTGATCTAAAAGTATGAGGCCGTGGACAGGGTGCAAAGGCATGAGTGGTCATTTAAATTGCAAGAAGGTCACCTCTCATTGCAGATGAGAGTAAAAAGATGATACGTAAAAAGAAAAGATGATAAGTAAGCTCAGAGTGCCTCCTCGCATCAGACACAGTGACCCAGCCTTTGCCTGCATATGTTCCCATGCTGGTCCACAGGTGAGGAAACAGAGCCAAGGCGATTGGACAGGTTGTGAAAGGTCACCTCTCTAAAACAGGTCCCTTCTGAGCTATTAGCACACATAATGGTGTGTGAGCCTACATCTGTGTGTGCTCAGGCTCACACTTAACATAAGCATTCTCCAGGAGGATCCAAACAGTGTAAGCACAGACTAAGTGAAAGAATTCGTTCAACCATATTTCAAGCTTGTTTTCTCAAACATTGGAGTCTGTAGCTAGGTGAGTAGATAGCGGGGTGACTCTACCCAGGGCTCTACTGAGTAATGAGTGAGTCTAAGCTTTCCTGCCATGGCTTCTCCTCCACTCATGGGCCAACCCACAAAGTCTGGTAGGCTCCTCTCCTGTCCCCCAGACCTTACCACTTCCACTCTTCCTTCTTGTGGACTCCCTTAGCCTCACACCCTCCTCTGTCTGGACCCAGGTCTTAGACAGCTTCAGGAGTCTTTCTGTCCCCTCCCACGTCCTATGTAGCTGGCCATTCACCGATCCTCTTCATGACCCCCGGCAACTTAAACCACAACTTCATCCCTCAGTATCTGCAGCCTTTCCTGCCTACATTTTCTCCATGGCACTTACCAACGTCTAGTATAATATTTGTCTACTCAGAACAAGGATGGTGAGTGGTGAGCATACTCTCAAGGCTGAAGCATTGGACAGGAAGGGAAAGAGGAATAGCCCGGTGTGCTGGTTAGGCTTTTCTCAATTTGTCACAAGCTACAGCCATCTGGAACCTCAATTGAGAAAAAAATATCCCCAACAGATTGGCTTGTGGAGATGTCTGTGGGGCATTTTATTGACTAATGATTGATGTGGGAGAGCCTAGTCAAATGTGGGTGGTGCCACTTCTGGGCAGGTGGTCCTAGGTGGTATAAGAAAGAAAACTGAGTGAGCCATGGAGAGCAAGTCAGTAAGCAATGTTCACCACGATCTCCACTTCAGTTCCTGCCCTGACTTCCCTCAGTGCTTTCCAAGTTACTTTTGGTTTCAGTGCTTTGTCACTGCAATAGAAATCAAACTAGGATACCTGGAGACCAGGCTATAAGAGACCTGAGTGTGTGTTGAGCTAACATGAAGACCCATTTCCAAGAATGTGCACTTTATCTTATAGATGATGGAGAGATAATAATGTTCCAATGGAGTTGATGTAAGAGCAGAACCCAAATGTGATTACAGTGATTCTAATTGCAGTGTAGAAGACACATCACTGTGAGTGTGGGCCAGCTCCTGCTGTAAATGACAATGGGGAGAACAAAAAAATGGAGAATGGCATTTAATGTGTGGGTCATCGAAGAGACCTGAGCAAGCCAGGGAACGGAGACAAAGAGGTGAAGGTGAAGGGTCAAAGTGAGACAGCTTTGGGAGTGGGCAGCAGCATTGGCATCCTTAGTTCAATCTCCCTGTCATTTCTCAACACTAGACTTTTCCAGAAGGCTCCATATATCTAACTTGATGTGGACTTCTCTTCTTTCACCTCTTCTCAGTGCCTTCCATTGTCCCCACCAGTCATCAGCAGCAACTTTCTCCCGGCCTCAGTCCCTCCCTTCACTTCTTGCACTCACTGAGGACGGTTCTCCTCATCTTTTCCTGCCTACCACAGGCCAGGAGCAGAAAGGAAGCCCCAGAACAAACGGCAGGAGCAGATAGCTGGAGCCAGAGAAATGATGGAGAGGAAGGGCCAGTAAGCCTGGTTTCTGAGCATGCCTAGTGAATGGTGATGTGTCCTGGAGCATCTAGAGAGGACTGCAGTGGGATACAGAGTATGTGTGGATAGTGTAGACTTAGGTGAGTGTTCATTCCCATGTACGCATGGAGGCTGGAGGGGGATGCTAGATATCCTTCACAGTTATTTGCTGCTTTATTACCTCGAGATATTCCCAGTGGAAAACTCCAGCAATTCTCCTGTTTCTACCTTAAAGATGGAGCTATTGGTGCACACAGCCCCACATGGCTTTTTATGTGGTTGGCGGGGAACTGAACTCAGAACTCCATTCTCTAACCACTGAGCCATTTCCCCTGGACCTAGACCTGGGATTTCAAAAGAGGAGAAGGAATTATCTGGACACAGTAGGGGAAACAAGGATGAGGTTGCCTTGGCAACTTGCTATGCTGTTCTCACCAGTTGTCCCTGCTCAAATCTCTAGCCTCAAGCTCAGCTGTCACTCACCTCATGATGCCCAGAGAGAAGAGAACCAATCAGAATGCGTCCTCAGGCTTCAGTTACCAAATGCACCTGGTGCTGTTTTCTTTCTCTTTATAATAAAAGGGTCCATGTGTTGTCTCTCCACATGTGCACTAGGTCTGTCCTCCTTGCAAGTTTCCTCTTTTTCTTTTCTGTTGCCACCTACTCTCTCTTTTACAGCATCTCCACAGATGCTCGTCCAACATCTCAATGACTGTGCTATTCATCTTCCCTTCTGTCACTACTGACCACCATGACAACAGAACATGTCAAGGTTCTAGATGTCCAGAGCCACATCTAGAAAGGTCACCAAAATCTCCACCTGACCAAATTCTGTCAGTCTTTATCCCATCGCACAGCCTCTTGAGAATCTAAGCAAGCACAGCCGCTCACTCCTTCCCATGAGAGTTGCATGTGGACTTCCTTTCTGGAGCTGAAGTTCTAGGCAGTAGTGAGTTTCCCAGTGGAAGTCTGGGAACTGAACTTGGGTCCTCTGCAAGAGCAGTAAGTGCTCTTAATCTCTGAGCTATCATCAGAACCCCCCTCTCTCTGTGTGTGTTGGTTCTTGGTGAATTTGATATTATGCACTTCTCTCTCCCTCCCCTTCTTCTAGTCTCCAGCTCTCCCTGAGAGCCCATCAGGGCCTTTGTGGGACTGGACTGGTGGTTGGTCATCTTAGGCTCACTTTTTTCAGGGAATATTAGGCTACTAATCATTCAGATGTTCACAGATCAGAACACTGATATAGCTTCTCTCTTCTCTGAAGCACATATGACCCAGGAGCCTTGCATGGCATGTTATCTGCAATGCCCCTGGAGACAGGTCCACTTGCTTTTTAAGCCCTCCCATCCCCTGAACCCCCTGCCAGCCCCTTGCCATTCCTTGGAGTTCCTCCACTTACTCTTTCTCTTCCACACATGGACATCCCAGGAAGTCTCATGGTCTCCGCCCTTGCCCAGCTTGCTCTCCCATGCATTTTCACCCACTCCCTTAGCTCTGTATGATGTCTCCCATCGTTCTTTCTCTTGACTTCCATGTCCTCTTGCAGATATTTCAAACAATGTATCACTTCCATCTCCCTGACTCCCGTCCCAGCCATGAAATCCACACCCTCTTCATCTCAATAAATGAAACCATAACCACAGCTTGAGCCAACACCTACAAGTCTGTCTTGATCTCCTCTTCATCCCGCCATAAAAATCTACTGTTTGAACCCATCAGATCCATTCCTCAACCCACTTTGAATCCACCCAGTTCCCCATGCTTAGCATTGCCACCTCTCTCCTTTACCTGTGATTTGTTCTTCAGAATGAAGATGGGTTGGGGAGAGAGAAACATGAACACAGAGGACAGAACTTTGGGGAAACTTCACAGAGAAGACAACAGAACACAGGAAGTGGTGACCAGAAACTGACAAGAACTGAACATGGAAAGAGAGGAGAGAAAAAGAGACACACAGTTGAAAGTATCATTTCAAAAACAAGATTGCAGAGAATGGATGCCATCATTCCTCAGCACAGGTGTGTCTGTGAGGATATCCTAGCCAAGCATGATATGTCTGTCACACAATCATCCCCAGTGACAGCTAGAGAGGAGGAAGAGGAAGAAAAGGAGGAGGAAGAGGAAGAGGAAGAAGAAGAGGAAGAGGAGGAAGAGGAGGTGTGAACCATCCTGATGCTTTTGGGAGAGCGAACACCATCGAGAAAAACCATGGGAACTGACCTTCCATACTCCTCCATGCATGGCACATTACCAAATACTAAAACCTTCCATTTCAAACCTTAGCCCCTCTCTGCCCCACCCTGGTTATAGCTTTAGTTGGGTCCCCAGTGCAAGGGACACCATAGATCTCCTCACAGATCCTGTTTTCTCCTATCTCCTCTGTCTGAGACAGAACTGGCCAATTAACTTCCCTTTGTAATGGGAACCTTGAATGGAACCACTCCCTTGCTTAGGAATCTTCTAGAGCTCCCCACAGCCTGTTACTTACTATGGGTCTTCCATTTGACATGCCTTTCTACTTCCATCAAATCTTCCACCTGCTTCTGCTTGCTTGTTTGTTTGCCCCAGGCCACTTAGACTATTTGTATTCCAGGCACACCTGGTACATCTGCCCTACATTTTTACCCACGATTTTTTTTTTTTTTTGAATACACACTCATCCCTCCCTTTAGTGTCTTAAAGTATGACATAACTAAGAATACAGGTCTGAAGTCTGAAATATTCAAATTGGTGTCTTGACTATGTGCTGGTTCTGGGCTGGGTAAGCAGGTTACTCTCTTCCTGAGCCTGCTTCCTCTCCTGTAGTTTGGAGTTGAATCAATAGAGCCCTGGTAGAGTAGAAGGTAAATTCGTAGAGTGAGTGCTGCAGTGGCTGCCACAGAAGGCACTGGTTTTACTACCTTCTTCCATCCCTGGTCCCAAAAGCCCCTTCAAAGCAAACCCTCCCTCTGCAGGTCCCACGGCTGGCTCTATGCATCAACAACCCTGTCCCCCAGAGCCAGGAGCCAGGTGTCACCCACTTCTGATGTCCTCCAGGACAAAGCAGAGTTCAAAGAGAACTGAATGGTCACTGAATCCAATTACCTATAACTCCTCCAGTATATAAATATGATCTCAGCTGCAGGTACTTTTTGTAGCTAGATTATACTTTGAAGAGGAAGAGGAGATAGCACTTGGGGACAAAGTAATATTATTATCTACCATCATTTTGATATTGCAAACTATATCCCTTTCCTAAAGCCTATGGCTTTAACAGGAAACATAGCAGACTGATTTTCAAACCTCACAGAGCCAAACTGTGTTCAGCTGTAAGACCATTCATATGGTCTTAGAGGACCACTGTGATGCACAGAAAGTATTTAATGCTATTTAAGTACTGAATACAGAGACTCCTTACGGTCTGCTTGTAGAAGGACAACGTGATGTAGAGTCAGGGCCATCCTCTGGGAGTCAATGGTGCTCAGGATCTTGGCTGCTGCAGTCCCCAACAGTGGCTTCCCATTGTACAGCGTGTAGTATGTCAGCTCTGCCGGGTCCTTTGGTCCTGGCACTCGCTGCATCTTCACCATCTTTCAGAAAAAGAGAGGCAGGGTGTTGCTAGAACATCTGGGACCAGTCTTACAGGCCCCTGAGCCGTCAGATGGCTCAGCCTCATCCAAGCACGAAGACCTGCTGTTCCCTAGGGGACCCACTGTGACAGGCTAGACATTAGGGCTATGATCCTCCCTGCAGCCAGGCTCGCAGGAAGCTTGTTATTCCTGGGAAGGGAGACTGAGAGGAGAAAGGGGGGTTGAAAAACAGCAACATCTGGACAGCAGTTTGAAGCTGGGAAGAGTGCTATTTCCCAGTCTCCACGAGCTCTGGCTTTATTTGAAAATTGGCCTTTATGTTAATTCAGGACGTGCTATGCTATCCCCAAACAAGGTGCTTAATTTCAGAAACCTTCCATTGCCTGAAAGGGGAAGAAAGATCTATCTGTCTATACAATGGAAGTGACCTCTGATAGAAACAGTACTTGGAAACTCAAACTTTTTTTTCTGAAACATCTTTGTAGAGGCTTTTTATTATTATCATTTCAAAAAAACTACAAAATATACATTCAGATGAAAAAGCATCAAACAATGAAAAATATTAAAACAATGTATAGTCCTTCCTCTGACCAAAGAACTGTTATCATCTTGGAGCTTTTGTTCCTAATCTTCGGATTTTCTACACAAAGCTCTTCTTTATTATCTTCTAAGATCATTATAATCTCTACATGACATCATACTTCATTTTTATGTGTGCATGCGTGTACACATGTGACACGATGCATGTGTGGTCAGAGGACCACTGGCAGGAACAGATTCTCTACTTCTCTCACATGGGTCCCTGGATTTGAACTCAGGTCCATAGGCTTGGTAGCAGGTGTCTTACCTGCTGAGCCATCTCCAAGGCCTGAGGCTCATCATTTTTAATTGCTCCTTCAAATGGCCCAACATATTTCAAAAGCAGAAGCGTTTCTTTCCACATGGCATTCGTCTACCTGCCTCACACAACGGCCTAACACACTCTTTAATGTTAGACATTCCGAGTGTGCTTTTAACTTTTGGAATTACAAACTGATAATCATAAGTGCAAAAGCGTAGATTTCGATATGGACGTAGTATGCTGTTGTATGTATGCAGGCACGTAAACATGGAGCAGTTAGGGTTCCAACTTTTTAGAATTAGCAATTGGTAAACATTTATAGTATTTCCAGAGTGTGCATTATAGATGTTGAGTTTTATAGAATATAAAAAGATTTTACAAAAGCGTTTACAGTAAGTTCATTAACAACCACCACCACAACACTAAAATCCCTGAAAAAATAAATGGTGAATGAATTACAGAAAGCCACATAATAGAATATAATGAACAGACTACTCCAGTTAATATCAATGTAGATTACAAATTACAGAATATAAAATTTGAAACAGGAAAAGCAACTTGTATATTTTTAAGGATCTACACATGGAGGGCAAAATCTATATAGAAAATACAGACTGATTTAATACAAAATTCAGAACCATGCTCAACTTGGATAGGAAGAAAGGGAATGTATTTATTTATTTATTTATTTATTTATTTTTCAAGACAGGGTTTCTCTATATAGCCCTGGCTGTCCTGGAACTCACTCTGTAGACCAGGCTGGCCTCAAACTCAGAAATCCACCTGCCTCTGCCTCCCGAGTGCTGGGACTAAAGGCGTGCGCCACCACTGCCCGGCTGGGAATGTAATTTTAAATTCAATGCTGTGTATGTGTAGGTGTGTGTGTGTGTGTGTACATGTGTGTAGTATGTGTGTGTCTGTGTGTGTGGTATGTGCATGCACATGTGTATGTGTGTTTGTCCATGTGTCTGTATATGCAGTTTGTGTATGTGTATCTATGGGTGTGTGTGTTTATATATGTATGTGTGTAGTGTGTGTATGTGTTTGTATGTATGTATGTATGTATGTGGTGTGTGTATGCATATGTCTGTGTCTGTATGTGAAGTGTGTATGTGTGTGTCTCTCCTGTGTGTGT
>JADRCH010000075.1:4013952-4045294 GCA_019843965.1 Rhynchomys soricoides
GTGTGTGTGTATGTATGTATGTGATGTATGTATGTGTATGTTTGTGTGTGTATGTGTGTGTATATATGTGTGTAGTGTATGTATCTGTGTGTGTGTGTATGTATGTATGTATGTGGTGTGTGCATACGTGTGTTTGTGTGTATGTGGTATGTGTGTCTGCTCTAGATGTAGGAGTCTTCCTCCATCACTTTCTACCGTTTTTTGTTTTTTTTTTTTTTGAGACAGGGTCTTTCACTGAATCACAAACTCAGCTTGGCTAGCTGGCTAGGGAATCCCAGGATTCTCCTGTTAACTTCATTCCTTTCCAACTTGATAAGGATTTCTTACCAAAATTTATTCAGGTATGTCAGAGGCAACCTAAAGTTTCTATAGAGAGAGATTTGCAGGGGGGAAAAAAGAAACCCCACTTGCTTCACTCTGACTTTCTGGAGAGCTACAGTCAGGTGCCCTGAACAATGAAAATTCAGAGATGGCACTCTCTGAGACATGCAGAACTGCTAGGGTTACGAGTAGCACCAAGCTTGTAAGATGGCCCGTTCTCTCCCTCAGAGTGATGCAAATCCCACTTCACAGCCATGTTGTCACCAGTGACTTGCTTTCTGACATTAGGAAAAACATGAGTTGTAGGGCTTACATAGAACAGACCTATAGAGTGAAATCACAATCCTGGCATGGGAAATGAACCATCCTTTTTCCTAGGGATGGGCTGTCATGGTTCGGACTTTCACAACCAAATTGACATCCAATAGGACAATGAGCACAACACGCTGCTGCTTGTAAGGAGACATGGAGTATCTAGAAGGGCTGTGATGCAACTCATGTAGGGAGAGAAGATGCATGACTTTCAAGAAGTCATGGGGATGTGATCTGCAGACAGATTGTGCTAATGTCTGCAATTTCCACACAGAGAGCATGACACTGTGCATCTGTGAAGGACATGGTGAGAGTTCATAGGACAGCTGAAGGTCACACTACCAAGAGGTCATCTGTGGTGTGATACCAAGATCAATAGAGCTTTTCCAAACATGTTAGCATAACATGTCAGAGATGGGTTCTCAATGACAAAGTGTAAATTAGTAAAAGTGTAAAGCTGTCAAATGTGCTATGGACGTTCCCACTCTAAGAGGAACTGGCTTTGGTGTGTAGGGAAGTACAGACAGGCCTCCCAGGAACTGTCTCAAGTGCCTTAAAACTAACCCAGAGAAGTTTGTGTCAGTAGTTTCTTTGAGAGGGCTGAGGAACTGACAGGAGGGTCTGAGGTGACTTAGGAACTTTCTGCTTTGTGAATACCTGAATGTATAGAAACTTCTTTCCTGGTAATCAAGTTGCTAACAATGTAGGACAAAGATACTGACTCAGCCTCAAAAACTTCAGAGGAATGTTGATCAAGCGGCTTAAGTCAGTTAGCAGCAAGGATATGCCTCTGGGCACATAGAATTGTTTAGTCCCAGGAAACATCCCCCACCCACAGTCATTAAAAAACCCCAATGCACACACCTACCTGCACAGTGTAGCTTCCCAGGGTGGTAGCACGTTTAAACCGCCGGCCCTGTTGCTGGGACATCATGAATAGCTGGGCCAGGCGCTGCTCCATGACCCGGGCAAAGCTCTGGTTGTGCAGGCCCACCAGCGAGTTGTCCACACCCTGGAGCACTGGGGATGCAGAAGGCAGAGGGGTTGCTCAGAGCCCAGACTCCAAGCTAACTCGATAACTCCATCACCACCTGCCCCACATGGCTGAGAAGGGCTACCATGCCCTACTTAAACACTGGGGCTTGGTCCACTTTACCTACTTCTCCACTGACCTTTACTTCTCCTCCAAGGCATATCATGAGTTAAGAATCCTTGCCCACGTGTTACATACACTGGAAAAGTTAGTGACCTGCCCAAGGCAGCTAGTAAGTAGCAGAGTCAAGGTATGAACCCGGGCTGGAGTAACTCCTAAGCTTGTGCCTTTCTTCTGCGATCTGTGGCATCTAGAGCACCTACTGCATCAAACCCAAACAAACAGTCCACAGGAGACGCAGCCAAACTGCAGGCATAGGGTTTGGGTTGGTTCTCACTTGCAAAACCTAACTCGGGGCTTATTTCTCTTTCTCAACGGCTTTGTGGAGGATTCATAGAGCCATCCTGGAACTTGAGCACACACATTTGGGCAAACTCTGCTGTTCAGTGGCCTTATATCTGTCTATTAGGTAGGGTCCTTCTATGGCTATCCCTAAAGCTGCACAGAGCCCCTCAGCACAGGAGTGTGCTGTCTCTCGATTCTTATCAATCATGAGGCCTTCAGAAAGCCACTGAGATACAGTCTTCTGTAGAAAGGGTAAGGAAGGACGCCTCAGGGGAAGTGCATGGCTAGTGGGCTCTAAAGGTCAAAGGAAGAGGATGCATAAAGCAGTTTGGCCCTGTCCAAGGAAGGTACGTGGGGTCCCCTTCTGGCCCTTCCCTTTCCGGGAAGACAGGAGAGACAATGACAGCGGAGTTGCAAGCCATTGCCAGTGCATGGATTAGAGTTGTAATGGGCGTTAGGGCTTCTCTAGAGCTTTCCACAAGGAAGAGTGCCTGTCGTTCATCTACATCCAAAGTCCAATCCTTGTTCTCCATCTCTTGTGAAGCATCAGCACCCCAAGCGTGCAAACAATACCTTCAGACACAGTTGCACCCTAAATTTTAAGTGTTCAAATTGATTATCTCTCTCTTTAAAAAAAAAATAAAAAAAAAACCTCAAAAGGGTTTGGGAATGGGACAGAAGAGTCTTCATTTAATAGATTTGGTGGTCCAGAGCAGTATCATGAATACCATCCATCCACCAAGATACAAAAACCCCCCCCCCCCCCAGCATGTTGTCTGTAGCCACTGATCTGGCAGGGTGCTGCATTCTACCAATGACTGAATCCACACAGGGCCAGACTAAGCCATCAAAGATGATGTTCATACTCTGAACAAGAGAAAAAAAAACCCCAAAGCTGGGTCTCTGAAATAATTTCTTTGAAGCCATAAATGCCAAGTGATCCCCTGAGGGTATAAAGCATGGCTTTAGGGCCCTGGTGAGAGACTCTAGCTTGTCTCTAACTCTAGCCAAGTCCCTGAAAACAGAGATGAACGGTACTGTGTTGCTCTCTTGTCAGAGCCCTGAAGGTTCCCAGTGTTCCCTACCTCAGACAAGAGAGTCTGTGAACTTGCTGGTTCAGAAACACCTCATCTGGTTAATTTATATGCCAAACCACTGAATTTGGCCTTCTTAGACAAGTAGACAAGAGGAAGGGTGTGTGTGTCACAGATTGCTTCATGAAAATCTCAGTCATGATTCAAAGGCAGACTCCAACTAAAGGCAATAGTCAGACTTCCAGGAGATGGGAATGCCCCAGTCATCAGTGATTGTTTGTATTATGGGCATTTTCTATGCCACTGAACAGTAAGTTTAAGATGCTTAAAAAGGGATATTTTACTCTATGTGTATTTTCAGTGCATTTCTCTCTTTATAAAAATGCCTCTAGGATATGGGGGAGTGTGAGACTCACTCCCAGGAGTGCAGTGGTCAGAGCCTAATAGCTTGAGTGTGTCACTGCAGGTGTTCTTCTCTGTCAGCTGGGTGGAGCCTGGGGTCAGAAGCAGGCTGTGAGTCTGAGTCATGGCTCCCCTTCCTGAGACAAGCCACAAAGTTCCTAGGAGCCTCAGTTCTCTACTGAACTACTGATTGTGAAGAAATAATTCAGTAAATAATGCCTTTAACAGTGGTGCTATAGGACACCACAATGAGGAAGCTGTTGCTGTCACATCCCCCCAGGCCCCTCACTTTGCTAGGTACATTCTTGACAAAAGAAAAATAGTCTGAAAGGAATGGGCCTGTATCCCTGCATGCGGTTCCCCTACCTTCCCCCAAGGACCTCAGCACACTCTCTTTGACCTGCCTGCCTTCCTGGAAGGCAATGGAGGTGTGTGTACCCACACACCTCCCTCACAGTGACACAGCTCAGAGCCCCCAGCACATCAGCCAGGACTCTCTTGCCACCCACTCTTAATCACTACAGATCCAGACTAGAGGAGGTGTTGCAAGTCTCTGGCTGGGTTCAGAGGAGCTAGGACCAAACGTCCAAGACTGTGACCTTTCCCTTCTCATTTCATTTGTAATCACACTGGCTCTAAGATCACCATTGGGCATGGGTCAGCCTCCTGCACTTGAGCTAAATTGTTTTGTGTGTGTTTGAATCCCACTCCAAGAGCCTCGTGTTCAGCTAATGTCCTCTCATCCTACAGGTGAGCATGTGAAACCCTGGGGGGGCCAGGGGACTGACTAGGACACACAGTAAGGAGCTGAGGTGAGAAGAGAAGAAAGTCTCTCATTACTGGATCTAGGACATTTTGTCTCTGCTGATTGAAACAAAAAGCAGATGTATAAACCTGAAATGGTCTCTTAGATCTATTAGTGACAAGTATCCTGTGGGCTTGTCAATTACCTAGGCTGGCTGGCCAGTGAACCCCAGAGATCTGCCCACCTCTGCCTCTTCTTTGATGTGGGTTCTGGGGAATCTAACCCAGGCCCTCATGCCTGCATGACCAGTACTTAACCCACTGAGCTACCTCTGCAGGCCCTAGTCACTAGTATTTGGGTCTCTCTATCTTGCTTCATTTCTGTAAGACCGATTGCAGGATCTGCAGATGGCAGGACAGACCCTTTGTTCTCTGTAAAGAGAGACTGGGACCACCCATTGCTGGTGATTTTCCATCAAAGAAGGACCCATCCCTTGCAAGACAGGGAACGTGTACAATAGGCTCCATCTGAGTCCAGTTGTAGAAGAAACAGAAGCACGTATGATTTGTAATAGAAGCTGCAGTAAGGGGAAGCTGCTACAAACTGCAAAGGGCAGAGCTTGTGGTGATGGCCTGGGGACCAAGGCCGAGCAGAGACCCTCATCACTAGCTCCCTGTCACAAACACTTCCTTTTGTGATAGAGCAGATTGGCAGAGCTGCCCATGAGTTTGTAAAGTGGTCCTGGTTCCGATGGAAGGGTCATGCCTAAACAATTCCAGTTCCTTACAAGTACTAACTGATTAATGCCACCACCAGAGACAGCGGCAACTCAGTTTTAATCACCAGCTGCAATGCCAACAACAGCAGTGAGGAAGGAGGCCCTGTGAGTGTGAAGGGTTAAGTCGCAGGGGAGCCCAGAAGACTGAGTGTATGCCTTTCTCTTAAGGTAATGCCACTAAAATGAAGACATGGCAAGGCATGGGGAGATGCGGAGGGGTCGTCGTCGGTGGTTGTCAAGGGCAGCCTGTGTTTAAGGGTAGATTATGATCACTGGATGTAAACTGTAAAGTTCAGAGGAGGAGGGAATGCCTGTGAAGGGAAAGGCACCATTGCTTGAAGACACATGAGATTCTTGATTCTGTGTTGTTATGTACCCCACTGGCTCAGGTGTTGCTTGGTTAGTGCCCCACCCCCACCCCCTCTCCCTGGCTTGCATCCTGGCAGGGTGGTTTCTAATCTGTTAAAATATGCTTCATTAGTTTGCTTTCTTGGCAGTTAAAATGATCTCTGTGTACTGAAGACCTTGCAGTGGGGAAACCTAGGTGATGTGTCCTTTAGAAGGGAGCCTAGGCAGGCATCATCTAGGAGGGTGGGAACTGCTTGGATGGAATTTTAAGCAGCAGTCCACCTGGGGCTTATGAAGAACAGCAGTGAGGGGGGATGGATGGGGGAGAGTGCAGGGTGGCTGCTCAACCAGACACAGTCCCATGTCTTGAAGGAGCATCCTTCCTACTCGTGATGGGCTGGACTATGTTCCCCAAATTCATGTGTGTGAGCCTTGGCCTCCAGTATATCAGAGGGTAACAGTATTTGGAGAGAGGGTCTTTAAAGGGGCAATGAAATTAAAATCAGGTCATGAGTGTGGGCCCTTATCCAGTGTGCCTGGTGTCCTCAGAAGGAAAGGAAATGAGGCCACAGACAGGCTCAGAGGCAAGAACAGGTGGGGACAAATGGGGAAGGTGACCAACTTCAAGCCAAAAGGTATCAGTGCCTTGGTCTCAGACTCTCAGAACATGGAGAATATAACTTTCAGTTGTCTACGTGCTGATGGCTGGGCTGGTCACTTCGCTCCTGTACACATCTGCCCTCTCCATTTGCTGCAACACTGCTGTTTGCCATTTTGAAAAACACAAACAGAATGCCCTTGCTGGTTCATACGGTTCAGCTGAGAAATGTCAGGGGAAAAAGAGAAAATGCCACCAGCACACTCTGACTCTTGGACTCCCACTCGACCTTATCATGGGGCACACTGGGATTGGTATGAGGTGGGCCATGTCCCCCGAGAAGGAACACTGCACATACAGCCCTCCTCTGGCTTTGATTTGGGTTTTACAGGGCAGTTCAGGAAGGCCTGCTGTCTGTTCAGCCAGCCACTCACACAGACATGCCCCGGATGTCACACACCAGTGTTGCTTTGTGTGAAAGGCTGAGGAGGGAACCATTGAGCTAACAGTTTTGTTTATCAGTGATTATCTTCAGGGCCCTTTACTGGCTTCCCCATTCCCTTCCAGCCTTATAGAGGAATCCATTGACTTACAAGGCAGTAGCAAAGGTGTAGATCCTGTCACCAAACGGCACCATTTTAGACAAACCCGTGATGCTACGAAGAGGGAATTATAAAATTAAGAGATTACCTGTGATGACCCAGTAGTCTCTGGTTGTTTCCGATGTGTCGAGGTTGGGATATTCCAGTGCTAAAATAAAATTTAAAAACATATCAAATTTCTTTGATAGGTTTTATGAGTAAAAATTATCAAGGGAATCAGAAGTGACAAGCTGGCAAGGATCGAGGTCCTACACTGCATTTCTGAGAACTCTGAGGCACACAGGTCAAACTTATTGTATATAAAAGTGACTCAGAAAAGGGGAAACTTGTACAGGGAGCCCAGATTCTCGAGTTTGTCTCTCTGAAGTTTCCCCTCCAAACCTTCTTAGATGGAGTAGCTTTACTATCTACACCCACAGGTGCAGTCTGTCATAATGGGGGCTTCCTCTGTAGAGATTAGTTAGCACCATAAAGGTCATGACTACCTCTAAATAGGATCTTTCCAGTGTTAAGGGCATACACGTGGCACCCCAGTGTTGGGAAGAGAAGTTATCATCTTGATTTACCAGCATGGTGACTGGAGAGTTCACACATGTAAAGGACGTTATACAGTGCCTGACATATAGCCAGTGCTCAATAAATCCTTCATATTTGTGCGTACATGTGTGTGTATGTGTGTGCATGTGTACACATGCATAGGTACGCCAGAGGATGATGGCGAATGTCTTCCTCAGTTGCTCTACACCTTATTTTCTGAGACAAGATTCCTCATTAAACCTTGAGCTTGTTGATTTGACCAGCCTGACTGTCCAGTGAGCTCCCAGAGATAGGTCCTCTTGTGGCCAGCACTTGTGTTGCAGCTGTGAGTGCCTCACCAGGCTTTTTTTTAAATGTTGGTACTGAGATCAAACTCAGGTTCTCAGGGTTACACAGCAAGCCTGACTGAACTGAGCCATTTCTCCAGCCCCTACTGCTCAGTTCAACTTAACTGTGATTATTATCAGAATACCAAGCTGGTGAAAGAAACTCCTGCACCTGCTGCCCCATGACACCCTGCTATCTTTTATGACATTGTTTGTTTGCTTGTTTGTTGGTTTTTCAAGACAGGGTTTCAAGACAGTGGTCCTAGCTGTTCTGGAACTTACTCTATAGACCAGACTGGCCTGGAACTCAGAGATCTACTTGTCTTTACTTCCCAAGTGCTGGGATTAAAGGCATGTGCCACCACTGCCTAGCTGACATAATCTTTTTAAAAAGTCCAGAGTCATCCTAGCTGCCTAAAAATTTATAAGCTCTTTCCAGTAAACACACATTCAAAAACTTTTCAGTGGCTATTAGGTGACAAGTACATCTTCTACATGCACACATACAGACACACATGTACACATACATACACATACAGACACATACACCCATATACATACACACTCACACACGTACAGACACATATATACATACAAACACACACAGACAGACACACATACACACACCTACACATATAGACACACACACATACACCCACATACATACACAAACACACACGTACAGGCACACACATACATACAGATACACACATATACAGACACACATAGACACACACATACACATATAGACACATAAACCCACATACATACACAAATAGGCACACACATACAGATATATACACACACACATACAGATACACGTATATACAGACACGCAATACAAACACACAAATTCACACATATAGACACACACACACACATACAGAGAATCTCATTTATTTATAGTATCAAAACAACTATAGAAAGAAACTATTAAATACTTTCGCTAATAGGTATATTTCAAAAGGAAACCTTTGCAGTGACCTTGTGAAATGTAATGATTAGATTTAGGTTACAGACCGTCACGCCCTTTGGCTACCAGCAAGTGTCAGTAACAAATGTGGGTTGCACTATCTTCAAAGTCTTATGTTGACCGTGTGGTAATGAGGATTATGTAACAAGCATTTGAGAAAGCCAAGGTCTCAGACTATGGGAACTTCAAGTGAAGTCACGACTCGATCACGAAGTCTGTAGCCAGCTGGACCTAAAGGTCTAGGAACATTTGTGGAAGGAGAGAAAACCATGGCAACCTGGAAGGCAGTGCTCAGAGCACAGGTCCCAATGCAGCCCTTTTAGCTGTGGGAGAGTAGATATCCTATGAAAATTTGCATTGGGGGGAGGGGCTTCAATTTTCTCTTCCAGTTTTACACCTGCCTGATAGGCTTATTGTAAGCATCAAACAATGGCTTTTTTTTTGCAGTGTGCAATGAACTTTTTGTCAATTCAACCCCCCAGTTGTATTCTCAGTTGCTCAAACTAATACAATGTAGCACACCAAAGGCTCTTCTATTCTGTGCAGAAAGATCCCCAAGGGAAACCACAGGGCTCCTCTGCCTGAAGCTGTGGCCCATGTACTCACGTTCAGCGATGGTGAGTGGAGGGTAGGTGAGGTAGAATCCCACCAGCTCAGCTGAGAGCTGGCTAAGGAGGCTGCTGGCCACCGTGCCGTTGAGGAACGAGCTCTGATTGCCCACAGCATACACCAGTGTGACAGCTTGGGAGGCATTGGACGTGCTCACCATCTGAATGACACAGGAGCAAAGGGGAAGGAGACAGGCCAAATAAGGTGAGGGTCTGTGTCATGGAGGCCGAGGAAGGGACGTTTCAACAGAAGTCGTGGGTTTCGATGGAAGGGCAGTGGGGAGACAGCAAGGAGGAAAAAAGAATAGCAAGTCATTGTTTACAGATTGCAGGAGCATGCCGGGCACTGGGCTACGGGCACCTCATCTCCATCTTGATCTAACCCTGGGAGGAGAGTCTATTTTGATTGCCTTTCATGAATGAGGAAAACAGGGCCTAAGGTCATAAAGCTTATCCATAACTAGTGGCTTGAATAGGTTTGGCCCTGTAGACTCATGTTTGAATGCTTGGCCTGTAAGGAGTGGCACTATTAGGAGGTGTGGCCTTGTTGAAGGAGGCGTGTCACTGTGGGGGTGGGTTTGAGGTCTCCTATGCTTAAGCTCCGCCCAGTGTGGAATTACAGTCCCTTTCTGGCTGCCTTTGGACTTGGCTCCTCCAGCACCAAGTCTGACAGCTATGGCCATGCTTCCAGTTATGGTGATAATAGACTGAACCTCTGAAAGTGTAAGATAGCCCCAATTAAATGTTTTCTTTTTTATAAGAGTTGCCTTGGTTACAGTCTCTTCACAGCAATAAAACCCAAACTAAGATAGTAACAGTCAGGATTTGAACCCAAGTAGTCTTGATTTTCAGCTTTTAACTACTCATGTGTCTTTTTTAGGGGCTAAACTGTCTCAAATGGCTTACAATTCTGGAAGTACAAAGTTGAGCATACAGGTATCAATGGAGAGCCCAATTGTCAAATGGTCTGGGAGCTTTCATATCAAAAGGAGTGTGCACCTGGGGTTTTGAGCAGGGTGACTGAATACAGGCATAACAGGAATTCAGAAATACAAAATAAAGCCTTCATAGAGCAGGTGTTTTCTTTTGTGAACCATTAATTGGTGTGGATTATGAGGAGAAATGTTCTGTAAAATAGCATGGGTTTCATCTCATACTCAACTTATTTCATGTTTTTAGTTGCTGGGGGGAATGAGATTTTCTGGGTCAATGTACGGATAAAAATATCTCAAACATTTGAAAAACATGAGCAGGAGAAAATCACTGCTAGGCAGGGAGCCTTTGCTGGGCTGTGTGCAGTGAGTGTCCTTTCTCTCCAGATCTGCTTGCCACTGCCCTGTATGCCACAGAGGGCATCCTGTAAGCTAGCCCTCAAGGGCTACACAATGGTTTCTTTCTCCAGTGGTACTGACTAAAGGAAGCTGAGTGGGCATGGGAGAGAGGAAGGGAGGTCAGAGCATAGATGCCAGGCCACCCTCCCTGTGGGCACCACAGCCCAGGTATAACCTGGGTACTGTACTGCCGCTGCCTGCACATTCAGCTGAGGCATGTTATGGGACTCTCAAGGTCCCTTTGAGTACCTTCTTTCCCACCTGGATTACTGAGACATCATCTCTGAAGCTTTGCTCAGTCCTGGCGTTGGGAAAGCTGCTCAGAGTAGCTTCTCCACTTTGCTGTCTACTGTCCCCACACGAGGCAGTTGTCATTCAATTCTCCTACCAAGATCTACAATTCCTTAAGAACAACCCAGTGAACATTTCTGCTCAGCTCATTTCTCCTCCCAGAAAGTAGTTCTGGAATGTGTTTTGGCCACAGATATTCAGACCTCTGTCTCCAGGTGCTTAGAAGAAGAGCTTTTTCTGACAACTCAAAAGAGTTCACTAGGGACCAGAGAGATGGCTCAGTGATTAAGAGCTAAAGGTGCTTGCTGCTCATTCAGAGTTTGGCTCTCAGCGCCCAGATCAGGTGGCTCACAACCACCTGTAATCCAGCCTCTTCTGACTTCCTAGGGCACCCATATGCACATACACACAAACACATACACACATACATGCACCACACAGATAAATAATAAAAGATTAAATCTTTTAATCTTTATCTCTATTGTGAATATTTTATGAATACTTGTCACCTTTCGATAGCACTAAATCTCCCTAGACTACCAAGGAACCCATAAAGCTGGTAATATATAAATATGTATGTATGCATATATATGCGTATGTGTACATATATAAAATTATCTACATAATACATACAGACATATAGCCTATATTTAATCAGGTAAGTTATGCCTTTTTGTTTTGATATATATATATTTAATATTTTAATCATTTTAAGCACATAGTTCATTGGCATTAAGTAGATTTGCATTTTTTACCAATGATCAGCAACACCCGTCGTCAGAACTTTCTCAGTGCCCCCACCTGTTACCCATTAAACAACCCCCAGCTTCTCCACCCTTTTATTCCTAGGTTGATCTTGTAACTACGATTACTGATTATCCTACAACTCTAGGTATCTGGCAGACAAGAAATATTCTATATTTTTGCTTCTGTGACTGGCTCACTTCACTCAGCACAATGACTTACTTCATTCAATGCCATCCGTGCTGCAGTAGGCACCAAAGTGGCCTTCCCGTTTGAAGGCTTAGCAACACTCTGCAATATGTGTAGACTACATTTGAATTCATGCATTCATTGATAGATATGTGGTTTACTTTTGGCTTTTGGCCATCGTGACCACGGTACAGATACCTAGTGACCATGGTATAGATACCTATTTTAGTTTCTAGTTCCTGTTTTTGATTCATTTTGATATGTAGATGGACATGGAGCTGCTGGGTAACATTGTAACTGCATGTTTAGGTTGCTAAGCAACCATGGTCCTATTTTCTACAGTGGCTATCCATCCCCCATCCCTCTAGTTGTACACAAGGTTCCTATCTTCTCCAGCCCCTCTAAACTCATACTTTTATAGGGTTGTGCTTTGCTTTTGAGAATGATCATCCTAATTCATGTAAAATGGTGTCTCATGATTAAGTGTTGGGTCAAAGCCGTTTTATTGCCCCATCTCTCCTCGTGGTGACATAGTTCAAACCCAGGGCATTATGCACACTAGGCAAGTACAGCACTGATTCCAGGCCTCTGTTTCCATTCACTTTCTTTTACTGGATGCATGGCAGGTGTTCTTTCTGTGTCTTAAGTTCTGGTTCTAGATATTAGTCACTTAGCAGATAGATGATTCACAGTTCTGTGGTATCTCTCATTCTGTTATTAGTACCTTTAGATGGGTGAAGTTCTTGCTTTTGAGGGCATCCAATTTGTTTGTTTCTCTTGGCTCTGTGGTTTTTCTGCTGGTGTTCAACACACACAGGCCTGTGAGCTCTTTCTTTTATGCTCCAATCCCTTTGGCTTTAGTTCTTACATGTATGTCTTTGATTTACTTTGAGAGATTTTAGTCGGTGATGTTAGGTATAGCTTCAACTTCCTTCTTTTGCGGACATCCACTATTAAAAAGAGTATTGTTTTCCTCATTGCCCAGCCTTGGTAAAAATCATTTTACCCTATACAAGTGTTTTGTTTTGTTTCCTGGCCTCTACCTAGACGATTGGTCTCTGTGTTTGTTGTACAGTTGAGAGCACACTGTTTTGGTTATATTAGCTTGTTTAAAATAAACTTTTGAAACTAGGAAGTGTGACACAAAATTCATTCTTTGTCAAGATTGTTTTTGTTGTTCAAGGTCTTTGGGGCTCTATTTGAACTTCAGGATAGAATTCTCAGTTTCTGTCTTTAAAATCATCACTGGGAGTTTTAAAAATCTTTCTTAAAAGGTGTGTGTTTGTGTGTGTGTGCACGCGCATGCATATACCAGTATATACAGGTGCCTAGGAAGGCCAGAACAATGTGTCAGAACCCTTGGAGCTGGAGTTACAGGTGGCTGTGAGCTGCCTGATGTGGGTAGTGGGAACTAAACTTAGGTCCTCTGTAAGAGCAGCAAACATTCTCTCTAGTCCCTGCTCCTCCCTTCTCGGTTTTCTGAGACAGGACTGTGTACCCTTGGCTGGTCTTGAACTTGCTATGCAAGCAACACTGCCCTTGCATCTACTGAGTAATCCTCCTGTCTCTGACTCTAGAATGGGATTTTGGTAGGTATCAGATTCAATCCACAATTCTCATTGGGTAATGTTGAGATCTTTATAGCTTAAGATCATTCAAGCAATGAACACAGCTCTGTTCCCAAACCTTCGTATCTTCTGTAAAAAACTTGATCATGCCTTTTTATGAAACCTCTCACCTCATCTCTTCACTCACTCAGATTGGTTCATTAGCTCATTAGACTGCAGGACACTTCATTGCCATCATCTTTCTCCTTCTATAACAGTAGCACCATGGTCCCTAGGAGGTCAACTCCCTTCTCCACTTTGTCCATGTACTTTGGGTAAAGCTGCCCCCCTTCTCATGTTTCAAGAGTAAGCATCTGTGCCAGACCATGTGGACCAGGATATTTCATCTCCTTGGCCACAGTTACCAATCCAGAAGTGGGCATAGTGGGCCAATGAGAGCCAGTCCCAGGGTCTGGACTGCAATGACACCAACAAACAAATAAACAAGAAAAAATTAAAAATGTTAAAGGCTCTTTGGTTTTATAAGACCAAAACAATAAGAATAAGATAAATTTGGAAGCACCAAAGATCACTCAGCACAGGTAAGAAGTGTGCAGGGGTTGAAGAGACAGCTCGGCAGTGAAGAGCACTTGCTGTTTTTCCAAACAAACCTGGGCTTGTTTCCCAAGCAACCACATGGCATCTTATAGCCATCTGTAACCCAAGTCCTAGAAGATCAAAGACCATTGTCTGCTATCCATGGGCACTATATGCATGTGATACACAGACATATATACAGTAAATTAAAAAGAAATAAATCTTAAAAAAAGAAGGAAGAGGAGGAGGAGGGATCTGGAAGAAGTCATCAGAGAACTTCCTGAAGACAATGTTGATCCAGCTAGATCCAGCTGTGCCTCTAGTCAATAAGCTGTGACCTTCTCAGTGGAGGGAGGGCAGTATAGCCTCTTTCTGCTTATGTCTCAGAGTCAGGGATTCTGTTACAACTCTCATGGAGTCAACTGTAATCTAGCTCCTAATGCTACATGCTTTTTTAAAAGTCACTTTTCTAATGACTCTGATATTTACATCTCTTTATTCCACAAAGCATTCAAAGTACCACACAAATTATATTTAATATAATGAAATTTAAAAGTGTTACAAAAACATCAATTTGAAAGTCATAGTATCATGATCCCAGGAAGACAGTGAATGTGAAGTTATCTATGATGATATAAGGACCAAGAGAGGAGTGTTAAATGCATTGACAAATCTAGTTCTGATAATTCATAATGGCCAAAGCCATTCATGAAATGGGATTGATAAAATAATTCGTTTAATTAATTTTGAAGGCTTTCAACATGTTGGAGAACATCTCAAATCTAGTTCGATGCAATGGTCAAATTACCTGTTCTAATCTTTTCTAAGGAAGCTTTGTTCCTTACATTTCATCTGATGACCCATAACCAACTCAAAACAGGCTGAAGGCCAAGAGCAAGTTATTTATCATGATGTCTGATCTCCCAGCATCTAATAAACAGCAGGCACTCAAGAAATCTCTTAAAGTGTATTCTGCACCAAGAACCACCTAGGTTCACATACCTGCTAAGACCACAGATCTAACCCTGAAGAAAAAGATTTCTCACAAGAGCTGAGTCACACTGCTTACATAAATCTTAAATCTGTGACACTTTGTTAGATCTTAGACTAATACGAGCTGAGTCATAATGAGATCCTCCCCGATCTACTTTGTGTGAGTCTAGAAAGGGAAAGCTGCTCCAGCAAATTAGATTGTGTGCTCTCTATATCGTATTGGCCTTGCTGATAATTCATTTATGCTAAATGTCAAATTCAAAAGCCTGCGGTCTAATTGCAAAGACTTTAGTGCAGTAGTCAAAGCAGACACAGAATAGTAGCATTGATTAGAGAATTTGGGGGCTGGATGAATATTAAGAAGTGTCTGTCCTTACTGAGATCTTAGGTACACACACACACACACACACACTCACTCACACATGTCTGAGGAAGGCTTTTGGTGGTGGTCACACTGTTAGCCAGTAGTTGGATTTCCCTGGGAAAGTTTTGTGCACTTGCCAAGGGCGCAGGGACACCCTTTCTACACTGGGTCAGTGCTGGTACAGCATGGTGGACGAGAACACAGAGTTTGTGCTCACATCTTTGCGTCATTTTTCCCAACCCTGTGACCCGGGAGTGTCATAATCCTTCTCTCTGTTCTCACTTGAACAAAATGGAGATGGCATCTCAGAGGATGTCTAATCATTACACAGAAAAATATTTGTAAAATACTGAGCTGAGAGTAAGCCCACACTGTAAAAATGTGGGTGTCTTTCATGGGTGTTGTTTGCATGTGATGGTCCTTTTTTTTTGTCCTGAAATTTGGAACTAACCCAATGAAAATCACACAACAGCTAATCACAGAAAATCACAACGGAGTTGGTGATTAAAAATCAATTCACAGGCCCCAAGATGACTCAGGAAATGAAGGTGCCTGCCTCTAAGCATGGCAACTGAGCTTGATCGCTGGAACCCACATGTTGGAAGGAGAGAACTCATTCTCTGTCCTCTGAACTCTACATTTGCACCATAGCATGTGCTCCCCCAAACACACACACACACACACACACACACACACACACACACACACACTGATCCATCTTATAAGGTATACTCAGGTTTAACTCTTTAATAACAAATAACTCATTAGAAAAACTGGATGAAGCATTACATATAAAAAAATAAATATTCATCCCTGAATCATGGTAGGTTCATAGTGACATGGAATCCTACCTGCCATAGCCAGATCTCAGCCACCCTCGCCAATGTCACGACTATGTATATCACCTGCCCAAAGTACAAACTTACATATGCATATGACACTTTAGATGGGGGGGGGATATCACTTCTGGTCAACATATGCACTATGTCTGTCTGTCTTTGCAGCCTGATGTCTCTGCTTCTTACCTGAACTGTCAGGTTGCTCCTGGTGTTGAGGACCTTCCTCTCTGCATCCTGGAATGCCTTCTGCAGCCTCTGCTCCATTGTCTGGGCAAACCTGCAGGACTGGATGTGATCTGACTGGCTTACAAACTGCAGCACTGAAGAAGAACCATGGATCAGCACTTGGCAATGTTCTGTCTTAGTTCCTCAAATTTAATAGCAGCCAATATACAAACGACATGATTTTTAGGTTACAGAAATTAGGCAAACAAACAGAAAGACCAGACAAGCTTTAATCATGCTTTGAAAGAGTGCCTCTTAAAATGATTTATAGCAGAGAACAATTAAAAGCATGATTGAACCCAAGGTTTTCTCCAACACAAAGGATATCATGACTTTATCTCATGAGACTATGCAGACATCTGCTCAAAGATGACAAACAGTGTCATCTATTTCTGTGGATAGTGACCGTCAATTGTCCTCTGTCACTAAGCTGACAGTTCCCACTGCAGTGGCTTCTCCACTCTTGTGATTTACAAACTTTGCAAATCAGAAATAACAAGGGGAATCGAGAGAAAGATGTCAAAGCTTTTGTTGGGAGACACCTTCAATAATAACCAAAACCTGATAGCTCTAGTCTATAGGTTTTACAGGCACTCAACTCTTAGTAGTAGTCACTGATAAGGAAATGGGGAAATATGATGCTCCGTGCTGTGATGCATTAAGCATATGGATTGGGAAGAAAAGCCTCTATGGGGGAATGAATCTAAGAAAGTCAGGATTACAGCCATTAGTCAGGAGACATAGACCTCTGACGGGCAGGGAAATTTGAAGGTATAAGGACTACAGAAGTGGAGAAGCCGCCAGCAGTGGGGCTTTTAAACAGAGATCTGCTTGTCTGGTCCTGGAATGATGGAACCTTTTCCTTTTGGTGACTTGCCTGTCTTCAGCTGGAAGGCACCTGCAGGCTGGGGCTTCCATGGGGAGGCAAGCACCACCACAGACTGTAAGTTGGGGGTGTGCTGCTTCAGATCGGCAGTAACATTGCTGACTCCATACACACCCAGCACGTCCATTACCACAGCCGGCAAATACACCAGCCTCCCTTTGGTAGCATAATAGCCAACTGTGACATTGTGAGAATATTCCAGAATGTCCACCTACAAAACAAATGGACCCCCAGAACTTGTTTATTTCTACAGTGTTTTAGGTTCTTCTCTCTGTTCCCAGAGCCACAGCTGTTACTTAGGAAGACTAGATGTTCCCATTGAGCAAATATCCTAAGGACCCCATAAGGTGCACACGTGAGTTCCAAAGTATCACAGCACAAGAAAATAAAACTCATGTTGGGGGACAGTTTTATGTACTGTGCATTCAGATGCCGATTTATATGTAAAGATTGTTTTCCATCACCTCTGATTGGTCAGCAAATAGCTGGGCAGGAGAATAAATTAGGACAGGACTTCCGATCCCAGTGTGTGTGTATGTGTGTGTGTGTGTGTGTGTGTGTGTGTGTAGGGAGGGGGGGAGGGAGGAAGAGGGGAGGGGAAGGGAGGGGAGGGGAGGAAAGGATGGAGAGGAGAGGAGAGGAGAAGGTGTGGAGACCGTGTGGATGGAACAGGAGGATTTTCCATGAGAACACATGGACCAGAGCAAGCCAGGGCAAGACTCAGATGCAGGTAAAGGACCACATGGCCAGGAAGTAGGCAATACTGATGCTTACAATAGCTCAGAACCTGCCTAGCATAGTGCCAGGAGCTTGTTGATAAAAAAAAAAATACCAGGTTTCTGCATCATTTATTTGAGAGCTAAAATGGCCTAGAGTAGGCATAGAAATGCTGTGCAGTTATGTGGGATCAAAGAGGGTGGGGAACCCCCCAACTCCAAGAATTACATTTACAAACTCACATCAGCCCCAGATGAGATAAAACTGAACCTAGGTTTTGGATTCCTTAAGTGTCTTGAATATGACCCAATGAGCACTATCATCAAAAAGCCAGAGTGGGGAGAGCGGGCAGAAGGGATGACTAAGGAACAGAATGCTGGTTAGGAAAAAGTCACATCTCCCACTCCTGGGAGGCAGAGACAGAGATGAAATGAGGTAGGGCACCTCCTGTGGAAGGGACACAAAGTAACTAAAGTGGAGTCTTCCCCTTGAAGCAGAGAGAAGGCCTTCAGATTTGCCTCCATCCCTTGCTTAGCTACTGGTTCAAGGCCTAGGGGGGGATGAATCAGAGGGTTTCTCTCCCATGTGAGTCTTAAGGGACATTGATGGTCTGAGCCTCTCTTTCCCAGTGGATAGATTTTGAAGGTTTAGAACTTATTCTTAGTGCATTTTGCTTTGTTGATGTTGTATGTTCATAGTTTTAAATGTGGGTTTTGGTTTTTTTTAATATATTAAATGTGATGTTTGTCATAAAATTAGAGTTTTGAAAAAAGAATGATGGTTGCCTCAGGTTTAACTATCACCACCTGCAAGGTGCATCTTCTTTCAGTCATTTTTACCCAGGAACACATATTTTGTGTATATATATATTTATATACATGTAAAGAAATATACATGTGTATTCATACAAATGTATGTATGCAGAGTAGATGCTGCTTTGTAATCTCTTCATTTCTCTCTATACATGAATGGGTTGTGTTTATGTCTGTACATAGTGTGGGGGTGTGTGTGTCCACGCATGTGGGTGCATGTGTGTGTGTGTTCATGGCTGGAGGTGGAATCTGGGGCTCTGTGCACTGTAGACGGAAGCTCTACTCCACGTGGATCCCTAGCCTCCTCTCTGTTGTTCATTGTTATAAAACACAGGTCACATTCAATCTACCATCTAAACCATGCTTTACACTGATACTTTAAATACACAGGTAATGGATATGACCAGCACCACCTCCATCTTCCATGGACTTCATGCTGTGAAACCGGATTGCTATGTGAAGCTATTTTAACCTTTGCATGCTTTCCTGATCCTGCAGCTACATCAGTGTCATCTAGGACTGGGAAGACAGGCTAGGGGAAAACCATTTCCCTAACATGCACAAGGCCCCAGGTCACAAATATTTTTCAAAGAAGCCAAGAAAACTGATTTTGCTACATGACAGGTGCAATTTGGTCCTTCCAACGTATGTTCTTCATCGGTTCTTCTAAAAATGACTGACTAGGGAGCTTCGAGATGGAACATGAACATGGCCCCAAAGAACAACAACCCACCCAGTGAGCAAGCTGAGAACTTTCCAGCCCTTCTGATTACTTCAAAGCACAAGCCTTGGTCCAGGAACTATTTGCTTTTAATACATTTCTAACCCTTGCATGTCTTTAAAAACAAACAAACAAAAAAATCAACCAGTAACTGAATAGGGGATACCAAGCTCTACCTCCTAGCCTTGTGCAGGCAGCAGCAGCTCAAGGGAGCTTAGCAGGCTGCTTGTGCTCACTCTTCTTATTTTTGCCATTACTATTTACTCATGGCAAATGATCTTGATTTACTAATTAACTGTATTGTATTAATTGCATTGTGCTACTACAAAAGTCTCAAAAAATGAACTAAGTTTACAAAATGCACCAAGTATTTTTACGGACTAGTGGCTGTTGCAGTGGTCTGTGACCATGTACACAAAAGGTCAAAGCTACAGAGGTCATTGGAAAGTGACTACAGTTCAGTGGAAACCATACCAGGCAGACGAAAGGGAGCAGTTACATGTTCAGCTTTTGAATTAAAAATGTTGATGTCTCCAGTGGAGGAATCTCCCAGTGAAGAGTGCTTTTCCCTTCTTCTCTCCCTTCCTTCTTCCGTTCAATTTCTTTTTTTAGAATCGTAAAAGAGAGACTAACAATGACCAGCAGAGGATGTGCCAAAACCTCATCCCTGGTCCTCTGTGATGGGTGGGGTGGGACCCCTATCCTGAATGCAGCTGTCACCCAGACCATCAAAAGAGGAAGCCAGATGATATGTTTAAGTGATACAAAAGGGAGTGCACTGACTGCCAGTTGCATTTACTTGGGATGAACCCAAAAGACTGAATGACAATGCCTCCATTACTTGGCTGTGCGATTGAAACCAGCCAGCAGTTATTAGGCAGTAGTTGGCACGGAAGTGTTTGGAGGGGAAAGTGTTTACTTCCCTGTCTGCTGCTGGCACACCAAACAAAGTGGAACTTTTCTTACAGATCTGCATCACTTGGGGTTTTGTTGTTGTTGTTACTAGCAGTAATGGTTTTGGGGTTGGGTTCCTGAGACAGTCTTAGTCTGTAGACTAAGGCACTCAGGTCAATCCCTCTGTTGAAGTCTCTCATGTTCTAGGATTATAAGTACGCACTGTCAGCCAGGCTTTATTACACCTGTTATGTGTCCAGAAATAAACACTATTCATAATTGTGCAGATGATAAAGAGATAACAAAAGCAAAACACCTTCTAGAGGATACTAAATATTCCTCAAACAATGTAACGATGGGACACTGTCTTAAAGTATAAAAGTAATATAAGGTAATTAGTCTCAGGTTTTCATCTTGAAATGACCTTTCCCTCCAGCCACAAGATGTTAGTTACCAGTCAAAATGACCAAAGATTTCACTGTTGCCAAGTGTGGGTGTGGCATCTACAAAGGAGGAAAATATCTACCCCCTACTCTGGACCCAAGAGTTGAAAGCAAGGAGCTTACGTGAGCGGAGACATCATTCTGGTGGAAAGCCTTCCTCAATGCCTGCGTGAGCCCTTTGGTTACACCAAGCTTCAAGGACTCACTGCTCTGTATTCTTCTCTGTGTTAGGAAGAAAACTGTGGGGTGAAACAGAAGCAAGAATGAACCGCATAATAAACAAGCAGCCCCCACACCCCCAGCCTCTGTGTCCATCAAATCCAGAGCATAGCTGGATAAGCAAAGGTCCACCAATCAGGTGACAGACTAGGAGAAGTGACCATCGATCCTAATTAAAGCCCAAGCCATTTACGGGGTTCTAATACAAAGAGCTGGTACTCTGATGGCAGTTCATTTCTAACCCATGCTGCCTCTGACCTTGAGGACAGCCTCTGTATGCCTGGTCCCCAGTGAGCCAGCATGCAACCACATTTCTGTAACAGCATCCGTTGACAATGTACTTAGAGACGGTCCCTGAGCTGGATTCTACAGCTCTAATCAACCCTGAATCCAGAAGGGACAGGCCTACCTCACAGGTGGGGACTCGAATGGTATCAGTGACAGAATTTAATAGTCACTATTAGAAGGACATCCAAGTTCTGCCAGGACTTTTGGAAAAGGCTAGGATACGGGAAGGTTTCCATGGGAATTGATATTTCCAGTGAGTACTCAAGAGCAACAGCAGTCAGCTAGGCAAGAGTTGGGGGGAGACTGTAACCCCTCCCCCACTCCCAGATCCAGGAGTGCCAAGTGGAAAGGCATGGGGGGAAGGAGGTGAATCTTGTCAGTGTACACGTTTAGTTTGGGTCTAAAGGAGATGGAAAATAAAGGATTTAAAACAAAGTAATTCATTCTTTTGACTACAGGCTGGCAAATAGATTGCAGAAGACAGGTATGAAGACAGATGTGTGTAGGGTTGCAGAAATTTAAGTAAATGGTGGTGACAGCAGGCACGAGGCGAGTGGTACCGAGGGGATGGGTGGAGAGAGGGGATATTCAGGAGTGAGAGTGGAAAGAACTGGTGTTTGGTCACCATGGTCAGCTGAGGCTAGTGCCAGGGCAGGGAAGAGGAGCCAAGAGGGTGTTTCTGAATGGAGCGGGACTGGGAGAAGGTAAGGATCTGGAAAGGAGAGTGGGGATAAAAACCCACATGGCATCATTTCGGGAAACAGAAAGAGATACTGTATTTTCTACTGTGCCTAGTTTCACAGTTTCCCATTTTAGAATAAGATATGTCTCGAGATATAATTTCCTTCCTTTCTTTGTGGGGCGAGGAGGAAGGCGGGGCGTGAGCACTCAACACTGGCGTGCTCTTTCAAATAACTTGTCTAATGCTTTTTATAGAAAGCACTGCTATACTATTGGAAGCACACCCTGCATGCTAGACTCTCTGCAACCAGGGAGGGGGCAAAGGAGAGAGCAACCCCACTTTGCTGACAGCTCCAGTATCACCTGCCCCAAAGAAATCACCGGACATCAAAAGAAATCCTAGCTCCCTCCTGCATGACTTAACTGTCCCTTTAGCTTCTGCTGATTAGGAGAACCTCTCTGAATGGTGCAGCACTTCCCAAGATTTGTGTTAAATAAATCACATTGTTTATTTATGGGAGACATCCCTGGTGTACTTCACAGACAATACACACTGTGCTCTGGCATTCTCTGACCACTGGAGTACATTCAGTTTTCCTGGGCACTTCTGATGTCAGAACCAATCCTGGAACTAGCATCCATATCCTCCAATGTCCCCCTTCTCTGAAACTTCCTGAGAGTCGAGGTTTTTCAACCTTGACTTATGGATTAGTCTGTTTCTGTCTTCCCACCTCGTGTGTGTGTGTGTGTGTGTGTGTGTGTGTGTGTTTGTGTGTGCATGCAACATGTGCATGTGCACATGAGTGAGCATGCAAATACACACACTCAACTGAATGCAGGGCATGTATGTATTTAATGTGTATCTATGTATGTCCTAGTATGTGGAGACCTTAGGACAACTCCAGGTTATTCCTCAGGTACTACCTACCTTGTTTTTTTGCGAGAAGCTCACTCACTGCAGTTCATCAAGTAGGTTAGATTGACTGGACAGTGAGCCCCAGGGATCTGCCTGCTTCTCCTCCCCCCCCCCCCAACTCTGTTTTTGTTGTTGTTGTTGTTTCGAGACAGGGTTTCTCTGTGTAGCCCTGGCTGTCCTGGAACTTACTCTGTAGACCAGGCTGGCCTCGAACTCAGAAATCCGCCTGCCTCTGCCTCCCAAGTGCTGGGATTAAAGGCATGCACCAC
This sequence comes from Rhynchomys soricoides, assembly GCA_019843965.1. Classification (NCBI taxonomy): domain Eukaryota; kingdom Metazoa; phylum Chordata; class Mammalia; order Rodentia; family Muridae; genus Rhynchomys; species Rhynchomys soricoides. The sequence goes on from JADRCH010000075.1 coordinate 4,036,941, forward strand.
CATTGCCCAGCTGCTCTGGGGTTATAAACTATCATACCCAGCTTTTTAAAAACAGATTCAAAGAGATTCAAACAGATTCTCGAGTCCTCGTGCTAAGCACTTTAGCAACTGAGTGTTGTCTCCAGCTGCAGACAGTCATTACTGTGCAGACTGAGCACTGGGGAATCTTAAACACAATTCTAGGTGCCTGCCTACAAGCTCCAAGTAATACTCCCCTCTCCAAGTGTGACAACTCTGATGTCTCCAGACAAGGCCAAATGCCTCTTGGAAAGGGAGGGCGAGAGCTCTCTTGATTGACAAGCACTGATCTAAGAGAACTCTTTCTATCACATCTCTGAAGTCAAGACTACTCCTTCATCCTCAAAACAATAAGACAGTGACCTCTCACCTGTCTTCACTAGGAACTTGTGAGACATCTGACAGTCCAAGTTGGATGCCATTCTGCCAGTTGTGACCATTGCAGTAGACACAGCCGGGAAAGCAGCATCTGTGTTTCCTGTCTGCAAAGATGGCAGTCTCGTGGCCTTTACTGATGCTGTAACGGATGTCAGTGCAGCTGTGATTGTCTGTGGGCGTGGCGTGGATGCTCTGGGTGTGTCTGGCCTGGTAGGATTAGGGAGGCCAGTGTGCATGGCTTGTGGCTTCTTGGGGAGGTGTGTTGTGGACAACAGGCCTGACACAGAGCCTGTGGCCCCTTGCATGGCTGTATGTGTGCTCATGCTGTGTGCTGTCCGGGAAAGCATGTAGGTTGGTGTGAATGGGAAGGCTGTGTGAACTGTCCCTGCTGTCACCTTTGGGCCTGATGCTGCCTTGTTGGTGACATTTTTAGCTAGAGCAGTGGTCATACTGCTCTTGGCTAAGCTGCTGCTGCCAGTGCCCTTAGCAGTAAGGGCTGCAGACAATGGCGCTGGACTTGATTTCCTCAGAAACAATGTGGTGGCGGCGGCGGCGGCTGCTGCTGTTGCTGACAGTTCTCCCTTGGAGGACATTGAGGTTTCCACTGCAAAGAGAGAAAAGGAAAAGTTTGTCATTGGACCGTGATGCACACACCACTGTCTTAATGATGAAGAAATGTCACTTATGAGCTTGCTAATGGAAGAAGTCTCTGTACTCCAGGCTTGCAATGGGGAGAACTCAGGGAAACAGCTTTAGGTTCATTAAGTCAGTTAGCCGTAATGAGAATGCTGCTTCCAGTAAAGCCATGGTTGTTGTAACAGGGACATACATTTTGAACACTTTCAAAAAAAAATCAGGTAGGCAGGGTGAATCGGCGGCAGCATGCCTGTCTGGAGCTGTACCTCACTACTGAACGAGGGGAGGCAGGCTGCTTCAAAGCAAAGCTGGGCATCTGTGTGGAGCTTGAAGATGCTCTGGCTGAAAAAGCAGTCATACCTGTTTTCTGGGTACCAGGAAACAAACTACCTGTGTTAGTGGCTGCACCTGTCCATTTCTTGGGGCGCCGAGAGGTTCGCAGCACTTTGGAAGGGGTCCTGGAAAAGGCACTGGTTGATACAGAAGGTGAGGCTGTAGATGAGTGATTTCCAAGGGCACTCTGGAATTGTGGGGAGCCACTTTTCCCTGGTGATAGATAGATGTCACTGGAAATGTGTGAGCCTGTGTCTGTTCCGTCTGAAAGCATTTGGTGCAAGCTAGCTGCAGAAGCTAAATTTGGCCAGGTTGGCCAAAAAGGATGGGCCGGCCGGATGGGCAGCTGTGACATAGGATGTTGACTTGTGGATGAGTAGTAATGAACCATTTCTGTGTCAACGTCTCCAGCATGCTTGCCTGTGAGCAGGAGGTCTGTGTGGCTTTCGACTACAGCCTCTTCTGAGGGTTGGAGAGGCTGACTGGTACCAGGACTGAGGACTAGATCCTGGAGGTTAAAGCTGTCTGCAGCCACCAACTGCCCAGCAATCTCTTTGAAATTCTGAGATTGTAATGCATTGGCAGCTGAAGTTGTACCACTGGGAAGAACTGCCGAAGCTGGATGAGGTTCCCAATGTGTGGAGTTAATTGTATGAGTGTTTACATCGTGATTTGTTTGCGGCTGCAAGCCAGCTACTGCCGATTGTGTGTCGAGGGATGCAGTTCCTGCTGAAAGAAAGCTCCAGAAAACATCTGTGGCTGCTGGCTTTCTCATGCCTCCCATTGTTGGGAGATCATGGACATCGATGGAGGAGGGAAGTGCTGTCACCTGTTTGGAAGCTGAAGCTGGCAACTCTGACTGGCTTGTGACAGCTGTGAGAGTCTCCAGTTTGATGCTGGAAGAGCCAGGAGAAGGGGCTTGTGTGGTGAGCGTGGATGATGGAGAAGACCCTGGAGAAGAGAGGTCTGTTCTTAGTGCCATCATGATGAGAGGTGAGTTACGACCTGTGTTAAAATCGGAGGTGGATCCATTCACTGCATGACGACCGGGGGCCTCGTTAGTTGGAAGAGCCAACAGAGAAACTGTCCTATTTGCAGTTTCATTTGTCTGGAAAATGGCTGCTGCCATGTCCTCCTTTTGCTGAGGAAATGTCCAAATTGTAGGAGGAAGATTAGGAAGTTTGCTTGAGAGGTGTGTGGCTGCATCAGGAAGGTACTCGTCACGGTCATCTTCCTGGAATGTGGGCACCTCTGGCGTAGGGGCTGGAGAGGCATGATCTTTATTGGGCTGGAGGACAGTAAGAAGGGAGAGAGGGGCACCTGTACCCTTCAGTGGTGATCCAGGAGCTGCCTTGGAATGGATCATTTTCCCTTGGCTGAGTATAGTGAGAGGCTGAGGAAGAGGCACCAAAGAGGAAGGTTTGTTTTCTGGGGAGAGGGTGGGCTTTCTGGAATTCTCTGGCACTTCTGACAAATGTGGCCAGTTAGCAAAACTATTTGTAGGAGGAGCAGGGGCTATCTCTCTACTGGTTATCACTGACTCTGCAGTCTGGAAATGTGGGGCCCAGGCCTCATAGCTCGCTGCCACTGTGCCCAGATAAATCGGCAATGATTCCGCACTGCTCCCTCTGACAGGCTCCGCTGTGTGGACTGGCTGGGTGGATACAGGACTCGAAGCCTCTTCCAACATGGACCACGAGGAGGTTCCACCTGGAAGGCCTCCAAGGGCTAGGGAAGGGAGAGATAGGTGGTCCAGTTCTGCCTTGGAGCTCAAAACCCCAGGAGTGGGGGAAGCTGCTGAGTGGAGACTCTCTGATGGGGACAGCTCAGAGTACTGCTTTGTTGAGGATGTAGAAAAGTCTAGACGAGGGGTACTTATGAAAGTCTGGGCATTTCTGGATGGAAAGAGGTTTGTTTTATGGAAAAAAAGGTTTAGGACGTTAACTGGGCTCTGACCTGAAGAGGAGTCAGCTGGTGTCATTTGGGGAAACAAAGGCACTTTGGTGGGGTGCTCTACTGGCTTAGGAGGGGTGATGGAATGCGGTGAATCAGGGGCCAATGAGGATGATGATGGTGGAGGGAGAAGAAGAAAGCTGTCTGACCTTAACGGATGCTTTGAAAGGGAAGGCATCCCTACCAGGGGCTGTGATGGGGAGTTAGCACTCGAGGTGGCTGATGGGGCTGTAGGTAACGGGGGAAGCATGCTGGTGCGAGGCAAACCTGACATGTCCGCTGCTTCTCTTCCCCCTTCAGGCCTTGTTTGGACCAGAGTCTCAGTGGGGTCCTTGGCAAGATCCAGGGAGGCGCTATGTCCACTTCCTTGGTAAAGGGATGAAGAGAAGTCCACATGAGCCCTGGTCCTACGGTGTGCCTTGGGCAGAGGTGTCCGGGATAGCTGAAGCAAGGTTGTGTTGTCAGGAGGCTGTCCCAGCACATTCTTGATTCGGTCTGCTGCTGAGGAAGACTTGACTTCCGAGAAAGGCCATGTTGGTGAAACTGGTAACAATTTCCCAAGGGGAAAAGACTCTGAGGTCGGAGTGACATGTATCTGTAGATTGTCTGTCCCTGTGAAAGAAAGCATCCACATGAGACATGGGACCAGGATGCGGCTGCAATGGGCAGCTGGAGACAAGGAGCGGGCAAGACAGGCCTTGCCTAGCCCCAGTCCTTCCACTGATCACAGAACCTTCATGAAACAATTCAGACAAGGAACAAAGTAAGTACAGTGTGTTGCAGGAAACCCACAGGGCAGTGCTATAAAAATTAGTCTTTGATGAAGGAATTTTTTGAGACAGGGTCTCACTATGTAATTCACAGATATTCACCTACTTCTCCCTCCCACAGCTGGGAGTAATGCATGGTCTACTGTGCCTGGCTGATGAAGGGATTTTTGAACAACATTATGGGAGACACTCGTGTATTTAAATTGTTTTCTATTACTTACTAGGCTTAAAGCATACAAAAATCAGAAAGATGTGGCTGTCTGCAGCTAGCAAATAATACCAAAATAGACATGACCCAAGAACCCATGATAGTACTGAAGAATGACTGTTCTCCATGAATGTGAAAAATATATTCAAGGAAATATCTCAAGGATAAATGGCTCCAATAAAATGTATTTCTCTTGGATTTAAAAGGATTCCTGGTTCTTTGTTCATGCTGTGTCAAGAAGCAGAAGGGATTTCTTTCACATTAGGTTATTTCAAAAAGAAAAATTATGCATATTCCACCTAGGACAGGAGACACCTCTCAAAAGGCCTGGTGTCACTAGAAGCACCTGCGGAGACCAGAACTGTCAGCACAATGTGTGATGCCCAGATTGACAGGTAGGAGTGATTGACACACAGCAAGAGAGGAGGGCATGGAAGATGGAAGTCTGGGATGGCACCATGTCCTACTCTAAGAAGGTCGCTTCCTGGCTCCTCTGGGTTGATGGTACAAAATGTAGCTAAATGTTCTTAGCTAATATTTCTCTTCTTACTACCCATCCCCCCCGTGTGTGTGTGTGTGTGTGTGTGTGTGTGTGTAAGAGTATCCATGCATGTGGGCGTGTAAGGGTACTCATGCATGTGGAGGCCAGACACCACCCTTGGGTGCCATTTGTTTCTCAAGAGCCATCCACAGTTCTTTGAGACAAGATCTCTCACTGGGACCTAGAACTTGCCAAGTAAGCTGGGCTAACTAGCTAGAGAGCCCCAGAGATCAATCCTCCTGTCTCCACATCCCCCATGCTGGAATTACAAGCATGCACCAGTTCGCTTAGCTTGTTAGTGGCCTCTGGAGATCAAACTCAATTAGTTCCTCTTGTTTCAGGGGCAAGGACTTTACCAAATGAGTGGTCTCCTCAGACTCTAGTGCTTTAAGAGTTTTAAATGAAAGGAATAATAGTTGAATAGATTTCTACACTCTTTGTGGAAACATTAGAGCCATTTGATAGAAACCATTTATTAGGAATTCAGAAGGTCTGGTTGCTATATATCTTCAGCCACGCACAGTTGGGCATGTGTCTTTGGCCTCTCTTGCATATATAAGGACAACGGACACAGTCAAACTACTCCACCCAGCCACTGTGGGGAGAGCAAATAAACTCATAGGGGTGGAGGGACCGGCTGTCTGTGCAGAAAATCGAGAAACAAGCAAGCTCTGATTACAGCCTGGGCTTCCTTGTTTAACGTAAGAGCAGTGGACCACAGAGGGGACGCCCTCTGCTGGAAAAGTACAAAAGCAGGCTGGTATAAGGGGTCCTCCCTCCCAGGGCTAGGCTGCATCTCCAGCTGCTCTTCTCAGGGACTGTATTCTGCCAACCAGAAAAAAAGGTAACAACTGGAGACAGTCTTACAGTAGGAAAGCTTTGTGAATACACAACAGCCTCTTCATGACAAAAGCTGAGCTGTAATTGTCTTCTGAAATGATTTTTCCAGTTTCCTCTTGTGCAGCATGGAAAAGAAAGGCTAGATGGTGTGTCTTTCACCCTAAATAAGAGTACGTGAACAGCTTTTCTTTTGATTCTCTGTGCTCTTGAGATTTTTTCTTTTCTTAATACAAATTTTAAATTATTTTATTTTTATTTTATATGTATGGGTATTTTGCTTGTATGTATCTGTGCATACCACATGCCTATCTGTGCCCATAGAAGAAGGTGTCAGATTCTCTGGAACTCGAGTTACAGATGGTTCTTAGCCACCATGTGGGTGCTGGGAATTGAACACTGGTCCTTGGAAGAGCAACAAATGCTCTTAATCTCTGAGCTATCTCTCTGGCCCTGCATTCTTGTTTTTATTTTTTCCCATAGTTGGGATTCAGATATAAGAAACTGGCCTCAAGTCTTTTTAAGTCTTGTCAAGTATAAACCCACATTCCCAGCATCCTCCTTACATTATGTAAGGAGACCAATGTCTTCTGGGGAAGCCATCCTCAAAGGCCTGACTGGCTCCTTATAGCCACATCAGAACTCTCAGGCCTCTAGCTGCAGGACCCCACACTTCCTATGGATTCAGCTAGGCAAAGCCACCTTCAACAGACAGCAGGAGGCATATGGCTCCAGGACACTTATGTCTACATAGCACTGTACTGAGGACCATAGCTGTTCTTGGGACCTGCTTTATGGTTTACAGTGGAAATTGTGCTTCAGTGTTACCACATGTGACTTCTTGAAGGCAGCTGAGTTTCACACAGAAGGCACATAGCATGGCTTTCATCCTCCCCACTCCCCATCCATCTCCCACACAGCCTGTGGAGTGCTTGCATCTAACCATGTTGTGATGCACGTGATTGAACAGAACATCTATCTAAGATAGTTTTCTGGTTTGTTATTTTACAGTTATGTCTTAGAATCTTTCTTAATGATTTGGATGTCAGGTGATAGGATCCCTGTGTGCTTTTATGAAAACACATTCAGCCATTGGCTGGATTCCAGAGTCAAAACAAACTCTTACTGTTTCAAAGACATAGCCTGGTGATGCAGAGGGATACTTAGGTCAGGCAGCTTTTGATTTCAGCAAGATGTTCTCTCACAGACATGCTGCAAACAGGGAGGAATGGCTGCTAGGAGGAAACATGGGGTTCACTGACCACAACCGGAGGAGGCTGATGAAAAACCCCAAGCAAAAGTGAAGAAGGACAGCCTCAAGTGGATTTGTTTCTTCTGACTAGAATCCAGGGTTTCCCAGGGGAGCCTACTCTACCACACAATTCCCAATGGTGAAGGAAGTAAACTGTGAATGGTTTTAAAAAGTGCCATCTGCTGTGTGACACACATTAATACTATCTCTACCTTCTGAGCACATGAAATCATGAAGCCTCATGAATGAACTTAAAATACCACGATGATTGGCTGGGCACCATGTGACGAGCTCCCAGGAATGAGTTATAAACAAAAACAAGTGTGGCTTCTGGCTGAGACATTTAATATTGAAGGAAGACACTCTAGAGATCACTCTCTGGGCTAGTGACATGTCTCAGCAGGTGAAGGCATGTGACACCAAGCCTGACAACTTGAATCAGCAATGTGTATGTGCAGGCACATAGAGGTCAAAAAATAACTTTTGGGCATTGTTTCTGTCCTACTATGTGGGTCCTGAGAATTGAACTTGAGCCATCTGGTTTGGTGGCAATCTCTTTTTATGCCATCTTGCTGTCTCGAAACGTTGAATATTTCAACTGACTTTTCAGTATCCAACCCTTGGAATATGTGTTGGATATTTCTCAAGTACTGCTGACTTCAGAATGTAGTAACTTAAAAAAGAAACTATCAATGACATACATAAAGCTGAGGGAGAAGCCATATTCACCAATTAGCAAGTGATACCCAGTTAAAAGATGATTGGGGTGAAGAACTGCAGCGAACAGTGAGTCAGAGACATGTCAACTAACTGAAATTACTGGCAAACGAAGACAGAGTAGGAGTAAACATATAGGTTTATCTGTGTTCAGAACTTACTTATGCAGAGGTGATCATGAGGGAACTCCCTTTAAAAATAATTTACTTTCTGTGGTGGAGGAGTTGACTGAAGTTTACCATGAGCTTGAAGAAATTCAAGATAGCAAGACAAAATCTCAGTCTGCAGTAAAAATTCTGCCATTCTTAAACCAAAAGGTATTTCACACATTCAGATTCACATCTGTATGCAAGTTATAGACCATAATAATGAAGTATTAGTAATGAAACAAGCGTTCAGTTGCCTATTACACAGAGCCCATAGTTCCGAGCCTTCTAACCATCCTCTCTCCATTACCCATTTCCTCCTCCTCAGTGGTAACCAGCACCATAGGCTGCATCTTAAGAAATGGGTGAGGAGGCTGGAGCGATGGCTTCTTAATTAAGAGCACATGATGCTCTTTCAGGGAACCCAAGTTCAGTTCCTCAGCACCCACACTGGGTCGCCACAACTGCCTGTAACTCCAGTTCCAACAGATTTTATGTTCTCTTCTAACCTCTGTGGGTAGTTACATCTGAGAGAGAGAGAGAGAGAGAGAGAGAGAGAGAGAGA
>JADRCH010000075.1:4045304-4118677 GCA_019843965.1 Rhynchomys soricoides
AGAGAGAGAGAGAGAGAGACAGAGAGAGAGAGACAGAGAGAGAGAGACAGACAGAGAGAGACAGAGAGAGACAGGCAGAGAGAGACAGACAGAGAGAGACAGAGAGACAGAGAGACAGAGAGACAGAGAGACACAGAGAGAGAGAGGCGCAGAGGAGAGATTTTAAAAAAGAAAATAGCCAGGAGGTAGAGGCACAGATCTTTAATCCCAGCACTTGGGAGGCAGAGGCAAGTAGATCTTTTTGAGTTCAAGTCCAGCCTGGTTTATAGAGTTAGTTCCAGGATAGCCAAGGCTGAAAAAATGAAACTCTGTCTTGAAAAAAAAAGAGATCCAAGTAGTAGTAGTAGTAGTAGTAGTAGTAATAGTAGTAGTAGTAGTAGTAGTAGTAGTAGTAGTAGTAGTAACAGCAGCAGCAGCAGCAGTAGATCCCAGGAAAATAACAAAGAAGTTAATTATATATAGGCAAGAACTCCCTGTCTAGAACTCTAAGTAGCACCTGAAATAATTCAAGAATTGGCAAACATGATTACATGAGATTGAAAAACTCTACAAAGCAAAGGAAAGTATCAGTCGAGTGGACAGCTTACAGGAGAGCGAGCCAGCCATGCTTCAATCTAGATCCACATTTGTTACATTTGGATAGTGCATTTAGAATCTATGACGAACTTCAAAATTAAACACCACAAACATGAAGAAATACAAATATCCAACAAATAATTGTTGTAACGTCCAACATCTAACCATCGGGTAAATGAAAATTAAAACTACTTAGAGGTTCTGTCTCACCACAGACAGAATAACTGCCATTTAAACAGCTACAAGGATGTAAGGCAGTAGAAACCCTTACTCACTGTTGGTGAAAATGTAGATCGGTGAAGCCACTATAGAAATCGGTATGGAAATTTATCAAAAAAAAAAAAAAATAGAACTACCTTACGACCCACGTACAGCACTCCTGGGCATACAACCGAAGGACTGAAACTCTGAGACACCTACCCAGCTATGTCTATTACTGTTGTATTCACTAAAGCAAGGACATTAAATCAGCTTAGGAGTCCATTGACAGAGAATAGATAATAATTATTCAACTGTAAAGAAAAGGGAAATACAGGAAAACATGCAGAACTAGAAAATACTCTAAGAGAGGTAACACAGGCAACAGGTAACACAAATACCATGTGTCCTGTCCCGTACACAGATCCTAGCCTCTACATGTTTATGTCTACACGTGTGTGGGATGAGGGTGGAAGGAGGCCATGAAACTAGAAAGGGGCCATGAGAGGGGATAGGAGGCTTTAGGTAAGGGAGGTGGGGGATAACAGAAACCGTGTGATATGGGGGTCAGAAGGAGAATGTTGGGGACAGAGGGGTAGGGCAGGGAGATGGGGAGAGAGGAGCAGGGAGAAGGTTTAGAAAAACTTAGTGTGTATGAAGGTGTCAAAGGGAACCTATTATTTTGTATGGTGATTCAAAACTAAAACATTAAATTAAAATTCTAAAACGGAGTTAGGATCCAGCCATGGTTCTTTGTCCTGTTCCACCAAGATGGCATTTGAACATCACATTAAGAAACTGACATGGGAGGTGGTAAGATGCCTGTCTTAAGTACTTTTCTATTGCTGTGATGAGACACCATGGCCAAGGCAACTTACAGGAGAAGATATCATTTGAGACTTACAGTTTCAAAGGGTTAATTAGAGTGTACGAGCATCAAGGCAGGGAAGCCGGCAGGCAGGCATGGCACTGAAACAGATAAGAACTTACATCTTACTACACACGCACAGGACAGAGAAAGCTAACTGGGGGTGGGATAAAGTGGGCGTGTGAAGCCTCAGAGCCCACCCCCAGAAGCACACCTCTACCACCAAAGCTGTATCTCCTAATCCTTCCCAAATAGTTGCACCAACTAGGGACCAAGCATTCATATGTATGAACCTCTGGGGGCCATTCTCATTCAGAGCACCAAAATGGCTCAGTGGGTTAAGGTACTTGCTACCAAGCCTGTAGCTTAGTTTTACCCATGGAACCCATGGGATGGAAGGAGAGAACCAACTTCCAAAATTTGCCCTCTGACCTTCACACACATGCCACACCATGCGTGAATCCCCTGCCATGCACACACAGTAAGTAAACAAACAAACAACAAAAAGCAAGTGCAGACTAGAGAAGTTGAGACTAGAATGGGGGTTACAAACGGCCGGGAGATTAGGTGTGGGGAGGGATGGAGAGGTTGATCAGTGGTACTAAGTTAAGGTTAAACAGAAGCAGACCGTTCTGGTGTACTGCTGCCTAGTGCACTGGCCAGAGCTACCAATAATGTGTTGTACATTTCACAAAAGCTAGAGGAATGGACTTCGTTTGCTTCACCATAAATATTTAGGAGATGTGTTCAACCTAGTTTTAAAATTATTCAATGTACCTATTCATCAGAACATGATGTGACATCCTATTAATGCGCACAACTTTATGGTTTCATATATCAATTAAATTTAAAGGATTTAGTATTTTATCCTACAAGAGAGTAAGTGTTTTGCCTGGATGTATTCATGTATGCTATGGCATGCAGTGCCCGGAGAAGCAAGAGGAGGGTGTCAAAATTCCTGGGACTGGAATTACAGGTTGCTATGAACCGCCATGTGGATGCTGGGAACCCAACTCAGGTCCTCCGCAAGAGCAGCAAGAGTTTTTAGCTGCCTGGCCATCTCTTAAGTCCCCTAAATGCACATTTAAATAGAGGATTCAATCCAGGAGATGATCTAGGTGAAGATCTTACCTTGTAAAGAGGAAAGCATCTTGTAAAGAGGGGTGCCCCTGTCTGTCTGCTCTGAGATCTTGAGTGACACTCAGAGCTTTATGAGTGTCAAAGCCTAGCACCCTGTAATATCAGTGTTACCAAAAAAAGAGGTCAAAGAGCTTATCTCTGAGGATGAAGATATGATCTTGAGTTAAATATAAAATTGGATGACTAGAGCCTTCAAGAGACAGTTGGCTAAGTGTTTGTACCTGCCATTGACCTTAGGGACTCACTTTATCTTTCTCTGTTGTGAGGGCTGTTACAAACATTTAAAGAGACCCATTGACAGGGATCAGAATCTCTCTGACACACGTGGGAAAGCTTTTCTGAAACATTCATTTGTATGCATGTAAGTCCACAGCATAGCACACACATGGAGGTCAGAGGGTAGTTTACAGGAGTCAGTTCTCTCGTTACTCCATATGTATCCTGGAGATCAAACTCAGGTCATTAGGCTCCGTGGTAAGTGCCTTTACCCACAATCCATCTTACCAGCCATGGGAAAACTTTTCTAATGTGTTATTTAACAGCAGAACCAGGACCAAGGGAAGAGAGATTATAGCTTAATAATAAAAGAGAGATTCCTCTAATTAATAAAACCATGGAAAGCACAATGCACTAGTTTAAGTTAATGAGCTCATCACTACTACATGTACCCGAATGTGCACCTTTCAGATCGATTCATCTCTTTCTCCCTTCCTTCATTTCTTCCCTTCTCCCTTTTCCTCTCTATCCCCCCGCAAACGACTTCTCTATGCCATACTCTGGAGTAAACAATGTCCCGGAGGAAGAAAGCATGACCTCTGGCTTCATGGGATGTACTGATCTATAGGAATATGGAGGTAACATTGGCATCCTGACAAATGTTAACATGAGGCTACACAGCCTGGAGATGCACAATGAGAGCGCAGTAGGAGGGTAGGGGTTTGGTCAAAGAAGCAGGGAAGAACAGCACTGAGACAGGATCAAGACCCAAAGAACAAGGGCATGTAAAATGTTCCAAGTAGAGGAACAGGTATATGCAAAGACCCTGTGACAGAAAACAGAATTCAGTACACGAGGCATCGGGGCTGGTGCCTCAGTGGTTAAGAGCACTGGCTGTTCTGCCTGAGGACCCAGATTCAATTCCTAGCACCCCCATAGTGGCTCACAACTATCTTTAACCCCAGTTCTGGGAGACCTGACAGCCTCTTCTGTCAGTGAACACACATAATGCACAGACATATACCCAGGCAAAACACCCATACACGTAGAATAAAATTAAAATACAAAATAATACAAGAAGGTAGCCAATAGTTTTATCAGAAGTGTGAGGGTGGACAAAGCGTGAGATAAAAACCTCAGGCATGGGAGTTTGCTGGATCATAGAGTTTCCTGGGTTTCAGTTTGGTGGAGAGGGCTGGGGCGTAAGGAATATGCAGGAGCAAAGTCATGTTTTGGAAGAAACGTTCTGTCTCTGGATTGAGGAACAACCTGGCAAGAGTGGATGGCAGCAGACCAGTTAGGAGATACCTGCAAGCGTCCAGCAGAAGACGGCAGGAAAGCTGCAAAGAAAGTTGACCCAAGACTCCTCTGTGGCCCCTCTCAGTCTTTAGAAACTGGGATTCCAGTATTTCCCTAAAAACTTTGTGTGCATGCATGTGGCAGTCCTTTTAATGGCTGCATTTTTTTCTTTTATGGCTCTGAGTGGGAGGTTTTTCCTCCCCCCTTGAATCTGAGTGGACTTGAGTTTGTTCTGCCAACTAGAGTGTGGCAAAATAATGCCACATGGCTTTGGAAGCTATGTCGTAAAAGGCCACACAGCTGCAGCTGAGTCCCTGGGAAGTCTCCCTCTCTGTCCTGGAACTCGCTCGGGAGCTACTCTTGACAGCCCATGCCGCAGGCAGACAGTATTCCAGACTAAATCAAGCACCTCAGCCAGACAGCATAGACGCTTGATAAAAGCAGCCTCTAGATCATTCTGCCCCCAGCAACTTAAATCTCTCCAGCTGTGCAAGTCTTTCCACCCAGTGCCTGGACATCAGGAAGCAAAGATAAGCCATCTCCATTGTGCCCTGACTAAATTCCCAAATCGTGGGCATGTTAAAGTGGGCATGGTCAACACTGGGAGAAGAGTGGGGAGCTGAGCAGCAAGAATCACTGGAACAGCACATATGGTACAGTGCCCTTCATCTCCAGGAACTGGGGCTCAATCGCCTTTATTAGATTCTTGACAGGATCAAGGAACCAAAAAAAAAAGGTACCTTTCATGGCACGGAAAAGTTATTACGAATGTCTTTGCTAATTAAACAAATTCATCTGTATTAATTAAAAGTTGTTTCTTAGAAGACCTACAAACAGATGAAATGTCCTTTTTTCTACTTTTTATGGTGTGTGTGTGTGCACCTATGCATGTGGATGTATGTGTGTGTACACATGTATGTGTGTGCTATGTGTGTGTTCTATGTGTGTGTGCCCATGCATGTGGAGGCCTACATTGATATCAGGACCTATCTTTAATGGATTTCCACCTTACTCATCAAGTCAGGTCTTATTCAAACCTAGAGCTCACTGACATGGCTAGTCTTGCTATCTAGTTTGCTCTGTGAATACCCTGTCTCTACCCTCCGAGGTTGGAATTACAGGTTGTTGACCCCTTGAGGACCCCACCAGGCATTACATGGGTTCTAGGAATCCAAACCCCTGTCCTCACTTGCCCAGCATTTAACCACTGAAACACTTCCCCAGCCCAGAAGAACATTTTAAAAGTAAAAATGAGAAATTATATGGTATCTATTAATAAAGGGAAATGCTAGGTATAGTGCAACACACCTTATGATTCTAGGACTCAGGAGGAGGATGCAGGAAAATCAGGAGTTCGAGACCAGCCTTGGCTACATACATACTGTGTCTGGGCTAAATGAGGCACTGTCTCAAACATAAATAAATAAACAAACAAAAGGGGGCTTCATGGGGAAGAAGCTTTATTGTGTAAGTCTTTGTGGCAAAGACCTAGGTGGCCTCCAGACAGTCATGAAGACTATGAATGTCTGGCTCCTGTGTTGACAGCCTTAAGAAAGCCAAGCCCCTAGTGTGGTAGCCACACCAAAAGCTCTGCCTATAACCCCAAGTGAGTTTGCATGTGGATTCTTCCCCAGTCATGCCTCCAGATGTCCATGCAACCAGCCAGCACCATAATTACAGCCCAGAACCCTGTGCAGAAGACCCAGGTAAACTGGGCCAGTGAAGTTTCCCTAGCCAGGTAACCCATAGAGACCATGAGATAATAACAACTCATGTTGAGCCATTATGTTTGGGGCAATTTGTTACACTGCAATAAAAAATCAAAACAGGGACACGTGTAGTAGCCATGCCTGCAGTCTCTTTGCTTGGAACGCTGAGTGCAAGACATGGCAAAATTCTATCTCAGAGTGGAAGGAAAGGAGGGAAAGGAGGGAGACAGGAAGGGAAGGAGAAGGGAAAGGGAGGAGGGAGGGAGGGAGGGAGGAGCTAATCCAAGCAGGAGGTAAGGAGTGATGGAAGGTCGTATGGTAAGGCAGAAGTGCAGGAAGATGAGACAGAGCTCAGGATACCACGACTGATTTGGTAGCATGAAGGTTGGTTTCAAGATAGGACAAAGAGAAGTTAATACATCCGTTGGAATATCGCAGACTGTGAGTTGTAAAATAAGAAGTCTAACATAGCTCCTGGGATGTGAAGAGAATGAAGGTTTTGCAGAGTAGAAGCGTTGCCACAGCAGCAAATAGATTAGGAGGTAGCAACGACACTCGATGCCCTCTCATGCCTGAATCCCATTTTTAAAGGGGAAGAAAACCGTGGGCCAGTCGTAATACAACCTTAATTGGTTTTTCCTCAATGAACTCCTATAGGTAGTGTGTGTGTGTGTGTGTGTGTGTGTTAATATTCATGTGTACATACACATGGAACTGTGGGCATGTATATTAGTGTGTGCATGCATGTGGAGGCCAAAAGTCAACATCAGGTGTCTTCCTTGGTCACTCTAGCTAGAGACAGGATATGTCATTGAACTTGGAGCTCACTGTAATGACTTACAGGCTGCAATCCAACTAGCCCAATATTGGCCAACTGTGAATGGAAAGTCTAAGAATCTAGTAGCTACTCAGTCAGTCTTACAAGGCTGGGTGTTTCCGCTGGTCTCTGTTTAAGTGAGAATCTCAAAGAAGTACGTTCCAGTTGATGTGCTGGCAAAGTAAGTACAATCAGATAAATTAGAATAAACCCTTCCTTCTTCCATTATCCGTGTGTAGGTCTCCAGCAGGACGTATGGCCCAGATTAGAGGTGTGCCTCAAAATTTAGATTAAAGGTGTGTGTCGATCCAGATTAAAAGTGTGTGTGATCCCACCTCAAGATCTGGATCAAAAACTTGTGTCTTCCAGCCTAAAGATTTGGCTCAATGACATGTCTTTCTGCCTCAAAATCTGGGTCACAGGTGTGCCCTCCTGTGCATTTCTGGACTGTAGTTCATTCCAGACCTAGTCAAGTTGACGACAGTAGCCACCACATCTAAGTTGGGGTCCCCAGGACCTATGTGAAGCTGGCCTTGGCTCCTATAACTCTAACACTCTAAGTGAAGGACACAGGTGGGGACTGGCTAGCCAACCGGGGAGCCAAAAAGGAGAATTCCAAGTTCAGGGAGAAACCCTGTTTCAAAAACATAAGGTGGGTTCTGGAGAGATGGCTCAATGGTTAAAAGCACTTGCTGCTCTTCCCAAGGACCTGTGTCTGGTTCTTATCACCCACATGGTAGTTCCTGTAACTCCAGTTCCATGGAATCGGACTCTATCTTCTGACCCTCCAAGGGAGCCAGACATGTAGGTGGTGCACAGACATACATGCAGGCAAACAGTCATACACATATAATAATAATAATAATAATAATAATAATAATAATAATAATAATAAATGTTAGATGGATGGATAGATAGGTAGTAGACAGACAGATAGATAGATAAATAGATAGATAGATAGGAATGAAACATCTTTTATTTTAAAAATAAGATAGGGGCTAGAGAGATGGTTCAGCTGTTAAGGACACACAATCTTCTTGCAGAAAACTTAAATTTGATTCCCAGTGTCCTTGTCAGGTGGCTCACAACCACCTATGACTCCAAGTCCAATGGGATTCCACATCTTTGGTATCCCCAAGCACCAACACTCATGAGTACATACCGGACACAGAGACATACTCATAGACACACAGACACAGAGACATTCTCATAGACACACAAAGACATACTCATAGACACACAGACACAGAGACACACGCATAGACACACAAACACACACTCATAGACACACAGACATAGACAGACACACACTCATAGACACAAAGACAGACGCAGACACACACACACACACACACACACACACACACACACACACCACACCACTCTGACCCTCAGGTCTTAGGGCCGATCCTGGCTGGTTTCATCAAACAGACTTTTATTTCCAAAGCCCTGAGTCTGAACGTCAGACACACCCATTCAGGTTCAGCCCGCCCTGGGCTGCTTCCTGATCTCTTTAAAATTACTTTCCGAAAGCTAGACACAGCTGTGGTCCTCCCCAGTCAGGCTGCCTTTCTTTCACTGCTGGAAGCACTGGGGAGAAGAAAGTCTTCCCTGGCCTGCCCAGCTGAGAGGCTAACCAAAACAATGAGGCTTTCCCCATCACTGTCCAGGCTTCCTCAGTCACAGCATCTGAGAAACACACTTGACCACAGACAGCTCCTTATATGGCACATGAAGTCAACCACAGAGTAAAGGGTCACAACACACTGTTTTACATTCCAGAGGAAAATGCCTGTAGCTTGGTATAAGTCCCACAGCCAAGATGCTGACCTCAAACCCTACCCTTCATTTGCTGTGCAACCTTGACCTAGTTACTTATCTTCTCTGTGCCTTAATTATTTCACCTGAGCAATGAGAGTAATTCCAGTGCCTATCTCAGGAAGTATAGAGTTAAGATGCAGGCACACTTGTGAAACCCTTAGAACTGTGCCTGGAACACAATGCCCACACAATGCTGGCTGTCTGGGACTCACAACTGGCCAGATACCGAGAATGAGGCTGAGGTACACTCAGCCCCAAATGGAACCTATCTCATACCCCTTTCTCCCAAAGGGTTATTTTTGAAGGAGAAGAAAGAGTGAAAGGTAACAGTATCTTCCAGATGGGATGGAACCACTGTACCTAAGGACTTGCACACCATGCTGGCTGCATGCACAAAACCTGCCCAGGATAAGTCAGAGCATTTGCAGCCAGAATGTGGGAGGGGCCCACAAAGCCCCACCCCTAGCTGAGGAGCTATTGGCAGTTGATAGCTACTAAAGAGAGAGAGAATCAATTTTCTGTAGGGAAGTGGCTCTGGATAAATGGCTTATGTTCCGTGGGCATGCAGACAGCACTAAACACACCCAAGGATTAAAAACAGAGCCCATGATGTTGGGAGGGTACGGGGCGTCTCTGATTCTTGTCCGCTCTTGGGACCCTTTCCTCCTGCTGTATTGCCTCGTCCAGCCTTGACGTGAGGGGGTGTGGCTAGTCTTATTGTATTATTGCTATGCCATGTTTGACTGAATCCTTTTCCCAAAGAGAAACAGAATGAGTGGATCTTCGGGAGAAGGGAGGAGTATGTGGGGGGGGGGGGAGAGTACCGGGAGGGAAGGAGGGAGGGAAGCCTTCTGTCGGGGTGTAATGGATGAGAACAAAATAAACAATGAAATAAAGACAGCTCATGAAGTTGAGAGGGATAAGAGGTGTGGGGGTGTGTGGGGGGGACATGGGGGGATGTTGGGGGGATGTGGGGGGGGATCTGGGGGGGATGTAGGGGGGGACAAGCATGTCAATAAGTGTGTGGGGGGGGGACAAGCATGTCAATTTGATCAGAACACATGGTGTACATGTATGAGATTCTCTAACAAGAAATAAATTATAAAACACACCGGATACCATTTTTAAAGACTCCGACCAGCGCTCACGTTTTCACTACATCTTCATTTGGTAGGACCAGGAGCATCATGAGCACACTCTGCAGCAGCTTCAGCAGAGGACTTAGACGCCTGGCCCACACGTCTGCTTCTCCTTTCCTCCCATGTCTGCCCTTTTACCTTGTTCTTCCTGGTACTGATCCTAGTTAGGGATGCTGCTGCTGTGATAACCATCACAACCAAAAGCAGCTTGGAAAGGTTTTATTTCAGCATACAGTAGCAGTCCATGGTGGAGAGAAACCAGAGCAGGAGCTCAAGGCAGGACCCTGGAGCAGCTACACCGAGAGCAGAACGGGACACAAAGCCCCATGCCTAGCCCAGAAGCTACCCCCAGTGGATAACCACTCACAAGGGAAAAATTAGTTTTCTCCCACAGAGTCTCACTGGGTACATATACAAACCACACACAAGGGCAGGCCCCACACCCAGCAGTGGATGACCGTCACAAACCAAACTCTGCTATTTTTGGAGGATTTTTGCCTTGCAATACTTTGACTGGGTTTTTTGTTTCTTTTTGTTCTTGTTTTATTTAGCCTTATAGATATTTTGCTTATACTATTGTTTTCTGTTTTTATGGGATTTCTTTGTATGAACATGTTCATATCTCTATGTTGATACATGTTATTTGGGTTTTTTCGTTGGCTCTTTTTATTCCCATTTATTCATTTGTTTGTTTTGTCCTATTTTGGTTTGTTTGCTTTTATGTTATCTATTATTATTATTATTATTATTATTATTATTATTATTATTATTATTATTTTAGATGCCACGGAGGAGCATCGCTTACTGGCTGGTTTCCCATGCTCACTCGCCCTACTTATAAAGCCCAGGACCACTTGCTCAGGGATGATCCTGCCTCACTGAGGGGTCCCTCCTACAGCAACCATTAATCAAGACAATACTCCACAGACTTGCCTACAATCCCACTGGATGGGGCATTTTCTCAGTTACAACCCCTCTTCCCAGATATGTACAGGTTTGTATCAAGTTGACAAAACAAATCAGCACAGTGCCTGTGAGGTAGATGACAAACATGGTCACTCTCACCTTACAGGACAGGAAGCTAAGACTCAGAGAGTTCCAGTGCTAGGCTGGCTGCGGTCACAGAGTCACACTGCCACCCATGAAGCTCACACACTCTGACTCCAGCTCTCCAGGTTCTCAGCACCACATGACAAAGAATGAATGAACTCTAAGTCTGGGTTTGGGGACCGCTCTACCCTCCCAGAGTGACCTGACCACATGGAGTCTACACAGCATTTGCCTCTTTCTCCCAAGCTTGAAGCTGTCTCTTGCTATGGTGCTGCTTCAGCAGGCATTACCCAGCATAGCTCTAAATCAACAAGACCTGTCGAGCCTTCATTCCCAGAAGGCCAGAAGAAATGGATTAAAAGCCATCAGTACGCGGGAACATCCAGCCCACACTTGAATATAAGGCATCCACTTACGTGCTTTGCAATCCCTTGCAAGGAGCCTAAGTTCTGAAGTTTGGCGCCTGGAATCTTCCTGCCCAAGATGATTCCTCTTGGGCCTTTTTAAAACAAAATGCGCCAGTTAATAGAATCCGATTGCCATTGCTTGAAGGGATGCCAGCCAAAGAGAAGGCTCTGTTTACTGAATCAACAGAAGCATTTTAACTTTCAAAGCTCTTCCACAGCTATTTTCTGTTTTAAAAACTTTAATGCTTTCAAATCATTTGTGAAATGGCTTTTAAAATAAAGCTGGCCCTTCCCCACAGACACCCCCATTAGAAGAGTAATATGATTTCACCTTCCCCTGGGCTTATATAATTGTCATGGTTTAAATGGGAAATGGCTCCCATAAGCTCAAGTGTTTGGTCCCAGCTGGTGGCTCTGTTTTGGGAAGTTGAGGACCCTTTGCACTGGGACCTGGTTAGTGGAATGAGGCCAGCAGGAGCAGGTCCTGATTGTTTGATATACCTGTTCACAGTTCCAACTTGTTTTCTCTGCCCCTTGGTACCATGTGTTATACCATGGCCACCCACACCCCACACCACCACCGGACATGTAACCACTTGAAGCCAATAAATCCTCCTTTTCTTAAGTTGTTTCTGCCAGGTATTTTGGTCACAGAGTTGAGGAAGGGAACTAAGTCAATGACCATGAAAGAAAATTTAGAAGACTGGCAGGTAGAAGAAAGAGAAGAGTCCTGCCCCTCCTCCCTCCCCCACCATAGCCCACGGCATTCCTCGGAAAGACAGCCATGACTCGGACAGCAGGGACGCTACTTCCTGACTTTATTCTTGCAAAGGCTGTGGTTCACTCTCCAGACTGTGAGCACACTGCACATCCAACTCCATCCACACTGTTTTCTTCGCTTTCAACACATGGAAAGCATTGTTCCACACTGAAAGGGGCTGTATATTATTCCCCAAAGCCACAGGATTACAATTTGGTTAGCCAACAGTAATAACATTAAGTTTGTTTATCAGTTCTCAGCGCCATAAGTAAGCCTCTTCTCTTGAGGTTTCAACACCACTGTCTCTATGCAGTGGGCACCTAGGGCACCAGTGAGCCATGGATCTACTTTATCCAGTGGGGCCCACAATCTTACCCAACAGCACCCCAACTAGAAACCAAGTGTTCAGACACACATGCCGATGGGAGACATGTCACATTCACACCACAGCACTGTCCTCCCGAGACAAAGTTATCACTATGGAGCCCAGGCTGGTTAAATTCATGGTCTCCCTAATGCAGCCTCCTGAGTGCTAGAATTCCAAATGTGCACCACCTACCATTCTCAGCCCATCCAATCATTTTAATCATTTATTATTACATAATGAATAATATGCAATGTGTTCTCTGACATGAAGATCTCCATCATGATGATTAGTTAGCTATGAGCCTCACATGAAGGTAGCTCAGTGTCACAGCTCAGGGTGTGGGGTTTGGAGTTCCCAGTCCAACTAACTACCTCATACCAGCTGTATAAACTGAGGCAAGTTACCCAGCCCCTTGGTGCCTATGCCTTTTCAAGGTGTGGCTGATCATATCCATCTCGAAAGGCTTAAAGGCATTAATCCATTACCATAGCCTGGAATATGGTTAACAGTCAATAAATATTATCATCAAAAATGTTGTTATTATAATAAAAAAAGTCTAATTAAAAAAGCTTTGGGACACATCTTTCCCAGATCAATGGTAGGTCTTTATACTCTGATTTCTGTCATTGGCTTTTCTGATCCACTCGAAATCTTTCTCCTTTCTCACCATGATTCTGCCTGTCACTTCCAGTGAGCCCCTGAAAAAGTCACTCACTTAACACTCTTTTCTCTTCCTGTTTTGGACACATCATGTTGGCCTTAAGCTCTCTTTAGAGCAGAGGCCTTGCAGTCTTGACCCTTATGGCCCCACCTCCCAAGCACTGTGTTTACAGGCCTGCACTACCACACCTCACGATACAAATACTGAGGACTGAACACAGGGCACTCTGGGACCCAGCCCCAGTCCTATCCTGCATCCTTTAGGTTAGTGAGACTCTAATGCGTCTGCATGATGTCCTTCAGCCTAATGTCCTCATATTTACATATGCAAGCAACTGCACGTGGAGACAGCATACTTAGCAAAGTCATCAACTGCACACTTTCCCAAGCAAACATGAGGAGTTGGGGGTATAGTAGATTGTAGTTATAAACAGAATTCTATACATGTTCATGCAATCATATGAATATTATGTATCAAATAATAATACATTATTATTATTAGTTAATAATACGTGACCGGACAGCAAAAATTTTATAAGGTTCCTGGTAGCCAGCACAGGTATAGACACGAGCTTATGCACACACACACACACACACACACACACACACACACATGCAGATACACACAGACAGAATGCAAGGCTTTTCAGTGTACTTAAGAACCAAATGATGTAATTCCAGACCACACGCTGACCCACAACGTTTCCAGAGGCTGTCATGTAGACCTCAAGCCCTGATCCACTTATATTGGCACAGGACAGGCAAGGACTTCTCATTCATTTTGTGTCTCTGAGTATTTTGTTGAAAAGAAAATAACCCTCCTTGATTTCAGGCATGCCGACCACCTGGCATCCTGTCCAACTGACAATGAGTACACTGGAGGGGAAGAAGGTTTCCTATTCCCAAACAGGGTAGGAAATCTCCAAGGGGAGATCCACAAAGCACAAGCACACAAAGCTTGGAAAAGTCTGTGGTAAACAAAGGCACAGCTTAACCCAGAAAAGCCCACAGGAGATGACTGTGGGACTCTGCTCTTTCTTCTTTTCATTTGGTGAGGCCTGCAACTGTCCCAGGAAAGCAATGCTCTGAAGAACACCTTGAGACAATTCCAGCTGAGATCATTTCAGAGTCAAAATCATTGTCCTTGAGCGATTCCAGGCAATGGGGTGAGGAAGGGGACAAAGGAAGGCAAACTGAACCGATGTGTGGATTGAGTGCATTGTGGCATCAGAAAACCATGTTCTTCGTCATTCCACAGCTGATAAACTCTACTGCGGGAGGGCTTCTTTCACAGAGTCTGCTCTCAGGCTTACTCACACCCAGCCATGCGCATCATCAACTCAAGGATAACCATGCTGTAACAGACACAAGAGTCAGTGTCATTACACTGATGGATCTGCCACTGTCAGGCTCAGTAATCAATTGAAGATGACAAGCTAAATACTCTATCTTCCTCTCCAGATGGAGATGCTACATGGATGCTGATGGATGAGACTATTGGGAGGCCAAAGAAGCAGAATTTTATTAATATTAACAGTAAACATCATCTTTTTTTCGGTTTCTTCGGGGTTTTTTTGTTGACAGAAGTCTCACTATGTAGCCAAGGCTAGCTTTGAACTCTTGGTCCTCCTAAATGATTAGGCTATGCCTTTCTGAACGCCGAAATTGTGGCATACACCACCACACCCAGTAACTTCTACGTTCACCAATGACTAAGCACACATTTTACTACAGAAATCTAACTCTATTAAGATGCATAGCAGTATTTCAAGATGTGTGATTTCAGATTCCCATAAAAAAAGAAATTACAGTCGAGCTTTATTAGCACTGAGTCGTGATTGAACTGATTACCTCTAAAGAAAAGAAGATGTTATTTTAGGTGAATAAAACCTTAAAGGTTTTTTCTCCCACCTCACCCCCATTTTTTGGTTTTTCAAGACAGGGTTTCTCTGTGTAATCCCAGCCAGGCTCTGGAACTCACTGTGTAGATCAAGCTAGAACTCAGAGATCTGCCTGCTTCTGGCTCCTGAGTGCTGGGATTAAAGGCATGCACCATTACCACCTCCGTGTGTGACAGTTTTGTTTCCCACCCCCACCTCCAGAGCTGAGTGCTCTACCACTGAGCTAAATCCAGAACCCCTCCTCCAAGAACTTTAAAGGTACCAAACCTCAAAAGATAACTAGGGGACAGGAGAGGACATAGATGGGACAGGTTCAACCAAAACAAAGTACATATGAACATGCTGTAAGGGAACCTGTTAGCTTATAAGCTATTTCTAAAAAATAAAATAAAAAATACAAACATCCCATTTATAGCTGATAATTTTCATGTATCGTTTATTTGCTTCAAAAGGTTATATATGTGGTTGTATCAATAGAGCATTTATTTATTTGTTTATTTATTTTTGGTTTTTCGAGACAGGGTTTCTCTGTGTAGCCCTGGCTGTCCTGGAACTCACTCTGTAGACCAGGCTGGCCTCAAACTCAGAAATCCGCCTGCCTCTGCCTCCCGAGTGCTGGGATTAAAGGCGTTTGCCACCACTGCCTGGCTAGTATTTACTTTTACATTTTTGAAATTTAGGCATTTTAGTAGAGGGCTCCTTTGGTGTAAACTAATAAGATCTACTTTCTTAAAATTTACTCATCGATAGAAGTTCACCTCTGTCTCCTAGTGCTTTAGCTTAACAAACAGTAAGGAAAAGTATCAGACGCCATGAGGAGACACTCTAACCCACGTCGGCCATGGGTTCTTCTTTTTCTTCAGACTTTCAGACTAATCTGTGACTAGCAACTACGTCTCAAGGTGTCTGGCTATAATGGGAGGATGGGGCTGGCCACAGAGAGGAAACTGGGATCCCTTTTAGGACTCAGCTTAACCATCACAGACACCATTCTTCTGCAGTAAAGTCTAGGCCACCCTGTGTGCCACCCGGTAGAGTCTGGAAGAGGATGTCTGTCTAACCACCATGTCCTCAGACGATGAGTCCACCATCAGAGCAACCCCATGGATGTGAACTCATCATCAACCTCTTGGCAGATACTAACACTTGCTATTTCCTGCAGCTCAGCATCTCTCTAAGGCTCATGGATGTGAATGCATGAGACTTCTTAGCAATGTTATCAGGAAGATGCTAATTTGGATTTTCATCTGCAGGTACAGAAAAATTAAAAATCTAGGGGTTAGGGTGATGGCACAGTGGATAAAGTGCTTGCTGTGCCCGCATTAGGATGCTCAGCACCCGTGGGAGTTCCATGGGGCAGTGGTGGTGTATTTGTAATCTTAGTGATCTGGAGACAGAGATCAGGACCCCTAAAGCAAGCTGGCTAGCTGACTTAATGAGCTCTGGGTTCAAGCTAAACACTCTGTTTCAATATATAAAGTGAAGAATGATCAAGAAGAGACCAGTCACTGATCTCTGACCTCTATGACATGCATGGCACACACACACCACACAGACGTACACATATGTACACACACAGAGAGAGAATTACACACGAGAGAGAGAGAGAGAGAGAGAGAGAGAGAGGTTGAGATTTTACACTCAGTCCTTCAGCTTGCACGAGGCACAAGTAAGGCTTTAGCCCCTAGCAGCCTGGTCCCTGAGTCCACATTCCTAACTTCAACCAGGCACTGCCTCACTAGAGAGCAACTAAACCTTCCTCTCACCATAGTTAACATTCTTTAGGGAATTTGAAAGGGTCCCTCCTTTAAAATGTTGCTTTTAAAAAACACATTGTTAGAAACACAAGGTTTCTAACTGCTAGTCCAAACGCCAGTCCTTAAGCCACACTTCCCTGCCACTAAGACAAACAAATCTATGATGTTGTGTGTGCACGTACATACATACATCTATGGTTATATAATACGCTCATTGACACACTGCTTTCTGGGAAGGTTTATGAAGTTGGGTCTTGCTGGAGGAAGTGTGTCATTAGTGGCAGGCCTTGAGAGTTTGAATCCTCAAGCCACTTCTAGGTTGTGCTCTCTGCTTCCTGCTGCAGGTCAAGATATGTACCCTCAACATTCAGTTCCTACTGACATGCCTGCTGCTTGCTGTCACCCTTCCCACCATGACAGACTCTTATGTATCTGGAACCATAAGCCAAATATCCCCATCCTTCTATGGTGATGGTCATTGTACATTATCATAGCAGCAAAAGGTAGCTAAGACATTTTCTCACCATAAAAGGGCCGGAGAAGGAAAGTGGGAAGGCATCTTTGGAGTTGATGGGTACATTTAGGGCACTGAAATGATGACACTTTGGTGGCCCTGAGTGTGTACTTATTTCCAAATATATTCACTTTATATAGGCTAAGTATCTTCAGTGTTTGTGCACTGGTCTTATTGAGTGAGCTCTAATTGACAAAGTAGCTTTTTACAAAGATGACTGGGCCAGGGAGATGGCCCAGTAGGTAACACCTGTCTTCCAAGTGTAAGGACCTGAGTTCTAGTCCCGAGAAGCCACATAGAGCAGGGTTTTGCTCATCTATAACCCCAGCACTCAGACAGACAGAAGATCCCCAGAAGTTCACAGGCCGGCCAAAAGAGACATCTTGTCTTAAACAATGTGAATGATGAGGACAAACACCCTGAGATTGTCCCCTAACCTAAGGACATGCACCATAACATGCCTACACCCCTGATCACATACATGTGCATACATCACACACATGGGGGTAGTAATGGCGACTTGGCAATTGGATGGGAAAGTACCATTGAGAAAGATAGTTCACACTTCTTATCACTAGAATAGAGGGGGTTAGGAGAGGTGAGGAAGGCCTGGCCCCAGAAGAGCAGCATCTACTGACCAAGGTCAAATACCACAAGTGAGAAACTTGTAGGGGAGATAACATTCCCTCCCCCTCTAACAGCTGAGGTCAGGGTTTTATAGAGCTATTGGTTCTCTATTTCTTATACCAGTAGCTTGATACATGCACAGCTTCTTCAAGCTAACAAACAAACTATTACCCTTGGGATAAATAACCTACAATTCTATCTTCTACCTGGAAGTAATTGTTAACTATTACTTTCACAGTAAATAATGGTTAGGACTATTTACTGGCAAGATGGTAGCTAGCATGTTTTGTTGGTTTCTTACAACTACCAGGAGAAATTGAATGCTTCTTGTGACACACTGGCTGGGTTTTTAACTGCATATAATTGAACTTGAGATCCTGGCTCTTTTTCACAAAATAAAAATAATAAATGACAAACATATGTTGCTATAATACAGAAAAATCAACACTTTTATCATAATGCTTTCTTTACAATAGACTTTTCCTCTTTAAAAAAAACAGATTGAAATGCTGATTTAATCCTGAATTCATTTCAATAAGATAAATCTGCTCTAGCTAAATTGTTCTCATGGTAGTGATGAATGGGTCTTTCTGTGGCAATCTGAGAGCTCACCTGGCTCTTTCTCACACTGCCTTCTCTCATTGCTACCATTGTTAAATCACACAGTCTGTTTAGGATTGGATTCCCCAAGAAAAATTTCCATACTTGCAAAAAAAAAAAAAAGGAAAAGAAAAAGTAATTAAATTCCAAGAGAACTGTTGAGGGGGCTGAAATGTAATAATAATGGTAAAGATTATTTTATAACTTTAATTGAAACCCTAGAGCACTTTTATAATGCTGAACAATGAATCAAGAAAGCTGAAAGCAACAGAAGGCTTTATTCTGTGAATCCAAAAGTCAGAGACTGTCACAGATCCTGGGCTTCCCACCTCAACGCACAGGCAAAGCCACAGCCAAGCCTGCTTGAAAAGCAATTAACAGGACAGTGACACAAAGGGATCTCCACTATGAATCAATTCTGCAATGATTTTATCTACCTTAGTGAGCTCAAAGATAAAGTTAACCTAAGAAAAATAGTGAGCATACACTACTCTGGGGCCAAGAAATCTGGGTTGTGACCCTGGTCACGTCTTGTCCCCTTTTTAAAGAATTTTGTCTCACTGAGACTTCAAGCCCCCCCTATACCATAAAAGAGGGAGACTGGGTGATCTATAAAAGGCTTCTGATTCTGTTGTAGCTTAAAGCAAGAAATATTTCTCTCCCCTGATAAGCAGCGCACGCGCACGCGCACACACACACACACATACACACACACACACACACACACACACCAGAATCCACATCTAACAGGAAAGGTGGCAAGGGAGAGTTGTTCCCCAGCATTGTTGTCGAGAATAGAGCACTACCACTAGCCATTACAGCCGCATCAGCTGCGACCATGAGTGCCATACAGGCTGGGCAGGTGTCTCAAAGCTGTGTCATTTGCAAATCTAGAAGGGAAAATGTGGGTTGAAGATACAACCTCACTCAATATCATATTTGAGCATAACAGCAATTAGGCACTTTGAATATAATTTGAGCTGAGCACTCAAGGCTCTTTCTCTAGTCTAAATATAGCTGCAGAAAACATATTTTCAAGGAATAAAATAACACCCTCAGCTTATGAACCCACAGTTGCAAAGTGAGCCTGCCTAGTTCTGGGGAACTCAGACAAGTATGGCTGATTCCACATTGTGGGTTAAAGGATTCTTTATCTGCAGGAGAAATAAAAGATTAGCTCAGATTGGGGTTAGGAAATAAATGACACTTTAAATTTGTTTTCTTCTTTTTTATATATATTAGTTTTTTATGTGTATGGGTGTTTTGCTTGTATGTGTGTATGTGTATGTGCACATGCATGCAGTGCCTGATAGGACCAGAAAAGGGCATCAGATCCTATAATGGAGTCACAGACAGTTGTAGGCACCATGTGGGTGCTGAGAATCCACCTGAGTCTGCTAGATGATCAGCCAGTGGTCTTAACTGCTAAGCCATCTCTCCAATTCCATAAATGGAGCTTTTAAAAATAACTACTAATTTTAGAAAGATTGTGAGTAATCAGGAAGAAAAGGGTAGATAACACTTGTTTTCCTTCATCATTTCAAATAATTAAAATAATTTCAAATAATATGTGAAACGGCTTCACATATCCCATCCCTGTAAGGAAAGCCCAAGGAAGAAAGGTTGTTACACACAGGAGCCTTCATTTCTTGCTCAGAGATCACATCTAAAAAGCTGCTTCCCACTGACTCGTACTGGCTGACTGAACTGTTACTCAGGATTCCAAATCTGCAGGGAAGAGTGCTGGCGTTGATTAGCAATGTCTGCAAGGATAGGTGCATAACAGCAGCAAGAATGTACAGATATCTGTGATTCCTATGCAACGCTATCTCCAAGGTTTCTTCCAGCATCTAGTATCTTCCATATCTGAAAGGTCTATCCATAGTCCACATCTTTGAGACACCCTTCCTTCTGTGTTATCCACAATATAAGCCATTAAGGGCTGACGAGGTGGTTTAGCAATTAAAGTACTTGCCATGCAATCCTGACAACCTATGTTATACTCCCAGAACCCACATAAAGGCCGAAGGAGAAAGCCAACTCGAATAGTTGTCCTCTGATCTCCACACATAAGCCAGGGCATGTATGTGTCCCCTGCCCCATTGTACACACACACACACACACACACACACACACTGATAAATAAATGAATTTTTAAAAATAAAGAGTGAAAGAAAATGCATGTGTGCGTGCACACATGCTCACGCCTTTATATTTCAATAATTTCAGGTTGGTTCTGTTCCTTGCAATAAATAAGATCCTGACTGAGTCAAGTGAACTTGGTTGGTTTCCTCAGGGGATACTGCTAAGGGAGAGGTGAGAACCTGTGGCTCATCAGGGATTTCATATTGCCAGAAAGTCTCAATGTGAAAACCCTTTTCAAGAAATATTTCTTTTTGTGAACTACATAAAATTATGGAAATAAGCCAAATAAAATAAGATTGGTTCCTTAAAATCTATCTTAATGATAGCTGCATAAACAAACAGGAAAGCAGTCTATATTGCATCCATGTATCTCATGCACAGCCACCCAGGCTGCAAATTCCCCAAAATGTATCTTCAATCTGCTTTTCACGAGTCACTAAAAATCTCAGATGGAAAAGCCTTTAAAATTGTCTGCAAGGATAAAAAATGTCAGTGTCTGTCTCCTGAGCATGACTCTAAGGCTGCAAAATTGTGAGGCTAGCATATGAAGAGTTCATAAAACCATGATTAAATGGAGGCACCAGGAAGTGCTCAGGGGAAGCCCATCAAGACACTGCTCCGAACCTCCTCGCAGGAAAGCAAAGGGATTTGGAAGTCAGGAGAGGTAATACTTTGAAATGACAAAGGGATTTTATAGGACTTGGATTTTCACTGAAGCCCTCTGAGTCTGGTGTGGAAAATGAGAACATGTGGGCTAAGGCAAAAGAATTGAAAATTCAAGACCTGCCTGGGCTACAGGGTGACTCTAAGGCTGGTCTGGGCAACTTAAGTAGACTCCATCTTAAAATACAAAGTGTAACCAGGGCTAGGAAATAGCTAAGCAGTACTATACTTGCCTGGCATGTGTGTGGCCCTGGATTTAATCCCAGTCCCACAAAAGAAAGAAGAAAGGAAACCTCAGAAAGGGGTGGGAGCAACCAGACACACTGGCTCACACTGTAATCTCAGTACTTGAGAGGCAAAAAGAATGCTGAGTTCAAAGCCAGCCTAATGTACACAGTAGTTTTCAGACTAGCCAGGGCTATGGAAAATTGTCTCAGCAGAAATAGTGGGGGTGAGGGACAGTAAGGAGAAACACTATGGAGATACCCTTAAGCCCACTCAGAAAGCAGGGTGGGCAGTTGTTGTGGCTTGCAGGGGTCAGTGTCTATGGCTAGGGAGTGACTTGTCCTTCCTTCCGTTGTCAGGTTTTCCCAGTGGTCTCTGCACAAACCTTCCCTTTGGTTTTGTTTGTCCTTTCTCTAGTTTACTCCAAGGTCATCTAATGCTTGCTCTCCAAAAAGACAGTCTCTGGGGTTTTCCAGATATCTCAAAACAGATAGATGGAGCTGATGAGGTGGCTCAGCAGATCAAAGCACTTGCTATGCAAGTCTGATGACTCAACTCAATACCTGAAATCCACTTTTCAAAAACACTGGATGGTGCGGTGTGGATCTGTAATCCCCACTCTTGTATAGCAACATAGGAAGCAAAGACTGAAAGCAGCCATATTTATAATAGCCAGAAGCTGGAAACAACCCAGATGTCCCTCAACAGAGGAATGGATACAGAAAATGTGGTACATTTACACAATGGAATGCTACTCAGCTATTAAAAACAATGACTTCATGAAATTCTTAGACAAATGGGTGGAACTTGAAAATATCATCCTGAGCGAGGTAACACAGTCATAAAAGAATGAACACGGTATGTACTCACTGATAAGTGGTTATTAGCCCAAAAGTTTGGAATACCCAAGAGTCACTTCACAGCAACAGTAGGGCTGAGTGTGAGGTCCCAGATGGAGGAGTTGGAGAAGGGACTGAAGGAGTTGAGGGAGTTGGCAGCCCCAGGGAGGGAGCAACAGTGGCAACTGGCCTGACTCCTCGATGCTCCCGGAGACTGGATCACCAACCAAAGAATACACATGGAGGGACCATGGTGTTGACCACATATGTGGCAGAGGAGGGTCTTGTTTGCCATCAGTGGGAGGAGAGGTCCTTGGGTCGGAGGGTGTTAGATGCCCCAATAGAGGAGAATGCCCAGGAGGGAAGACGAGAGTGGGTGAGTGGGTGGGGGAATACCCCCATAGTGGCAGGGAGAGGGGAGAGGGAATGGGGAAGTTCCAAAGAGGAGATCTGGAAAGGGGGAAACATTTGAAATGTAAATAAAGTATCAAAAAAAACTATTAAAAAAAAAAAAAAAAGACTGAAAGCAGAAGGGCAGAAGTGATAGGAGACACCCTTCCTCAAAACCAAGGTGGAAGGAGAAAACGTACTTCCAAAAGTTGTCCTCTGATCTCTGTTCTCACAGTGGCGCACACATGCACATATGCACGTACACACTGTATACATCAGCCTTCCAGGAAAATCCTTCGCAGAGCTAGCCTGACTGTTGCTAGCTATCAAAGACTCCTTCCGGAGAACACCAGCCATTGGAAGTGGATGTATTTGCAAACCATGTCTCCCATCCCTCAGCAGCAGAGCTCTCTTCTCTACCACAGGATTGTCTATTCAACTGAAATTCATTTGTTTTATTTTCATTTTCTCCTATGCTGTAGTGGACTTGTTCAGTAGAGTCCCAAATAGTCCATAACATAAAAAATGATGCCTTCTCTGGGAAATGCTAAATGTGGTTTATTTCTAGTGGACTGGCAGCCTTCGGCTGTTGCTTCTGACTACTGTGGAGCAGCAGCTGGGAGAGGGCGTCATCTGCTCTTTGTGCTTTTCCCTGAGGACAATGACACCACATAACCAAAGGGCCTGGAGTGGATGTGGTATTTATGAAAGTTCACAGGCTCAGATTTCTCTACTTTGTGCAATTTCTTTGAGCTCTTTACCCTCCTGACATCGGTATTTATGAAGCTGAGCCTGGAAAGCAGATAGAACACAGGTTTGAAGCTCAGCTCTCTACACACTTAACATGTGAACTCAGGCAAGTCCGTGTATCTGTCTGTGCCTCATGTACATGCTTAGGTCAAAGAACAGTTTCCAAGAGTCAGTTCTCTCCTTCCACCATGTGGGTCTTCAACAATCTGGCTCCAGCAAATGCCTTTATCCACTGAGCCATCTCTCCTGCCCCAGTCCTACATCTCAGGATCACCGGGGAGAAATGAGAAAGTAGCTGTGAAATGGCCTAAGGCAAGTTACTTGCACAAAACAAGCTTTAAATAAATGATTATCTCAGGCTAATAATATCTTCATGGTTTGGCAGGGTAGACTAAGCCTTACAGATTTATAACTGCATTCAAACCTCACGGAGCTATTATAAAGAAGGAACTCTTAAGGTCCTATTTTAAGGCTGAAGCTGTGGGACAAGAAGTTAGCAACCTAGGCTCAAGGGGAACATTTGTGCCTGTTACAGTCAGATTGAAGAGACAGGCATGAGACATTTGTCAACTGTGAAAAAGCTTTCTACCCATAGACTCTAGAGCATCCCAAATGCCAGTGTGAGCACATGGACCCTAGAGCACCCCAAATGTCAGTGTGAGCACATGGACCCTAGAGCACCCCAAATGCCAGTGTGAACACATACTTTACCATCTTTCATCCTGAGTGTTGAGGATTTGCATTTTTGCGGCATGCATGACAATATACTTTAGATTCATCTGGGCAACCATGGGTTTCTTCTCTTGAGATCTGCTCACATGCATTCGATATAGCATTACATGGCTGATTCCCTGATTAGCAGGGAATATTCTCATGGTCTTTCTTGGTTGCCTCTAGTAGAAAAACTAGTTTTGTTCTGAAAACAAATCAATGTTACAGAGTAGCAAGTGCTTACAGTTATTTGATGCTTGTTATCTTGTTAATTCCCTGGATAACAGTCAGTGTTCCATTGCTGACAAGCCAGAGTGAACTGGGAAGGAGAGAAGGGAGAACTGGGAAGGAATTTACCAGGGAGAGCACCTGGCTTAAGGGCTTTGTTGGGAGGCCAAAAAATACCCTACAGAGACCAAGTTTCAAGAGCACGCCTAACATCACACCAGAGGTACCACAGCAAGCAGACACACAGGAGCAGAGTGGTGGTACAATCAGCAATCCTAGCATTTGGGAGGCTAAAGTAGGTTCAAGGCCAGTTTGGGGTACAGAGTGAGACTCTGTCAAAAACAAATGGAGAAGGGGGGAAGGAGAAGGCAGCTGGAGAGGAGGAGCTTGCTGGAGAGAGTACAGATGTGGATGGCAGGCCTCAGTTGTTGGACGTCATGGAGATGCATCTTACTGGCCCACCCTCACTCAAATCCTAAACCTTATTATACTAAAGCCACATAAATAGACCATTGGCATTCTAGCTTCCGAGGCCTAAGAAGACACACTGAGTAAGTAGAAGAAGCAAAGCCTCCACTGGTGGTTTGTTTCTGTGGCTTGCCATCAACATGACACCTCAGCCTGTACCTTTTGTACAGCACCATGGTGTCCCCAATTGCTTTCCCCCCTGTCTGTCTCTACACTCAGAATACTCTCCTGAGCACACCAGCCTGCCTATTCTCTGGCTGCACCGACTTCTAGCCAGCTTCTCTAAACCTTTGTCTTTAGAAATGCCTCCATAACTCCAGAAGCCTTCAGCCTTTTGGTTCAGCACCCCAGAGCCCTGAGGTCTATCTCTCTGTCCTCCAAGACAGACTAACTCAGAGTAAACTGTACTAGGAACCTAGAACTGAAAGCCTGCTCTGCTCTGTAGCCCCCTCTGCAGCCAGTTCTCATGGCATCTGTGAATCAGGCCCTGATGGCATTCTCTTGGCCCGCTGTGATCACACTGTGCTACTGTAAGCAGTCGCTTGCTCTCTCCAATCCACTCTCATCTGATGCTGCGTGAAGAATCCTCCCAGTGTAAACACGGTATCATCGGGGTAATTGCTGAAGCAGGGAAATGAGTCTCCAAAGGTACTAGGGGGAGCATTCAGTTCTACTGGACCTCAGTTTCCAAGGTGAATGAAGAGACATTACTGAAGGTAGACAGGGATGACAGGGGTGGCTGCAGTCATACCAAACACAAATCACACCGTGTCCTGGATATAAATTCCTCCAACAGCAGGTGTGTGCTTCAGAGGAATAGTTTCTGCAATTAAAAAACTGACATTTTAATGGATTATGCAGATCAGCTAAGGTTCTAAATCATAAACATTCTGCCTCAGAGGGAATAAAGAGCGCAGGCCAAGCAAGGAGAGGCAGCATAAACACCATGAGCCATTTACTGCTCCTTCCGACCTTTTTACACCTCTCTATGAAACTGAACATTAACCTTTACATCTGCAATGGCTCCTCTCTGCTGCCTAACAAAGGCGGTAGTTCATCTTTGTAATAACATGTGAGCTGGAAGGACTTTGTACTCCTTCAGCTTCTCCAATGGTACCTAATGTGGTCCCATTAGCACTGGAAATAAAACAGGTTGTCTTTTTTAGTAACAGAGTAGAAAATGAGAAGATGAGGGAGCTAGCTCCCTGGATGTCAAATGCGTGGATAGAAACCACAGCAGGGTCTATATGATAGCATTCTAAATGAGCATGACCTCACCTGATCTCAGAAGCTAAGTAGGGTTGGGCCTAGTTAGTCCTTGGATGGGAGAAACTGAAGTGGGGCAGCGATGGGTTTAGGAATTTTCTACTTGCAAATCATAGACAAGAAGTTTGTCTTTCTTGCAAAAGAAAACCAAAATGGTAAGGCAAAAGACCTGTTGTTAAACACTATGAGGAAGACAGAATTGCCAACAGGTCTTACAAATACAAGACAGTGGGTGCAGAGAGTTCCAGATTGTAGAAACCAAATAGGTAGAAACCATCGCAGAGTGGTAAGGTGACAGAGCAAGGAACCTAGCCCATGGGTCTCACTTCAAAACATTTTGGAATGGTCCCTCGCCACCAAAACCAAAGAACTGGAGGGAAGACGTGTCCCAAACCTCCTACTCTATACAGAAATAAGTTGAAATCACAGATAAATGACTTGCCCGAGATCACAGAACAAGAAAACAGGCTAGCCTCAGAAAGAACCCCAGGCATCCAACACCATGCTTCCTCTTACCAGTTAGACAGCAAGAAGTCCCCAAAGATGTTTACAGAAGTTGTAAGAGATGCCCTGGGTCCTCTATAGATGTATCTGATTTTTCTGTGGCTATGTGGTATGGCATGGTTGACTGACGGTGACGAGCAGGCTGAATGAAGGTGTGGTGAAGGTGCAAGGGATGCCATCTGTACCTGGGCTAGGAGGGAAGGCATTTTCCACAAAGCCTGGGATGGGTGGCAAGGAGGATGGCCCTGAGTAGATATTCAGGTGTAATTTCTCAAGCCTGAAGCTTAGTATGTTGTACCAGCAGCCATTAATGTTCACCTTTCCTCTTTGATCTATAAAGAGCAAAGTATAGCAATTTATTTCTTCTCTTCCTGCCTTTGCTCCCTCTGAGGTTAGGAGTCTAATGGGCAGTTAACCGATGAGGGGAAAGTGCAGCAGCCAGCACACTGGTGGCTCCCCACCCATGCAGTCGCTGTGCCTGATGGGAAATTTTTATAGTAAGTTATGGGAATGGGCTGACTCACGACCCAGTGTGATTCCCCTCTAGCATGCAGAAACTGGAAAACCAAACCAGAACCACTCAGTGCTACTAAGAAACCTAGAAGCGGAGGTCTTGTGTACAAACTATCAATAGATATATGAGCAAGATTTCGGTGCTAATGGAGTATAAAGATGCAGGAGTCAATATATTCATCTTACTCCTATGTGTCACTGCTGCAGCCCCTGCTATGGGAGCAGGACCATGACTATACAGACATAGCTGCACAAGGGTAACACCATTTTTGCAAGATGGTTTTGAAGTTATTTCTGAAAATCCAGCTTCGAATCTGTTCTTCAGTTCTCACAACAATTTAGTGACCAACTTCAGTCACCTTATCATACCTCGCATTCCCATACAAACTCCCTACAGCCTGCAGCCAAGCCCTAACAGAGCCTTTGACAATGTAAAACAATTTCATTTGTAGCAAGCTCTAGCTGTGAAGATGCGTGAAGAAAAGGAACTAAGAATTCTGAATTCTCACTCTGTTCAAAGTGAACATGACTTCATATGACTAAAGACTGAAAAAGTACCTGGGAAGACAGGCCTGAGAAATGTCTAGTCCACAGAAAAATAGTGTGTTACACAGATGGCAAGCTACTGTCAAGGTATCCCAGAAACTGCACACACACACACACACACACACACACACACACACACGCACACACGCACACACACACACACCTGGCTTCACCAGCATAACCACTGAGCTGACTTTAAAGACAGTACTTTCCTACTCCCAGACAGTCATTGGCTAAGAGGAGAAAAGTTCTGGATACACTCATGTGTTGCACATGTTTTGGTCCATAATGGACTATATATGACAGTGGTTCAGAGGATTAGCCTGTCTGGTGCTTCTATAGTCATCTTAGCTTAAGTTACTGATGTTCACACTGTAGCAACCTCCGTCTTCTCAGACAACATCTCTCTCTTAAAGGACCATGCAACTGTAACTGTATTATTCGTCAGGAATGTTCCAACAGCCCATTTTGTTTTGTTTTTCCTCCAGCCATCTTCCCCATCCTTGATCCTCCCTGCTTCCCCCCCACATCCCTTTCCCACCTTGTTCTCTCCCTCCATCCCCCAGGTGTCTATTCTATTCCCCCATCGCAGTGAGATTCAAGAATCCTCCTTTGGGCCCTACTTGTTACTTAACTTCTTTGCTTCTGTGGACTGTAGCATGTTTATCCTGTACTTTATGGCTAATGTCCATTTATAAGTGAGTACGTACCATGTTTGTCTTTCTGGGTCTGGGTTACCTCATTTAGAATGATCTTTTCTAGTCCTTCCATTTGCCTGCAAATTTCATGATGCCATTGTTTTTAATAGCTGAGTAGTATTCTGTTGTGTAGATGTACCACATTTTCTTTATCCATTCTTCAGTTGAGGGACATCTAGGTTGTTTCCAGTTTCTGGTATTACAAATAAACCTGCTAGGAGCATAGTTGAGCAAGTGTCCTTGTGGTATGGTGAAGCATCTTTTGAGTACATGCCCAGGAGTGATACAGCTGGGCCTTGAGGTAGAACTAGTCCTAATTTTCTGAGAATCTGACAGATCGATTTCCAGAGTGATTTACCAGTTTGCACTCCCACCAGCAATGGAGGAGTGTTACCCTCATTCCACATCCTTGCCAGCATGAGCTGTCGCTTGAGTTTTTGATCTTAGCCATTCTGATGGCTGTAAGATGGAATCTCAGAGTTGTTTTGATTTGCATTTCCCTGATGTGCACTTCTGTTAAACACTTCTTTAAGTGCTTCTTGGCCATTAAAGATTCCTCTGTTGAGAATTCTCTCTTTAGTACTGTACTCCATTTTTCAGTTGAGTTCCTTGGCTTGTTGGTGTCTAATTTCCTGAGTTTTAAAATATATTTTTGCTATCAGCCGTCTGTGGAGGTGGAGCTGGTGGAGATCTTTTTCCATTCTGTAGTCTGCTGTTTTGTCCTTTGATAGTGTCCTTTGCCTCACAGAAGCTTTTCAGTTTCAAGCGGTCCCATTTATGAATTGTTGATCGTAGTGCCTGGGCTGTTGGTGTTCTGTTCAGGAAGTTGTCTCCTGTGCCAGTGCATTCAAGTGCATTCCCCACTTTTTCTTCTATCAGATTTAGTGAATAGTTCTATGTTGATGTCTTTAATAAACTTGGATTTGAGTTTTGTGCAGGGTGATAGATATGGATCAATTTGTAATCTACATGCAGACATCCAGTTAGACCAGCACCATATGTTGAAGATGCTTTCTTCTAATTGCTCAATTTTACAACAGAAAGTACCAAACCAAGGCCTTCAAAATTCTCATCTTGTATCAATTCATCTTAAATATTACATCATACTCCTCACCCAACCCTAATTAAGACCCCTCACACTCTCCTAGGCAGCTGGACTTCATTCTCCACCCTTGGAGATGCCCAGATTCCATCACAGTGGTGCTCCCCATGAGTGCTCCAAACATGAGGCCCTGCCTTGATCCAACAGCTGGTGATCTGCTGCTATCTGATTCCAGTGTTCTTCCCGCCATCTCATTATTTCACACTCAAACTACCGACAATTTGATACAGACCTGGAGTGAGCAGCTCAAGAGTTTGGTAGAAAAAAACTAAGCAGGATTGGCCCCCATTCCTTCCAAGGACCTCCCAAACCCTGGAAGACCCCCAGGTACCATGGCCTACATATTCACCTGCACCATTGATGGACCCTGGTTCAAGGTGTAGGAACTACTGTGACAAGCTAAACTCTGACCTCAGTTGTCTGAGAACAGATTTATGGGATGGATGGAGCCTATGTCAATCAGAGCCTACTCTCTGAGACCCTGCATATAGTTTATGTTGATTTCCATGGGCTTTAATCTGAACGTTTCTAGAGTCTGGAAGTAGCAGAAATGGCAACAAAAATCCACGTATTGTACAGAATGCCACACCTTCCTAACTATAGGGCCTTGCAGTCTCTCATCCATCAAGTCTGATCTAGACTGAGACTGTCTCAAGGTGAGTCATATGAGAGACAGCACCCATAATGTTAGCCCCTGCCAGTTTACCCCCACACAAAGGATTTCTACACTCTCCACTCTTATTCAACGCCACAGACACTCAGCTTGCCCCCATTTTGCAATGAAAGCAAGAACTGTTTGCTATTACATGGCTGGCTGATGAAGAGGAAGGCAGGGTCTATATAAACTCCCCTAACTGCAGCTACAGAGCTCTTTCTGGAACTATCTGCAACCACTGCACCTACTGCTAGGCAGGACAGGACAGTGAGGAAGCTGAGCTCGATAGCCTCAGTGTCACATTTAAGCTGATAGCCAAGAGTTACTTTATTAAAATTGTTGCCTCAACTTCTTCATTGGTAAAATGGGAAAATCACAGAATTCACAAGAGTATTCGTAAAATGTGCCATTCAGAGCTGGGAGGAGGTCTTGGTAGGCAAAAGCATTTGTGTTCAAGCCTGAAAACGCAAGTTCAATGGCGGAACCCACAGTGGAAGGAGAGAATACACTTCCAAAAGTTGTCTTCTGACCTCCACAGATACACCATGACTTGAGAACCTTTATTTAATAATAATAATAATAATAATAATAATAATGATGATGATGATGATAATGAAATAATGTAAATGGAAAATATGGCATGTAGTTCTCTCTGAACAATTCCAGCACATGGTAAGTACTCAATAAATATGAGCCATTCTTTTTTATAGGGGAATAATTTGTACTCCTCAGATCATTTTCCCAGATGCCAAAAATCTGGCCATAAGAAACAACTGGAGAACTATACCCATGGGGGAAGAGACAAGGAAAATGTGCCTTCTCATTAATTGTTAGGGATATTGCTGTATTAGCCTCCCAGAGACCACAGGTGTCCAAAGAAAGGGACATTCTCTGTTGCTTTACTCAGAGCTGAAATAATAACATCAAAAGCACAGGTAAATGAAGGCTCAACTTAATGACAGAGGGGACATGGGTGATGATTGGAGAAAAATTAGGGGTAGTACAGGACCAGGATATAGCCTGGATTTCATTCCTGTTCTCTCGCGTGCTCGCTCTCTCTCTCTCTCTCTCTCTCTCTCTCTCTCTCTCTCTCTCTCTCACACACACACACACACACACACACACACACACACACCCAATTGATTTGAAATCACCTGTAAATCAGCATAGGGTATATCATGTAACAGGTCTGTTGGCAACAGAATTATCAAGCTGGTTAAGGAGAAGGGAGGAAAGACCATCCAACAGCTACAGAGGTTCAGCCATACCTGAATAAACACATAGATAAGAGGCTTTCCCTGGAGGATTTCCAGACAACCAACTAATGAGCTAAGGGGAATGAGTATTCCTATGTTAAGATTCCCTTTGCAGGGTTTGGGGCATGAGATATATTACTCTTTGATATATCTGCGTGGAAGTTGCAGTGCCGTGACAGTCCGTGATTTGTGATGGGAGGAAGAAGCTCTGACTTCAGGGCACTGGATGACTCCTTTAGTCCCTCCACCTACGGGATAGGGAGTTGGGGAAAGTTACATAAATCCTTTCACCCTGGATTAAAAAGTTAAGTGACAGCTTTGCAGGGAGCTTGCTATAACAATGGAGGGAAATCATACATGTGAAGTAACGAGATAGCAATGGCTCACACTGCTCTGCCCTCAGGAGGCCATCAGGAAGGAACCTTAGTGGCAGAAGACACTAAGTTAAATCAGAAGGGTAAAGAGGGTAAGGAGATCTGAAAATAACAATTCCTTATGCAGTTTTGAAGGGGAAATGAAGAGGCCGTAGTTGGAGCTAAATAACACAGTGGTTCCTATGGATTCTGCCTCTCACATATCTGATCGGTGAGAACAAGTGAATAACTGAAGGGTTACATGCACAGAATGAAGTGTCCAGGAAAGCTCAAAACCAGCATGGAAGCCATTACTGGAGCGGCAGCTTCAAATCTCCACCACATTAAAGTTGTGAAATGACTTTTTGCTGGGCAAGAGGAGTTCTTAGGGAAAAAACTCTCAGAAAAATAAAATTATAAGCATATACATCATTTTAATGTTTATTTGTTTGGTTGGTTGGTTGGCTGGTTGATTGGTTGTGTGCTTGTGTATGTATGTGTACCATATGCATGCAGGAGCCCACGGAGGCCAGAAGAAAGCATCAGATCCACAGTAACTATAATTACAGGCAGATGTGAACCTTCATGTGTGTGTTGGCAATCAAATCCCAGTACCCTGCCGAAGAAGCAAGTGCTCTTACTCATGGATCCATCTCTCCAGCTCATGCACTTCACTTTATTTAGTGGGAATATTTCCAAGACTATAGACTATCAATAAAATTTTGGTAAGCAGATACTAAATCACTTTTTTAACAGAATCTAGAGTTAAATTCCTTTGTGGGAAAAAAAAAGAAGAAATAGATCACATGGCAAAAACTATTTGACAGTGTCTACTGAAGCCAACCAGACACACATTTTATGGCCCTAGCAATGCACTTCTAAAACTATGCTTAGAAAAGTTACATATATCAATATAAATGTGTGCCACATTCACCAAAGAGGTGACAGACAACAAAATTAATAATAGCTGCAAAAGAAACCATTTGATTGTTAGCAGGATGCATTGATGAGCTGATACAATGAACTATTACACAGCAAGGGGGGCAAATAGTAAAAGCTAAGTACCTCTTTGACATATATAGAATAGGAGATGCCACTATTCTCATCAAGTTATTATCCTGTGTTTGATATTTTGAATAAAATCCTAAAGCTCCATGACAAATATCCTCAATAAATATACTCAATAAAATGGGTCCTTGGTCAAGTTGAAAAACATAAAAGAAACATAAGCCAGAGTAGCATGGAAAGCTTTCAGTGCAAAATGTTCCATAAACCAAACCGACAGTGTCTTTCCCATCCCTCAAATTCCTCTCGGAGGCTGGAGGCAGTGGTATAGAAATCTCCAATTAAAACTGACTTCTGAGTGATGGATATGGCTCTGTCCAGAGACTGGGGTTCTGAATCTCATTAGGCATCAGGCCCAGCCATGGAACCGCTAGTGCAACAAGAAAAAAAATGAAGATTGATTCCAAAGACCAAAAGTCTAACCTCTGCAAAATCAGATGCCAAGTTACCAAAGAACTTCTCTGAAAGCCTCCCCGGGCTCCACACTCCTTCTCTGTCTGCATCTGGAGGGTGTGTGTGTGTGTCTCTGTGTGTGTGTGTCTGTGTGTGTGTGTGTGCAGCCTTTATTATTTCTTCCTATCCATCTTCATTTCTCCCTCACCACTCACTCCTGGCTGCCTCAGATTCTGGAGTAGCCTATGAAGCCAGTCTGTGCTCTACCACTAAAGTATAACATGATCTTAAGCAACACTCAGCTTTCTCCTCAGCTGCCTTGCTTACAAAATGGGGACCGTAATAGTAAGTCACCTCAGAGTTACATTGTTACATGAGTTAATGGAGGTAGACACCCACAACAGTGCCTGGCATATAGCACTAAC
The DNA here is from genome assembly GCA_019843965.1 of Rhynchomys soricoides. NCBI lineage: Eukaryota > Metazoa > Chordata > Mammalia > Rodentia > Muridae > Rhynchomys > Rhynchomys soricoides. The sequence continues at coordinate 4,078,926 of JADRCH010000075.1, forward strand.
CAGAAGTTATCAGTTGTTTTTATTATTAATTGTATATGATAATTTATGTGCATATAGTTTCCAAGGAAAAAAGCAATATTCATTCTTGATAATTGCTGCTCATTTTCTTCATCGTGCTTATTAGTATCTCCAAGTGTTTACATTTATTTATCTTCATTTTTCTCCCACAAAATATCTCCATGGCAACATGGACCTTCACATTCTTCCTCACATCCTTGGAAGCACAGAAGATCCAAAACATAACTAGACCAGGAGAACTGCGGCTATAACCACACTGTAACTGAGTTATTCAATGCCTGTGTCTGAACAGCAAGACTTGGTAGGGGGAGACTAGGTAGGAAGATTATACCAGTTATGTATAGTCTTCCATTCTGTGAAAACACCAGTAGCCAGTTGAGAAAACAGACGATCTGAAAAGGAACTTCTAGTTGTTTGATATCTGGTTTTGAATGACAAAGAATGTCTCTATTTAAAAAGCATGACAAGCAAAGGCTCTCATTTTTCTCCCTAGAAATTTCTGTAAGAAAATCGTTCTTTCCAGTAGCTTCCACTCATTCTGTCCCAACATCCCTGACCCCTGTTCTTTCTGTGCACAGTAACCCTTAGTTCATGTCCTTAAAAGGGAAGTGCGAGTGTCCACGTTTCAGCACCGCGGACAGCGGACAGCGGCTCGGATGTGATTGGGGTCTTTTTCGAACGTGGGGATGCAGTTCTCAGAGGATCTGTTGTATGCATTTCTTCACTTGGCTAAAGACCATGCTGAATTTTAAAGGAGAATAATTCAAAAGTGTGTTTGGTCTCCTTGCCTTATTACAGGGTAATGAATTGATTTCTCTATAAGGAAACTAATAGCTTTGAGTAGCTTTATGTGCCAGGCATCATTGTGTCAGTGTGTGTGTGTGTGTGTGTGTGTGTGTGTGTGTGTGTGTGATTGTATTATATATTTTATATTATAAACAACACATCAGTACTCCAAAATCTTGATGTAACAAGAAGTAAAACAAGGTGCATACTGAGTCATGAAAACCAGAAGCCTAACCTCCAGCAAATACAAAATATGAAATCCAAGTTGAGCTTCTCTTAAACCCTCCCTCTGCCAGCTCTGAAATCATTCCTGCTGTCATCCTTTCTTCCCATTCCACCTTTTACACACACACCACACACACATCCATCATCTATATCTACATGTATACTTCATCTCACTTAGTCTCACATTGATATTGCAATGCCATTGGATTTAAAGTCATAACACCCTGGCTGCACATCCCAGACTCCCCTTGGGAAATCTACTTTGCTTCTGCACAATATTATTTCCTCTCAGCCTGAGAAACCCAGACTAAAACCTCTCCTCATGAGAAATTCCAGGGCTTTATACGTAAGATTCACTTAACTTCTGCTTCCTGTAGGCTGAGTAGGACGTAGGATGCAACCTAGCACCACAGGAAGGATGAGTGGGCAGACAATACTGGTTCCAGTGAAAGGAGAGAGACAGAAGGTGGGGGTGGGAGGGGGAGGGGGGATTGAATATGTTGGTGGAGAAAAGCAAGAACCAAATTCTCGGGGGCCAGGAAATCCAAACCAAAATATTCAAATATGCTGAGATTTTATTTTTAAAAAAAAATCTCTAGTGGTCAGAGGATTATTTTCCTCTGTGGATGTATGTGTTCATGTATGTGCATATTGTGTGCATACACATCTGTGTGTGCACACATAGAGGCCAGAGGTATCATCCTCTATCAGTCTCTACCTTGGTTTCTGACATTCTGTTATTGAACCTGGGACACACCAATCCAGCAAAGCTAGAAAACCCTACAGACCTTCCTGTCTCTGCCTCTCCAGCACCTGGCATGTGCTCCTATATCCAACTTTCTTACATGGAGGCTGGGGATCTGAATCAGATCCTTATGCTTAAGCAGCAAGCCTTGTACCAACTAAGCCATCTCTCCAGCCTCACAGGATGATTCCATGCCTTCTCCCCACTCACATATAAACATAAACTTTCATAGAGCTAGCACACAGTAAGTGCCTACTAAATGCGCACATATCAATGAATGATTTTAATAAAACTTGAGGTCTGAGCACCATCCATAAAGCTGATGTGGTTTAATGATGGGCCATATCTACTGAACAGACACAGAAATGAGATAACAGAATCCCATGTTCTGGTTCAAAACATATGGTGAAAGCAGGTGTGGTGATGCATCCCTTTGATTCCAGCACTTGGGAGGCGGAGGCAGGTGGATCTCTTAGTTCTTAGTTTGAGGCCAGCCTGGACTACAAAGTAAGTTCCAAGCCAGCCAGGGCTACACAGAGAAACCCTGTCTCAAAAAAACAAAACAAAACAATTTATGGATGAAGATTTTCAATACTTATCCTGGTCCCTGGATAAGTTAGTCTGTGTGTTATGTCGTTCTGAATCATTCAACTCATTGTGCACCTAGCACCAAGATGGATACAGACTCTGTCTTCAAGCCAATTTACATTATAGTGTAGGAATACACATCCCTCCCCTAAAGCACTCAAATAGACTTACCAGCCTAAACACGTGAGAGTCTGGGTGTGAGTATGTGTAGAAAAAATGCTACCCAGGGCAACAGCTGCTATTTGAGATTCATCCAAAGAGCGGTCCAAGTTCGCCTGAGAACTGGGAGTCAGAAGCAGGGAGACGCTCAAATAGTAGCTGAATCTGCTCAGCCCCTGAGTTGAGGGAGAGGCTTTCTTGCAGAAAACAACCAGGAGGTTAGCTGGGGAGGACTGCCTCCTCCGTGCAGCAGCAGAGTTTGGACCTTCTGTCTTTGAAGACTGTGCCTCAGCAAAGGCTGCACATGCTGAAGCTCTTGGAGCTACGCCCTCGAGGTCAACCCCTGTTGAGCTCCTTACCAGGCTCTTTGGGAGTCATGAGAGTGAACACTTTCCTCAACTGCCACCTTTCCTGATTTGTTAAGAGGAGGATCCATGGGTAAAGTGCCTGCTGTGCAAGCATGAGGACCTGTGTTCAGATCTCCAGAATCCATGTAAAAGCTGCTCAAAGTGGCACATGCAGAAAATTCCAGCATGGGGAGAGGGTGGAAAGACAAGAGACAAGAAGATCCCTGGGTTTGACTTGCCAATAGGAGAAGTCCAGCTTCAGTGAGAAAGTCTAAAAATATAAGGTGGAGAAGCAACTGATGAAGATATGCACCATCAACCAATGGCCTCTCCCCCTCTCCTATTTCCCCTCCCCTCCTCCTCCCTCTGTCTCTGTCTCACTCTGTCTCTCTGTCTCTCTCTGTTTCTGTCTGCCTCTCTCTCTCTCTCTCTCTCTCTCTCTCACACACACACACACACACACACACACACACACACACACACACACACGCACACTAAGGGATCCAGGTATAGTATGATGGGAAGTACATCATGTGTGAAGAATCTATCCCCTCTCCTTACTCCTTTGAAAAACTAGAATGGGCACTTTCTCACTGTTGGAGCACTCCCAAAGATGGCCGACATCTGTTTCTCTGCTCCTTGTATACACATATTCTCTTTCCTTTCCTTTTAATTTGGGCCAAGCTTGGTATAGCTCAGACTTGTAAAATACGTTTGGGTGAGATGTTCCAGGACTCCTGAGGCCAGGCTTTCAAGGTCCTGGAAGCTTCTTCCTTCTTGTTGGAAGAAAGCAAGCTTCTACATAAGGGGACAAAGTACCTGAGACCCCCACACATGAAGATGTTTAGGCTATCAGTGATGACAGACAGGTGAGCAAGAATTGAGAAACTCAGTTATATGACCTCACTTCTTTACTTGAGCCATCTAAGCTGGCCCTAAACCATATCGACATCATAAAGCACATTCTAGTCCTTTCTATTGTACCTCCAAGGAACTAAATTTATCAGAAGAGTATAAGGAGCCCAGCCAGCTAGATCTAAGTAAGCTAAACCACACATCATATTCTAATAAGAGAAGGGTCCACTAGCCATTCTGTCAGTTAGATAAAGAGAAAAGGCTAGAAAGAAGGGAACCAGAGTGAGCCTGAGCTCTGTAGATGACTGTGGAGACCAGGGGTGCAAGGAAGCTCCCTGGAAATCTCCAGACATTACCAATATGCCTTGACATCATTCCTAATCCCATTAACAAGGAATTTGCGTTAAAATTAATCCTAATTGAGGATTTTCCAGAAGTCAAGAACTGCATTAAACCTGTTTTGTATAGACTCTTATTTAATCTTCACAAAGGGTGTCAGAAGGTTGCCTCTGATGGCATGCATTGCACAGGGAGGGCATGAGGCTCACAAGCATATGTGATTTGTCAAGATTACAATCCCAGCAAATAGCAGAGCTGGATTTGAATCCAGGACCTTCTGGCTCTCTGCTGAAATGAACATCAGGGTCTGTCACTGTCAGGCAACAGATGCTACCTTAATGACATAATTTCTAATAGGCCTTTTTTATGTGCACACATTTATTCAATACATACCTCAGGGGTAATTTTGAAGGAAGGTTAAATAAAAATGTATTTATGATGGTGGAATACATGGCTTTTATGCTGCATTCATCTTTATAACTTTAGAGTTATGCTTTTGTAGTGTATGGAGGACAGAAATTCTCCCGAGCTTATAATTATAATCTTCTACCCTTACAAATGCCAAGAACAAAATGTAGATTATTTAGACATTTTATGGTCATTTTGGTTTTTTTTTTTTCCTTAAATCTGTGGTAAGATTCTAATTAATTTATTTTATACTAATTTTTTTTTTTACAAGATCTCATTATATAGCCTGGCTGGCCTGAAATTCTCTATGTAGACCAGGCTGGCCCCAGACTCACAGAGACCCCAGCCTCTACCTCTTGAAGGCTGAGATTAAAGGTGTGCACCACTGCACCCAACCAAGTAGGTTTCTTTGAAAATGACATGAAGCCTAGAACTACTTTCAAAAACAATTGGGTGTTATCTAAGCTGTAATACACTTTAGTTTTATTCAAAGGCATGTCACTTGTTCCTTAATGAAGTTTTGTTCTGGATGTGGCATCCAAGTTACTTTTAAAGGGTTGGGGCCGTGTATTGGCCCTTACTCTGCTGACACCCAATTTTATTCTGAGATATATCATAAAACCACTGGAATCCTTTTTGCATATGTGTGGTATGCGTGCTTGTGTCTATGAGTGTTTTCATGTGTGCTCACACATGTTCGTACATACATACACTCACAGACACAAGCATGCATACCATGCAAGTGCATGGGTGTGCTCATGCATGTGAAGGCTTTGAGCTGACATTGGGAATTTCCCTTGATTGATCTTCACATTATTTATTGAGGCAGGATCTCTCAGTTGAAACCAGAGCTCACCAATAGCACTAAATAAGCTGTTAGCAAATCACAACCATGGCCTGGAAAGATATGACGAGTGGCAGTGGGGAAGCTGACAGTGGGGATGCTAACAGTGGGGGTCTGACAGTAAGGATGATGACAGTGGAGGTCTGACAGTAAGGATGCTGACAGTGGGGATGCTGGCAGTGGGGATGATGACAGTGGGGATACTGACAGTGGGGATGCTGACAGTGGGGATGCTGACAGTGGAGATGCTGACAGTGGGGATGGTGGCAGTGGGGATGCTGACAGTGGGGGTCTGACAGTAAGGATGCTGACAGTGAGGATGCTGACAGTGAGGATGCTGACAGTGGGGATGCTGACAGTGGGGGTGCTGACAGTGGAGAAGCTGACAGTGGAGATGTTGACAGTGGAGATATTGACAGTGAGGATGCTGACAGTAGGGTGGGTTTGGAAGCTATTCACACTGAGAAAGGAAGAACACGCCTGGGCATAAAGTCCAGAGTTGTGCTTTGGGTGCTAATCTGAGAAGTGTATTTGGTCTAGAAAGCATGTTTGCAAAAGGGATATGCACTGCCCATGCAGCTGCTCAGATGTCCCCTCTGGTTCCTTTCAACTGAGAGACTCTAGGATCCCAGCCCACCCTCATCCCCCACCCCCTGCATCACAGATCTCAGGAGGAAGGCCAATGTCTTCAGGATCTATGTGGCTTTAGGTGGAAACAATCAACAGTTTTAAAGTGCAGATTGCCATCCTAACTTCTGATCTCAGAGTGGCTTGAGAAGAAGGTTAACACAATTAACAAGAATTCCCAAGGCCTGGTGTGTGTGAATCTTTTTTTTCCAGCATGGTATAGCCTACCATCTTAGTGAGTAACAAGGGAATGTGTTTCTTCCCTATCAACATCACTCTGTTTCACATTTGACCATGATTAAAAGTGATGTGACTGTAAATGCAGATAAATTATTCACAGCGTGGCCAACCAGATTACATTCTTTCTGCTCACAGGGATGCTGCAAGAAGCTCTCCTGCACCTCTGCCCAGAGCCTGAAATTCAAACTAACACCTGGGAGAGAAGTGTCCAGCCAAGAACCCCTCCCCACATCTGCACACAATCAAGGTTTTAGAGAACCAAGTTTTTTCACTGACCCACTTACCACACTTGCTCTGTAAAATACCATTTCCCCTCCTGTGATGCCAACAGGAGAAATCTGTGCCACTAGGAAAGTCTAGGAACACCCAGCAAGCCCTCCAGCTGGCAGCCTTCTCTGAGGAAGGCTGACTTACATGTGTCTGCTGCCTGGAAGTAGCAATTTGACTGCATATCAACTTAGCCCTGGCAGGTCTAGAGAAGGAGATGTTAAGCCTTCCAGGGATTCTTATCCCCCCAAATTCCTAATATCATGTAACTCCCCACTCTTGTGTCAGTAGAATAATGGGCTTATCATCCACGAGTGGGTTTGGCTTTTCTCAGAGGAAAGTGAAAAGATCTGTTGGCTTTAAGCCTCCAAATCCATTCGTTTGGGTTTCCCTGGGAAAGCGCTTACTCACACTGGGTTCAGAGCAGAACAGGTCCACAAATTTTCTTTTTGATGCCAGGTCATTTGCTACAAGGAATAAAACCAGCTCCTCTAGTTAATTTAAACAACCCAAACACTTCAGGGAAGAAATTTAGGGAGTCCAAGCCCAACGGGAGGAGTGGGGAGTTAGGCGTGGAAACCAAGGGTGCCCTAGACTGTCTAGAAGAGGCCACTTCAGCAATGGCTCCACACTAGGGGCATGCTGGGAATATCAGGGGGAGAGCTTAAAGTTTCTGGGGAATGTTGATATGTTGACCCCCTTCTCGGAGACCCTTGTGTCTTAGCCAGTGTTCTATTGCTGTGAAGAGACATCATGACCATAGCAGTTCTTGTAAAAGAAGGCATTTAACTAGGGCTTGATTATAGGTTCAAAGGTTTACCCCCCCCTCCTACTCTTCTTCCTTCTTCCCCCACCCCTGGCCTCAGACAGGGTTTCTCTGTGTAGCCCTGGCTGTCCTGAAATCTACTCTGTATACCAGGCTGGCCTCAAACTCAGAGATCCACTTGCCTCTGTCTCCCGAGTGCTGGGATTAAAGGCATGATCCACTACCACCCAGCTTTGTTTAGTCCATTTTCTTCATAGCAGGGAGCATGGTGGCACAGAGACAGAGAAGTAGCTGAGAGTTCTACCCCAAATCTTCAGGCAGCAGGAAGAGAGAGCTACTGGGCCTGGCTTAGGCTTGCTCTTGAAACCTCAAAGCCCGCCCCTAGTGACAAACTTACTCCAACAAGGACACATCTCCTACTCCTTTCAAATAAAGCCATTCACTGGTGGCCAAGCATGTAAATCTATGAGCCTATGGGGACCATTCTTATTCAAACCACACCTCATGTCACCGGCCCTGGATGTTGCTGCTCCTGTGGTCTCTCCAAGTCCCTGGGTCTGATCAGAATGTATGTTTCAATGGGGTCATGTTGGCTTAATTTGCTTTACAAACTCTCTCTGTGGTTAGAGGTCAGGGCACCTCACTGCAGGCTCACCAGGCTGAGGCATGAGGGAAGAGCTAATTCCCCTAAAAGGAGACAAACAGTACTCTTAGGAGAGAAAGCAGATGTTCAATGGGCAAAGTGCCAATTCCCCTCCATCCCATGTAACAGTAATAATTCAACTCATGGGCAAAAAGGTGTTCTTTCGCCTTCACAGGACACAGCCTTCACAGGAGACAGCAGTCATGATCCTAGAATTCTGTTTTTACCAAGATCGTACTTTGCAACTGACCAGGGACCCTGTCAATAGGTGTGAAATGTCTCAACCTAGGATTAATGTGCATAGTCAAGTTTTCCATTGTCCCTGATGAGCTCAGATGAAGAGTTCATGGTTGGCTGGGGAGAGCAGGGGTGAGGGGTGAGGGGTGCGGGGTGGGGGGTGGGGTGAAATAAGGCCTCTATCCTTATTTTCAGGAACTGAGATGCAAATCACACCATGCAAGATCCTGCCTTTGCTATCTTTCCATTAGAAATCATGACCAAGGCACGGCATCACCCTCGAAGAAAACTGTCCCCATTACCCCACACACTCCTGTTAGTAAAGCAGAAAGCCTCCTCTGACCAGTGCTGGGAACTACCCACTGACACAATGTGGTATTTACCTAGCCACAGTGCTGCAGGCTGATGGGATAGTGGACAGTGTGGAGAATGGCTTTGACAGAGACACAGCACCCAAGCCTGGGGCAATAACAAATCTTATTTTGTCAAGGAAGCAAAACTAACATGGTGACCTAGGCGGGTGACCTGTTGACATCACTGACTGTTCCTGAGCTTCTTTCGGTGTTTGAAAAGAAGTGAAGAGGTTTCCTCTGAGCAGACCACATGGCAACAGGTTAAGTCTGTGACAGACAACTGGGTCAAATCCATTGACAGGGAAGGGACGGGCAGAGAGACAGAGTAAAGCTCTCTGAGTCAAGTCCTATCTTACCCGTACCCTATTCTTCACTCCAGGGATCAAAGACCCCTTAAACTTGTTAAAATCATACAAAAGTTTGCATGCATCCCCCTCATCAGAGGTAAGTTCCAAGAGATTTTGGTGTGTGTGTGTGCGCGTGCGAGCGCTCATGCACACAGTATAATACACCTATGTATGTGGCCAGGCCAGAAGAGGACCTCGAGTGTCCTGCTCAGTTGATATCTCTCTGAAGTTAGTGGTAGGCTCATGGCCAGCAAGCCTCCATTATCTTCCTGTCTCCATCTCCTCAAGAGCTGGAGCTACAGGTCCACACAAGCGTGCCTAGATTTTCAAGAGGGCTAAGGATATGTGACGTCAGGTTCACATTCTGCACCATTCCTCCAGAGATTATTGGGACAGTCTGAGACCTAACAAAAGATCATACTGCTCATGGGATATTCCACCTTCTTCTTGCCTGTGCTGACTCCTTTCCTGGACTTTCTCCTTTCTAGATAGGTCTTGCCTCTAAGCTACTGGAAACTCCAACTAGAATCATCCTTCTGCTTCAGCGCTTGACAGCCGTGTTGTTTTTATTTCTGACAGTGGTTTGCCACTGGTCAGAATCAAGACAATCTAAAGGGTCAGTTGCTTGAAGAGCAGTGTCATTCTCATTTCAGACAACCATAGCCCCCAGAGATCCAATGTTATTATAGAAGAACACGGGCTGGAGAGATGTCTCAGTGGATAAATTGCTTGTTGTGCAAATAAGAGGACCTGGGTTCTAGTGTAAAGCCAGACATGAGAGCACAAATCACCATCCTTTTGCAAGATGGGAGACCAGACAGGAGAATCCCCAGACGTTCATGGGCAAGCTAGCCTGCTAAACACAGTGGGGAAAAAGAAGAGACCTTGTCTGAAACAAAATAAAAGGCACACATGTACTCACACATATGAACACACACACACACACAGAGAGAAAGAGAGAGAGAGAGAGAGAGAGAGAGAGAGAGAGAGAGAAGAAAAAGAATAAACAGAACTCTTTATGTTGAGAACACAGAATGGATTTGTTGGCCAGAGTGTGTGCTTCGGATACTCCTTCCTTTAATTGGGATGCAGGTTTAGCTCCAGATTCAAAACTTGGTAACACATGGAAGCAACCAAACAGGAATTTTTTGCAATTTGGAATGCTATGGACTGTGTAGGTCAAATACCTCCTCCCACTCCCCACACCCCCCCCCAAGTTAACATTATCCCAACACTTCATACAAACTCCTCCACTCTCTGGTCTTACAACATATTGTGGTGCCACAGAACCCAAAGAATCAAAAGCACACTGTCACCATTGATGGCCAGAGAACACAACACCCTGTACATGCCCCGCCCTTGACAGAATCAGAAGCTGAGCCAAACATCAGAGCTTTAAGTATAAATGGTCTCAGTCCTCCACAATCTCAGATTCTCACTGAGGGGACAGGCACTTATTCCGTTAGCTACTATGAAATACAATAAGAAGTATGGCAGGGATAAAATGAAAAACCCAAACCTCTGAGAAGGAGCTGGCAGGTTCCGTTTGATACACAGTACCAGGTTCTTGCCACTTAAAGCATGGCATTAACTGAGGGCACAGTGTGCAGAAATGCAGAATCCCAGACCCCATCCTGGAAAGGAAATGTACACTTTAATGATATTAAGTGCTGGGGATTCTGGGCATGTTAGAGTCTGAGAAAGCACGCCATTAAATGGTGAGGATAAAGAAACACCTGAGTCCCCTGCTAATGTTCGTAATGGCAGCTGTGCTAACATGCTCCAGGGGTAACTGGGGGAAGCCATAATAAGATGGAAGCATGATAAGCTGTCTCCAAAGAGGTTCAGGCAGAGCCTGACAAATACAGAGGTGGGTGCTCGAAGCCAACCACTGGACTGAGTGTGGGGTCCCAGATGTAGGAGTTGGAGAAGGGACTGAAGGAAAGCCGGGCAGTGGTGGTGCACACTTTTAATCCCAGCACTCGGGAGGCAGAGGCAGGCGGATTTCTGAGTTCAAGGCCAGCCTGGTCTACAGAGTGAGTTCCAGGACAGCCAGGGCTGTACAGAGAAATCCTGTCTCGAAAAAACAAAACAAAACAAAAAAAAGGGACTGAAGGAGCTGAGAGGGTTTGCAGCCCCATGGAGGGAGCAACAGTGTCAACTGGCCAGATCCCCTGGAGTTCCCAGAGACTGGACCACCAACCAAAGGATACACATGGAGGAAACCATGGTGCTGGCCATATATGTGGCAGAGGAGGGTCTTGTTGGCCATCGGTGGGAGGAGAGGCCCTTGGGTCTGAGGGTGTTAGATGCCCCAGTGTAGGGGAATGCTAGGGAGGGAAGATGGGAGTGGGTGGGTGGGGGAGCACCCTCATAGAGGCAGGGAGGGGGATGGGATAGGAGATTTCCAAAGGGGAAAACATTTAAAATGTAAATAAAGTAAATATCCAAAAATAAAAATTAAAAAAAAAAATAGATAAATAAGTCAGAGTCTTACTGTGTTGTCCGGGCTGGTATCCAACTCACAGGATTTTTCACATCAGTCTCTTAAATGGCTGGGGTTACAGATATGCTTCACCACGCCTGCCCCTCTCCCTCCCCGCCCGGTGCCACTTTCTTAGCTGCCTGATCTCCCAAGTCCGGTATTGTACTATTCATGACAAAAATGTTAATGGCCAAGATATAAGATGAACCCTGCTCTCCCTGCTTAGCCCGGAAAGATAACAATGTACTGAGCAATTAGGAAGACTGACTCCAGAGTAAACAGCCCTGGATTCCACCTGCCCCTGAGACCCAGGGCAAGTCATATCCCTCCGTTTCCCTTTCTGGGAAAATAACAGTATGTGATTGTCTAGGTCACTGACCAAACAATAACCAATAAATGTTGGATGTTTCGTTACTTTTGACTATTGTAGCTGATCCTGACCAGTGACCACCAGATCCATTTTTCTTCCTTCCTGAGCACACAGATGGGCTACATTTTCTTGGCGCTCAATTGTTACCCATGGGTTCTATCTCCTAACACGCACTGGGAGGAGCACAGCATAGGAGCTCCGTTCTATTTGCGGTGGCTGAGGAAAGCCTGGCCACGGAAACATGTTAAATACAGAGTTGACACTTCCAGGTCCGGCCTAACAAAACCTCCCACGGCCTCCGGTCTCCTCTCCCATTTGCCATCCGATATCAATACGAAGGGCCACTCTGAGCACTATGGGATAAAGATGGCAGCAGTTCCCTCAGCCTGGGTCCCAAATAACTATACACAATAAAGTGTGGTCACCTTCATAATCACTGTCATCTTTGCCTGGGAAATGTCATACTATAATGTGGGACATGAGCTCTTTGTGTGTTGTTGGGGAGCACATGTTGGTGTCCCTCAAAATTCCTATGTGTGGTGGTATTAGGAGACAGAGCCCATGGGAAACGACTAGCAGAGCCCTCATGATCGGATTAGAGGCTTTAGAAGAAAGAGATGTACCCTCCCCTAAGCCATTGCCTGCCATGTACTGGGGAAAGCTCATAGAACCCCATAGCAAGCCCATTGTCGGGAGCAGAATCTTTTGAGTATGAAATGTGCTTCCCCACCCCCGTGTGATCATGGTCTTGAACACTTTTCCAGCTGGGGAATGGTGGGTAGTGCTATCTTGAGAAACTATAGAATTCTTGAGACAGAAGGCATGGCTCTTGAAGTGGGTCACCGGTGGGAGGACCATTTACCGCTGGTAAGGCTTATGTCTAACTTCAGTTCTGGCTCAGTCTTTCTGCTTTCTCTCAAACACTTGATCCCACAGTCACAGCTAGGCTACTTAAATCATCACCAGCAGCAGCAGCACCAGCAGCCCACCCTGTGTCACTCTGATGAAACTGTGAGGCAAAATGAACCTCCCCTCCTTTAGTTGGTTTTTGGTTTGTTTTTTTGTTTTGTTTTGTTTTTGAGGGGAGGTGTATTTTTGCTACAGCAATGAGAAAAGCAATACAGAGCTCTTACCAGAAAGCAACCATGCCGACTCCCAACACCTTGCAGACTGTGCAAACTAAGTGCCTACTGCTTGAGCCACCCAGTCTATGATACTTTGTTACAGTAGCTCGAAGTAAGACATGAAGTCAGAGATTTCGGAATTCATCTGCTTTCATGGCTAGTATCACTAAACCACAGCTGGCCAGTACATGTTCAAATTACTTACAATTCACCTGACAGGGTTCTTGTGGAGATTTAACAGCATCATTAATATGAAAATGTAAACTTTGAGGTGTTGCCTGAGTATTTAGAGAGAAAGAAACAAAGAAACAAAGAAAGAAGGAAAGAGAGAACCACTGGCTTCAGGAGCCGGGACCCAAATTGAATGCAAACAGTGTGGCACATGAGCTGAGTGACCTTATACAAATCATCCAAAGCTGAGAATGATTGCACAGTACCTAAGACAGGCAAAACAGGTACTTAAAGAGGAACACTTTTTTAAAAGTAAAAGTGATTATTCTAGAAACATGCATGTGACTTGGTGATTAGAAACCAGTCTTTCTGAGCTGGAATCCCAGATCGGCTCTTTCCTGCTAGAAACCTTAGACAAGTTAATTTGTCTTTCTGTTCCTCAACTTCTATACCCATCAAACTGGGAGAATGATAGAATCTCCCTTGCTTTGATGTTGTGAGTAAAGAGTAAATAAACACAGGCTCCTAAACCAGCCTCTGACACTAAGTGGGTAATCAAAAAATGTTAACTATTCATATCAAGTAGAAAATATTTATTCATTTTTTTCTGCTTTGCCCACCTTGTCCTTCATTCCCATTGAACACACAGTATTTGATGATTTCGTTGTTGACAACTAAAACATCAGGTTCAATCTTTTTGCCATCCTAAACTGTCTTTTCTTCAAGAAAATTCATGGAAGTGTACCTTTCTTTGATGGTCTGTGTCACATTCTGGAATTTCCATGGAGTAAGCCAGAAGAGGATGAGTAATTATAAGTCTACTTCATTTTCTTAGCACTGTGTTTGAATGTGTGTGTTACAAAAACTCACAACTGTGAGAGAGGATCAGAACGAAAGCCCACATTTACCAAGCCACATAAGAACCAGAAATTTCCTAAAAGCCAAAGTCTTGGTTTTACCAATGAGAAAGTCAAGGTCCTGAGACATTAAGTAGCTTGGTTAAGACCACAGTCCATAAGACCACATTCATAGAAAGATGGATCAGCATCTAAGCTCATCAGTACCCAGTTGATGGACTATACTGGCATTCTTCCTCCAAGGGATGGCCAAAGAAAGTCAGGAGACAGGAAAGGGGAAAGAGACAAAAGGAACGGGGAAGAAAAGAAAGATTTTAGAAGGCTCAACTTCCACGTCTTCTCAGCAAGTGAGGCAAACTGCTTATCATCAGATCTTCCCATTCAGTCCTAACTTACACATGGACCATCAAACGGTGTCTTAGCCTTTCACTCACCAAGCCACATTCCTTTTAGGAGTTCTCAATACTGACAGTAAACAGGGAAACTCATGAGATAGTGATGCTTGCATCAGGCTACTTAACCCAGAATTAGGAGGATGAGACCCACCTGCTACTCTCTTGAGCATGCCCAAGTAACTCCAAAAAGGATTCATGCTTTTAAACCAATGCTCAGCTCATTTCCAAGAGCTGAGTTGGGGGTTAGAAACAGCTGCCAAAATAGAAATTCTACAGTGTTACTTAGAACAGCTCATTCTCCAAAATTTCATTCAGTCAGTAAGCATTCAAGGCCTCTGGGTGCTAGGTGCTAAGTGTGTAAAAGCGCTATACTATGGCTCCTACCTCCAGGGCTCATTCTACTGTCAGCTTCCATCTATTGGACTAGACCTCTTGTTCAGTACACTGCACCTTCCGATGAGGCCCTGACTCCTGCAAAGTGTCAAACTTAATCCACAAGCGCTTTGGATGATCCACAGTGGAGCTGAGAAGTGGAATGACTTACTGAACTTCTCGATCACAACCACCCTTTCTGAAAGCTGAGCTCTAAAGTTTGACACCTAGCAGAACGAATAACCTCCTTGTTATTAGATATTATCTTTTCTCCAGCAGCACACCTCCTAAAGACCAAGGCAGAGTGACAAAGTGCAATTTATTATGGCTGAGTGAATAACCAATAGCTATGGAGATCCACATAACGCTTCTTGACATCCATCATGTACAGGCCCCACTGGAAATGCCAAAAGCCACTTGCTTTCATGGGTCCGTAAAGCATTTGATGGTAATGTAGTGGTTCACATAAATGAGACGGTTAAGAACTGATGGTCTAAAGGAAGTCTTGACTCAGAGAAGGTTGAAATACCTGCTCTGTCTTTCAGAATCAGGTTTTCCAAACGCTATCAGAAACTGAGTTTAGGAGGCAGCTCCTTAACTTTGCTAGTCACAGACTTTTTAAAAAAAAAAAAATCTGGAAAGACCTTGACATTTGAAATACGGTAAAAAGACTTGCTAGACATAGGTACTGATTCATATGATGATTTGCCCTTCCTGAAATGACAAACAAGAAGCTTTCATGGTGACTACCATCAAAGATTGCTTAACAGGCTTTAAGAAAATATTATTCGGAATATTCTGTTTTACAAACACAACTGCCTGTAAGTACTTTAATTTAACATGCAAATTATTTGTGTAAGTAGTTAGTGTTTATATAATCTATCAGCACCCACAGGGAATTTCTTCTGAACCTAATTTGTTAAACCAAAGAACCCTTGTTCTCCAAATAAAACAAACAAACAAACAAAAACTTGAAACAATAATAAAGCAAAGCCAAGCATGACTCCAAAGCCAAGCTTAGAAGACCAGAAGCTAGAGAGCTTCATGATTCCACAGGGCAGGGTGACAAAATGACACCATTCACTCGCCCCTTGGTCCGACGTTTTCAGTGGACAGGTTGTATGGAGACAGTGAGTCCTTACCCACGAAAGCACGGGTCCTACGGTTTAAGGCACTAGGTTGTAAGTGGCAACAAAAAAGAAGCCATATCTCCCCCAGGCCAGGGCTGAATCAAAGTAAAGGGGTTAAAACAAGCCACCTGTCCTGCGAGACGGAGAAGCCCCCAAGCATTGTAGACTCAAAGCAGCAAAAGGAGGCTGAAACATTGGCCATGACTGGGATGTGAGGCTGGGGCTTCTTCATACCCAGAGGGGTGTGATGTGGATCCACTTATTTTGAAGATGCAGGGAGAGATACATTATTAAAGTGAGGTAAAGAATGCTTGATACAGTTATAAATCCTAGAGTACAGCTGACAGCAGGAAGATACAGCCATGGAAGCCCGGTTCATAGATTTACCACAAAAGAAGACTCCAACAACATACCTGCAACTGACATTTTTGAATATGTTATTAGTATATGTTAGTTGTCCAGAAAGATGGTTTCATTGTGACCTTTTTATATATGAGTATAATGACAGTTTGACCAAATACACCCTCCCCCTCCCCTCTCTCTCCCCCCTCCCTCCCTTCCCCCCCCCACTTCTCCCCCCCCCCCCCCCCCCCCTCCCCCCCCCCCTCCCCTCTCTCCTCCTCCCTTCCCCCTTCCCCTCCCCCTCCCCTCTTTCCCCCTCCCCCTCCCCTCTCTCTCCCCCTCCCCTTCTTCTCTCTTCCCCTCCCCTCCCCCTCCCCCTCCCCTCTCTCCTACTTCCTTCCCCCTTTCCCTTCCCCTCCCCTTTTTCCCCCTCCCCCTCCCCTCTCTCCCCCTCCCCCCTCCCTTCCCAGTCCCTTTCTTCTTTCCTAATAGCTCCTTTTACACTTTCAGGGCTTCTGTCTACATTTCTCTGTGTGAGAGAAAGCCAGTGATCCTCATCTTTCTAATGCTGGCTTAGTTTAACATGATCTCCAGTTCCATCGATCTTCCTGTCAATGGCATACTCTCACTCCTTACAGCAGAAGCCTGTTGTGCACATACACACTACGTTTTCTTTGTCCATTCACTTAATACTGCAGCAAACGTTTATGGGATGCTCATCTCTACCAGGCACTGTACAAAGCCGTCATCTCAACTTCACAACACCTCTTCTAGGAGAGATGACATCATCATCATCTTGGCACTGGGGGAGCCAGGTTCCACTGGAAAGGTGTAAGTGGCTGGTCAGGGTGGCTCTGACTAAGTGGTGGGGCTGGTTCTAGAACCACAGAGTTCTTATTCATAACCACACTACACTGCCTTTGATAGAGAAGGCACGGAGTCTACCCTGTGTGACTAAGGGAAGGGGAAGGAGGGAAAGAAATGTACCAGTCCTGAGAATATAACAAGGCAGTGACCAAAGACAAAACTCATTTGAAAGATGATCAGTGCTCAGAAGATACCAACTAACAGAGCTACAGTGTTAGGTTCAGAATCAAGGCAGAAAAAGAGGGAGGGGTCCAGAAAGGCTGATACATACCAGGTTTTTGTTTTGTTTTGTTTTGTTTTGTGTATAGAAGAACAGAAAGTCTACTGAGTGGGCTGAATAGGAGGTTAGGTAATTGGCAGCACGGCCAATCCTCCTACCAGTTCTCTTAATCCTAAATTTACAGAAGAGATGCACCACCTACCCTCAAAATTTAAGTCTGAAATGATCAAAATTAAAACAATAGAAATAAAACCATAATAATAAAAAAAACAATTATAGAAACACAAATAGGAATTCACCTTTGCTAAGAGCCACCAAAATTGAAGTCATATATAACCCTCAAGGTATGGACAGTATCTGACCCAAAAGAATCTCCTCTGAGTTTAAAAGACCAAAACCAAATTTCCAAGCAAATGTCTCGGACAGAAGACAACAACAGGAGGTGGAGGAGCCCAGAGCATATCTGCCTTTCTTACTCCTGTTGCAGTGAGCTCCCCATTACAGTGCACATGCTCTGCCTCCACAATGTCTCTGACTCCATCTGTCATGGTCACCATTCCACTCTGGCTGTTACCTCATCTCCTAAAGACTGCCTATGCATATCACCCACTAGAGGCAGCCATGCAGGTGCACACTTGTGATCCAAATGCTGGAGGAGCAGTGACTGGCAAACCCCAGAGGCTTGCCGGCCAGTCAATCTAACTAAAATGTCAAAGCTTCAGATTGAAGCACTCTGTCTCAATGATGATGATGAAGCACTCTGTCTCGATGATGATGATGATGATGATGATGATGATGACGAGGAATAGGAAGAGGAAGAAGAGGAGGAGGAAGAGAAAGAAGAGGAGGAAGAGAAGGAGGAGAAGTAATTGAGGAAAGACATCCCAAGGGCAACCACTGGCCTTCCTATGTCCCCATGTACCTGAGTGTGCCCACCCTCACATGTGCAAACACACATGAACTGTACATGTGAAGAATGAAAGAGAAAAACACAAGGCCTTACTACCTGATAGACCATAGGCAGTTAATAATTGCTGGGGAGGGAGAGACCAGCGTCACCGGTGGTAAGTTGCCCACCCTGTAAACAACTCATCAGGTCTGAAAGAAATTAAAAACTCTTTCCCAACTCAATTCTTCATAGACTTAGAAAGAGCAATTCTCAAATTCATTTGGAATAACAAAAAACCCAGGATAGCAAAAACTATTCTCAACAATAAGAGAACTTCTAGGGGAATCAGCATCTCTGACCTCAAACTGTACTACAGAGCAATAGTGATAAAAACTGTTTGGTATTGGTACAGTAACAGTCAGGTAGATCAATGGAATAGAACCGAAGACCCAGAAATGAACCCACACACTTATGGTCACTTGATCTTTGACAAAGGAGCTAAAACCATCCAGTGGAAAAAAGACAGCATTTTCAGCAAATGTTGCTGGTTCAACTGGCAGTCAACATGTAAAAGAATGCAAATTGATCCATTCTTATTTCCCTGTACAAAGCTCAAGTCCAAGTGGATCAAGGATCTCCACATAAAATCAGATACACTGAATCTAATAGAAGAGAAAGTGGGGAAAAGTCTCAAACACATGGGCACAGGGGAAAAGTTCGTGAACAGAACACCAATGGCTTATGCTCTATGATCAAGAATTGACAAATGGGACCTCATAAAATTGCAAAGCTTCTGTAAGGCAAAGGACACTGTCAATAGGACAAACCGGCAACCAACAGATTGGGAAAAGATCTTTACCAATCCTACGTCCGATAGAGGTCTAATATCCAATATATATAAAGAACTCAAGAAGTCAGACTCCAGAGAACCAAATAACCCTATCAAAAAAATGGGGAACAAAGATAAACAGAGAATTCTCAACTAAGGAAACTTGAAGGGCTGAGAAGCACCTAAAGAAATGTCCAACATCCTTAGTCATCAGGGAAATGCAAACAAAAACAACCCTGAGATTCCACCTCACACCAGTCAGAATGGCTAAGATCAAAAATTCAGGTGACAGCAGATGTTGGCGAGGATGTGGAGAAAGAGGAACACTCCTCCATTGCTGGTGGGATGGCAAGCTGGTACAAGCACTCTGGAAATCAGTTTGGTGGACCCTCAGAAAAATGGACATAGTACTACCTCAGGACCCAGCTATACCACTCCTGGGCATATACAACATGTAATAAAGACACATGCTCCACTATGTTCATAGCAGCCATATTTATAATAGCCAGAAGCTGGAAACAACCCAGATGTCCCTCAACAGAGGAATGGATACAGGAAATGTGGTACATTTACACAATGGAATACTACTCAGCTATTAAAAACAATGACTTCATGAAATTCACAGGCAAATGGATGGAACTTGAAAATATCACCCTGAGTGAGGCAGTCACAAAAGAATAAACATGGTATGTACTCACTGATAGTGGATATTAGCCCAAAACTTCGGAATACCCAAGAGTCACTCCACAGACCATATGAAGCCTAAGAAGAAGGAAGACCAAAATGTGGATGCTTCAGTGTTTTTTAGTAGGGTGAACAAAATACTCACAGGGGGAAATAGTGAGACAAAGTGTGGAGTAGAGACTGAAGGAGAGGCCATCCAGAGACTGTCCCACCTGGGGATACATCCCATATATAGTCACCAAACCCAGAAGTTCTTGTGGAAGCTGAGAAGTGCTTGCTGATGGAAGCATGATAAGCTGTCTCCAAGGAGTTTCAGGCAGAGCCTGACAAATACAGAGGCAGATGCTCGAAGCCAACCATTGGACTGAGTGTGGGGTCCAAGATGTAGGAGTTGGAAAGGGGACTGAAGGAGCTGAGGGGGTTTGCAGCCCCATGGAGGGAGCAACAGTGTCAACTGGCCAGACCCCCCGGAGCTCCCAGAGACTGGATCACCAACCAAAGAATACACATGGAGGGACCCATGGTGCTGGCCACATATGTGGCAGAGGAGGGCCTTGTTGGCCATCAGTGGGAGGGGAGGCCCTTGGGCCTGAGGGTGTTAGATCCCCCAGTGTAGGGGAATGCTAGGGAGGGAAGATGGGAGTGGGTGGGTGGGTGGGTGGGGGAGCACCCTCATAGAGGCAGGGGGAGGGGGATGATATAGGGGGTTTCCAAAGGGGAAAACATTTGAAATGTAAATAAAGTAAATATCAAATAGAAAGGTAAAAAAAAATATCATGTCATAAGCTTTAAATACTGATATTCATAGTATTTGCATAAAATATTTAGGTTAGTGGAGCTAGAGGGGACTCTAATAGACTCTAATTCTAGTGGAATTAAGAGCACTTCCTGTTCTATCAAAGGGCCTGAGTTGTGTTCTTAGGATCTAGTTTGGTTTCTAGCACCCACATGAGGCAGCTCACAACTGCCTGTAACTTCAGTTCTAGGGTGGCTGATACTTTTTTCTGCTCTGCAGGTACCTCTATGGCATGTGGTACACCATACATTTTGCTCAGTAACACACACTAATAAAACAATGACTACATAAAGCTCTTTTTAAACAACCATTAAAAAAAAAACTCGTGAAAACCGGAGAACCTTTGGAAAGATGAAGGGAACAGAGGGAGGGGCACAAGATAGGGTAATGGAGGGGATGAATATGATTAGAATAAACTATGCATATGTATGAAATAAATCCA
This sequence comes from Rhynchomys soricoides, assembly GCA_019843965.1. Lineage (NCBI taxonomy): Eukaryota > Metazoa > Chordata > Mammalia > Rodentia > Muridae > Rhynchomys > Rhynchomys soricoides. The sequence continues at coordinate 4,099,693 of JADRCH010000075.1, forward strand.
CTATTAAGTAGAACTAATGTATGCTAATGAAATGAAATAAAACTTTAAAAGAAAATAAAGACATTAAATTGAAATAAACACCAAAAAATAAGCTTTTTAAATTTTTTTTTTATTTAATACTTTATTTAGATTTCAAATGTTTTCCCCTTTCCAGGTCTCCCCTTTGGAAACCCCCTATCCCCTCTACCTCCCCTTGCATCTATGAGGGTGCTCCCCCACCCACCCACCCACTCCCATCTTCCCTCCCTAGCATTCCCCTACACTGGGGGATCTAACACCCTCAGGACCAAGGGCCTCCTCTCCCACTGATGGCCAACAAGGCCCTCCTCTGCCACATATGTGGCCAGCACCATGGGTCCCTCCATGTGTATTCTTTGGTTGGTGATCCAGTCTCTGGGAGCTCCGGGGGGTCAGGCCAGTTGACACTTGCTCCCTCCCCATGGGGCTGCAAACTCCCTCAGCTCCTTCAGTCCCTTCTCCAACTACTCCATCTGGGACCTCATGCTCAGTCCAACAGTTGCTGTGAATTGAACTATGGGTGTTCCGAACTTTTGGGCTAATATCTGTTTATCAGTGAGTACATGCTATGTGCGTATTTGTGACTGAGTTACCTTGCTCAGAATGGTAAAAATAAGCTTTTATGACTCTATGGTTGGCTGGATGGCAGATTGAGTGGAGGTGGACAGGACACCAGATGACCTGCGCTGTAGCAAAGAGATGTCTCTATTTCCTCGACAACCCAGGAGGGAGACAGACATCTGACAGGGCACACTGTTGCCAGGCAATGAAACCACAAGGAGCTCAGCCTCGGAAAACAGTGGCAGTTTCAGCACAAAGACTGACTGGGAGACTAGGAGGACATGGGGCTAGTAGAACATAACTGGACACTGAGCATTATGGGTTGTCTATGTGGACTGAAAACAAGAGATCTTTCCCCTAAATTTCTAACATGCTCTTGTAATTCTGCCACAAACTTGAGATAACAAACAACATCATAAACACAGAGTTGGCATATTATCCAGGAATTACACTTTTATAGACTGACCAGAGATGACTGATAGGATGACCCAAATGTCCATCAAACTGAAGAATGGGTTAATTGGGTAAGATATATTATGATGGCTATCCCTGGCTGTCAACTTGACTATGTCTGGAATGAACTACAATCCAGAATTGGAGGGCTCACCTGTGATCCAGATCTTGAGACTGGAAGACACAGGTTTCTGACCTGGACCTTGACATGGAGATCTTGAGGCATAGAGTGGCCATCAAAAGTTTAGGCCCAGGCAAGATAGTACACACCTTTTAGCTCAGGACACTGAAGCAAGCAGATCTGAGTTCAAGGTCAGCCTGGGACAAAGCAAGTTCCAGATCCAGGCGTGGTGATACACACCTTTAATCTGAGCCATACCTTCTGCTGGAGACCTACATAAGAACATTGGAAGAGAGAAGATTCGCTTTTCTTCGCCTGCTTGCATTTACTTGCCAGCACATTTATTGGAACCTACTTCTACAGAAGACCAGCTTAAACAACTAGCTTCGTGGGACTGAGTAACTACTAGATTCTTAGACTTCCCATTCACAGCTGTTGGGTTAGTTGGACTACAGACTGTAAGTCATTATAAGAAATTCCCTTAATATATAGAGATATTCCATAAGTTCTGTGACACAAGAGAACCCTAATACACATGTCCTTAATGGAATACTATTCAGACATAAGAAGGCATGGGGTGGGGAGGCATGGTGGCGTATGCTTGTGACCCCAGCACTCTAGAAGTTGAAGCAGGAGGCTTCTAAGAAGTCTAAGGTCTGCCTGGACTATAAAGCCTGGAGTATCAGGGCACCCTGACCTATACGGGAATGCCTGGTCTGGAAACAAAACAAGGAGTGAAGTTGTACAATATGCTACAACATGGATGAACCCTGCAGGCAGCAGTATGTGGAGTAGAAGTGGCTAATTGAAGAAACAGCTCCTCACAGATGGGAAGGAGACTGGCAATCTCTTAGGAACAGAGAGGAAGGGGATACAGAGACTGCTGAAGGGTATAGTCTCTGTCAGGAGCGATGCAAATACAACCCTGGCTGTGGCACTGGCTTCCCCGCCCTGCAGACACACTAAAAGGCAATGAATCTCACACTTTAAATGGGTGAGTTGTATTCTGTGTCAAGTACAAATCAATAAAGCTATTCTAGATGCATACACACCATTCACACAAACCTCTCTCCAGCCCTGTTAAGTAGCCTGGAGCCAAGCTTAACTTGATTTAGGAAAATAAGCCAACAGTCTGTTTCTTGCAGCCCAGCTTTTTGGAACAGGCTCCAGCCTGTTAATACATTCTGATTTTAAATGGAGACTCGAGGAAGCATTCTGAGCCTCTCTTCTCCCTTTGCTAGATTCTGAAAACTGCATTTTTTTTTCCTTTCTTTTCCTCCTCTTTGGAAATCAGTTCTTTATCAAATGTGGTCACATTGGCCCCTATTTTCTTTCCTGCTAAGAACAAAAACCTTGAGTCACTCGCCAGACTGAAGGTTATGTCCATCACAATGGGAGGAAGGCTGGAAAACCACAGGCTCACTCTCCTCAGCACAACTGAGACTCTCCTTCTGCCACTGCTGCCTTCATTTTGGATTTTCAAATTCAACTTTTAAATTTCCCACTGATATTTCATTCTTGGCCCTTCCTACTCTTTCTCTTTGGCTCAGCCACATCAAGGGCCAGCTTGTCATCTGTGCAATCCAGACCCCCTGCCCATTGCTGCTCGGCTTTCTGATTGAAGAGTCAGACCACCCTTTGCAGCCTCTCTCTGCCTGGAGCCTTCTTCTACAAGCCCTTTGTAAATTCCACATTCTGGACTCTTCTTTTTAATCCTGGCCAATTGCTGATGAGGAAAGGCCAGGTGGTGGCTTCCAGGTGGTCTGTGTGCCATTTGAATACCCTCTGGCCTCTCCTCTGAGCCTTCTTCCTGGTCACTGTGCATGCAGCTGAAGGTTTATACCTCCGCTAGCCAAGCTCCAGTTGGCAGATCTATTCCCATGCCCCTAACTCTGCCTCTCTGTCCAAACAAAGGCAAAAAAGACAGGCACGGGCACAATGGCTAGTAAAAACGTAAAAATCTGGGGCTATGCAGTTTTATAAATGTCCACATAGATCTTCACCTGCCTTGGGTTCAAATCCTCATGCTGCCACTAACTAGCCAAATGACTTCAGGAACAATGTGCCTATGTCTCAGTTGTTTATAAAAATATGAATTATAAGCACTAAACAGCTGCTACTTTAAGAATTAACTGAGATACTTCAAGTCCACATAAAATAAAACTATAGATTGTCCTTTACGAGAAGGACGCCATAAAAATCAGATAAGGAAATGACACTGCTGTCTGTGGCCAGCTCTTTAAGAGAATAGGATTGGAAGACTCCTCCCTTGTTGCTATGCAGGCAGAGCGCTTAGCTCAGGTCTGCTCCACGTGGTTCTAGCAGCCCTACAGATCCTGAAAACCCCTCTGTGGCTGTGCTCTTCCCTTCTCCTGGTTCAGGCCCATCTTTTTTTTCCCAAACCAAAATCACTGCATGACTTGGCTCTGCACAAACCTTTGCCCATTCTCATGGCTGCAAAGTCAGCCAGCTATCCCTGTGAGGCTGAAACCAACCTCACTCCCAAAGCTGTTAACAGGGAAGCTGCTGGCAGCTACTGCAGAATCAAAGGTGGTAGTATAATCAATACCATCACCGGTGAGTTCAAGGTCATGGGAATCTGCAGGTCTCATATTCCTGGGGAAAACCCTGACCCAGGCTCTTTTTATTATAGGTAATTAAATCTTAGAGAAAACTTTTACCTTGCCCCTCTTATGATAAGCCAACATCACCCAGATTGGACCACAACCTTCTGTACAAATAACAAATACAGCCCACTCATCTTTCCTATAGCTCACAGCTCTCCACATCAGACACCTGCCCCCCCCCCGTGTGTGTGTGTGTGTGTGTGTGTGTGTGTGTGTGTGTGTGTAGGTCAGAGGTCATCCTCAGGTGGTGTTCCTTATGTTGTTCCTTCATATCCATCCTGTTTTTTAAAACAAGATCTCTTATTGGCCTGTGGCCAGCGCCCAGAGATCACCATCTCCGTGGCCCACACGCTATAGGAGAGCGCGTACCACTAGACACAGGAGAACAAGTATCCTATGTCCTAGCGGCTGTTTCTTGGTTCCGTGACCTTAGAAAATCTGAAATATTTTCCTGCAGTGATATGTATTGTGTGTGTATCTGTGCATCCAGGAGCCATTAAGTAAGCACCTACTGTGTTTTGGGTTTTGTGCTGGGCTCTGCAGGAGGAAGGGAAGGAGCTTATAAGGGATAATCCCAGGAGGGCAGGATGTGTTTTGACATATCCACCTGAAGACACACTAGATAAACACATTATCCAGATCCCCGGTGGTTCTCAACAGCAAATGATGCTTTTAAGGGGCTCAAAAAGTGAGGAGAAAGCCCACATGCAAATGTGGGGGTGCGTGTGCCTGCACATGAGGGCATGTCTGTCTGTCCATCATTCCACACAGCCATACCCCACTGCTGGTCATTCATCACTGTGCCTTTCTGAAAACTTCCCATTAAATGTCTACATCTTAAAATTTATTGTGTTCCATCCCAGCGGGCAGAAGGTCAGAGAGAACATTTCTGTGAGTCATACCTCAGTGGATTTGTACATCTTGTTAACGGTATGGTCGGTCGCTCTTTCTGATGTGTTAGAAACAGACTGCCTGGCTTCCTTCCCCAGTGTATCAAAAGTGGGTGGGTGGCATCCTTCTCCAGTGGACACATGTCCACCCCTTAGGCTCAGGTCCTGCCTCAGAGGATATCAGGGGGGCTCCTCCAGAGAAGGAAGAGGCTTAGCTCTCTTAGGTGCTACAAGTCAACTACTGCTTAGCCACAGTCTCCTTGTCTGTGCCTTGTGTTTCCTGTCATTGGCTTGGTCAGTGGCCCTGGGTCACTAAAACTTCATCCTCAGCTAGCATAGTACCTAATGTATCTAACATCTAAAGTCCCAACACTTGGAAGGCTGAGGCAGGAGAATCACCGTGAGTTCAAGGCTAGCACAGGCTACATAGTGAATTCTTGTCAAGAGTAAGACTCTGTCCCAAAACCAAAAACTAAAAATAAATAAATAAAATAGCAAACTAGTAAATAAAAAACCTCATTGTCTAGCATCCTAGCTCTCTGAACCCTTGTTAGCTGGCTTGAGGTTTGGATTCTATGTTCATCCATTCACTCCATCAATGGTCGAGCTCTTAACACTGCATCCAGCACTTTTTTAGGCACCAGAGATACAGAACCAAATATGGCTCACAGCTCTGTTCTCATGCAGCCTGCATTCCCATGGAAAAGACGTCTGTCAGACAAGTAATAAGCAAGTGACTGTCTAAATAAATAAATGAGAGGTACCCATGGAGTAATCACTTCTATGGAAAAGCAAAGATGGTCAGATAATGTGTCCTTGTGCCACTGACAGAAGCTGGTTTTTGGTGGTGGTGGTGATGGGTTTTTTTATTTTTTAGGATGTACTAGCAAGGAACCATTAAAATGTCATCTGAGCTGAGACCTGAAAGATTAGCAGGAGCCATGAGGCATACGGTGAGGAAAATGAGCCTGAAGAGGGAATAGTGAGGTCCTAGCCTGACCGTGAATTCCAAGGAAGACAGCTGGACTGAAGTGAGCTGGAGGTGATCGAGGCCAAGACGTGTAGGTGCCAGGAAGCGAGCACGTGGAACCTGGAGGGCAATCCAAGTGCAATGAGAATCCACTACAAGTTTCTAGTTACAGGTAACATGACCAGTTTGATGGGCTTGAAGGGAGACTGTCTCTAAAGTGGTCTGCACTCGGGCCATTCCTCCTCTGGACTTTACCCTTCACTTAGAGGATTGAGGTTCTTCTCAGTTCGATATTTCTCCCCTATTGTCCAGCAGCTTCCAGTGAGACACAGAGAGGAACCTTGATGGTGTGGCTAGCTTGGCAGCTTTCCCATTTTAGCACAGAAACAAAGTGTCTGTCACACTGGCTTCCCACCGACTGTCCCTACCAGGACCAGCTGTGTGGGGATTCTAGCCTGTAAAAGATCATGCGGGGGAACTCTAGGGGCAAGCTCCTAGTAGACCTGGGCACAACTGCACAACTTTTGAAAGACACAGATGTGCCTGGGGCCCATCCCAGATTGGACAAATCACAATGAGGGTGGAGATGAGGAAATTTTAAAGTGTTTGTGGTGTGTATGTGTGGTAAATGGTGTGTGTGTGTGTGTGTGTGTGTGTCTGTGTGTCTGTGTTTCTGTGTTTGGTGTGTAGATCAGATGATAACCACAGATGTCTTTACTCAGGAGTCTTGTTTTTTGAGACAGGGTCTTTCATTGGCCTGGAGCTTTCACCCCCTATCTCCAACCCCAGTGAAGAGATTACAAGTGCACCAGTCTATGGCCAGCTTTTTACATGAGTCTGGGATCCACCTCAGGCCCTTGTGTTTTCATAACAAACACTTTACTGACAGAGTTCTATACCTCCCCCTCTTCAAAACTATATTTAAAACAGAAAGAAAAAATTACCTCAGCCTACTCTGCTATGCACTTCCATTTAAGGTAAACGTAAATGGCAAGAGATGGGCCATACCTTCAGGCTCATCGCTGCCAACTCTTTGAACAGGGCTAAGTAAAAAAATACATCTGTTTTTACATACAAGTAGCCACAGAACCAGAGGGTTAAAACCTTTCCCCTCTGTGTGCGTCTGGGCCACCCAGGAAGTTGGGTTAGATAACAGGTATATATGACTGACTAGACCTATTCGACAAATCGTATGTGCCCTTTCCGTGCTTGCTTCTTTAAATATCCACAGCTCCTTAGGACCCATCAGCAAACCACACAGCCAAGAGGTTCAACATCATGCTGTCTAAACATGCATATTCTGCAAGGCTCTTAGTCCCTCAGATATTCTCCTGGATGTTCCAGATACTGCAACCTTGCTTAATTAACAACAAAAATTGTCCGTGGCAACAAATAATTAGAATTTCTACATCCTTTCTCACTCTCCAGTGAGGATGACAGGCTGTTGCCTGGAGGAAGATACAGGCAACAGATAACCTGAGAAGATAACCTGAGAAGCAATAAGTTTGCAGACACTTCATCCAGCAGGTGTTTACTGAGCGCCTGTTATACACCAGTTTCTATGTAATGTTTTACTGAAGCAATTTCAGTAATTGTAAAACTCATCTCAAATGTGGGTATAATCATTCTCTCCTTAATAAATGAGGAATTTGGGGGGCTTATGAGGGGTAAAGGCCTTCCCAGAGGTATAGTGTTAATAGCTAAGAGTCAAGCCAGGCTCTATCTAGTCTTGCCTTTTCAAATAGAGCTCTTAGAGTCTTACATGTGACAGACAGTGTGTGGGATGTAAAGATGAGTTAGCCTCACATCCACGTCCTCCAGTTTCTCACAAAAGAGAAAGGTAGAAAAGCAGGTGTATGACTAAAATCCGTGATTGGCTGTGATGGATGCTTCATAATGAGAGACACAGGATCACAGAGGCTGGCAAGCCAGTGCAATTCAGGATAAATTTGCATGTTCCTGCATACGTTAGTTAGGACTTCACAAAAGGATCTGAGAGAATGGGGCCCGACGTTATAGGTGGGTTAAGCAACCAGCCAAGGTAGAGGATACAGAGCACACACAGGGAAGAAGAATCCATCATGACTAGAATGGGAAGGGGTAAAGCCAATGGGTAGACAGCTTCAGAATGCCACATTGAAGGACAGGAACCACATCTTTAGTCAAAAGGAATTAGAACCTGTGCCAGACTAAGGAGTAAGATAACAAGGGCTTTGAGAAGATATCGGTACTCGGTCAGTATGGATGTGTACACTGGCAGTGCTTGTCCAGCAATGAACCTTCACCTGATGTCAGAGCAACCTTTTAACTGACCCGTCTTGGCCACTGCCTCCTCCAGGAAATATTCCCTATTCCCCCAGGATTAAGTTCGATGATCTTCCAGAGTACTTGCTCAGCTTCCAGGCTGACTCCACAGAACTTAGTATCTTCTATTACACTTTCTGTTTGCCTCTGATTCCTCTACCCTGTGGATGATCGCTGAAGGGTTATCCTGGATTTCTCCCAAATCTTTGGTATCTTTCTACCTAATTCCCAACTGTTTAGTGAATTAACTCCACCTCCAAAGCCTTATAATTATGGCCAGTTAATTACCAGCAAGGGCACCAAGACTAGTCAATGAGGGAAACAATCATTTCTTCAACTAATGATGAACACCCACACGTTCAAACAAGGAAGTTGGGCCCGTACTTCATACCATATGCAAAAAGTAATTCAAAATGCATCTTGTATCTAAATGTAAGAGTTAAAACCTCAAAAATCTTAGGAGGAAATGTATAATCAAGTGTTCATGACTAGTGTTTTGGTTTGCTTGCTTGTTTGTTTTTAGTTTTTATATGTGCTTGTGTGGGCATGGATGGGTCTGTGTCTATGAATGTCAGAAGAGAGTCCCAGACCTCCTGGATCGAGTCACCAGTGGTTGTGAGCCCTCTGACGTTGGAGCTGTGACCCAGGGGTCCTTTTCACTGTGGGACCATCCATCCCTCTGGCCCCAGAAATGTGTTCTTGTCTCTTCTTCTTTTATTGGTATATGTACTTATATGCAATGAGTTTTATTATAAAACTTTTAATGCATATACAGTGCATCTGATTCCATTTGCACCATTGCTCTCTCTCGTCTCCCCTACCTCCCCGAGTCTGTTCCTTTTCCTCTTCTAACTTCATCTTTTGAAAAAATTTTGATGACCCAGTGAGTTTTATTACGGTTTCTTACAGAAGGATGGGTAGGCAATGGTTTCTCAGTCACTAAGATCACAATAAAAAAAAATAGTGAACTGAACTTCATTAAAAATTTAAGGATTTTCTTCAAAGGACAGAATAAGAGGAAATATGGTCCAACTGAATATCTGATAAAGAACTGATGTCTGAAACAGAATATATAAAAAGAACTTGGGTCAGACATCCAGTGCTTTGGCAAAATATCAGAGGGAATCGCTTGAAAGAAAGGAGTATGTGTTTTGCCTCACAGTTTCAATCAGTGTCTGCTGGATTCATTGCTGTGACCTGGGCTGAGGTCGAGCCCATGACAGCAAGAGCACACACTGAGCCACTTCCTACACTAAGTACCACCTTCCCAGTCCCAATTCTGCTGAATAACTTATCCAAATCTCCAACCCACCAATGGACCGTCACATACCTCAGAGCCCCATGATCCAGTCATCTCCAGAAATGCCCTCATAGACACAACAGTGGTGTATTTTACTCAGACCAACCAAGTGGACAGTCAGGATTAACTTGCACCATACTTTCCCAACTAATCTTAGTTTTAAGATGGACAGAGGGAGCTGGAGATAGAGTTCAAGAGTACATCATGACCTTGGCATGGGCACAGCCTGTGTTCCATTCCCAGCACCAAAAATAAACAAACAAGAATGGCCAGTGGAGCAGAAGAGATAATTCTCCAAAGAAGAGAAGTAACAAGCACAGGGAAAGGTGTTCTGTAGCATCCGTCATTTGGAAAATGCAAATCAAAACCAGAACCAGACATTGCTTCGTAAGATAAATAAATAGAAAGTAACAAATGTTGAAGAGGATTACGGAAGATAAAATCTCATGCATTGCTGGTGGGACTGAAAAATGGTATATCCATTGACCACAGGATGGTGGTTCCCCTAATAGTTAAATGCAGAGCTATCACCCTAAATCTAGGAACAATTCCATTCCTAAAAATATGTGTAAGAGAGCTGAAAGCATGTGTCCATTTGACAATTTGAACATGAACACTCACAGAGTTATTGTAATTATAGCCCAAAAACTGTGAGGGAAACGACAAGCACACACCACTTGATAAACAGATAAGATGTGTCATGCTCCCATGATAGACTAGGCCTCAGCAACAGAGTGAACCAAAGTACAGGTACTTGCTAAAATATGGATGTATGAAAGGCCACATGTTATGTGATTCCGTGTGTGTGTGTGCGTGTGTGTGTGTGTGTGTGTGTGTGTGTGTATGTGTGCTCGTGTGTCAGGCAGGTTACAGGAAAGAAGGTAGATTAATGGGGTTTATCTGGGGACCTGCAATGATATTTTAAAACCATATAGTGGTGATGGTTTCACAACTACGAGAGTACACTTAGAAACACAGAGTTGTAGCTTCTAAGCAGGAAAATTTAATGATACACTAGTCACATCTCATAAGGATTCTAGAAACAGCAAAGCCCTCTTCCCTATGGCTACCCATATCGAGTCTCATGCTGGTGTCTAGGCCCCCTCAGCATCACATGTACCTGTTACACATTTCAGAGTCTTAGCCCTTCTCCCTCCACCCCACAGCCACTTGTCTTTATTATACCTGGCCTTTCTCACTATTTTCTCTTAGCACTTACTTGTTTCCTATCACTGACTCCATCTCTTGCTATCTTCTCTCTCACTATGCTCTATTCTCCATCTCTTGCTGTCTCAATAGCTTCACTATTCTCTCCTGCTGTGATTCCCTAGCCCTGATCATGTCCAGTCAGCTGGCCATGTTCAGTCTACTTCTTTCCCTTTCTGCTCTAGACTCTTCCAGATGCCTCTGGCACTTGCTCTCTCTCTCTCTCTCTCTCTCTCTCTCTCTCTCTCTCTCTTTCTCTCTCTCCTACAATAGAAACATTAACAATAAAAACACTATTTGTTGATGTTTCTACATTTAAAAAAACAAACAACATGCTCACTATTGTCACTCTGCTCAGAACCAGAGAACAATAAAGTACACTTACAGAAATTACAGTGGCACTGAAGCCAGACTTATGATTATGGAAAGCCATATTTCAGCAGAGGGTTCATTACAATATATATTTTTAAAGCAGTGCTGAGAATGCTAATCAACACTCACAAAATTTAATCTTCTCACTGCATACGTGATGTTTTCTACCCACATTTTATAAATAGCCAACGTCGCTCACCAAGGAGAGCATGAAAGGCAGTGATGAGACGGAGAGAGATGCAGGATCAGAATGCTAGAGAACACTCATGCTGACACAGCATCCTTCCAGATCCTGTGTCAGTGACAGAGTCTTAAAGCATGTTCCAGGCCTGGGACGAGACAGGTCTGTCCTGGCCCTTCCCACAGGACTGCAAGCCCAGTGTCTCTATGATGCTCCTTGCTGGAGTTTGCCCATCATTGCCTACGGTGAATTCCCTTGTCGTGAATTTTCATTTCACAACCTCGAGGCACCCTTAAAGATGACTGGAGCCACTATAGAGATCACTGAAACAAACGCTCGGTGGGTGCCATGGAAACTCCAGACAGAGAGATGTGAAAATGTACACCTTAGTAAAAGTTCCAAATGTGTTCAAGTCAGCAGTTCTTGGAGTGCTAGAGTGTAACCTGGGCCAATCGATCTGGTTTAGAATCCAAATGGCTTTGTTCAAATTTGTATTGCCCCACTGGGTCCGGGAGGGGCTTTGGCAGTTTAAAAAAATGATTTAAAACCCCCTGCTGTCTATAATGATGGAGAAATGTCACTGGGAATCAAATGTTTTGTCCGTGGAGAAATGTGACTGTCTGGAGAAGACTGTAGACATGCAGGGAATCAGTGATTGAGAGCTGCAAGCGATGCCCCACTCTGGAGAGCTCAACCAGCGAGTTTTGAGGCGTTTGCTGTGTTGTGTGTTTTACTACAAGGTTTTCCATCCTCTGCTTCACCATAACCCCAGGATGGATGAGACAAGCCAGCCAGACTTGCAGGCTGCAGTAACCCACTGTTACAGTTTCCCTCCATTCTGGCTATCAAGATGGCTCAGTGGGTAAAACACTTACCATATAAGCCTGAGGCCCTCTGTAAGAGTCAGGTAAGGCAGTTCGCTCCTGTAACCCCAACACTCCTCCAGCAAGAAGGGAGGCAGTGAGAAGCCCACAGGCCAGCTTGCCTGGTGCATGCAGCAATATACAACACAGAGAACTGTCTCAAACAAATGGAAGGTGAGAATGAGCATCAAAGCCCATCCCCTGTTCCCCACAGGAGTGCTGCTGCATGTATGCATTTACTTACACATCTGAACACTAATTTTAAAAAATGGAAACAAAGTGATGCCTAGTCCCACCATAGAGTCTCATTTGAGATGATCTAGAAACCAAAGCTGGCTCTGCCACTGCCCAGACAGAGAAAGCAATGAAGATAAAACATGCTGGCTACACCACTTTTTAAAAAAGATTTATTTATTATATTTATATGAGTACACTGTAACTGTCTTCAGACCCACAAGAAGAGGTCATTGGATCCCATTACAGATGGCACCGATGGTTGTGAGCCACCATGTGGTTGCTAAGAATTGAACTCAGGACCTCTGGAAGAGCAGCCATCGCTCTTAACCGCTAAGCCATCTTTCCAGCCCTGGCTATACCACTTTGAGATCCAATGTTGGAGATTCTGTTGTGTATCCAGGAAACACTACTCGAGCAACAGGCAGGGCTCCTCACCGCTGCCCTCCCCTCTTATCCATGTACAGCGTCTACAAATGCCAAGTCAATTCACCAACCTATTGCAACCAATTGTGGTTGGCCTAGCATGGCATGGGCCACTCCTATTCCTTCTTTGACATTGAAACCTCCTACACTGAAGCTTTGCCTCTGATGCTCAGTCATTCTCTGATGGGCTGTGCTTTCCTACAAAAACATTCGAGCTGTCTCATTAATAAGAGTCTCAACATACTTGATTATAAAACAAAAGACACTGGCATCTCGGTAAATTCAAGGCAGCCCACCCCTTACTTCTTCCTCTGATTGCCAAGACTTCCCAGATTTATCACCTAGTACTCTTGTATGCATTGATTGTCAGGAGTCAGCCAATCAACTTATCAATTAAAAACAATAGAAGAAGAAAATGGCTAATCATTTCCAATGAATATTTGTACAAAAGTACAAAGACTTCCTGGTTGCTTTCATATTGGTGTATGAATTTATGATCTATCCATCCAGTGATGTTTATCAAGCTCCAATTATATGTGGGGTCAAGGAGCCAGCTGTTGAGGAGTCAAAGCAGAATCAGGCCAACCATCTGCCCATTAGGCATCTATAAGAGATGAGTCTCTGAGAGGTTAGAAAACTCTGTAAGAAATGCAATACCTGAGTCATTCATGAGGGATAGAAGCAAACAGAAGGACTTCCTGACTAGGCTTTGCTGTCAGAGAAGTCCTTCCATGTGAAGTGTGAGAGGAAAGAAGACAGGGAGAAGGAAAAAGCTGTTTCAAACAAGAACACGTGGGGCAAAGGACCACGGCTCAGACGCACATGGAGTGCACTAGAGTTGGTTGTTTAAGATCTGCAAGAAGTTCAGTAGAGCTCCATCCAAGATTGGGAGCAGAGCAAATTCCAGAGTAAGAAGGCTGGGCTGAAACCTGACAGCATCGTGGAAATCCCATGCAGCAGAATTGAGCTTGACAAAGTAGGGGAAATTATGAGGACCCAAAAGAGAGTCAAAAGCCTTGGTAAGAAGTCCAGGCTTTGTCATAAAGCTGTCAGAAGTCATCAGAAAAGTTGAGGCAGGAAAATGATCTACTCAGATGTGTATCTGGAAAAAGCACTCAGCGCAGTGTAGAAAATAATGTTAAAGCAAAACCACAGGGGCAGAGAACGGGGATGCTAACATATATCAAGAGGGGAACGCCATTCAGAGAAACAGTGCAGCTGCACACAGAGGGGGAAGGGAGAGGGGAGCGGGAGAAGGAGAGAAAGACACACACAGGGACAAACAGAGGAAGAACACACTCAGCAGGCATTCATGCTATGACATACCACCAACAAAGATGTGAAGGGAAACAGAATCTAACTCACTTTTTCTATATTTGAGGGGCAGTATGATACCTTACACACAGTAGACAATCAATAAATGTTTGTTGGTTGAATGAATGAATGAATCTCCAAAGGCACAGATGGAAAAACAAATGATCCACTGGCATAGGGCATGGAACAAATGTAAGCGTGTGGGTCTGCTGCCAGGCGAGAGGCTGGGATGTCGTGTGGTCAGCTCTCTCCATTCTCCATACAGTTGGAGCTACTCATACCACCTCCTCTTTATCTCCAGAATGAACTTGTACCATCCAGCTGTGAGCCAAAGAATGAAAAGATGAAGGTCTGTGGAGTCTGGATGGCCCATGGGCCTAGCACTCCTGGCAGCCGGATGAACAAGTTTCTGGGCAACTTTGAAGTTGTTTCCTCATTTGAAAAAAGAAGATGTCTGCTCAAACACTATCACAAGGACCAAACATGAGGGTGTTAATAAATATTTCTCTGTCCTTTCTATTGATTTAGCCTCTTCCTGCATGGCACTAGCATAGAACTCCAGAAATACGGCCCATGGAGAGAAAGTGGTTCTAGCACTTTCCCTAGAGCAAACTGGAAACTTTTCAAAATTTCCTACTTATCGCAATAGGCAGGGACTGGGGAGGTGGCTCGGTTAAGAGTGCTTCTCTGACATGCGAAAGGCCTTGGGTTCAATCCCCAGCACCAAAGAAACCAAGCCTAGTGGTGTATGACTGTAATCTCATCACTCAGGAGATGGAGGTAGGAAGACCAGAAGTTCAAGGTCCTCTGCTACACATTACCCTGTTTCAAAACAACAACAACAGATAGAGTTGACATGATCCTACCAGCACCTACTGAGCTACTAAATAAGAAGAATAAAGTAACTGTTTAAAGAGAAAAGACATTGTTTGGGCCAGATGCCAATAGACAGCGATATAAGCTAACATGAGACAGTCTTCTTTGCCATAATTACCTAGGCAGAAAAAAGAGTCAGGTTCTCTGTGATCTATGATCATCAACCAGAAAAATAATCCTTGATTTGAACTAAGTCAATCCTCTGCGGTAGCCCTTAGCTTAGCCTGAACACAGATGCTTGTCACTTCTCTTCCTGGGCAACATAGGCACATGGCGTGGACTTGGTTGTACCTTTTCAGTAGGGTTGGTATTTAGTATTTTTATTACTTATGATTCTGGGTGGTTTGGTGGTAGCCATCACTAATATACCTGACACTTTTTTGCTAAAAATTACTTACACTGGCTAAAACAAAATGGATAAGGTTTAACTATAAAGGGGAGAATGGCTAAGAGGGAAAAACCTGAGTCAACAGCAAGGATGAGTGCAGTTCCGGGGACTGGGTGTGAAAAAGGAAAGCAATGGCATTTCATGACGCTCATGTGCCAAGTGGTTTTTATATATGGTACCTCACACAGTTCTTAGAATAGCCCAAAGAGGGAGATACTGCATTTATATAAATGCATCATTAAAAAGAAAAGGATGTGTTAATTAAACCATGATGAACATTTGGATTTAGATGTTAAAAATGTTTAAATAAAGTAGGTCTGAGAATCAAGCAAATGTAGCATTAACTTTCATTATATGTGTAAGAAAACTGCAAAGCAAAGAAGGACCTTGCTGGAGGTCAGTGAAGTAAAGGACTAGGAATGGCATTTGATCTTCAGTGTCGACTCAGCTGTATGTAGAATCATCTGGGAGACACACCTCTAGGTTCATAAAGCTATGTCCAGAGGGGTTGAACTGAGGAAGACCAGCATTTAGAGCCACACTGTCAGCACCATCCCATGGACTGAGGTCTCAGATCGGTACCAGTGAGCAGAGTGCCAGCATGCATCTCTCTCTCTGCTTCCTGACTGCGGATGCAGCGTGCTCAGCTGCCTCACACTCCTGTAGCACCTCACACTGCTTTTACCACCATGCCTTCCTTCCCTCAAACCATGAGCCAAAACCGACTGTTCCTTCTTCCAGTTGTGTTTACCGAGTATTTTGTTACAGTAATGAGAAATGCCACAAGTACATTGGGCTTTGTACCTAACCAGTCCAATACTCAGAGAGCTCGAGTCTCTAACCACTGAGGCACTGTCTCCTCAGTGCTCTCTCCTGGTAAGGATAGTAAAAATACACCTGGAGGGTGATAAGGACAGACATAGGTTGGTCATAATAATTCTCATTATTTGAGAAAAAATATTTTTTCAGCAAATTGAAAGCTCGTCCTAGTACAAAGCTGATGTTGCATAGGGATATATACAGATTATTTTATATCTGAGACTTTCAAAGAGCAATTAGGAGGCTAATGTATAAACATACTAGTGAAGAGCACTTTCCATGACAAAGATCATATAATCAGAAAGTCATCTTACAAGCCCAATCTAACCCAAGTTGGAGAAAACCAAACTTTCAAAGAAATAGGTGTTACTAAACTGCCTTTCCTAAATATTACTGGTAGCTATTCAGCTTTTTACTGGAAATAGATCTATTAGATTGTACAAAATACTCTGCTGATAGGTAAATTGTCTACACATTCTTCTGGTTTTTTTGTTTGTTTTTGTTTTTTTGGTTTTTTTGGTTTTTTTTTTTTTTTTGGTTTTTCAAGACAGGGTTTCTCTGAGTAGCCCTGGCTGTCCTGGAACTCACTCTGTAGACCAGGCTGGCCTCAAATTCAGAAATCCACCTGCCTCTGCCTCCCAAGTGCTGAGATTAAAGGTGTGCGCCACCACTGCCCGGCTCAGTCTTCTGATTTTTAACTAGGAATTGACAGCATGCTTAACGATCCAGGCAGAAGAGTCTCTACAGTTTTGGCCCCAGCTTGGGAGAGGCTCAGCCATCATGAACCAGTAAGAGGGAATCAATTTTTCTTTAGCATTTTAGACTGACAAGGCACACAGCTCTGCCTAGGCCCTAAAGCCAGCTGGAAGACTCTCTAGCTGGGTGACCCTAGATAAGCTGATTCTCTATATGCCTCAGTAGAAACACATCTGTAAAATGAGAGGTTTAATGAGATCTACCTCCCAGAGCTAGCTGTTATGAATTACAGAGAGAATTCACATAAAAGACTTAGCACATCTGGAATATGGTGTATACTCTATAAATGTTGGTGGATTTTACTATTTGGGTAGATTATTCTTACCTTAAACAATAGTGACACTCAGGCCCTTTGGGAGCAGAGGCTGCACAGGTGTAAGCCATTCTGCTATTCATGCATGAGATAGAATTAAATGTCTGGGGAATCTCCAGGTTGGGAGCATACCTACAAATTCAGTGCTTCCAGATGCCTGTGTGCTGCAGCGGGCAGGCTGGTATGAAAGGAGGGCCAAACTTTAGAGCTGAGTAATTTAATTGCCCAAATCCCAGCTTATCACTCACCTGCCTCAGTGTGTCGAACATTTGGGTGAGTTCTTTGTAGTCATTTATAAGTGGAGATGTGATGTCGCTGTAACTGAGCATGTGCGGAAGGAGCTGGACATACCATAGATCCTTGTTATGCTGGCCTAACCATTTCTTTGAATTCTGACTTTCCTTTTATTGGAAAGGTGACCTATAATTTTCCATGAAAAACATGCATTTCTTATGGAAACATGAAGTAGAACTGATTATGGTGAATTATGTATATAAACCAATCCTCCACATCAGCTTAATGCTATTCTGCTTATATTTAAGTATGACATTTCACTGCAAAAAAGTTTAAAAATAGAGATAAGTGAAAAAGATTAGTGTCCAGTAACCCTTCTTTGCCAAGACAACTATATGTAACATCTGGGCATCTACTCCTCCCAGAGTACTTTTTCTCTGCATGTAAATATATATTTTTAACTACCTCACACAGCAAAAACCAAGGACTCCATTTTCCTCACACCCTCACCAGTCCTTGCAAAGCACTACATGTCAGCACTTAAGGGGGATTTTTGCTTGTGTTCTTATACAGCAGAAGCACAAGAGGTAAGGGAAATCCTTTTAATTAGCTATCCTGTCCCAAAGCTGTCAGCCCCTTCTTTATGTATAAATCTTCCCGTAGTCAGCATTATGTAACAGGTGCCGTATTTATACACATATTCACATTCATAAATATATGCTCAAGTCTATCAGACCAGTGGACATACACAAAATCAAGCAAGCAGTGAATGTGTCAGCACACAGATGCTTTCAACCAGCAGACGGCTCTGATATTCCAGGAACCCACTAACACCCCCCCTACAGGAACACACCCATATAATATCTGTCAAACAGAACCTTTTCCTATCCACAACCCATCATCAGGACATCAAGCTTGGGCTGCACTGCTGTGTAGCAACCAATCTCCTTAAAATCAGGTTCACAACACATGCTCACCTGCTTCCCTTCCCCCTTCGCTTCCGCCTCAGGTTCCCAATTCTTTCCACCAAAAGTCCCCAGTGAAAAGTCAGTTTCCTATTTCTACTCCTGTAGAGCGAAGGCCCCTCTCCAAAGCCCTCTCCAAGTACCAGGCAGTCCCTGTTTGGATAATGTGTAAGTCCCACCCAAGGCAGCCATGATTACTGACAGCCAAATGTTTTAATCATTTTCTTTGAAAGGAACTGCTCTGGTGAGTAGAGGGTATGGTGAGGAGGAGCCTGCCCGCAGTGGGGATGAGCTATGGGCTGCTGAGGAAGAGACAAAATAAAGATAAAAGGAGCAGATGAGATGGAGGCCTTTCTACAAACCAGAGTAGGGAAAGGCCTGATGGGGTGTGTGAAGTAGGGTACGCCGTGAATCACAATCAATTTCTCATATCCTCCAGGTCACTGCTGCTTCGGGTCCTCAACTCCTTCCATGACTGTGACAACTAAGAAGTACTATGTCATAGGATGCTGTTGTTCTGAGCCAACCAACCCTCCCAGGCTGAGCATCATACGCAGGCCTTGTGTGAGACAGCGCACAAAGAAGTAGCCAAAGGCAACGTGACATTAGGGGGCAGATCTGTCAAGTAAGAGTGTCCAGTGTGTAATCATTCCCAGAGTAGCTGCCACAAAGCACACTTCAGAAGGACCTGCCACAACCTCTCAAAGCAAACCTATGATAAAAGGAGTAGCCGAAGGGGGTATCAACGTGTGTGTGTGTGTGTGTGTGTGTGTGTGTGTGTGTGTGTGTGTGTG